>JAQPPZ010001539.1:0-676247 GCA_028583015.1 Wollemia nobilis
CTTGGGCTATGAAAAAATAGTTGTTTTAACCGCCTTGCTTGCTTGTCCCCGCGACTTGGCTCTGGTACCATATTGAGAATTATGAAGCAATATTTCTTGAATTTCTCATATGCTTAAATAGGTTACAATGGTGGTTTAGGAACCAACCGGGTGGTTGCCTAACCACTCTAGTGCCTACATGCGCATTATTTTAAATATACTTTTAATGTAATAAATCTAATAAAATATTACTTGCTCACATACACTAGCATGATTTAACAATTTTATAGACTATGCCACAATCTATTGGAATTTTATATTTCATTAGTATCAAATTAGAAAATGTTGACTCAAATCTATACTAATGTTGTTAGTAGTTTACATGATTTTAATCTAAATATAGTAATCTAAAATTTGATATTTAATTTATTAGTTTCAATATTGCACCTTTGTTTGTCAATTAGTCATTACAAATTGTACAATTTGTGTTGATTTTTCTCCTTTATAACTCATAAATATTTATTTGGTTTTATATTATGCACATTTTTAGTCAAAATAATTTTTTAACATAGTAAAGTATTTTGCATTTTTTGATACTTTATGAATAAATAAGGATATATTAATTTGTTGAATATTTTTGTTATGGACCTAATTAGATATTATTTAATATTGAAGGGTGTTCTTCAGGGTTATGACTCTAATCTTATTCACTACCCCTATATACATACCCGCACTCAATCCTCATCATATTTTATATTTTTTATGTGATTCTTATAACAAATGGTATCAAATCCACTCTTCAAACTTTTGGTTCAAAAAACTTGGTGACCAAATATTTTGGGCTTGTGGTTGACTTTTTATTCACTTGCTGACAATTAAAAATAAAGAAATAAAAATTAATTTAAAATTATTATATAGATATTGACTTTTCTTCTATTTACCTTTGGTTGGTAGCCAAATCACCATTTTCAAGCTACATGGAGGATAGAAGGAACAACAAAGAAGTACCATTGATATGATAAAAAAAATGTGGAATACCTTGTTGAACCATTAGCTACTAGAATTGTAATTTTTGTGGTTGTCAAACAATTTAATCTCCTATCTACTAATGAGACCCTGAAATATCTCATATCAAGCACCAAGGTAAGACCCTTTACCCCATTTAATGTATTGGCAAAGCTTTTTTAACTATGAACTAGGCTATAATTTATGTTAATATTCTACCTAGACATAGTGAGTAGATAAAATGCATTATCAAGTTGTAAAAGATAGGTCTAATGTAAAATTAGGATTAGTTTTGTATTAGAATAGTATTGCTTGGTTTGTATTGTTTTTTTATCGTATAGTAATAGTGTTGTAATAGGATCCAAATGGAAGAAAAGTTTGTTAACAGGCTTTTAGATAAATTTTAGAGCCACTACTCCATTCTAATGCCAAAGCATCAAAACTATATAGAGTATAAAAACCTATGATTATTTCTTGAGCTAGATGTTAGAATTATACAAAGCACTAGAATTCGATAGAGCTTAAGACTTCCCTAGGAGCATTAAAATTCATCCATATTAATGATAAACTATTCATTGGTTCTAGAATGATAAAGTAACTTTAGGAAGTGATTCAGGCGTAGGATACCAATGTTAGATGAGAGTAAACAAGGTTAAATGGAGTAACATTATATCTATTTCAAAACTATCACCAAATCACTATGAAATAAATGTTAGATACAAGTTGGAAAATTTAGGTTGATAGAAGTAGCATGGCCAAACATAAATCAGATTATAACATGACCAACCCTTGATTGTTCTAGGGGACTGTAGGCTTTCATGAAATTTTGCATCAATTTAAGAACATATATTATAAAAGTAGAGTTAGATTAGAACTAGATAACTATAGTAGCATCTAGAAGGGAAAATAAAGAAGAATATTTCAAAGCCTTATGTACTAATCAGGAAAACAAGTTGACTCCAAAATGAACTATGGTTCTAGATTTTCTCTATGTTAGATTAATGCTAGTGGGACATCTATTAGCCTTGGATCCTTGGAATTGCAATGAATAATATTGGTCAAAGGAAGTTAAAATGAAGTTTCATCTAACTCCAAATTCAATAGGATAGAATTAGCGAGGAAGTTAGAGCAGAACCTATGGCAATTTACATGTCAGTGGTGAACATAACTGAAATATAAGGAGATCAACTATTTCATGTTATAGGTATCAAAAATATTTCTATTACTTCCAATAAAAGAAGATATTCCTCTCCCTAAATATAGTATAGTGTTAGAAAAGTAGTTAGAGCAAGTACAATTTAATGTTAAATGCTAAAAAAAATATTTTTAGGAGGATAACATAAGGAGAGGAGAAAATATACAAAATAATTCCATTGTAAATTATTTTCCTATTAAAAAAGATACCCATTTTCCTTCCTCTTAGTTGTTTTGCATAGTTTAATTCTAAGTTAGCTTGACTACAAGTTATGAGATTCTAAGTTAGTTATTAGATTCATATCAATAATTTTATTTTCATAGGAACACCTAGAAGCCTCAATACTTAAACAACACAAGTATTCCCTGGCACATATGACCATCAAACACCACCCTTGAATTGAAAAAATAAAGTGCAATAATTGATGATGCTTTTCACTTTTTGGCATTGATACCAGGGATCAAATTCAGGTTTTCAGTGTGATAGATGAGAATATTCACCATTATACTACATTCTAGTTGTATAGAAAAATAGGTTGTACAACCTTGTTGGTTACTTGCATTTTAAAAATATTTTATCAATGTGATATGCTTCCTTGATTTTTTGTTGGAGATCAGCAAATTTTTCTATCATGTTTTTATTGTTGTCCTTTACACCCTTTAGATTTTCCAACCTCTATTTAAGATATATGCATCTATTCATCCACTTATCAACTATCACATTAATATTGTCAATACTAACCATGCTAGGAGGGATATGATTAGTTTGTACTTCTTGGTCATTCATATCAACTTCAAGTGTTTGCTTTTTTAAATCTATACATTTAATTATGTCTATTTGAATTTCTTATTCTATGCATATACTTATTTCCTCTTCTAGATGGATTGTTGTAGGCATACCCTATTCCAATATTATGCTAGGTGTTTCTAGTGTTGTATTGTTAGAACCCTCCATTTTTGCTAGCCTAATATCCAAATTTTATAGAGTGGTGGTAGCTTCTATGCTAAAAGGTTTAAAATGCACTATCTCATGGTCCTATTCATCCATAATGTCATGTATTTCTTCAACTAATTGGTCATTCTACAACTTTATCTCAACCAATTCTTATAGAATATATGGACTATATTGGTCTTTTTCCTTCAAAACATTTTAATCCAAATATAGTTCTTCCTATTATTTTATGAGGAGTGCTTTAGCATCTACCAAATTTAGCTCATAGGTATTTTTGAACTTGGTATGTTTTCTTTTCCACCCTATTCTTATCTATCTTTTGGAAATTCTTTCTCTACTCCTATCTCATTACAATGGCATGGTTAGTGTTGTTGTTCATCATAATTATCCTATGCATATTCTTTACTATCAATTTTGACTACCAATCTCTTTCTTTTACAATTAGCTCTAAAAAATTTGAGCACTAAATTTAATTAGTTTTCTATCCTTTATCTTTTGGAATCATGGAACTTCTCATCCTCCTTTTTATGCTAGCTTTGGATACCTCAATATTTGTATGTGTCTTGCTAGTTGTCCCTTGGCTATCTGAGGTTGAGGGTTTGACTCTTTTTCTTCTACTACCACTAGGGATGATAAAGATTGTCATCCTTGGTCAATAAGGTCAAAATATTGATATTCCAACAATATGTGTTCATCTATCATTCTCGTTTTGCTTTTCATTCCTCTTTATGCCATATAATATAAGTACTATGTGAATTCAGTTTGTTCAAATAAATATTGTAAAATCCAACATGGTATTATAGTGGGTTTGAAGTACCTTTACTTGGTCATGTTAAGGATTTTTTCTTTGGGTATCTATTCTTCCTTTTTATAACAAAGTTAATTCTCTGATTGAAAGATTCACAAATTATTAAAAATAAAATAATAAGTGAATGAAGGATTTCCTTCTAATTAACAACTCTTTGTACATTAAAATCTATGGAAAAAATCTAGTACTACAAATGAAGGTTATCTTTTGTATGATAAGGCAATGCTAGTTTATTTGCAAACTCACCTTTGAAATACAATTTGAAACATATTTTTTATAGTTTGTGTAAATTTTGGAGGGCTATTTCATTTTCATTATGTGAATAAATAGTAAATTCATAGTTTTAGTTCTTCAAAAATTAAAATTAAAAAAAAAATCTTCTTTTGCCAAGGATAAGACATGATGTTACACATGCTTTGAGGAAAATAGGAGGTATGGGTGATTTCAAATACATTCCCTAAGGTAATGTCACTTACTTCCTCCTATATGTTGGCTTATATAGAGGGATCATTTTGTAGATGCATGTATTCTTGGATGTTTGTGGTCCTATGGTGGTCCTAGGTTTTGACCCCCTCCCCCTATCCTTTGACTTGTACTCAAGCTTAATGTAGCATGCAGGTAAGTAGTTCCACAATATATTCAGGGAGTGTCACACTCATTTCATTTGTTCAATTATTTAATTGGTTTAGATATTGTGGCAACATTGGATGTTTCTACTTGGTCATGGGTTTGGTTTTGATGATCTCTTTTTACCCCTCTTAAACCATGTGAACCAAGGTGATATTTAGAAGTGTGACAATATTGGGTGTTTCTATTTAATCACGGGTTTGGTTTTGATGACCTCTTTGCCCGTCTTAAATAATGTGAACCAAAGCGATGTTTAGAAGGAAAGATGAACAATAACCTTTTCTTTAAGGAGCATGGTCTTTGGTATTTTCTCCACCTTTTCTTCAAGTAAGATGATATTTTATCTCCTCAACATGGTATTATAGGTCTAATCATTAAGTTTTGGACATTATGATATGAAAAATTGTAAGATAAGGCCCTTACCTTTGTTTTGAAAAACTCATAACTTGTATTCTTAGGTGTGATATTTTATTAATCTATTGAAAGTGGGTTTTTTAACATCAAATATAGGTGTAGGGTATTAGCTAACTCAATTAGCCCTAATAACCAATGACCTAGAAGATGTAGTTTTATCTTAAAAAGTTAAAAACCAAATAAAACAATATTTTTTAATGGTCTCAAGCCATTACAAAGTCCAAAAATATTGTAGTTAATAACGCACGACCTAGGAGATGTAGGTTCATTTTAAAATATTAAAAACCAAATAAAACAATATTTTTTATGGGCCAAAATAATTTTATTTAGTGTTGTCTGAGTCAGCCTTGGAAGAACAAGGTAACTAGCATATGGGATGCTATATAACTTTCTATCGCAGCCTTTGGGTTTATTCAAAGATAATGTTTTTTCTCTCCGTTTGAATAGTTAAATAGTTCTAAATGTATCGTTTGGTAGATGTGGGACTATTTCCTACTAGGGAAACAAGAAATAGGTACTTAGTGTCCAAGCATATGATTTACTTTCCAAAATATTTCCTAATTGACCCTAAATATTGTTGCATATAATTCACTTATCAATCATATATAACATGTCACAATGTCTTGGCTTAAGAAAATAAAAGTATCCAAAGGTATTATTATGGACTTTTATAAAAAAAAATCCAATGACTTTATACAGGCTTAAAAATTAAAAGTATAAAAAGTGTATATATATAAATGAATTTTGGATTTTTCAAAGAGAAGCCAAAGTCCTTACCACTACATTAAGCTTGCAACTTAAAAATTGAGTTTACAAGGGTTTTTATGAGGGATCTCAATCTCCTCATATCAGGGTTTGAACTTAGATCTCATGGATGAAAACCCAAAGACTTACCACTATAGTATTCCTCCTGGGTCTAACTTTTAAAAAATATTTTAGTACACTTAAATATTTTATATTTATTTTTTAACTTTTTTTTTGTTAAAAAAAATAATATATTAAGAGAGACCCAAGAATATATTATAAATTTAATAAATTATAGACTTATAGATGCAAATCAATAAAATCTAGAAATTCAAACTATCCTACCTACCCAAAAAACCATCGTGTTATTGGAACAATTGATGAAAGAGACAAGAACTTTTAACAACCTCTAACAAGGTTAGAATTGAAGAATTGCACTAAAACAGAGAAGAAAATCTACCCTAAGACTTCCAAAATAATTTTATATTTATTTTTTAACTTTAATTTTATGTAATGGTATTAGAATAATTTGATAATTGTTTTAAAAAATTAAAGTAAATAATTATTATAAATTAAATTCATATCATTTCATAACTTAAATATATTATTTTATTATTAATGTGGGGTTCTAGTGTAGGACATGCAACTCCAAAATTACCTATCCTAAAGGTGATATTTGCTACATGTTTAGGTAATTTTGGAGCTACATTTATTAATCTACCAAAAAAAAATGTAGCTCCAAAATTACCTAAATATGTAGCAAATACCACCTTTAGGATAGAAAATATATTTAAATTATAATTTTTACAATCTCTTTTTTATTTAAATAGATAAAAATTATAACTTAATTAGTTGTGATTAAAAATTTCAGTTTTTGATTAGAACATCTATCCAAAAACCTGCTAAAAGGTGTCATTTGTTACAAGAATAGACTATTCAATGTAGCTACAACTCAACATAGTTTAAAAATAAAAAGTAAGATACCCTATATCTATGGGACCGTTGACACTTTCAATGAGCATCACCTTTTAGGTGGTTGTAGACACCCTATTTTGTGTGCATCGCTAATATTCAAATTCACCAATCCCTTCATCAATCAACAAAAATGAATCAACCTTCCCTAAGTCCAATTTTAAAGTATTTATTACTCAAATACCAAAAGCATTTGGGCATGAGTGATAGCCTAAGTGGTGATTTTGTGACCTAGCAATGTATTTTCTAGATCTTTCAATTTTGACCTCTAACAATCATGAGGTAAAAGTGCTAGCATAAAAGTGCCAACAACACTTTTTTCACCCAACACTTTTGACTAACATGAAAAAAAACCCAAGTTTAAGTTGTTGTCCCTCTCAAGCCACCCAACATTAATAAATCATATCCTCAAAATCTCATCCACAACTCTTGCAAAAATTCCAAATCTAAGAATTGTTATTTCTCATTTTGTTCCATTAATGGCTTCTTGATCCCTTTAAAATTCTTACCATCTTCAATCTTGTCATCTTCAATGTAATTCTTCCCCCAAGGAGTCGTAGCTTCATATAAATTCAACACTTGGGAGAGCTCAATGCAGCTTCAATTTGCAATGTTCCTCAAAGCATCTTAGTTCTTTAGCGTGATTTACTGGTGGTTATTCAAGGATCAAAGTGGTAAATCTACCTTGAAATACAACTAGCTCTATTATGAATACATCATTCTCATTCCCGGTGCAGCATGCAAAATTTTAAGAACAACCCAACACATCATAAGTTTTAAATACAACATTTGAGTAACACCATGTCTCTCAGCACAACATGCAACTTAAACCAAGTTCCAAAGCAAAACTAATTTTATTTCAAGTTCTCACCAACCATAATCATAGCCAACCATTATTACTATTTTTTACCAACAATTCTTTCGAATGCATGCATCAGGTTCCAAATATTTCTCATATATGCACAGGATAGAATTCAGGTTTCTTTCAATATACCATACAAATAGCAATTCATATTCGTACACTAAGCAACCCATACAATACTTCAAAAACATATAGCAATTTAGATTCACACACAGAGCATCCCATACAATACTTTAGAAACATTTCATTTAAATTTCCCATTTATATTTTCTTAAAAATTTCACTAAAAGAAACTTACTAATTCTTCCCTTGCTTCCAACGCCTTCCTTCCTCGACGCTCTCCTCACTTTACCGAAAACATGCAGTCCAATAATGCCCATATTCTCCTTTCTTTTTCCTAATCTAGAATATGGTTCCCCTTTTCCCGCTTGCCACTAATCATTAGTTTTTAGAATCTCCTCTCCCAGGTATGCCAAGTGGAATCCATATTTTATCCACGTTCAACAAGCCTAAACCAAATAATAATTCCCACAATTTCGATTGTTCCATTTACCCATAAATTCTGACTATTCTAAATTTATTATTATTTATTTTTAAAGAATGCCATGACTCCTTTATATTCACTTTATGATTATATTCTAATACATTATTATATTTTTATTTTATTTTAACATTTCATTTACGACATTGTAAAGCAAACGAATATTATTTGTTTATATATTTTTTTACTATAGTTATATATTATATATATTATTAATTATTTTTTCTTTGTCCCCTTTACCTTCCCTTTCAGTACTTAGAACAAAAAATATTATATCAATGTTCCATATTCATTTGCTTATTTAAAACTATGGATCCCATGCATTTATGCATTTTCATTGCCAACTATCATTTTAAACTATGGCACCCATGCATTCTAAGCATTTTCATTACCAGCAAAACATCATAAATTCATAATTTGACAAGCATTAAACATTCCTACAAATGCAACTATATGATATGCATCTACATGGACTGTTGGCGGATGCATTTCCTATAGGGTTCTTTGCCCCTATCAACCGATGATTACACCACCACTCATCATTTCCTTTGACTTACCTTACACCGGATAATATTTCTGCCCATTGAGAAGACATATTTCCTTTGCATTATCCCTGCCAGTAACAATACATATCTCCTGCATCCACAGATACGTTAGTAGTATCTCATCCTTGCAGATAAATTATGCATACCATGAATTAGATTTTTGGTGGGTTATTACATACTCCTCCCCTAAGATTAAACAAAGTCCATGTGTTTGCATTTTCTTATTGAAGCATAAAACAACATTGCCATGGATAATAGGAAATCAATTCAATACATCAACAAATTTTCATTTTTCAAAAATTGTTTGACTATGTATTGTTAATATTAAACATGCACAACCATTAAATATATTTATCATACTTCACAAACCAACATATGATAATATCACTGTTCAAATAAAATAATACTATGACATGATAATAATATTGTTCAAAACACTATTCAAACAAGAATGGAAACTGTCTTTTCATGATGGCCACATCCTCCCACGTGGCACTATTTTCATAAAACTGGTCCCATTGGACCTTACATTGCTCAATATTTTGCTTTCTTAGTTGTTTTGTTTGATAACCAAGGATCTTAACTGGTCGCACTTCAATGCGTAGGGGATCATCCATCTACAATTGATCAACATTCCAAACATGTGAAGGGTTAAGAACATATTTCTTGAGAAGGGACACATGGAATGTATCATGAATTTTTGACAAATTGGGTGGCAAGTCTAATTTGTAGGCGATCGGGTTTAGTTTATTAAAAATTTCGAAAGGCCCTACAAATCGTGGACTAAGCTTAGAGGATTTGATAGAAATTTTGGTAGGTTTAGCTCTTAGGAATACTCTATCTCCCACAGTGAATTCCCTGGGTGTTCTCTTAAGATCCGCATAACTCTTTTGTCGATATGAGGCTTATTTGAGCCTCTAACAAATTTCATTAAGTTGATCTTCCATTTCCTTGACCATATCCGGCCCGATCATCACCCGATACTCCGGATTACTCCATGATAATGGTGTTCTGCACCTCCTCCCGTATAGAGCCTCAAATGGAGCCATACCTAAGGACGTATGGTGACTATTATTATAAGCAAATTCTACCAAAAAAAGGTAATCTTCTCATTTTGTTTGATGATCCATACAATACATACAAAGCATATCCTCTAAGACTCGCTGAACCCTTTCAGTTTATCCATCTATCTCAGGATGATAAGTAGTACTAATATTGATTTTTGTTCCCCATGTCTGATGTAATATCTACCAAAACTTGGATGTGAATCGAGAATCTCTATATGATATAATTGTTTCAGGAAAACCATGTAGCCATACCACTTCCCTAGAAAATTATTGGGCTACATTAGGGGCTCCATATTTAATATTTCCAGGAAGAAAATGTGCCACCTTAGTCAATTTATCTACTACTACCAGAATAGCATCATGTTGAAATCGATTTTTAGGCAGTCCAACAATGAAATCCATAGTCACAACCTGCCATTTGTATTGTGGAATGCCATGCAAAAATAAGCGTCCAGCTGGATGTAGATGTTCTACCTTCACCTTTTGACATTCTAAACACCTAGCCATAAATTCAACAATATCATTTTTTATTCCTATCCAATAATATTCTTTTCTCATATTTTTATACATCTTTACATAGCCTGGATGAGCAGAATAAGTAGCATTATGCGCTTCTTGCAGTATCATATTTCTCATATCCTAATCATTAGGCACTACCATCCTATTTTTGAAGAATAATGTATCTTCCTAGATTCTAAATCCCTTTGCTTTATCAGAATCTTACTGAACCAGTTCTTGATACTTCTGAGAGTATTCATCTTGATTTTGTAAATTTGCAATTTTCTAATTTGATCAATTATAGCAGATTGACAATATGGCATAGCATTGATATGTCTTCTTCTACTTAAAGCATATGCTAATCTATTTTATTTTCTCTTTATATACTCTATGCCAAAATCATATTCTACCAAAAACTCCAACCAGCGCCTTTGTCTAGCATTGAGCATTGGCTAAGTAAAAATATATCTTAGGCTTTGATGATTTGTTCTAAGCTCAAAATATTTACCAAGTAGGTAATGACACCACATTTTAAGAGCATGTACAACTGCGACTAATTCCAAATCATGTGTGGCATAGTTTAACTCATGTTTCTTAACTTTTCAAGACTCATAAGCAATAACACCATCATCTTGCATAAGGACTCCACCTAATCCTTCAATGGAAGCATCAATACATACAATAAATGGTTTCTTGGGATCTTTTATTTTGAGAATAGGTATTGATGTTAATTTTTCTTTAAGAGTTTTGAATGCTTCTTCACATTGTTCCATCCATTTAAAAGCTTTTCCTTTCTTTTGGAGATTGGTTATTGGATAAGCTATCTTAGAAAAATTTTGGATAAAATGGCGATAATACCTAGCCATCCCCATAAAACTTCACACTTTAGAAAAATTTGTTGTATCAGGCCAATCAATAATATCCTCAATTTTCTTTGGATCAACAAACACCCCTTCAACAGAAATTACATGACCCAAATACTGTACCTGGATTGCATAAAACTTACACTTGGAAATTTTTCCATATAATTGATTCTTTCTAAGAATTTCAAGAACAATTCTCATATGAAGATCATGCTCTTCCTTGATTTTAGAGTAGATTAGTATATCATCTAGGAATATCAACACAAATCGATCCAGCTACTCACGAAATACGCTATTCATCAAATTCATAAAAGCTGATGGAGCATTGGTTAATCCAAAAGGCAACACTGTAAATTCATAGTGGCCATATCTAGTTCAAAAAGTAGTTTTATGGGTATATTCTTATTGAATTCTCAACTGATGATAACCAGATATGAGGTCAATTTTAGAGAAAATTGTGGCTCCTTTTAGCTGATCAAACAAATCATCTATTTTGGGTAGAGAGTACTTATTCTTAATAGTCATCTTGTTTAGAATTTTGTATTCAATACATAGTCTTAATGTTCCATCCTTATTTTTCATAAACAAAACTGGTGCACCCCATGGTGAAACACTTGGTTTAATATGTCCTTTTTCTAAAATTTCTTGAAGCTGAGTCTTAAGATCTTGTAACTCTATTGTAGTCATTCTATATGGTGCTTGAGCTATAGGTGTTACTCCTAGTAAAATTTCTATAGTGAAATCAAATTTCCTTTGGGGCGGAAGACCAGGTAAATCTTCAGGAAAGATGTCCTAAAAATCATTTAACACTGGATAATTTTGAAAAAGACTTGCTCCAGACTCGCTCTCTTCCTTTTTATTAAGTTTGACCACAAAGACTCTACTACCCTTTCTCAGTGCTCTCTTAACTTGCATTGTTGTCAAAAGATGTGGTTCCACTGATTCACATCCGTAGTAAATCTAAATTCTTTTCTTAGTGTCATCAGTGAATTTCATCCATATTTCCTCAAAATTTAACAATGCTTTATGTGCCTTAAGCCAATCAATACCTAAAATTATGTCAAAGGCATGTAATGGAGCTACATATAAATTCCATCGGGTTTGCCCTTGAGGTAGCATTATTTGAGGGTCAAATAAATATTGATTAACGGTATAGGTTTGCCCAGACCCATACTCGACTTTCCACCCATTAGCCATAAATCCAGGTTCTTCCGGTATGTCCCTCAAAATATTTGGTGAAACAAAACTATCAATTGCTCTAGAATCAATTAAAATACACACATTTCTATTATAAATTTTACCTTTCAATAGAAAAGGTGTTACTTGGCCATTAATTTTAGAGTTACCTATTGTTGCATATATCTTATGAGTAGGTTCCATAGGTTTTTTTCTCTTATCGGCTCGTAAAGGACACATATCAGCATAATGAGGTTCTTGACAAATCCAGCAACCAGTTCGTGATGCTCTCTCTTTCTTATTTCCCTCATTACCTTCTTGAGTACCAGCTCTTGGTGCATTAGCTCTTTGATCATACCTATCCCTAAAATTTCTTTGGCCACCCCGATAGTTTTGATTTCCTCTGTTTCCTTGGTACCTATTCTTATTCTTGTCAAACCGGTTTATGTTCTCATTACCGCGATTCTTGTTCCAACTCCTATCCCCTTTTGTTGGACCCATATTTTTCTTTTTCTGTGACTCTTCTATTGTAGATTTTTGTTGATAATAATATTTATTGGCCTTAAAATTGTCCTCCTCCTAGCGATCCAAGTCACAAGCAGCAGTTAAGGTTGCAAGTTTCAGTATAAGAATCAGGTGTCCAATTTTTTGGTGTAACCCTAGGAGAAATTTTTGGATTTTGATCTCATTCCACTGCTCATATTCGGGTATATATTTGAGCAATTGCACAAATCACTGATAGTACTCAATTACGGACATACTACCCTGCGTTAACCTTGAAAACTCTACAGTTCTTTCAAGGTAAAATTGTGATGTTAGGAACCTATCATTGAAAGATGATACAAATGTATCCCAAAGAACATCGATAGCCTCCACATTGTGAGTTTTTCTATAAGTATCCCACAAATTAGTAGCAGCTTCAATGAGATGAAAAACTACCCATGAGATTATTTTATTTAGATGATAGGGTTCTAATCATAAAATACACCTCCACAATATTTAACCATCTCTCTGCCTCTTCCCCATCACCTTTGCCATCAAATTTGACTATATCAAGTCTTCGCATATCCTTGTCCAACTCAGAACCTACTTATTTCCTTCTTGGGTCAATAGTTATCTCATCCTCAACTATTACCATTTCTTTTTCTTTGGATAGATTTTCTATTATTTTTTGTTGATGGGAAATCATCTCTTGTTGTTGAGCCAACTGAGTTTTTTTGTTGCTCTATATGCTCTAACATTTGGGTCTATTGTTGAGCTATGTGTTCATCCATTTGAACACTTTGCTACTCCATTTTTTCTTTTTATTGGATTATTTGCTCCTGCAATAAGTTCACCATTCGGACCATTTTATCCTCTTTTATAACTGGTTATTTTTCCTTCCTATTTTCTCGAGGATGTTCTGCGGCTGCCTCTGATGCCCTGATCCGCATAACTTTTTAAATGACCCTTATAGATTTTTGGTCAGCCCTTCCCGCTGAACCACCACAATTCTTTTTGATGAACTAGCTTTCTATCCAGATGCCATTGCCTGCCCAATAAAACAAAGAGCCTTATCAAAATTTTCAAATTTTTATGAATACATTGGTAACATAAAATAGGTTTTCTAAAATTTTATTGCCTAAATATTCACAACCTTTGCTCTGATACCAAATGAAACAACCCAAGTTCTACCCACTTGGTTGTCCAATCACCCCAAGTCTTCCCACTTGGTTGTCCGACATCAGAGAATTCAGTAAGAGAAAATTTTTCTTTCTTTTTTAATCATTTCTAGTTTGTTGGCTAGTATGAGCATGTTAGAACCATCTTCATGAGTGCCATTTCATTGTAGTCAAAATACTTATGAGATCGAGATTGGCCAAATCTCGTATAGTTACCCCATTTGAACTTTCTCTCCTCTCGAGATCCTAATATCAGGCAGTGGGTTTCTTTTCCTCTAGGGCCCATATCACCTAGAGGTGTGATGCATAACTTTCCCAGAGGGGGGGGGGGGGGGGGGGGGGGGGGGGGGGGGGGGGGGGGGGGGGGGGGGGGGGGGGGGGGGGGGGGGGGGGGGGGGGGGGGGGGGGGGGGGGGGGGGGGGGGGGGGGGGGGGGGGGGGGGGGGGGGGGGCGCGGGGCGCGGCGGCGGGGGGGGGGGGGGGGGGGGGGGGGGGGGGGGGGGGGGGGGGGGGGGGGGGGGGGCGGGGGGGGGGGGGGGGGGGGGGGGGGGGGGGGGGGGGGGGGGGGGGGGGGGGGGGGGGGGGGGGGGGGGGGGGGGGGGGGGGGGGGGGGGGGGGGGGGGGGGGGGGGGGGGGGGGGGGGGGGGGGGGGGGGGGGGGGGGGGGGGGGGGGGGGGGGGGGGGGGGGGGGGGGGGGGGGGGGGGGGGCGGGGGGGGGGGGGGGGGGGGGGGGGGGGGGGGGGGGGGGGGGGGGGGGGGGGGGGGGGGGGGGGGGGGGGGGGGGGGGGGGGGGGGGGGGGGGGGGGGGGGGGGGGGGGGGGGGGGGGGGGGGGGGGGGGGATGTCTTAACATGAACTCATGAACTCATGTCATATACTTATGTCATGCAATACTTAGTGCATACATGCTCGAGCTAGACGATCAACCATCCACCATGGAGCATCGTTTAGGGTCTTACCAATACCCTGGTAACCACCCAGCATTTTGTGTTGATTAACCAACATGATGTCCCATACCATCATGTTATCGGTATTACCTAGTCAAGCACAATTCACCACTCATCACTAGCAGGGTTAACCTATAAGAGATGCCCATACAACCCTTCGTTACCTCCCATTCTGACATTTTTCCATTATAAGTACAGTTGGAGCCCTGATTTATGATGACTCCCTACTCGCAAGCACAATTAATTATTGCCTTCACAATATTGTCCTACCCACAATCTTGAAATAATGACAAGGTTGTCCTACCCACAACCTTAGGTTGTGTGTTAAGATTGTCCCTTCCACAATCTTGGATTGATTTTATTTTTATTTTTATTTTTTAATAAAATGAGACTTAACTAAAGTTTGATTTGTTTCAAAAAAGTTTAACCATACAAAGATTTGCAAGCGAATATAATTTTCCTAACCAATTATGAATTTTTCTATGTAATATAAAAATTCCTAGTTTTGATACAACTACTTGTATGTTTATCACTAAGATAAAATAAAAGTCAGAGATTTAATGGAAATGTTATAATTTAAACTAATAACCCTGAAACCCACTATAATAATCTATTTTATAATTTCTCTTATTTTAACCTATAAAGGAGTAGAAGCTATTATAAATTCTAATTATAAAGCACTTCCTTTTTCCTATGTTGCACTATAAATTTTTCTACATAACCATGACTTAGGCGGCTACTCATCTCAAATTTAAGTATGATGTCAATTGTTCTATTGTTTGAGTCTAATGTATAATTCCCATGTGTTTAATAAGAGATTTGGTTCACACTATTATTAATTAGGATAAATAATACCACTCAGTGTTTCTTATTAAGGAATCCATCCCCAAAAACACCCATCTAGTCATGCACACCTATTTAAAATATCTTCATTATTCATTATCATACAAAGGTATCTTTCAACTAGACGTCAACCTATTATCTTTCTCCAACTTTTATGCAGGAAATTATAGTACTGTCAGATCTTCTAATCAATCCAATACTGATTTGAGTTTAAATCAATTATTTCATTCTCTTGTTTGAAAATGATGCTAACATTGCTTACTTTAGAACAAATTACACATAAGTTCTATTTGAACATAAGCTCTGTTTGAAGGTTAAAAAAAACATTTATAAATAAGTCCTTTATGAATTAACACATCCGAGTTTGAGGATGAAATTTTTTCTCAATCCACCATGTGATTCTAGTTAAGTCAATTTAACCAAACTACCCTAGAAGTCTGTACTACACTGGTATGTTCTAAAATCCCATGCAATTTTTTATCCTGAACAAAGGATTGCACAAGATGGTAACGACTGCACAAAAATAGAAAATTTTAGGTTTATAAAGGAATTTGAGGTTGTGGGTTTCATTTGAAGGATTTCTCATCAACCAGAATGTTTCTTTATAAAACACAATATTTGAAACTCAAAACAATTCATCATACACTTCGATTTTTCCATACACAGTTCACCCAGTATTATGTTCTCAGTAATACTATCATCTATACATTATTGTTTACAATATCAATGGAAACATGCAAGCAACATAAGTAAATGGTAATATATGGTGAATAGATAAAACATCATTTAATTATTTTTAACATACAAATATTATCTCCATATCACAAATATATATCATTTTTAAAAAATTAAATACAGAATATATGTATAAAAAGCAAGTCACTACCTGAACACATTATTGTTCCTTCTCGTATTGAAAAGATAAATAAATGATTTGAATACAAATAATTCTATGGTTCATAATGTTCTGCCATTCATTTACCCAGGGGCTACAATTTTACATAATATCAAATTCTGCCATGCATTTCTCAGGGCTACGTTTTCCTTTACAAATACAAGATAAAACAAAAAATAAACTTCAACATTCCACTGAGATATATTCTCAAATTTCTTCTAAAATCATAACACAATTCCTGTCTTTGGAACATCAACAAAACAAGCAATAAGAAGCAAGCAAAATAAATTTGCAATGTTCCTCAAAGCATCTCAGTTCTTTAGCGTGATTTACCAGTGGTTATTCAAGGATCAAAGCGGTCAATCTACCTTGAAATGCAACTAGCTCTATTATGAATACATCATTCTCATTCTCGATGTAGCATGCAAAATTTTAAGAACAACCCAACACATCATAAGTTTCAAATACAACATACGAGTAACACCGTGTCTCTCAACATAGCATGCAACTTAAACCAAGTTCCAAAATGAAACTAATTTTATTTTAGTTTCTCATGAACCAGAATCATAGCCAACCATTATTACTATTTTTTACCAACAATTCTTTTGAATGCATGCATCAAGTTCTAAATATTTCTCATATATGCACAGGATATAATTAAGGTTTCTTTCAATATACCATGCAAATAACAATCTAGATCATACATTGAGTAGCCCATACAATACTTCAAAAACATATAGCAATTCATATTCACACACAGAGCAGCCCATACAATACTTTAGAAATATTTCATTTAAATTTCCCATTTAGCTTTTCTTAAAAATTTCACCAAAAGAAACTTACTTATTCTTCCCTCGCTTCCAATGCCTTCCTTCCTCAACGCTCTCCTCGCTTTATCGAAAACATGTAGTCCAATAATGCCCATCTTCTCCTTTCTTTTTCCTAATCTAGAATATGGTTCTCCTTTTTCCACTTGCCACTAATTGTTAGTTTTTAGAACCTCCTCTCCTAGGTATGCCAAGTGGAATCCATATTTTATCCACGTTCAACAAGCCTAAACCAAATAATAATTCCCACAATGTCGACTGATCCATTTACCCATAAATGCCGACTATTCTAAATTTATTATTATTTATTTTTAAATAATGCCATGACTCCTTTATATTCACTTTATGATTATATTCTAATACATTATATTATTATATATATATATATATATATATATATATATATATATATTAACATTTCATTTACCACATTGTAAAGCAAACGAATATTATTTGTTTGTATATTTTTTAGTATAGTTATATATATTATATATATTATTATTAATTAACTTTTCTTTGTCCCCTTTACCTTTCCTTTCAGTACTTAGAACAACAAATATTATATCAATGTTCCACATTTATTTACTTATTTAAAACTATGGCTCTCATGCATTTATGCATTTTCATTGCCAACCATCATTTCTAACTATGACACCCATGCATTCAAAGCATTTTCATTGCCATAAAAATATCATAAACTCATAATTTGACAAGCATCAAACATTCCTACAAATGCAACTACATAATATGCATCTACATGGACTGTTGGCGGATGCATTGCCTATAGGGTTCTTTACCCCTATCAATCGACGATTACACCATCACTCATCATTTTCTTTGACTTACCTTACATCGGATAATATTTATGCCCATTGAGAATACATATTTCCTTTGCATTATCCTTACCAGTAACAATACCTATCTCTTGCATCCACAGATACATTACCAGTATCTCATCCTTGCAAATAAATTATGCATACCATGAATTAGGTTTTTGATGGGTTATTACAGGAATGTAGAAAGTAGTTCATCAATTTTTGAACCTTATAGAATGCTCTTAAAGACCTCAATATATAATTTAATAATATAATCCAAATTTTATGTTGTTTCATACAAGGAAAAAATGGGTCAATAGGCATATCCAATATTATTGACTCATCAATAATAGGTTTTAAAAAAGGAAAAATAACGATTATAAAAAAATAAAATTGAAAATAAATTCCAACTTTCACATGCATGAAGATAAAATAACACAAGCAATATTTCATCTATGTTAGTGAGGGTTGGCCATATTTAGAGTTCATAATGAATAGATTTCTATATATAAATCAAGCTAGTAGAAAAATAAGAAACAATAATTTGTGGACCAATAAGTGATGAAACTACATTAGTTGGGTTAGAATGTGAAGATGAAGCTTATAAGGATTAAAAGCATAATTTTAAGTATAGTTTTTGGAAGGATTGTTCATATCCATTTAATGTGGTAAATTACATTGGATCCATAGAAAATAACTTATCATAGTTTTGAATTCATTATAATTTAAGAATCTACTATAGATCTTATAAAAGTATAATTTGAATCCTTGAGTTATAGTGCAAGATGCCCTAGTTTTATAGTATAAGAATAAAGCTCTAAATAATAAGTTAATGGAAGAAGAACATGTAATTACTTAAAGTCTAGAATCACTTCTAGAACCAATAAAAGTATATGGAATGATACTAATAATTATCCTAACCATAACATTTTTATTTCATTTCCTAATCCTAAAGTTCATTCTAGTACAAATTTAAATCTAATGATTAAGCTAAATAAAATCAAGATTCACATTCTCTTTTTTGACTTATCCACAAGTCCAACATACAAAAACAAAGTGCATTTCTCTAGGTTCACATATATTTTATGCTTTTAAAGAGTTTGAAGCACTTCTTGGACATGTTGCAAGTGTTGTTCCCATATCTTGTTGTAGATGAGGATGTCATCCAAATACACAACACAAAGGAGTTGAAGGATTACAAAATATCATCTATGATCCTCATAAAAGTTGTTGATGTATTATTCAAACTAAAAGGTATGACCAACCATTTGAAAAAACCCTCTTTAGATTTAAATACAAATTTACACATATTTGTGGGATCAATAGAAATTTGATGGTACCTAAATTTGAGGTTAATCTTGGTGAAAAAGTTTACACCATGTAGCTAATCCAATAGATCATAAATCTAAGGTAATGGATATCAATTCTTTGTGATGACCTTGTTTAAGTCTTGGTAGTCAATGCAGAATATCCACATACCATCTTTCTTTGGTATTAAATCAATTGGACTACCACAAGAAAAATAATTTGATTTGATATGGTCCTTTTTCATTAATTCTTGAATATATCTCTTGATCTCATCATTTTCAAGAATTGATCTATGATAAATATGGGTGTTAGATTAATGAGAACCTAGAATTAAATTGGTAAAATGTTTTACCTCATAATAGAGTGGCACTTTGTTTGATGACTTGAAGATATTATTGTATTTTGCAATGATTTCATCCATTTGTTACTACTATTATGATGACTATATAGTCATGATGGTAGCAACCATATTCTTGGTAGATTGATCCTTAATCATCAAGAGAAAACTTTTTTTTTCTCAGGTATCCTTTTGCATCGCTTAGCATTGATGAGGGAAATAGAGGTGGAAGGATTTGCCTCTAGTATCCTATATTATTGGTCCTCAAGGGTGATGATGACTTTATCGAGCATTGACTCACATGACATATCTCTACCACATATATGGTAGACCAAGGAGAACATAAAAATATTTAATGGAACTGCATCATATATAAATTCATCTCTAAATGGTTTGATGGCATAAGAGAGAAGATAGTGGTAAGTGATACAAATATATCTTCCTTTATTCAACCATCCAATATTTTATGGTCATGGATGAGGCTTCATAGGTAGATTTAGATTCTTCACAACATCAATAAATATAAAAAAAAATTGACTCCCACTATCAACAATTAAGTGAAAGGGATTCCTATTTACCTAGAAATATGAGTGAAATAATTGCTTCCCCTTAGGTAGACCCTCTACTTTGATTTGTATGGTTGAGGTAGCAATAGCCATATGTGGTTTAGCCTCCACAATCTTCTTACCTTTATCCTCTATTGGGGATGTGTTGGCATGGTCAATGTAGAGTGTTGTGTCTAATAAAATAGAGATTGAATTGCCTAAACTCTTCTCTGGAATGTTGGCTACTCTTGTGGTAGTCATACCATTTCCCAATCTAGTTTCATCTAACTCTAAATTCAATAGGATAGAATTAGCAAGGAGGTTAGAGCAGAACCTATGGAAATTTACATGTCAGTGGTAAACATAACTGAAGGATAAGTAGATCAACTATTTCATGTCATAGGTATCAAAATTGTTTCTATTACTTCCAATAAAGGAACAGATTCCTCTCCCTAAATATAGTATAGTGTTAGAAAATTAGTTAGAGCAAGTACAATTTAATGTTAAATGCTAAAATAATATTTTGAGGAGGATCACATAAGCAGAGGAGAAAATATAGAAAATAGTTCTATTGTAAATTATTTTCTTATTAAAAAAGATACCACTTTTCCTTCATCTTAATTGTGTTTCATAGTATAATTCTAAGTTATCTTGACTACAAGTTATGAGATTCTAAGTTAGTTATGAGATTCACATCAATAATTTTATTTTCATAGGAACACATAGAAGCCTCAATACTTAAACAACACAAGTATTCCCTATCACATATAACCATCAAACACCACCCTTGAACTGAAAAAATAAAGTGCAATAATTGACGATGCATTTGAATAATATTGCAAAAAAATAAAGTGCAATAAATTCTAAACACCCACTCACAAATTAATGCATTTGAATAATATTGCACTTTATATTACTTTTGTTTCAAACTCAAACTTTGTCAACTTTGTCAACTTCATGTTCTTTCCTATTTTTGATTTTCTGACTAACTCAAACAATGGGAGAGTGGATCTATTTATACTACTTCTTACATTCTTATTTTCAACTACAAAATCAAAGAATGCATTGGTGATGCTTGATTTGTTTGTCTGTTGCAGCAAACTTAGTCTATTTCTAGATAGAATCCACTACAATAGTCAACCGTACACTTATTTGAGCCTTCAGTTTAGTGGAAATTGGTCAAGAATAGGTGTAAATTCAAATTTTACACATGTCCTTATGCTAACCCTTCTTGTTCCTTGAAAAATAGATGTAAACTCAGATTTTCTATTGAAACTAACTATTTTTACCTATCATTCCAGAGCAACTCCAAAATATCAGGTTGAATAGTTGGAATGTCTTGTTGTTGTTGATTTAATCACATGTGGGTGCTTCCAGGTGCATGATAGGTAATCTCTTTCCACCTTGGACTTGTTCCAACCAGTTGCACTTGTTCCTTTTGATGCTTTCTATGCCCTCCTTTAATGTTGCAGATGGTTACCATATATATGTTGTAAACAGATGTCATACCTTGTTTCACAATAGAATGATTGGTTTGGCACCATTCCATATCAAAAAATCATTTTAGACAGGAAATATTATACAAAATATCCCATCTAGTTACAAGTCTAGAAAAACCTTTATTTTCTACCAATTTTACTATGTTTTTTATCACTAAAAATCATGCAAAAATAGGACAAAAATGCATAAAATAGTCAAAATAGTGGCATAATATTTCTAAACACTTAAATATTGAAAACATTAATAAATAATGTACTTTAATAAAATATTTGGCACAAAATTATATTATATATTATCATATGGCAGTTTTTATATGTAAAAAATGCAGTAAAAATGAGGTATTATTTGGCTTCATAATACTCTTATAAGGAAACCAATGCTTGTTACCCCTAGGTTATTCTTGGTTGCTCCATTTGTGTTGATTTTTTCCAAATCTAGGGGTGGGGGTTTCCAGGCCCTATGAGTCTACCTCATGGCAATGTTCTCTCCCTACTAGTTTTCTTGCTCCCCCACATGAACTTTTACTATTTCTATGACCTTCTTTAATATTTTTTCTAAATTAGCTCTATTAGAATGTATTGCTCTCTAAAAATTCTAGAATTTATTTCTAGCCATATGTGCCACTAGATAATGTTGGAACCCAAAGACCAAACCAACTAAACTAATTTATTTTTAACTTTCTTTGTTTTTAGTCCTCTGATATATTAGTGTGTTAACTTCTAGTTGAGAAACCCTTAAGATATTAGCACATTGGTTCCATAACTTTAGGGTAAAGTCACACTAGAAGAGAAAATGATATGTTGTCTCCTCGAAGTTATTGCACATGATATATTTAGAGGGGCCATGAAAACCCCTCTCTTGTAAGATATCATAAGGAATATTTGATGCATAACCTGCCAAGAAAAGAAATTGATTTTTGGCCAGCCCTTTCCCAACCATACTCTATCCCATGGAACATCCAACTGCATCAAACAGGTAGGAAAAAATTCATTATAACCTTCTCAAACTATATAAATTGGTATATTCACATGACCCCAAGCTATCTTATCCTCTTCATCCTTTCCTATAAGGTGGAGTTACTTTAATATCCTCTCTAAAAATGATAACATATTTTGGGAGATCAATACTAGCCACTCTTCTCACTTCTTTAGTTGCATTAGAGAGAAAGTCTCAATCTACCTTGTTTATAGATAGCATGCTATCTTAATCCAACCTCTAGCTTCCAAGATCTATTGAAGGGGATATAGCTCTAGGAATTTTAAAATTAAGGGTGGTATTGGTCCCAAAAATCAATCCAAAAAATTGCTTTATCGCTTCTACCCATTTTCCAATATAGTCTTGGTTTTACCAATTTCTCTCCTAATTTCAATACTTTCCAAACAATAGAACCTTGGCCACTCATAGGAATGTAACCTACTTCTATATGCGGAATGTTACCCAAATACTTACTAGTAATGACTCCTATCCTTTGAAAAATTTATCCAATCCTTCAATAAGAATAATAAATAGGTATGGAGATATAATACCTCCTTGTCAAATTCCCCTAAAGACTTGAAAGGGAACAAAGGGAATGCCATTTATAAGGACTGAGAAGGAGTCTGAAAACACAACTCATGATCCACTCTCTCTAGCCCTAATAACTACCAAGGTACACTATCATAGGTCTTAGACATGTCTAATTTGATAAACATGTCTCTTTGACTTTTTTGATGCAATGTGTGAACTAATTCTTGTGCCAAGAGTACTTCATCCAAAATTTGTTGAACCTCCATAAATCCTCCTTGCTCTGAAGAGATCATACTATCTAGTACCTTCTTGAGCTTTTCAACCATAAATATGGTGATCATCTTGTAGACTACATTGCAAAATATAATCGGGCAATCTCATGACCCTCCATGGTAAGCTTTATGGCATGGAAAAATAGGTATTTATTAATGATGTTTTAATGCTTAGTTTTATGCAAATGAATAGTTGTGTGATATTTGGTTTGATTCTTGGAAGAACATGGTATTGCTAACATATTGTTAAATATATCATATCAGGTACACTCGTGGGTGGAAGAGGTAGAATTATCCACTAGAAATGAGGTACTTGAGGTTAGGGAAGTGATTATTAAAGTAAATTTGGGCTAACATGGATAAATATCCTCACATAGGCATGCATTATCGGTTATGTATAATCGTAAATTAGCCAACCATATTGAGCCTCGGTTGATAGCCTGGTAGCTATCATAAATTCTCTAGTTGAGACAGATGACTTAGTTGATGGAAAGACTCCCTCTTTATTTTTTTCATATTATTGGTTGTCTTTTACTTCATCACTTACTACATTAATGGTTTAGAAAGCATGTATAAGTTGGTTGTCTTTGAAACTCTGTGCGTGGTATAAATCCATTTAGCATGATGTTAGTATTCGATAGAAGAACCCCTATTTATATTTTAAGAATACATACATATATATATAGAAATTTATTAATTTTAATGATAAGGGAATTTCATTTAAATAAGAAATAAATGCTTTTTATTTTAAATGATAAAATAATTTCATTTGAAAATAATAGATTCTTTATTTCATTTAATAAAACAATAAAGTTTTCTTTTAATGATGGTAGAATTTTAGAGACTTTATTAAAGAAGTAATAAAATATCATGTTAGATATTTTAAAGGTAAGATATCTTTTAATTTAATAAAAAATATGTTTTTTAAGATAAGGCTTCCATTAGAAGCTTCCAGTCAACTTCTAATTTATGTTGGAGTTTCATTTTGGGTGAAGAATGAATAAAGAATGGAAACATTTGTTCAACCGCTTGGGGGATGAATGAGGAGTTATGGTGGGCAGATGAGACATAGAAGAAATATCAAAAAAGGAAGGGGTGTGGGGTTTGAAAGGGGATAGAAGTATGCAGAAGGGGAGACACGTAGAAATAAGGAGTGTGGAGACTGGAATAATAGGAGAGATCTGGAAAGCAAAGTTGGGGATGGACGTATCAAAGGTCGTTGAAGGAAGAAACCAACATGAGCAAACCAATTTGGATTTATGATAACGTCTTTTACCTTAAGCTTGGTGAAATCTATCTTTTTATTGGTTCTTTTCATACCATATGTTTTTTTCTTATCTTTGTATGTGCGTATGTCATTTTTAAAGTAGATAATAGACATCTTAGATCCTTTGTTGGACCTTTGTTGAACCAAAGTTTGGTTTCTTGTAGTATCATGCACATCAATGGATTGGAATACATCTTTTAGCAGACATTAATTGTATGTTTAGAATCAATCTATGTGAGGAATTGGAGTAATATGGCTTGGGTTTTAATGAGACTACCTGATTCTCTTATAGCTTTAATGTTTATTTTAAAGAGGTTTGGTTACCTATGTAGCTCAATTCTCTTACCAGTGTCATAGTCTAGAGAAGACATCTAGTTTAGGATTTACATATACCCCTAGACCTTCCACTTTACCTCCACCAATGAGTAGTGATAGTGTGAGTACCTAAGTTTTATTTATTTTTCCTTTTTGCTTGCATTTATTTGGTCTACATTAGGATTAAATTGAGTGGTAATCTGAGAGGAGTGTAAATATTTCCACATGCCTGTTATCATAACTTTTTTTTGAGTGTTTGACCTCATACCTAATTGGATGAGGAATCTAAGGTTTAAGCATAGAACATTTTATTCTCTTTGTTGATCATTGTCATGACTTCGATAATCCTGAGTGAGGGAGGGTCAACTTGGGTCTTTCCCTCATCCATACCACACATGTTGTGTATTGGGGGTCGATCAATTCATAAGGGAAAACACTCCCCTTATGAATTGACCAACTGGTTTGATCATGTGGGCTGCCCTTTGGACCACCCAAGCGCTAGCTGTAGCGCTCACCTTAGAGCATGTGGAACCTTGGTCACCTATTGAGTAATAGTTGACAATGTTGGTTTGACCATATTAGCTTTATTTGGCTCATTGATGTGTCATCTTTTTCTGCCATGAGGTACGGGTCGTTTGACTCGGTTCAGGTTATGGATACCCAATTGGTAGGGTAGGTTCTATAAGTTAAAACACCCCATTTTGAGCTAATGGTATAGAGACTATGTTAAAATGAGTTAACTTGATATGGAAATAATTTAGTTTAAAAATAATTAGCATAAATCAGGTTATGTTATAATTTAGGCTATTGGAAATGAAATGTTGTTTATGTTTAAAGGAAATGGACATAAATGAATTAGTTATTATGTTTAAAATAATTAGACATAAATGAAATATGGAAATTAAGGAATCATAGTTTATTTTATAAATTAAAGGTATGGGACTCTGATTTATGGAAATAAAGGAAAATTGTTTATTTTATGAATTAAAGTAATGGGACTTTAATTTATGGAAATAAAGGAAACATAGTTTCTTTTATGAATTAAGGTAATGGAACTTTGATTTATGGAAATAAAGGAAAACATAGTTTATTTTATGAATTAAGGTGATGGGACTTTGATTTGTGGAAATAAAGGAAAACATAGTTTATTTTATGAATTAAGGTAATGGAACTTTGATTTATGGAAATAACGGAAAACATAGTTTATTTTATGAATTAAGGTGATGGGACTTTGATTTGTGGAAATAAAGGAAACATAGTTTATTTTATGAATTAAAGTATTGGGACTTTGATTTATGGAAATAAATGAAAATAGTTTATTTTATGAATTAAAGTAATGGGACTTTGATTTATGGAAAAAAAAAAAAAGGAAAATAGTTTATTTTATGGATTAAAGTATTAGGAATTTTATTTATGGAAATAAAAGAACCTAGTTTATTTGGTGATTAAAGGTATGGGACTTTGATTATGATAAATAAAGGTTGAAATATTTGATTAGAGTAAAACTTATAATCTAGCTATACATGTTGATATGACTCTCTATGGGTCAATGAGAGGTAAAAATAAAAATAAGGATTTTTACGATATCAACTATATAGTAGATGGTTAGATACTTTGATTAAATTTGTATAGTTGCAATTTGGCAAAGTAAATAGTAGATGCATTTAGATGCATGTTTATCATGGATCCATGAGTTGCCCTGATCCCTTACCACCCTCAAACAAATTATGGAAGGACAACAAGGACCGAATATGGAAGTTGGAACCTATGCATCAGTTTAATTTACTTTTGCTCAAATAGACTAGAATTGTAGGGAGATATCTCTAGATGATTGTTGTACTACTTTATTCTTTAAAAGTATGGAGGTTTTACCATACTTGGATATATTTAATAAATTGTTGGATGAATGAGAACTATATCTTTAATTTATTATCAGGAGTTATCTATGTTTTGTTGATTAGCTTTATTTTCTATTTAATTTTTACCTTCATTTAATTGTTGTTTCCTTTCTAAAGTACCTCTTGTATGCTTCATATATTTTGTTCTTGATTGTTTATGTAGATAGATTTATTCTTGTCTTCTTGCTTAACATATAAAGTAACCTATGGAAATGATATCTTAGGGTGAACATAGAAAGTAACCTAAGGAAATGAAACCTTAGGGTGAACATAGAAAGTAACCTAAGAAAATGAAACCTTAGGGTGAACCTAGAAAGTGACCTAAGAGATTGAGATCTTAGGGTGACCATAGAAAGAACCTAAGGGATTAAGACTCCTTAGGGGGAATACAAATTGATTATATTAATTGATCACATCTCAGTTAAGATAGCTCGTTGTGGAGACGATATGGATAGCTTAACTCGTACTACATGTTGCATACCTACACATATGGACTTGTGTATGGTATGATGATGGGTGTATAACTTTGACTATACTGAAGGCGATAATTTTAGCTCATCAAGAATTATGAGAAGGATAAGCTTATTTGTAGTAACACATAGTATACCTACATAGACAAACTTATGTAGGGTATTGAGTGACATATAACTCAATAGGAAAGTTTCCTTAGTAAATTTAAGCCAATAGACAAATGAAATATTGGTTATGGGTTTATGAATCCCTCTTCATATAAAAACAATTTTTTTCTTTTATTTTCTTGTGTTTTCTTGTAGCTAGTTTTTGGGGTTATTATAGGTGAAAGTTTCCAAGGTTGAAAATTTTTCCCCCTTTAGGAATTAAAGTCAGGAAATTTTGGTTCATAGCTCATAACATGCTTTTATTTGCACAAGATTATTCCACTACCCTCGTTACATCCTCCTCTTTATAATCCCAAAAATCATAAAAAAATTTAATCAATAACCCATTAGGGCCTAGAGACTTATAAGTTCTAATGTTGAAAATTGTGCCTTACCTCCTCTAGATCCATAGTTCCTTAAGAAGGCTTGGTTTTTTTAGTTGTTATAATATGTGGTATACCATTCAGTATCTCTTGTTGCACTGCAATATTAGGATGGATAAAAACAGAGAAAATATTTTCAAAATAGAAATTTATAGCTTACTGCATACCTAGGATAGTGTCCATTACATTACCATGAAGGTCTTTTAGGTTGGGCAGTGTGTTGGAGTGTCTTATTTCCGAGGTCAAGTTGTGGAATAAATTAGTATTTTTATCCCCCTCAAGTAAGCAAGAAGTTATGGTTCTTTCTTTCCAATAGATCTCCTCCTATTTTTCTATATTCCCTAACTCTTTTTTTATGAACTCATCTTCCTATTTCAATTCTTCTGTGTGTTTCAATCTGAAAGAGTGTGACTATCTTCATCCTTGCAACTAGTGGAACTCTCTGAATCTTAAAGTCTGATTTATTATTTCTTTTCCATATTTTGAGTTTATTTTTGACATGTTAGAGTTGTTTAAAGACTCAAACAATGTTTCCCCATGGGTAGGGCATCCCTCATCCCACCAATATTGGATTTTATCCATAATATCCTCCTTTTCCAACCAAAAATTCTTAAAATAAAATGGTTTAGAGAAAGAGAATTAGAAAGCAGTCTGACTTTGTATGATTAAGAATTTCTACCCTAGGTGACCTTCATAGAAACACCTCTTTGGACACCAAGAATCTATCCAGCTTTACCTTCTTCTTTTCCAAATCCACTTTTTTGTTTGTCCAAGTATGAGAAGGCCCTGCACATTGGACATCAATCAAATTAAACTGATTTACTCTAGATATTTTAAATCTAGCCCCCTAATCCAAAAATGGGATACTCCCTTCCTGATCATTGGCCAAAAGCTTAGCGTTGAAGTCATCATCCACTATATAATTTACCTCTTCATTTCCTATCCTACTTTCTTGTGAAATTTCCCATTAGAGGTATTGCTCTCCAAAATTTTTTGAACCATAGAAATTTAAAATGAATAAAAGTTCTCTTTAAGAGATATGTGAAAACCTTCCTTCCTTCAACATGATCAATTTTTGTTCAATTTAGAGAATTCCATAGAGTCACTATACCCGCTAAAGCACCCGAGGATGCTACAACAATATGCTCTTCTTGTATTCATATTTTCTTGGTTATTTTATCCATCACCTGTATTGAATATTTTATCTCTTAAAGGAGAATACAATCTAAATGATGATTTTTAACTAAACTATGAAGAACAATTTGATGAGACCTACTTTTTAAGCCTCTAATATTCCATGATTGTACAATCATTGCAAATTTTGAATCCAATAAGTATCAATCTACTTTACTCTTTCCTAGATTACTAACTAGTCATTCTCCATAGCCAATTGCTCTTGCTTTGATTTTCGTTCGACACTCTTGGATTGGGAGTTTTTTAATCATTTCTCTACTTTTATTTTCATCCCACACTCTTGGCTTGAGAGTTTTTAAATCATTTCTTTGCTTGCTGAATACCAAGAGTAGACTTTCCTTTATCTCTATCTCTATATTTGATCAACCAAGACTATAGCAAGGTTGAGGTTCTCTAAAGTTTTTATGGCTATATATTTTAGGATGTGTTGTATATTGGTTTTCAACACTAGTTGAGTTATCCTCTACTGGACTACTTCTACATTTTTATAGGGCATATTTTGCCCTTATGGTTCCCCATTATAGTTATCTCATTCTCCATGTTCATTAGGTTGTTAAGAATTTCATACATGTATATTTTTCTCTCTTTTTTCTATTTTGATCATGTCACCTTCTTCTTTTGCTTTTTCTTTCTCTTATGGGCTTCAAAACCTTCTTTTGGTGTATTTAGGCTTGAGGTTGTGAGCTAATATTTTGCCTTCTTCTCAGGCATCTTGTAATCATTGTCATTAAACTTCAATGGGATGGGCTCTTTTTAAATAGTCTCAAGGTACAATCGAGCAAGATACCAATGTTTATAAAAAATCCAACATCAAAAGGGGATTGCTTCATATTCTATTTTCTAAGCTTGGGTTAAATATCCCATATCTATTTCTATTTTGGTTGGCAATGGATGATTAAGATCCATATCAACATATATTTAAGCATAAATGACTAAATCTCCCATCATCATATCTCTAGCTACTCCCAAATGATATCCCAAGAAATTACCCAATCTTTCAAAAAAATGGTTTGCATCAATATTCCATTGGTAGAGCATTTATTTGAACCCAAACAACTACTCCAGTAGGTTCCAATCTTGGATAAAATTTTAGCTTCTAGGGTTGCACAAAAGGACTTGTTGCTCCATAGCTTCTCTTCCTAATTTAAAATCTTTGTCCTTGTTATGAAGAGAAACTCACTATATAATATCCATTACTAATGAGGAATGTTGCTATATCCCCTAAAGTTTCCCAATTCTTTCAAATCCATGAGGTCATAAACCCTAGAGATCATGGTTACTCTTGTGCAAAATATTAGGTCTCATGTCAATAAATTTACATATTAGATCATGGTTACTCTTGTGCAAAATATTTTTAGGCACTAAACTTTGTTCAATAACAACTTTGGGATGGTGGGTAAGTTGAGAAAGACAACCATTTAATTTGGACTGGAAGCCTTTATCTACTGGCTTCTTGGCTACAATAAAGAAGATAGATTTAAGGCATCACTGCTCAAAGATTCATCCTTAGCTTCTTGTCTTTCACTATGTCTACAAAGGACCACTTAGGAAAAAGAGGCAGAGGGAGAGCCCCCAAAGGACGGGAGACCCCCAAAGGACCCTCCACTAGGTCCTATGATGATTATGTAACAAGAAAAAAAAAATATTACTTATAAATTTTTGAATAATGTTGAATATGAAGAAAGTCAAACCTAAGCCTCACAATCCACATCTTTACTACTTTAATTAAGCTTTTACATGCAATGGTGATAACATTGTGTGCAAACCTTAGCAAAGCTTGTAACCTCCTATTCATCTTCTATAGATTTTATAAATATTATAAAAGATTAATCTTTGACAAACCTTTTATAGTAATTATTTTTTGAAAACTATTAACATCTTAAAAATTAATTTTTTATTTTAAATATTTTGAAGAATAACAAAGTAATATAACTATTATCACATTTTCCAAAGACATAACAGAAGGAGGCCTCTTTTCCACACTAAAATAACCAAAACGAAATTGACAAGAACAATAGTCGGTTCTTTTGATTTCTTTTTTCATTCATTAACATCAAAGTAGTGATTTTCGAGATTTCTTAGATTCTAACGACAACTATGATGCCAATGACGTTTACGCTAAAGTGATTGATTTGTTGGATAACAGTGTTTACCAAGTTGCATGTGACAATTCACTTGATCCAATTTATGCAAATTAGTACAATGTATGTTAGTTTCCAATTTAATGACTTAAAGTTAATATGATTTTCGAATTTAATTACAAAACTAATGTGTTAATTTGTTAAAGTTAATATGATAGAGATGATTTTGAACTCTTGTCCACTGGTACCAAAAGTTAATGTGTCAATTTGTTAGTCAATAAATTGTTGACAAAGTTATTTTAAAGCATCTTTTACGAGATTAAGATTAATAAACATGCGTTCGATTTAGTGAATTTATATATATATATATATATATAACAAGTTTACTTAAAACTTTAACAATTAAAACGTCCAGGGATATACATATTTTTTACTCTTACACAATCTGCTACAGATTATTTGGAGTGGTTTTTATAATGGTATTATAATGTTTATAAGCATTTTCTTTTATTGTTAATGGTACTATTTGCGGTGGTGTTCAAAAAAAATGACGTTGATACGTAATAAGTTATTTGATTTGTTATCTTGTATTTTATTTTTTATTTTAATTTTATTTTTATTTTTTTTAAAGAAAATGTTATTATATTATATTATTAATAGGAACATTATAATATTTTGGTGTTAATATTGTCATCAAGTTAATAAAACAAAATAAGGTAGATCAGGAGTAAAGCATCCATAACTGAATATACATAACAAGCTAATATCAACAAAAACACTATAGCTATATCTTATTCCAATACACCAATATCAGCATTCATCTGTGAAAGGTAATATGAAGAATTTTTCAGATATTTTCTGAAAGAGAAAAAAAGTAATCAAACTTTGAACCTGCTTATTATTGTTAACTGTCTTTTTTAGTTTACTATTGACTGTCTTGAAAGCTCACACAAAAGATTTTGAATCATATAAGAAAATTAAATATTTTTATGTATTTTAGTTTTTATTGTAAGTATTTTTTTATAGGTAGTACTATATGAGGGGCGGTATTAAAAAAAAGTTTATGTTGTGCGTTTTTAGCTAAAGCATTCCACCGTTTGATGAGTTATTTAATTTATTAAATTGTATTTAAGGTGGTTTTTGAAATATAATACGTTTAACTTAGCCTTAGTTTTTATGGCATTATCAAAATTTATTTTGAACTAACGCGTATGATTTAAACCTCGATATTATAAATAAGAGTTAAAATTTTATAAATATATTTTAAAATATTGTGTGGATAGTATTATAATTTTAAATGGAATATATAAATATAAAAATATAAAAGATCATCTTATTTGTTATAGTTTTATAAGTTTTGTATTTTTGTATAATTATAATTTGTATATTTTATTTTTAAACATATATGTATATTTTCCTTTGTTCAAGATATGTGTCTTTAAAAACAATATGAGAATGTAATTTTCGTTTTAGAAAAATTTAGGTGTAAGAAGCTTTTATTCTTTGGAATTATAATTTTTATATTGAATTTATTTTACTATGAGTTTTTTATTTTTGTTGTAACGGGCCATTTGGCTAAGGTATTAGGCCTTGATAATTTTTTTAAGATGATTATGTATAATATATTTGAAAGTTAAATACTAGTAAAACATGATATTCATTCATTATATATGGATTTAACATTATTAAACCTATAAATATATATTACTTATAGATTTTTTATATTTTTAAAATAATATAGGTTCATTGTAACCATAAAAACTACACTACCATGATTTAACAATTTTATAGACTGCCACAATTGATTGGAATTTTATATTTCATTAGTATCAAATTAGAAAATGTTGACTCAAATCTATACTAATGTTATTAGTAATTTACATGATTTTAAGCTAAATATAGTAATGTAAAATATGATATTTAATTTATTAGTTTCAATATTGCACCTTTGTTTGTCAATTAGTCATTACAAATGTTAGAATTTGTGTTGATTTTTCTCCTTTATAACTCATAAATCTTTATTTGGTTTTATATTATGCACATTTTTAGTCGAAATAATTTTTTAACATAGTAAAGTGTTTTGCATTTTTTGATACTTTATGAATAAATAAGGATATATTAATTTGTTGAATATTTTTGTTATGGACCTAATTAGATATTATTTAATATTGAAGGGTGTTCTTCAGGGTTATGACTATAATCTTATCCACTACCCTTATATACATACCCACACTCAATCCTCATCATAATTTATATTTTTTATGTGATTCTTATAAGAAATGGTATCAAATCTACTCTTCAAACTTCTGGTTCAAAAAAATTGGTGACCAAATATTTTGGGCTTGTGGTTGACTTTTTCTTCACTTGCTGACAATTAAAAATAAAGAAATAAAAATTAATTTAAAATTATTATATAGATATTCACTTTTATTCTATTTCTCTTTGGTTGGTAGCTAAATCACCATTTTCAAGCTACATGTAGGATAGAAGGAACAACAAAGAAGTACCATTGATATGATAAAAAAATATGTGGAATGCCTTGTTGAACCATTAGCTACTAGAATTGCAATTGTTATGGTGGTCAAACAATTTAATCTCCTATCTACTAATGAGGCCCTGAAATATCTCATCTCAAGCACCAAGGTAACGCCCTTTAACCCCTTTAATGTATTGGCAAAGCTTTTTTAACTATGAACTAGGCTATAATTTATGTTAATATTCTACCTAGACATAGTGAGTAGATAAAATGCATTACCAAGTTATAAAATATAGGTCTAATGTAAAATTAGGATTAGTTTTGTATTAGAATAGTATTGCTTGGTTTGTATTATTTTTTATCGTATAGTAATAGTGTTGTAATAGGATCCAAATGGAAGAAAAGTTTGTTAATAGATTTTTAGATAAATTTTAGATCCACTACACCATTCTAATGCCAAAGCATCAAAACTATATAGAGTATAAAAACCTATGATTATTTCTTGAGCTAGATGTTAGAATTATACAAAGCACTAGAATTCGATAGAGCTTAAGACTTCCCTAGAAGCATTAAAATTCATCCATGTTAATGATAAACTATTCATTGGTTCTAGAATGATAAAGTAACTTTGGGAAGTGATTCAGGTGTAGGATACCAATGTTAGATGAGAGTAAACAAGGTTAAATAGAGTAACATTATATCTATTTCAAAACTATCACCAAATGACTATGAAATAAATGTTAGATACAAGTTGGAAAATTTAGATTGATAGAAGTAGCATGGCCAAACATAAATTAGATTAGAACATGACCAACCCTTGATTTTTCTAAGGGACTGTAGGCTTTCATGACATCTTGCATCAATTTAAGAACATAGATTATAAAAGTAGAGTTATATTAGAACTAGATAACTATAGTAGCATCTAGAAGGGAAAATAAGGAAGAATGTTTCAAAGCCTTATGTACTAATCAGGAAAATAAGTTAACTCCAAAATGAACTATGGTTCTAGATTTTCTCTATGTCAGATTAATGCTAGTGGGACATCTATTAGCCTTGGATCCTTGGAATTGCAATGAATAATATTGGTCAAAGGAAGTTAAAAAGAAGTTTCATCTAACTCCAAATTCAATAGGATAGAATTAGCGAGGAGGTTAGAGCAGAACCTATGGTAATTTACATGTCAGTGGTGAACATAACTGAAATATAAGGAGATCAACTATTTCATATTATAGGTATCAAAAATATTTCTATTACTTCCAATAAAATAAGAGATTCCTCTCCCTAAATATAGTATAGTGTTAGAAAAGTAGTTAGAGCAAGTACAGTTTAATGTTAAATACTAAAAAAATATATTTTTAGGAGGATAACATACGGAGATGAGAAAATATAGAAAATAATTCCATTGTAAATTATTTTCCTATTAAAAAAGATACCCCTTTTCCTTCCTCTTAGTTGTGTTGCATAGTTTATTTCTAAGTTAGCTTGACTACAAGTTATGAGATTCTAAGTTAGTTATGAGATTCATATCAATAATTTTATTTTCATAGGAACACCTAGAAACCTCAATACTTAAAAAACACAAGTATTCCCTAGCACATATGACCATCAAACACCACCCTTGAATTGAAAAAATAAAGTGCAATAATTGATGATGCTTTTCATTTTTTGGCATTGATACCAAGGATCAAATTTAGGTTGTCAGTGTGATAGATGAGAATATTCACCATTATACTACATTCTAGTTGTATAGAAAAATAGGTTGTACAACCTTGTTGGCTACTTGCATTTCAAAAACATTTTATCAATGTGATATGCTTCCTTAATTTTTTGTTGGAGATTAGCAAATTTTGCTATCATGTTTTTATTGCTATCCTTTACACCCTTTAGATTTTCCAGCCTCTATTTAAGATATAGGTATTTATTCATCCACTTATCAACTATCACATTAAGATTGTCAATACTAACCATGCTAGGAGGGATAGGGTTAGTTTGTACTTCTTGGTCATTCATCTCAACTTCAAGTGTTTGCTTTTTAAAATCTATTTGAATTTCTTATTCTATGCATATACTTATTTCCTCTTCTAGATGGATTGTTGTAGGCATACCCTATTCCAATATTATGCTAGGTGTTTCTAGTGTTGTATTGTTAGAACCCTCCATTTTTGCTAGCCTAATGTCCAAATTTTATAGAGTGGTGGTAGCTTCTATGCTAAAAGGTTTAAAATGCACTATCTCATGGTCCTATTCATCCATAATGTCATGTATTTCTTCAACTAATTGGGCATTCTACAACTTGATCTCAATCAATTCTGATAGAATATATGGACTATATTAGTCTTTTCCCTTCAAAACATTTTAAGCCAAATCTAGTTCTTTCCATTGTTTTATGAGGAGTGCTTTAGCATCTACCAAATTTAGCTCATAGGTATTTTTGAACTTTGTATGTTTTCTTTTCCACCCTATTCTTATCTATATTTTGGAAATTCTTTCTCTACTCCTACCTCATTACAATGGCATGGCTAGTGTTGTTGTTTAATATAATTATCCTATTCATATTGTTTACTATCAAATTTGACTACCAATATCTTTCTTTGACAACTAGCTCTAAAATATTTGAGCACTAAATTTAATTAGTTGTCTATCCTTTATCTTTTTGGAGTCATGGAACTTCTCATCATCCTTTTTATGCTAGGTTTGGATACCTCAATATTTGTATGTGTCTTTCTAGTTATCCCTTGGCTATCTGAGGTTGAGGGTTTGACTCTTTTTCTTCTACTACCACTAGGGATGATAAATATTGTCATCCTTGGTCAATAAGGTCAAATTATTGATATTCCAACAATATGTGTTCATCTATCATTCTCGTTTTACTTTTCATTCCTCTTTATGCCATATAATATAAGTACTATGTGAATTCAGTTTGTTCAAATAAATATTGTAAAATCCAAAATGGTATTATAGTGGGTTTGAAGTACCTTTACTTGGTCATGTTAAGGATTTTTTCTTTGGGTCTCTATTCTTCCTTTTGATAAAAAATTTAATTCTCTGATTGAAAGATTCATAAATTATTACAAATAAAATAATAAGTGAATGAAGGATTTCCTTCTAATTAACAACTCTTAGTACATTAAAATCTATGAAAAAAATCTAGCACTACAAATGAAGGTTATCTTTTGTATGATAAGGCAATGCTAGTTTATTTGCAAACTCACCTTTGAAATACAATTTGAAACATATTTTTCATAGTTTGTGTAAATTTTGGAGGGCTATTTCATTTTCATTATGTGAATAAATAGTAAATTCATAGTTTTAGTTCTTCAAAAATTAAAATTAAAAAAAAAAAACTTATTTTCCAAGGATAAGACACAAGGTTACACATGCTTTGAGGCAAATAGGAGCCATGGGTGATTTCAAATACATTTCTCAAGGTAATGCCACTTACTTCCTCCTATATGTTGGCTTAGATAGAGGGACCATTTTGTAGATGCATGTATTCTTGGATGTTTGTGGTCCGAGGGTGGTCCTAGGTTCTAACCCCCTCCCCCTATCCTTTGACTTGTACTCAAGCTTAATGTAGTATGCAGGTAAGTAGTTCCACAATATCTTCAAGGAGTGTCACACTCATTTCATTTTTTCAATGATTTAATTGGTTTAGATATTGTGGCAACATTGGATGTTTCTAAGCTTCAATACAATTTATAAATTAATCCACTCTAATATCGGTAGTATATAGTGTTTTAGGGTTTTTCAAATGGCTGGAATATAATTCGCTTTACTATGTATTTAATAAAAGTAATATTCTTAGATTATTAACACATTAATAAGTGAATTGTTGGTAAAAAAAAATAGTTACATGGTTATTTAGAGTTAATAAAATAACTATTAATATAATTATTGTTATTTATATATATTATGAATATAATTGATGTTAATAAATAATTTTTTTACATAAAATTTTCAATAAAATATTTTTTTATCATATTATACGTATATTATGATAATATAACTATTTAATTAAAAGAGATTGTTTTGATTGAAGCTATAGTTTTTGATTGTTTCTAAGATGTATTAGAAATTAATTCAGATTTCATTTACTTCTCACAAAATCTTATTTTTTACGGATGTCAAAATCCACCACAAAAAACCAGTCAATTATGAAACTCAAGGTTGTGAGCATGTGACAACTGCCATCTGTGAATAAAAGAACTATTTTATGTGGAGTAGGAACAACATGAGAATGCAGATTTTTACGATGACCCATAGTGGTCCAACCATCTACCTTAGGTTGAGTGGTTACCCCAAGGGTGGGCATGGAAGTATACAGTCAGTCCTTCACTTTATGATTGATTTCTTGGAAATGAAAACAATTATGGCCTCCTCCACTTGAATGGTGATGTAATCAGGTAGATCCTTTGATAAATCTACCTCTACACATACCCATATGCCCAAGCACATCGACAATTTATTCTAAACCAACCCACAAAGGGAGGGGAAGATTAGGAAACTCCACCTATAAATTAGATATTTGGTGAGTTGTCTATAGAAATAGTAAAATTATAGGTCCACAGTAAGAGAACGAGAAAATAGCTCTTTAAATTCTAGGGACCATGTTAATAAAGGCTCTAGTAATAAGTTTAAATTTTTTTTTATATAATAAAGTAGGATCGGATCTCTTTCAAATTGGTATCAAAACCAATACTATCATAAGCCTAGTTTAAACCTATGGCTTCTAGCAACAATCTATTGCAACTACAATTTTCTTGCTTCAATGAAAAAATATTGGAGTATATTGATGAAGATCTTGCTTGGGTCATAGGTGCTTTGGGACCTTATGGAGAATGGCTATGTAGAACCATTAGATGCAACAATATTGAATGCTCTTTCTCAAGCTGGGGGAAAACTGAAAGAAGGATGAGAAAGTCTTGTTCTACATTATGTAGTAAATTGAGGAGACCATATTTTCATGAATTGCAGTAGCAACCAAATCAATGGAGTTATGGGAAATCCTAGAAAATTATTATTAATGCACCAAAAAAGTAAATTTGGTGAGACTACGAATGTTGAGAAGAGAGTTTGTAAATCTAAAAATGAATTATTATGAGTCCATGAGTGACTTATTTACTTGCACAATAGGAATTATCAATGATATGAGGATGAATATGGAGAATATTGATAACCATAAAATTATGGAGAAGGTACTAAGAAACATACCAATAAGGTTTGAATCAATAGTTATTCCTAATGAAGAATCAAGGTATTTAACAACCCTTTCTATGGATGATTTAATGGGTTCTCTAAAAACACATGAGTAGAAGCTAAATTGGATAACACAATACTCATTTAAAGTAGACATTTAAGACACAAGTCTCATTTAGATACAATAGTAAAATGGAAAAATCTCAGTAAGGAGCCTCATATTCTCAAGGAGGAAGAGAACATGATAGTAGAGGCAAAGGTGGTAGAATCCATAAAAGATAAGGAAGAATAAGTTACTCCAACAAAGAAGAGGCTAACTATAATTTCCATCAAGAAAAGGGAAGATAAAATAACAAAATTTGGTAAGGAGGCCCAAATAAAAGGTACGACAATTCCAAAATCCAATGCTATTATTGCAAGACGTTTGGGTATTTTAATTATGAATGTAGAAATAAAATGGCTAGGGAAAATGAGCAAGAACCCCATTATACAAATAAGAATGAGAATAAATAAAATAGAGATGCATGCATGTTTTTAATGTTAACCTACAATGTCGAGGAAGAGAGCTAGAATAATGAATGGTATCTAGATAGTGGTTGTAGTAACCACATGTCTAGGAACAAATAAATGTTCTCAGAACTAGATGAAACCATCAAATATGAATATAATATGGGAAACAATAGTAATGTACCTATGATGGGCAAGGGAAAAATCATAATCCATATAAAACAAGGGGAATTAAAATGCATCCCTGATGTATATTATGTGCCTAGACTAAAACATAATCTGCTAAGCATTGGATAACTTGTGCGAAATGGGCACACAATGTATTTAAAAAATAGAGCATGCATTATTAGATATAAATAATATAGGCTCATAGAAAATGTGGCCATGACAAAGAACAAGATGTTTTCTTTGAAAATTTAGAGTGAAATAATGCTTTCATTTAGTGTTATTGTGAATAATGCTATATAATTTTGGAATCTTATATTTGGTCACTTGAGTTTTAGTGGTCTAAAATTGCTGCACAAAAATTAATTGGTGACGGGATTACCTCTAATAGAACATTTTAATCAAGTATGTGAAGGTTTTCTTGTAGGCAAGCAACATAGGGATGCATTCCCTATGAGAAAATCTTGGAGAGATTCACAACCATTGGAGTTTGTGTATTAAAATATTTTTGTGTCTGTGCAAATCTACCCATTTTCTAGCAATAAATATTTTCTAACTTTCATAAATGAATTTAGCCATAAGATATGGGTATTCTTCCTCAAGCAAAAGTTAGAAGTGATTGGAAAATTTAAGGAGTTTAAGACTTTGGTTGAAAAGTAGAGTGGCCATTATGTGAATATTCTTAGAATATATTGAAGAGGTAAAAATATCTCTAATAAATTCCACAACTTCTACAAAGCATATAGAATTAGAAGGTAATTCATAGTTAGATACACACCACAGTAGAAAGGTGTTGTTGAAAGAAAGAATGAGACAATGATGGAGATCACAAGGAGAATGTTGAAGGCAAAAGCATTACAAAATAAATTATGGGTTGGGATTGTAGCATGTGTAGTTTATCTGCTAAATAGGTGTCCCATAAAGAGTGTGAAATATTTCATCCCATAATAAGCATGGAGTAACAAAAATTCAAATGTTGCTCACTTAAGAGTCTTTGGTTGCATAGCATATGCACACATTCAAGATGAAAAGAGAATAAAATCATATGACAAGATAGAAAAATGCATCTTCATTGTATAAAATGAAGATTCAAAGACCTATAGATTGTATAACCCTTTTACAAATAAGCTTATCATAAGTAGAGATGTGAAATTCGTTGAAAATGAAGCTTCAAAATGGAATTCCAAATTTGATCAGTAGAGGATAACCAATGTTGAGATGTATAATTTGAAAGGAGAAAACATAGATCAACTTGCAACTTCAAGCAACAATACTAGTGTGGGTAGAAAACCTTATTTTTCATCAAACTCACCATCAGGTGCAATGACAAGGTCCATCTCATAAATCATGAGAACACCGATAAAGACAAGGAGCTTGTAAGAAATATATGAGGTAACAAGAAATGAAATAGAAGATGAAGAGCATTTTGATTTTGCTTTATTTTATGAATTTTATCATGTTTCATTTGAAGAAGCAATTAAGAATAGCAAAAAAGTGAATGTCATGGATGAAGAAATTGAAGCCATATAGAAAAATAAAACTTGGAAGTTAATGGATCTTCTAGTAGGAAAGAAAACCATTAGTTTGAAATGGGTATATAAAATAAATTTTAATGCCCTAGATGATGTCAAAATACATAAGGTAAGGCTAGTTACAAAAGGGTATAAACATAACTCAGGCATTGACTATCATGAAGTATATGCACTTACAACAAGTAATGATTCTAGAATTGGCAGACCAAAAGGGGTGGAAAGAATATTGAATGGATGTCAAGTTGACCTTCTTGAATGGATTTTTGGAAGAAGAGGTCTACATAGACCAACCACCTAGATATGACCTAGAAGGGCAAGAAGGAAACATGTACATGCTAATAAAATCCTTTTATAGGTTAAAGGAAGCACCTAGTGCTTGGTATAGTTGCACATAATCATAATTTTAGGAGAATGGATTCATTAAGTGCCCATATGAGCACCCTCTTTATATTAATACCAATGAATAAATAGAGATGATAGTAGTTTGCTCATATATAGATGATCTAATTTATACTGATAATAATAATATGTTGTTTAATTAGTTTAGAGGTGCTATGAAGATTAAATTTGAGATGATGGATTTTGGCTTGATGAAATAATTTTTTGGAATTGAAGCTACCCAATCAGTAGATGGTATCTTCATTTCCCAATGCATATATGCCAAAGATGTTTTAAAGAGACTTAGAATAAGAAATGGTAAACTATCCAACACACTAGTTGCAACAAGTATAAAATTGAAGAAGAATGATTGCAACAACAATGTGGATTAGGGTTATGCATAGTGGCTAATCATCGTTAGTTAATTAATATTTTATTTTGTGAAATTTTGACTTAATTAATATTAGGGACCCTTGATTGGGACCCATTAGCCAAAAAAATTTGGGTGTAAAATTATTTTTGGGTAGATTCATCCCAATTTTATAATAATTGGATCATTTTAAGTTTAAGTCTCCAACATTAACCCTAATAATAGGGGACCTTTTCACATTTAAATTATAAAGAGTTTTCAATTTCGAAACTAATTTGTACCATTTTTTTAAATACATTTTAGGGCTAACCCATTAAAGATAACCCTAATTTAGATCCACACATTATAAATTATTATTTGGAAGCCTCAAGTATTTGATAGCCACTAGACTAGACTTAATGTTTATGGTGAGCTTAATCTTAAGATTCATGAAGACACTAAAGAACACTCACTTGCAAGAAAGAAAAATGACTCTAAGGTATGCAAATGGGACCAAGGATCATGGCATCTTTTATGTAACATTAAACTGATTTGAGCTTATTAGCTACACAAATAGTGATTGGGATGGTAATATTGATGATCAAAAGAGCAAATCTAGTTACACATTCCATATTGGATCTGATACAATTTTATGGTCATCCAAGAAATAGCCCATTGTTGCACTCTCTACTACTAAAGTAGAGTATATCACCGCCATATTTGTAGCATGTCAAGTAGTTTGGCTAAGAAGAAGATTAGGCAAGTTGAATCATGAACAAGAAGCGGTAACAAAATATTTTAGTGACAACAACTCAACCATAGCCCTATCCAAGGATTTGGTGTTTCATAGAAGGAGCAAGCACATTGACATTTAATATCATTTCATCAAAGAGATGGTTAAAAATAATTAAATTGAGTTATTTTTTTGCAAGTTCAAAGACTAGGTTACAAATATCTTCACAAAACCTTTGAAGGAGGAAGATTTTGTAAGGCTAAAAATACTGATAGGTCTCAAATATTTTATGAAATATTTCTTAAGGGAGGGTGTTGGAAATTAATCTAGATTTCACCCACTTCTCTAACAAAATCTTATTCTCTATGGATATTGTAATGCATCACTAGATTTTGGAGCACTTGAATTTACTTTAGGTATCTACATTAATTCATAGACTAGATAGACAACTATGTGGCAATTAATGTAGTAGCTAAGTTTTCCTCCTTCCTTAGCTATATATATGAAGTGTTGAGCATAACTTCAATAGGAGGGTGAGAGGGGTGAAGAGTAGCAGTTGGTAAACAAAATTTTGGAGAGCAAAAGCTAAAATAAGTTTGAAGCAAAAGGGAGTAGTATGGTCCTTCGAGTAATCTTTAGATGCAAAAGGGAGTAGTATGATCCTTCGAGTAATATTTGGAATAAAAATGGAGTAGTATGATCCTTCGAGCAATCTCCTACGTGGAGTGAGTGCATCATTAGCACACCATTTGTAAAGGTAGAACGATATCCTTCTACTTATAAAAAAAAATTGCTTCTACTTGTTGGATCATATACTTTTGACTATTGTTGTTGTACTTTCCCTTAGTGCAATACTCACGTTTGTTTTTTAGAACTCTAACTATTGTTGAATTCCTAACTATTGGGGAGATTTTCTTCCAACAAAAGAGTTATCTCAAAAATATTTTAGATTGTGAAGTTGGGCTTTCAATTGTGAATTCATGGCTATAGCCATCAAGTGAAAAAATAAAAGATATATTTTATATTTCCTTGTGTTTTTATTTGAGCCATTTTTCGTAAATTTCCACCAATAAAAAAGCTCTAGTAATAATATTTAAATGTACACTTTGAATTTCCTCACAAAGTAGTGTCTAATCCCTTTCAAGATGTATCTTATCCATTAGCTACTACTTCAATTTTCCATTGTAACATTACCTAATTTAAAATTGATGTTTCTATTGTTTGAAAATAAAAACACATTAAGGCATATGAAATAATAATATTACATTGAATCAAGGAATCTACCAACATGGTATAATAATAGTGGTCATTTTCAAGTAGTGGTTTCCTCACAATATGAGTGATTGACATAAAACATCACCTCTTCTTAGGGTTATGCATAAGGGATCGGCCCCAAAATGTATTTATAAAAATTTGGTGAATTAGTTTTGAAATCCAGGTGAATAGTGTCTAAACGCATGTAGAAGGTTCACTATTATTAGGGGCAATGTTGGAAATTTAAACTTAAAATGGTCAAATTATTATAAAATTGGGGTGAATCGACCCAAAAACAAAATTGCATCCAGATATTATTGGCTAATGGGCCTTGGTAAAGGATCCCAAGTATTAGCCAATTCCAAAATTTGAAAATCCTAATTTTAGCCAATTTGGCAATAAATAACTGATATGCATAACCTTGTCTCTTCTACTTTAATGTAGTGAGTTACATTTCTTGTCATAAATATCTCACAAGTACTAAAATTTTCTTTGACAAACCTTTTATTTTTTTTATTTTTTTGAAAAAGGGTGAAAATTGTATTAAAAATATATATTCAAAGTTACAATAATTGGCCTACCACTTTTGGCCAGCCCTATAATTCTAATAAAACTAACTCTAACATATATTTGGACCAAAAATTTCTTAGTGTGATCCAAAGAGTAGAACTCTTGTCCTAATTATAATTTTCATTAATACAATTCCAGATGACCCGGATTTCCTTCTCTCTCTTACCATGACTTTGGGGGCTATCCCAATTTGGGCTAAGAACACTAGAAACAACAACATAATACCATACCAAAGACTAATCATCATAAAAATATACCCTAGTCCCACACACTTCATTACCTAAATAATTGTTTTTTTTTTTTTATTTACATGGTGGAATCGGTAGCCGCCACGAATCCGGGAAGGCTGTCCAACTTTTATGGCCGCCACAGTATTTTGTGTTGTTCACCCAGAATCCGACACATAGATCTTCACGTAGTCCATCCCTATAACCACCATGCCACAATCATTTTAAACCTTTTACGCCGCTGAAAGCACCAGGAAAGGGACAAGTGTTCAATCCAACGAGGCCCGAGATTTTAACCTTGGACCTCTGCCCCCCTTTTGGGGTTTGTATGAACCAATTGGTCTATACCTTGGACCTATTACCTAAATCATTGTTGGCTTGTAATAAAACTTATTTGTTCACCTCCATCCAATCTACAATATCTCTATTCTAATTGAATGTCAACTATTATCCAGAAATATGCTCAATTCCCTTTTTAGCCAAAAAGTTAGCCATTACATTCTTCCTTTTGCCTACATAAACAAAAATAGTATCCTCAAACTGCTACCAAATTTTTTTAATCTGAGACACAATGTTCTTGATCCACCATGCACTCAGTTTAAAATTTCTAATCTCATCTAGAAATCTCACCAAAATTTGAGAGTTGAACTCCACTATGATATTCCAAACTTCATTCTCCCAAGAATTAAGATAGCCCTATCTGATTGCCAAAGCCTCCCCTAAATTATGTATTGCTTCTTCAAGGCCTTTCAATTCCCAATGAAGAAATTTCCCCTTGTAGTCTCTTTTGAGGAAACCAATACCTGTTACCTCTAGGTTATTCTTAGTTTCTCCATTTGTGTTGATTTTTTACCAACCTAGGGGTGGGGGTTACCAAGCCCCATGGGTTTACCTCATGGTAATGTTCTCTAATTTCTATTTTTCTTGCTCCCCCACATGAGATTTTACTATTTCTATAACTTTGTATAGTATTTTTCTAAACTAGCTCTATCAAAATGTATTACTCTCTGAAAATTCTACTATTTCTTTATAGCCATATGTGTCACTAGATAAATTTAGAACCTAAAGATCAAAATAGCTAAACTAATTTATTTTTTAACTTTCTTTGTTTCTAGGCCTCCCATATATTAGCATCTTAACTTCTAGTTGAGATAGACCTTGAAGAGATTAGCCCATTGGTTCTACAAATTTAGGGTAAAGTCACACTAGAAGAGCAAATGATCTATTGTCTCCTCCTAGGTATTGCACATGATACATTTATAAGGGCCATACAAACCCCTCTTTTGTAAGTTATCATAAATAATATGATGCATAACCTACCAGGTAAAGAAATTGATTTTTGGTCAGCCCTTTGCCAACCATACTCTATCCCATGGAACATCCAACCACATCAAACGAGTAGGGAGAAATTCATTATAACCTTCTCAAACTATATAAATTCATATATTCTCATGACCCCAAGCTATCTTATCATCTTAATTCTTTCTTGTAAGGTGGTGTTTCTTTAATATCCTCTCTAAAAGTGACAACACATTTGAGAGATCAGGACTAGCCACTCTTCCCACTACTTTAGTTGCATAAGAAATAAGGTCTCAATCTACCTTATTTGTAGATAGCATGTTGTCTTAATCCAACATCTAGCATCCAAGATATATTAAAAAGGATATAGCTCTAGGAATTTTAAAATTAAGGGGGGTTATTAGTCCCAAAAATTGGTCCAAAAATTCACTTTATCCCTTCTACCCACTTTCCAAGATAGTGTTGGTTTTACCACTTTATTTCCTAATTTTAATACTTTCCAAGCAACAAAACCTTGGCCACTCATAGGAATGTAACCTGCTTTCACATGGTAAATATTACCCAAATACTTAGGAGTAATGACTTTTCTAAACAATGCTTCCTAATTAGAGATCCATATCCAATAAATCTTACCTACTAGAGCTTGATTATTCAATGCTTCTTTTTGAATTTATAATCCTCTTCTTATTTTAGGCTAGAAAATTTTGTCCCAACTTACTACAATCCATCACTTACCCATCCTTGGGCCATCCAAAAGGAATTTTTGCATAAGCGAATCTAGCTCCATTAGGATTCCAATTAGAGATACAAGGATAGATAACTTATAAACTAGCATTGCTTGAATCATTTATTGAAGAAGAGTCACTCTTCCTCTAAAATAACACCAATTATGCATCCAATGATTTATCTTCCCATTAATTTTATTCATTAGTATTTTCTTTGCCACCTTCAACTTCTTATAATATAATGGAATTCCTAGGTAGTCCAATGGGAGGGAGCCTTGAGATAAACCTAAGATGTTTAGAATCTGATCTTGGATCACCATTTTAGTATTAAGGAACACTACCTTGGACTTGATTGCATTCACTTCTTGGCTTGTGGCTTCCAGATAGGTATTTAAGGTAGCTTTGAGCACTCTTTCCTCCCTAAAATTAGCTACCCCAAGCAACCCTATGTCATCCATAAATTGTAAATGGGTCAAATGCACTGCTCTCACATGCACTTATAATATAACTCTTTATTACCTATTCCTTTGAAGAAATTTTCCCAATCCTTCGATAAGAATAATAAATACGTATGGGGATATAAGATCTCCTTGCCAAATTTTCCTAGAGGTTTGAAAGGGAACCAAGGGAATGCTATTTATAAGGACTGAGAAGGAGGTTGAACATCATCACACAATGCATATAGTCATAATTCCATCTAGGTTGTTTATTCTTGATCAAATTATAATGATAAGGATTGAAAGCTTTTCACAGTTCATAATCATTGAAAAAAATATTCAAGAAATCAAAATTGACTTCTTGGGTCAAACCTCAGGACCTATCATAAGTTATATGTGGTCTCTGTTGTATACAGTTGTCCATAAATTTCAAAACATATAAAGAAATCTCATCATATGAATTGTTACTTGTAAAACCTGTGAATAAGCATTTTCTTTAGTTGATATAGAACTAAGCAGATGGATAAGGTGCCTCTTTCTTTAGCATATCAACTTGCAAACACTATAAGCAATCTCATCTAATATTCAAAGGAAATCGAACTCAAAGAATTATTCCATAACTTTCCAATAGATAAAAGGTCTTTTTCTATAGAAAAATGACCACTTGCATTTTATTACATTGATTTATAATTAATATTTGAGACGTGAGCTTGAAATTTATTGCACCTTCTATTTCCTACAAAAATTATAATGTCACCTATGGATGAAATAATTCCTTCTCTAGTAACCAAGGTATTTGTTGTGTAATAATGTCTAGTTTATTGTAGGTATCATATAATGAGTTTTAGAAGAAAGATCTTTTTATAGTACATGGATATCACATATCAATAAAATTTTAAGTGTGTTGTGGTATCTCATATTTCAATAGTTTCATTTTGTATGATCAAACATTTAAAACACTTAAAGTTGATAGTGGTTCTCATCATGCTTTGTTTTTAAAATATTTTGCAGCAAACATGATATCAAATGCCAACCTACAATTCCTTACACTCAAATAGAATGATACTGCTAGGAGTAAAAATATGACCATCATTGGTATAGTGAGATATATAGGTGTATTTAGCATGTTGTAGGCATGGACTACAAATTATGGGTTGGTCTATTGAATTTGATTATTTTGGTCTTAATTGAATGCATACTAAAGTTATTATAAATGTAACTTCTAAAGAAACTTAATGTGGTTGAGGTCGCTTCATGGCTTCTTAAAGAATATTTGGATGCAACGCTTGGACACACATTCTAGATAAGAAGAAATTTAAGGTACAATTAGGAGTCCTTGGATTTCTACTTTGTTCTCTAATTGAAGGTTGACTCTCAATCATTGATTGCATATTCATGAGATAAAATGCTCTTAGTATGTTATTTAATGTAAAGCCTTTAATTTGCTCAAAATATTTTGGCCTTGTATCTACTCTTCACATGTTCTAGCATAATATCAATGTTTTAAAACTTGCAACTCCAAAAAAATATGGTAGCGTAAGTTTGGAGAGTAATTGATGAATCGAAAGAAAACTTGGCCAAAAAAATAAATTAAATTAAAATAAATAAATAAAGAAAAAATAAAAATCAAAGAAATTAAAATAAATAAAATAAATAAATAAATAATTTTTTAATTTGAGATCACAATAGTATTTCAAAACTAATAATATTTTGCAGATGGGATATGGGTATAATAAGGTTTCTAAGCATTTCAAAACTAATAACATGTATTAGAAGGTTTCAACCTAGTCCTAACTCCCAAGTTTAATGTTGTGGAAGGGCAAAGAATCTAAAAAAACTTTAATTATGTCACCTCATAAAAGTTATTACTAATGATAAATTTACTAAAATAACATAGATACAATTAAAATGAAGTCTAAAAAATAAGGTTTTTATTTATCAATCTGGTATTTTTTCAAAACCACTCAAAACATTTTTTATGTCTCATTTTTATAATAACATTTTTAAAGCATTTCGCATTGTTCTATTACCTTTAGAACCTCCAGGTAAACAATGCCAATAGTTATTAAGTGGTTTAAAATTTATGATCTTTTTTTATATTGAAATGGGTCCCATGACCACATAACGGCATTACAACTTGAACATTATGCATCTATCACGTAACAAGAACCAAACTTGAGTCTCTATCCTTGAAATTTGAGGAATTTAATTGGTTGACATAATTCCATTTGACATTATCAAATTATATATTTCATATATAATAAGATATCTAAAATTTTAAAAATAATTTACAATAAATATATTTTTTGAAAATTATTAATTTATCACAAGATTAAAATGTTAAAATCATAATATTATAACATGTTTGTTAATAATTTTAAATTATATTCTTGAGGGAATCATGGATGATGGTGGGAGACCTACTAGTATTGGTGTAGGAGAGTAGGAGGAGAGGAATCCGTTAGACTAGGGTGCCCACATCAACTTGAAGGTCAAATACCAAAAGCAAAGTAGAGGTCGATCAAGATTTTAAAAAATAGCAATTATTTACAGTTGAGAAAATGAGGCTCTCATTGTTGAGTTTCAATAAATAGGGCCAAGAAGGAGAGGGTAGGATAAATCTTTTAAAAGATAATTAAACAGGAACTCTCAACCAGTGTAGACTTGACTTATTGATCACTAACAATAGGAGGGCGAGTATGTCAATTATGTATGAATAGGATGTAGTGGACTATAGTGAAGAGCCTAAAGAATATATGAAGACCTTAGTTTTTTTCTTCACGTAATAACCTTTTGACATCTAGTATAATTTGGACAAGGTAAGTGAATGTCTTGACTTAAATACAAGCTAGAAGGCCCAATCAACTTCAAATCCTAATCCTAGGTCATATAAGGGGGTTATGGTGAAGGAGAAGTGTTGCCAAATGAACTAGAGTGTAACAACTTTTCAAGATCTAATTTCTTGTATAACTAATTTATTTGCAAGGATGGGATATTGCTAACGAGTCTGTGGATGCAGGGATAGGTACTATTACTGGCGGGAACAATTCAAAGGATAGATGTTTCCTCGGTTGGCAAAAAGGGTTGACCAAAGACAGGTAAGTCAAGGGAAATGATGAGCGATGGTGTATTCGCAGTTGATAGGGGCAAAGAACCCTACTAGCAATGCATTCGCTAATGGTCCATATAGATGCATATTATGTAGTTACATTAATAGGTATGCTTGTGAATTTTTTCTTTTGGAATTTATTTTCAAAAAATATGTGTAATATATATATATATATATATATATATATATATATATATATATATATATATATATATAAGAGATAAGAATAATGATAATATTAATAATACTTATAATAAAGAAAGTAAATAATAAAATAGAAAATATTAATAACAAAATTTAATAAGAAGAAAATTAAAAATAACCTTATTACTTATTATACAAGATAATTGAGAATATTAGGCATTAAAATTATTATGATTCTTTGGTTGTTGAACATGGAAACAATGTGGATTCAACATGGTGAGCCTCGGGATGGAGGACTCATGAACAATCAACAGTTGTTAAGCATAATTATAGCACTCTTCTTCTAAAAAATGGGAAGTGGGGGAAAAATGGAAGCATATTGATTGTCATTGTTATGGTTGTTTTCTTGGCATGGAAAGAAAAAAAAATGGAAACAAGAGAAAGGAGAGGTATTTTCTATAGTAAACTGAATATTATATATGTTGAAGACTTTGTTGAGTGATTGTAACATAAGTGAACGAAATTGAAGTACAGTAGAACACATATGAGTGCATGAGATGTTTTCTTGAAGTGCTTCTATGTTGGATGTGAAAAGAATGTATGCATGTATAATATTAGTTGCATATTATCTTAGTGTGGCCGCTCTGACCCTTGGAATAACTCCGGCAAACCTTGGAGTAAAATATGGAAAACTCCTGAAGACTAAAGCTATTCTCTCTGTTAAAGTATCTTTTAAGTTCTACTAGGATATTCTGTTTGAGTTATCACTCTTGTTGAGATTGATAAACTCCTAGTTATGATTAGATCAGATCTATTAGGTTGTTGTAATCCAACAACTCACTGGAGATCAACTTTGCTATTTATGCATAACTGATCTCATGGAATAATCAATCAAGTATTTCTTTTTCTAACATGGTATCGAGTCCTTTCCCTATGAGTCTAAGGAGCTTTTCCTCATTGAAATCCCCCCTCTCTTTTTTTCCTCCCCATTTTTACCGAGAGAGTATGCTCTTCATCTTTTGATGGATCAGAAACCAGATGGTTTTAAAAATTTTAAAGTTTGGGAGGTAATTTTTTAGTTTTTTGAAGTTTTTTTTCAGGTGTCCAAGAAATCTGGTGGCTGTGAATTTTTTTTGTTTAGCATTTGGTGCATTGCTCTTGAAGGTTTTTCAGTGCTGATGACGATCTGAACTCTTTGCAATTTTTCCATGGGAAGCTGCATAAAATTATAGGAAGGATGTTTTTTAGCTGCTACGGGACTGCCAGAGGAAGGAGGTTACAGTGGTGGAGATTTTTTTCGGTGCACTTTCGGGCGGAATATTCTGAGTCCTCTCGGCTACGCAACCGCATAATTTCTCAGATCTTGGAGCTGAGCTGTCGTGTCTAAAGTTTTCTAGTTTAACATATTTAGCATGGAGCAACATCCATATTTACCACCACTGTGCTATCACTATACACAACGCTTGCAAGAAATGAAAGCAAGGTTCTGCTAAAGTTCCATATATCGGAACTCACGCCGGTTTTTACAGTCGCCATGATGAAGATCCTAGGGCTCGGTGATACAGCGTTCTCCTTTATTCTGCTCCAAGCTGCTACGGACATTTTTTGGCGATATGCTATTCTCCGCCGCGTGGCCCCGATGCAAGATGTTTTTGGCATCAAATATATTGCAGTGCACTGGGCGTTGCTGTTGGGTGAAGTATTTCAGAAACCTTCATGGTTGCATTTTTTTTTGCTACCGCAGACCACTGTGAGTGCAAGAATCTGGTTATGACCTAAAAATTTGCAGACGGAGGTTTGAAAATTGCTGTCCCCCTTCCAGTCATGCGGTCTCCCACATCTCGGCATAGTGAGCATTGTGACAGATTTGGACTCGAAGAGAGATAAAATGGAGGAGGCACGCTAATCCGTTTCTCGGTGACCTATCATGATTTTTTTCGGAGCCTGTGCCCTCATTGAAGGGCCATAAGTGTTTGTTTTAGCGAGAGGTGCATCTAAATTTTCGGGAGCTACTTCCATAAATTATGTGGAGTGCAAGATAAATGACTATGAGAAGTCCCTTTTGTTCGCGACAGTTCTGCTACAAAACCTTTGATTGGATTCGGAGCTAAATAATGGGACTGCAACCGTGACTGTCATTTTGCTCCCATGCCTGTTCATGTTCAACGGTGCTATGCTCGATGATATCAGATTTCCTGATGCGCTCCCATTGGCCCTCACATTAGTGATTTAATGAGATCTGCAGTTCTGAGATCGTCATGGTGTTTTGAATGTATACGTGGCCCTTATTTTTTTTGCATTCGCCCGTGTCTAATGGCCCTGGACCTGATTATCCGACGTTTTGAAGATTTTCTTTGTGTCCCCATCTGTTGCTTTGATGATCATGAGGAGGATATATCGCAGAAGAAAGCGGATATACATGGAGCGAATGGCGGATATATATCGCAGAAGAAAGCGGATATACACGAAGTGCGAATGTGAAATACGGCCATCATCTTTCAGACGCCGGAGAAGAACGCCGTCTTTTTTAATCCCAGCATGATGCACAGCTGCTATCTGCGGTGATTGTCTGTTGATAACGGCGACGCTCGGCGAGTTTTATTCATGGCTGGAATCTGGTGAAGTGAAGAATGATGTCGGATTCCGCACAGCGATGACATCTTCCTCATTTAACGTTGTTGACAACGTGGTGAGTGAAGCCAAAGAATGGTTTGTTGATACGGGACGGTGCTCGAGAATGAACTTGCTCGGAGGTGTTTTTCTTTGATTTGAATATGCCAGCAGACATTACAAATTGCTGTCCAATCGAGTGGTGGTTGATTTGCAACTGGAGATGCAATTGATGATGATAGCAGCGGCAGTGAGAAAGACATTATGACTGCAGTTCCGCCCCGTGTTTCCTGCGCGTCGGTTGTGATAATATAAAGATGTTGTGTCAAGTGATATGATAATTTTCTCGTTCACCGGAGGAGCAACACAGCTAAAAGCACAGTGATTGTGGACGCCGGTGACCTGAGACACCTTTCGTGGGCTACGTTGCTGATTTACAGTGTTGATAAAGTGTTGTGATAACGAACCCTTCCAGTGTGGTTGCTGTTAGATCTGGACCCCATCTATTGTTGATGCTGAGAGACCAGCGACTTGTATTGTCGGGCATTGATTCTTTGGAGAAGACGACGCTAATGTTGGGTCAAGTCCAGTCAAAGATTCAACGCAAATCTCTATATATTCCCAGATCTCCTTTATGAGTGTTGTTATGCCTTGGCTCTGTCTATTGTTTGAAAGTTTTTTCAGCTTTGCAAGGAAGAGTACCCACTCCACATGATAGCCCATTGTGGTTAGCCTCCGTATTGGGGATATGAGATATTAAAAAAAAAAAAGCATGGATCGTTGATAAGGCTGGACTCAAAGATTTTTTTGGAGGTTTGTTTTTGCCATGTGGAGAACTACTCCCAGATTTGTGGGGAGACGGTTCTTGAAGACCGCACATGAAGGAATATCCTGCCTATTTGTTTTGCTGATATTGATGTTGCTGGTGATATATATTAAAAAAAAAATGACTGCCGGTGTGATTCAAGTTCTTGACAACCCTGCGCACTGTGTTCGCCTGATGAAGAGCAAGGCAGATGTGCGCACTGTGTTCACCTGATGAAGAGCAAGGCAGATGTGGGCCCGTTGTAAGATGCCTGTAAAACTTTTGCTGCCAAGTTGATAATATTTTTCTTTTTTATGAGGAATCGGCAACATGTGAGGGGAGAGATTTGAACCTGGGCCTTTTAATAACTGGAGAGTTTTAACTACCCACTTGCTCTCCAACTCCTTTACATGAACGGATGTTGATAATATTTTATTATGACCCCAGTCTGACGTGCCTCCGCTTTTGCCAGTGTGCCCTAACTTGGCAGGATATACCTGCATTCTCAACACGATATCCAGATTCCTCTCAATCACAGATCCAGAACCTGACAATATCACCAGTTTTTGAATGAGAAAATCAATATCGTTGTTCTGCTTTTGGCCTGTGAAACTCAATAACATGGAGATTGATGATGCGACGAGATTTTTTTTTATTTGTTGGAGATGGCCCCTTCTCAGTTTACCATTTGTGGGCACTAGAGAACCAGTCACTACGCGATAGTTTGTGACGCTTGAAGGATCGTGATCATGTTTTTTGAGTTGGCACGTGTAGTAAAGGATTTCAACTCCCGTCCTTTTTTCGCACAGCAGGGCTACATTTTTAACTGTGCAAAATTACTGAAAGACGGATCTCTGGATGATGATCAGAGGGATGTTCTGGAAATGTGTCCAGAATAGTTTTTTCGGCGAGCTGCAGGCCCACTTCGTGGCTCATCGGGCTATTTTGCCTGGCTTTTGGGCCATTTAAAAGTTTTTTTCTGATGTTTCATCTGGTGATTATTTTGTTTACAGGGACTTGATCGGGTGCGTTTTTTTATGCTTTTAGAGGCTATATCTTTTATCCCACTACACGTTTCTCAGCCCGATCGTCATAGTGTACATCTGTCATCGCATATGCAGTCATTTTTTGTGCAGATCCCCGAGGACGAATCTGATGGTGCCATTCTTCTCAGGGATGTATTTGCATCAGAATAAAACCATTACATGTGGAGTTTGAGGTTTGTCCTTTGTAGTGGCTTTCATCTCCGCTTCCGTTGTCATTGTATGCATATGATGAATGGAAAATATGGAAAAGAGCTAACTTTCATTCTGTCTGAGATAATGGTTGAACTTTTTTTCCCTTGCATGCTTCTAAATCAACCTGTATGCCACGTTCCTGTCTGCAACGCGGAGGATTTCATTTTTTTCAGTTAGAGGGCTGCCACACCAGCTTGTTGACAGTACAGGCACTCCACCCAATTGCATTTTAAATGCATCTTTTTTGGCCTCCAATTGTGCATTTTATATTGCCTTTTAAAATGTATTTCTCCCACATGGAAATGGGTGGGGGACATTTTAGTCAGGGGACATTTTGTTCAAATTTATGGCCATGAGAAATTCAAAGTTTTTTATTTTTTTGCTTTTTCCACATGAGAAGTGGAAGACGGGGGTCTTACGTATTTTTCAAATATGTAAGCCCATATAACTCCTTTGCGTACGTGGTGATCTTTTTTAATAGCGACACACAATCTCCTATGCGTGACCTTGGAGAGACCTCTCCAGCTGTTGTAGTGGGATTTTTCTGACATGGATTGTTCCTGTTTAGAGGTGGTGGAGTTGCTGCAACCATTTGTGAGGATATTGGAGATGGAGTATTGAATGCTGTTATGATTGCTGGAAATGATGTGCTATAGGCAACATTCTTTCCCACTAAAACCGATGCCATGGCCGGAGGTGCTGTCGGAGCTGGCGGATATTCCAGAGAATTATGTACGAGTTTTTCCAGTGGCTCTTTCATCTGCATTTTCCTCAACAGCAATGCGATTTTTTTGGGACTCGTAAGAATTATTCTGCTGTGCACAGAATAGAACAATTTTTTTCCTGATATGGTGCTTAGCTATATTTGTTAGGCACACATATTTTTAATGGCCCATGTATTATTGGTGGGTAGGGCATTTTTTTTGTTTTTTTATGAAACATTAATAGCCCATGTATTTCTTCCGAGGAAAAAGTTTTTTTTAAATCTATGTTTTATTCCAATTTTCCGGAATATTTCTTTGTGAGGGCAAAGGAGAATATTGTTGTTTTTCCTGTAAATGGAGGTTAATTTTACACCCAATTATAACGGTGTTTATAGTCGTTGAGAAGGTTTTTCCGATCTGGATACAATGGAGGTGACTATTTTTAGTTTTAAAACTATTTTCCATACTTTTTTGTGGATCGAATACTATTGTATCATGGAGTGCATTCTCGGTTGAACCCGACACTCCAATATCATTTGGTGCCCTTGTTTTGTTGTTTGTCCATTTTTTTGGACATTTATCAGCCCATTGTGTCCATATAGGTGGTAACCACATACTCATGCTTGTGAAGTCGATTTGGACTTCCCTAGCGATTCTTGTGGTTCTTTCCACACTATCTTCACACCTTTTTTCGATGAGTCTCTACTTTTTTGAGACATCTGATGGGTCCTTTGCAGATTTCTTGATGGAAGTTGTCCTAGGGGGGGTTGAAGAGGACATCTTCCTTCCTCTCCATCCTCCATGCACATCTTCCTTCTTCTTCTATTCTGGCAGGTGGTTTTCTCCCTTGGGTTTTTTTCATCATTCCCTTGTTTTGTTGTTTGTCCATGAGTTTTGGACCTTATTTCAGCCCATTGTGCTCATATAGGTGGAAACCACATACTCATGCTTGTGGAGTCATTTTGGACTACCCTTGTGATTTTTGTGGTTCTTTCTCCATCCTATCTTCACACTTATTTTTGTGAGACACTTTGGTTTTACGAGAGTTCTCTTTAGTGATATTTCTTCCTTTTGATCACATATTATACATGAGTACCTTATCAAGCCTTGTTGTCGGGACTCATTTTCTATGGGTATGCCACATCTTGTCTATTTTTTTTTCACTTACCCCTAGTATCACTTAAGGGGGGTGTTAGAGTATCTTTTAAGTTCTACTAGGATATTCTGTTTGAGTTATCACTCTTGTTAAGATTGATAAACTCCTAGTTATGATTAGATCAGATCTATTAGGTTGTTGTAATCCAACGACTCACTATATATCAGCTTTGCTATTTATGCATAGTTGATCTCATGGAATAATCAATCCAGTATTTGCTTTTTCTAACATTCTCTTCCCAGCAATTTATATGAGAAATATTTGAGTTCGGTTGCATGATACAACATTCCCATATGGAAGATGAAATTGTTATTCTACTTGAGGCCATTGTAAAATAATGAAATTGGGAAATTAGAACCCAGATGATATATATAGAGTACCCAAATTTATCATTGAACATATCAATACATGTATTATGGTATTTGAAACTTAGAACGAATTGCATGGCATGCTTTTGAACGTCTTCCTGGTTATTATGACGAATATACCTGTTGAAAGGATGGACGGTTCTATTATGTGTTCTAGATATGGATGAACAAGATTTCTTGAGGGATTTTATATGACGTCTGAGGATTATACTGTGTTTAGACATAAAGAATATATTTTGTTCTACGTTTTGCCTGTTAAGAGGATATTATTTTGAATGAACTGTTGCATTAAGTTCTTTAAGCCATTGTGAAAGATGTCCAATCCGTCAACATTGCTAAACTTGCACTTATCTGTAACATGCATCCAATAAAACTGGCTATGGACCTATTTCTGGAAGATGCACTCTAGTTTAGAAATCTCCAAGCGAATTTTGGAATGCATGAAAGAGAAATTAAATTAGATACTTAATACCTTATTTAAAATTATGTTGTTGATAATTGTCTTTATAGTTACCACTCTGCTCACGTTCTTGAAGAGTAAATCTGAATTCTGTTACCTTATGCTATTATGCTATACGATAGCCAAGTTATATACTTTTCACTGTCCGGACAAGATCAAATCTGAAAAGCTCGCCGATAGACCAAGACCAAAATCTACGTCTGTTGGATCAACAATCTCTCTTTTTCAATTATATTTTCTTTTTGATTGAGTTATAAATATTTAAATGATGCCATGGAATAGATTGGAACCTATAGCGCGTATTTGTATGGCAGTGTGTTCTTTTAAGAAAGAAAATATGTAGTGGCACAAGAAAATAGTTTTAAACTTTCTATGGCTATGAGAGCCGCTATACGTAGGATGACAGTATTATATCTTCTTTCTTAGATTGTGTAATATGAACCAGAGACTCCATAAAGCTTATTTAGACTTCATATCACAACTACAGTATTAAGTCAGACTTATCTTTGCTTGAATATAAAGAGTCTACCGCATAGCAACACGAAAGTGGCTATAAGTAATATTGGGTAATAATTAACAGAGGGAAGGAGATATACCGAAACCGTAGAGTAGATTCCTTAAACTATTATAGGACTCAATCAGAAATCAAAATAATTGGAAAACAAATTAATTTAAGATTCTCTATTTTTTTAGGTTTTTCCAGATATGATGGTCATCTTATGACTTCTTTGGTATCCATTCTTTCATATTGGCAAGCAAATGATTAGTTATTTGAATGCTTTAATTCTTTCTTTAATAGTAAAAGTTATTAATATTGTTACAATTAAAATAAATAATATTTATAGGATGTGAGATTGGTATATTATAAATAGGATCTCTTTAAGGTAATATGAAATATAAAATGTTTAAATATTGTTGTTGATATTAAATATAAGCTTTGATGACAATTGGTAAATGGTGTAGTTTTAACCTTAGTTATAAAGATAGGAGTATTTTACTCAAACCATTATTCTATACCTGAAAACCATTGCAAATAGTAACCTCTTAAACCTTAGTGAGACAATTATGAGATGGAAAAATATCAAGATTGTAGGAAGGACAATCTTGATTTTGTAATTCAATATTGTGGGCAAGACAATCTTGGTTTTAAGCCTTTATGGTATTTGTAGGAGGACAAATACCACACTCAGGATTAACCGTACTTTTGATAGGTAGGGTCAGAATGGGAGGTAACGGAGGGATGTATGGGCATCACTCCTAGGTCAGATCCTGATAGTACTGAGTGGTGAATCTTGTACTTGAATCATTGAATGAATACAACCCAACATAATGGTATGGGATATTATGTTGTTAACAAGTCAAGACATCGGGTAGTTACCAGGGTATTGGTAAACCCTAGATGAACTCCAAGGAAGATGGTTGTTCGTCTAGCTTGGGCATGTATGCGCTAGTTCTTACATGACATGAATTCATGATAAGATATGGGGAAAATATGCGTCACACCTCTAGGTGTTATGGGCCCTAGAGGAAAAGAAACCCCTGCCTGAACTTGGAATCGGGTATGAGAGTGAAGTTCAAAAAAGGCAACAACAACGAGATTTGGCTAGTCTCGATCTCATGAGTTATTTCGACTGTAGCGAAATGGCACTCATGAAGAAGTTAACATACCTCGTACTAAAACAAATTTGATATTTAATAAATATATTTAATGAAATTTTTTGAGTTGAGTTTTTCATTGTTGGACAACCAAGTGGGTAGGACTTGGGGTGTTACATTTGGTATCAGAGCCTAGGTTGCGAACCCCTAGGCAATACAATTTTAGAAAACTTGATGTTAAATATAAATTATGTTATCAATTTGAACATCTAAACCTAAAATTGACAAGACTCTTTTCTGGATAGGCAATGGCATCTGGACAAAGAGCTAGTTCTTCGAAGAGACCAATGGTAGTACAGTGGGAAGGGCTGACTAAAAATCCTAGGAGGGTCATTCAAAATATTGTAAGGTTAGGAGCTATAAAGGAAGCCATAAAATCTCCTCGAGTGGCTAGGAAAGAAAAATAATCAGCTCCAAAAGAGGACAAAATGGTCTGAATGATACAATTAATGAAAGAATAGATGAGCCAATAGAATGAGCAATTGGAACAACAAAGAACTCAAATGACTGAGCACCTGGCTCAACAGAAGGCTCAAATGTTAGAACATATGGAACAACAAAAAGCTCAGCTAACTCAACAACAAGAAATGATCTCACAACAACAGAAAATAATAGAGAATTTATCCAAGGGAAAGGAACCGATGATAATTGAGGAAGAAACATCAATTGATCCTGAAAGAAAACAAGTGGGTTCTGAGTTGGATAAAGATATGCGAAGAATTGATATCACAAAATTTGATGGTACAGGTGATGGAGAAGAAGCTGAGAGATGGCTGAATAGTTTAGAGGTATATTTTGTTGTTAGAACTCTCTCCTCTAAATCAAAAACCTCATGGGGGCAGTTTTTGTCCGACGCAGTTAGATTGGTGGGACACCTATAGAAAAACTCATAATGTGGAAGCTATTGATGTGCCCTGGGAAAATTTTGTGAAGGTGTTTAAGGATAGGTTCTTGACACCACAATTTTACCTTGAAAATACAAAATTCTCAAGGTTGACTCAAGGTAATATGACTGTTATTGAATATTATCAGTGGTTTGTGCAACTGCTTAAATATATGCCTGAGTATGAACAGAGAACTAAAATTAAGGTCCAAAAATTTCTTTTGGGACTTCACCCAAAGATTGGTCACTTGATTCTCATGTTGAAGCCTGCAACCCTTACTATTGCCTGTGATCTAGCGTGGCAAGAAGAGGATAATTATAAGGCCAAGAAGGCCTATTATCAAAAATCCTCTGATAGGGAAGAACCACAGAAAAATAAAAATGTTGTCACAGACAAGAATTGGAGTAAAAAGGGCCGGAATGAAAACCAAAGCAGGTTTGACAAGAACAAAAATAAGTATCAAGGAAACAGAGGAAATCAGAATAACCGAGGTGGCCAAGACAGAAGAAATTTTTGGGATAGGTTTGATCCAAGAGCTAATGCACCAGGAACTGGTACTCAGGAGGGCAATGATGGATAAGCAATACCTTTTCTATTGAAGGGTAAAATTTATAGTAGAGATGTACGTATTTTAATTGATTCTAGAGCAACTGATAGTTTTATTTCTTCAACCGCTTTGAGGGACATATCGAAAAAACCTAGGTTTATGGCAAATGGGTGGAAGGTTGAGTATGGGTCTGGGCAAACCTATACCATTAATCAATATTTATTTGACCCTTCGATAGAACTACCTCAAGGAAAAATAAGTTGGCATTTGTATGTGGCTCCATTGCATGCTTTCGACATAATATTAGGTGTTGATTGGCTTAAGGTACATAAAGCATTGCTAAAATTTGAAGGAAGATGGATGGATTTCACTGATGACACCAAGCATAGGATTCAAATTTATTATGGATGTGAATCAGTGGAACCACATCTTCTAATAGCCATGCAAGTCAAGAGAGCTATAAGGAAGGGTAGTAGAGTCTATGTAGTTAAACTTAATAAAAAGGAGGAAACTGAGTCTGGGGTAAGTCTTTTTCAGACTTATCCGGTACTAAATGATTTTTGAGATGTTTTTCCTGAATATTTACTAGGTCTTCCACCCCAAAGGGAATTTGATTTCTCTATAGAACTTCTTCCAGGAGCAACCCCTATAGCCAGAGCACCTTACAGGATGACTACAATTGAATTGCAAGAGCTCAAGACTCAACTTCAAGATCTATTAGAAAAATGCCACATTAAACCTAGTGTCTCTCCATGGGGTGCACCAGTTCTATTTGTTAAAAAGAAGGATGGAACACTGAGACTATGTATTGACTACAAAATGCTAAATAAGATGACAGTTAAAAATAAGTACTCTCTACCCAGAATAGATGATTTGTTCGATCAATTGAAAGGAGCTTCCATATTCACAAAAATTGATCTTAGATCTAGTTATCATCAGTTGAGAATCCGAGAAGAAGATACCCATAAAACTACCTTTCAGACTAGATATGGCCACTATGAATTTACAATGTTACCTTTTGGATTAACTAATGCACTAGCAACCTTTATGAATTTAATGAATAATGTATTTTGGGAATAGTTAGATCAGTTTGTACTTGTATTTTTAGATGATATTCTGATCTACTCCAAAAATAAGGAGGAGCATGATCACCATATGAGGATTGTTCTCGAGATACTTAGAAAGAATCAGTTGTACGGGAAGTTGTCCAAGTGTGAGTTCTATACAACTAAAGTACAATACTTGGGACATGTGATTTCTACTGAAGGAGTGTCTATTGAACCAAAGAAAATAGAAGCCATTATTGATTGGCCTGCTCCAACAAATATTTTTGAAGTGTGGAGTTTTATGGGACTGGTAGGATACTATCATCGCTTTGTCAAGAATTTTTCTAAATTGGCCTATCCGATAACAAATCTTCAGAAGAAAGGAAAAAATTTTAAATGGACTACATGGTGTGAAGAAGCTTTCTCAATTTTTTCATTTATGGTATGTACAGATGCTTCTATTGAAGGATTAGGTGGTATTCTTATGCAAGAAGAGGGAGTTATAGCTTATGAGTCATGAAAGCTTAAGAAACATGAATTGAATTACGCCACACATGATTTAGAATTGGTTGCAGTGATGCACACTCTTAAAATGTGGTGACATTACTTACTTGGTAAACCTTTTGAGCTCAGAACTGATCATCAAAGTCTAAGATACATCTTTACCCAGCCAATGCTCAATGCTAGGCAAAGGTGTTGGATGGAATTTTTGGCTGAATATGATTTCAACATTGAGTATATAAAGGGAAAAGAAAACAAGATAGTAGATGCTTTGAGTAGAAGAAGGCATATCACTGCTATGTCGTAATGTCAATCTGATATTTTTGAACAAATAAGAAAACTTCAATTTCAAGATGAATTCTCTCAAAAATATCGGGATTTGGTTCGATAGGGTTCTGAAAAAGTAAAGGAATTTAAGATTCAAGAGGATATCCTATGCTTTCGGAATAGGGTAGTAGTGCCAAATGATTTGAATCTAAGAAACATAATTCTTTAGGAGGCACATTGTACTCCTTATTCAACACATCCGGGTTATGTTAAGATGCATGAAAATATGAGGAAAGATTATTATTGGCTTGGGATGAAAAAGGATATTGCTGAATTTGTAGCAAAATGCTTAGAATATCAAAAGGTAAAGGCAGAGCATTTACATCCAGTTGGATGCCTGTATTCACATGAAATTCCAAAATATAAATGGTAGGTTGTGTCTATGGATTTCATAGTTGGTTTACCTAAAAATCGATTTCAACATGATGCCATTCTAGTGGTGGTTGATAAATTAACTAAAGTGGCACATTTTATGCCTAGAAATATTAAATATGGAGCTCCTATTATAGCTCATAAATTTTCTAGGGAAGTGGTACAATTGCATGGTTTTCCTAAAACAATCATATCAGATAGAGATTCTAGATTCACTTCTGAATTTTGGCAGACATTGCATCAAGCATGGGGAACAAAACTTAATATTAGTACTACTTATCACCCAAAAACTGATGGACAAATTGAGAGGGTAAATCAAGTCTTAGAGGATATGCTAAGAATGTATTGCATGGATCATCAAACAAAGTGGGAAGACTATATTTTTCTAGTAGAATTTTCTTATAATAATAGTTACCATACTTCCCTAGGTATGGCTCCATTTGAGGCTCTATATGGGAGAAGGTGTAGAATGCCATTATCATGGAGTAATCCGGAGGATCGGGTGATGATCGGGCTAGATATGGTTAAAGAAATGGAAGATCAACTCAATGAAATTTGTCGAAGGCTCAAGGAAGCTTCAGACCGACAAAAGAGTTATGCGGATCTTAAAAGAATACCAAGGGAATTCATTGTGGGAGATAGAGTATTCCTAAGGGTTAAACCAACCAAAAGCTCAATCAAATCCTCTAAGCTTAGTCCAAGATTTGTAGGACCTTTTACAATTATTGATAAAATAAACCCAATAGCCTACAAGCTAGCCTTACCACCCAACTTGTCAAAAATCCATGATACATTCCATGTGTCCCTTCTCAAGAAATATGTTTCTGACCCCTCGCATGTTTGGAATGTTGAACATTTACAGATGATCGATCCCCTGTGCATTGAGGTGCGACCAGTTAAGATCCTTGGTTTCAGAACTAAATAGTTAAGAAAATAAAAAATTGAGCAATGTAAGGTCCAATGGGACCAATATTCTGAGAACAGTGCCACGTGGGAGGATGTGGCTATCATGAAAAGATAATTTCCATTTTTGTTTGAATAGTGATATACTCATGTTTTTGGCTTGGAAAATATAATAATATTTCTATTGTATGTGAATACATAATGTTTCTGCTATAGATGATGATTAAGTTTTTGATCTTGAAATTTTGATGCTATATTATATTGACTTCATGTTATTCATGGCAATATCATCTATGTATAATGGGTAATGAAAACACAGGGACTATGTTTAATCTTAGAGGGGGAGTATGTAATAACCCTCCAAGATCTAACTTCTTGTATACCTAATTTATCTACAAGGATGAGATACTGCTAATGAGTCTGTGGATGCAGGGACAGGTACTATTACTAGTGGGAGCAATTCAAAGGATAGATGTTTCCTCGGTTGGCAAAAAGGGTTGACCGAAGATAGGTAAGTCAAGGGAAATGATGAGCGATAGTGTATTCGCCAGTTGATAGGGGTAAAGAACCCTACTAGCAATGCATCCGCCAATGGTCCATATAGATGCATATCATGTAGTTGCATTAATAGGTATGCTTGTGAATGTTTTCTTTTGGAATTTATTTTTAAAAAATGTGTGTATATATATATATATAAAAGAGATAATAATAATAATAATATTAATAATACTTATAATAATAAAGAAAGTAAATAATAAAAGAAATAAAATAAAATAGAAAATATTAATAACAAAATATAATAAAAAGAAAATTAAAAAGAACCTTATTACTTATTATACAAGACAATTGAGAATATTAGGCATTAAAATTATTATGATGCTTTGGTTGTTGAACATGGAAACAATGTGGATTCCACATGGTGAGCCTCAGGATGGAGGACTCATGAACAATCAACAATTGTTAAGCATAATTATAGCACTCTTCTTCTAAAAAAATGGGAAGTGGGGAAAAACGGAAGCATTGTGATTGTCATTGTTATTGTTGTTTTCTTGGAAGGAAAAAAAAAAGAAACAAAAACAAGAGGAAGGAAGAGGGATTTTCTGAAATAGGAAGAAGGAACAAGCGCTCACAGGTAAGATTGAATATCTTTTAGCAAAATTCAATTGACAAGTTTAAGTCTATAACTGTAGTAAACTGAATATTATATATGTTGAAGACTTTGTTGAGTGATTGTAACATAAGTGAATGAAATTGAACTAGAGTAGAACACATCTAGGTGCATGAGATGTTTTCTTGGATTGCTTTTATGTTGGATGTGAAAAGAATGTATGCATGTATAATATTAGCTGCATATCATCTTAGTTTGGCCGCTCTGACCCTTGGAATAACTCCGGAAAACCTTGGAGTGAAATATGAAGAACTCCTGAAGATGAAAGCTATTTTCTCTTCCCAACAATTTATATGAGAAATATCTGAGTTTGGTTGCATGATACAACATTTCCATATGGAAGATGAAATTGTTATTCTACTTGAGGCCATTGTAAAATAATGAAATTGGGAAATTAGAACCCAGATGATATATATAGAGTACCCAAATTTATCATTGAACATATCAATACATGTATTCTAGTATTTGAAACTTAGAACGAATTGCATGGCATGCTTTTGAACGTCTTCCTAGTTATTATGATAAATATACCTATTGAAAGGATGGACGATTCTATTATATGTTTTAGATATGGATGAACAAGATTTCTTCAGGGATTGTATGACGTCCGAGGATTATGCTTATTCTATGTTTTGCGTGTTAAGAGGATATTATTTTGAATGAACTATTGCATTAAGTTCTTTAAGCCATTGTGAAAGATGTCCAATCCATCAACATTGCTAAAATTGCACTTATTTGTAACATGCATCCAATAAAACTGGCTATGGACCTATTTTTGGAAGATGCACTCTAGTTTAGAAATCTCCAAGCAAATTTTGGAATGCATGAAAGAGAAATTAAATTAGATACTTAATACCTTATTTAAAATTATGTTGTTGATAATTGTCTTTATAGTTACCACTCTGCTCACGTTCTTGAAGAGTAAATCTGAATTTTGTTACCTTATGCTATTATGCTATACGATATACTTTGAAATCATCTTTATTATTTCATTGTCCAAACAAGATCAAATCTGAAAATCTCGATGATAGACCAGGACCAAAATATATATCTATTGGATCAACAATCTCTCTTTTTCAATTATATTTTCTTTTTGATTGAGTTATAAATATTTAAATGATGTCATGGAATAGATTGGAACCTGTAGCGCATATTTGTATGGCAGCGTGTTCTTTTAAGAAAGAAAATATGTAGTGGCACAAGAAAATAGTTTTAAACTTTCTATGGCTATGAGAGTCGCTATACGTAGGATGACAATATTATATCTTCTTTCTTAGATTGTGTAATATGAACCAGAGACTCCATAAAGCTTATTTAGACTTCATATCACAACTACAGTATTAAGTTAGACTTATCTTTACTTGAATATAAAGAGTCTATCGCATAGCAACACGAAAGTGGCTATAAGTAATATTGGGTAATAATTAACAGAGGGAAGGAGATATACCAAAACCGTAGAGTAGATTCCTTAAACTATTATAGGACTCAATCAGAAATCAAAATAGTTGGAAAACAAATTAATTTAAGATTCTCTATTTTTTAGGTTTTTCTAGATATGATGGTCATATTATGACTTCTTCGGTATCCATTCTTTCATATTGGCAAGCAAATGATTAGTTATTTGAATGCTTTAATTCTTCTTTAAAGGAAAAGTTATTAATATTGTTAAAATTAAAATAAATAATATTTATAGGAGGGGATTGGATATATTATAAATAGGATCTCTTTAAGGTAATATGAAATATAAAATATTTAAATATTGTTGTTGATATTAAATATAAGCTTTGATGACAATTGGTAAATGGTGTAGTTTTAACCTTAGTTATAAAGATAGGAGTATTTTACTCAAACCATTATTCTATACCTGAAAACCATTGCAAATAGTAACCTCTTAAACCTTAGTGAGACAATTATGAGATGGAAAAATATCAAGATTGTAGGAAGGACAATCTTGATTTTGTAATTCAAGATTGTGGGCAAGACAATCTTGGTTTTAAGCCTTTATGGTATTTGTAGGAGGACAAATACCACACTCAGGATTAACCGTACTTTTGATAGGTAGGGTCAGAACGAGAGGTAACGAAGGGATGTATGGGCATCACTCCTAGGTTAGATCCTGATAGTACAGAGTGATGAATCTTGTACTTGAATCATTGAATGAATACAACCCAACATAATGGTATGGGATATTATGTTGTTAACAAGACAAGACATCGGGTAGTTACCAGGGTATTGGTAAACCCTAGATGAACTCTAGGGAAGATGGTTGTTCATCTAGCTCGGGCATGTATGCGCTAGTTCTTACATGACATGAATTCATGATAAGATATGGGGAAAATATGCGTCACACCTCTAGGTGTTATGGGCCCTAGAGGAAAAGAAACCCCTGCCTGAACTTGGAATCGGGTATGAGAGTGAAGTTCAAAAAAGGCAACAACAATGAGATTTGGCCAGTCTCGATCTCATGAGTTATTTTGACTACAATGAAATGGCACTCATGAAGAAGTTAACATGCCTCGTACTAAAACAAATTTGATATTTAATAAAGATATTTAATGAAATTTTTTTGAGTTGAGTTTTTCATTGTTGGACAACCAAGTGGGTAGGACTTGGTTGTTACATAGAGGAAACACCAAAGGGTAGTTTGGCTAGATTGGGAGATAAATAAACTAAGCAAAAAAGGGAGAAAAGAAAGAAAAAAATGCTATATAAATTTATGGAAGGAGCTAGTCCGAATGGTTGTAGGTGAGGATCTGATGTTAGAGCAATTTTTATCACTAAAGGACAAGGCTTTGGTAGGTAGATTTATGGGTGGCTCCATTAAACTAAAAACTCTATGAGAATGGATCAAGGTTACCTGGTTGGAGGTTCTAGGATATACTCCTACATATCATGTGATGATGAAGGGTTGGATGGTTTTTGTCTTCCAAAAGGTAGAAGATGCTATAATCATAAAAATGGAAGATGGAGTTGGGGATCAATGTTTTAAATCTAAAATTTTGGACTCTTGGGTTCAATATATGCTTTGAGAGGACTAATACCCAACCTATTTGGGTCAAGCTACCCTCTTTGCCCCTTGAATTCTAGAATGAAAGAATGTTGTGTGAGATTGGGAACTTCTTGGTAGTTTTCCCTAGAGTAGATACAAAAAACTTAAATAGTATCCAAAAAATGGTAGTTTGTATCTTAGTGGAGCTTGATCTTAGTTTAGAGTTGCCAAAAAACATGGAGTTCATGTCAAGAAATTAGACATATTTACAAAATCTTATCTACATCAAGGTGTTGTTTTGATGTAGTAATTGTCATCATTATGATAATCTCAAGGTAAATTGTGAAATGGAAGAGAGTAGAGGGCAAGGGATTGTATAGAAGGAAGTTGGAGGTTCTTCTAGTTCTAATAAATTCAAAGGAGGTAGTGATAGCCAAAGCAAATATATAAGAGTACCCACTCAAGACTCTTGAATCGCTTAAAGAAAGGTTTCATATCATCAATATCCAAATGGAGGAGAAAGAGTTGGCTCCAAGTGACTACAATAGGGAAGTTTCATATGAGGGAACGGAGGCCATACCTATGATTGACAAAGTGCTTGGAGGTATTTTATCAGGCATCCATCAAAGCTCAAACCTAATCTTACCCTTTTATAGGAATGGGGGATTGAATTTTGATAATGATAAACTTGCTATATCATCTTGTCCTAGACTAAGTCCCTATATGGAGGTCTTGTCAGACCATAGTTCTGATAAGACTTTGCAAGAGGGTGGTGTTGTTTCTTCATTTTGGGAAGGTAAGGAGGAGAAATCTTATGATCAGAAGGAGGAAGGGGGAAGGGTTTTAAATCCAAGGGGGACTCTACAACCTCTTTCTATCAAGGGCTTAGAATAAGTAGAGGAGAAGGGTGTAAAATATAGTAAGTTATTATCCTCTTTAGATAGTGATATTTTAGGCCAAGGAAGCAAGCAGGGCTTAAACAACCCTAGTAGGTTCTCTTCCCCTCCAAGTCCTCCAAATCACTATAATACAAGCACATCATCTAGCTGATATGCCCTAAGAGCCTTGAAAAAGGTAAAGAAGATAATAGGTATGGTCAAGTATCAAGGGACTTAGGTCATGAGACAAGTCAATCTCAAGAGTTTATAGTATGAAGGAAATGCTACTTTAAAATTACACAAAAAAGCTGAGAAGGAAATCTTATTTGGCAAACAAAAATCCATAGTTGGGGTCGTTAGAGTAGGACATCCCTAGGGGAAAGGGAATCAATGATCATCCTCTTTTTAAATGCCTGAGGGCTCAAGGCCCTCATCAAAAGATAACTTTAAAGCATTTGTTTGAACTTCATAAGCCAGATATAATTTTAATCCAAGAGACTATGTTGGACATAAAGAAAGCAATAGTCATCCTTGCCTCTCTCCTATCAAATTAGAACTTTGTAGGGATGGACTCAAATGGAAGATCAGGGGGAAATTTAACAAGATGAAATTCCTCCTTCCAACTAGTAGATAAGATATGTATTGAGGTAGGTATGGTTATAGACTTACATTTTATGGAGCTAGGAAAGCTAATTTATGTAGTCAATCTATATGGTCCTTATGGCGGTAGAAGGGAGTTTTTGGAAGAATTATTTATACAAGACTTTTAAAAAAGAAAATGTAGTGGTGGGAGGGGACTCAAATTTTGTAACTAAAAGAGGATAAATGTAGGGAGAGAGGGCCATAATGGATCCTATCCCTAAAATTTTCCTATAGAAAATCCAGATTATAGGGTTGTGTGATGTAGAATCCATTAAATTAGTTCCCACTTGGAGGAATCAAAGAACTAGAAGATAAGGTATTTCTAAAAGGTTAGATTTTTAGTGTCTAAAAACCTCAGAGCTAAAGTAGAAAGACTAAGGACTTGGATAGATCAAGGTGGGGGATCTGATCATTCACCAATTTTCTTTCAGTTAGAAAAATATCAAGAGAAACTTGTAGGACCTTTCAAGTTCAATGTTATTTGGTTAGAAGATGAGGAATTTATAAATATAGTAAAATATGAGTGGAGACATATTGACCTAACCATAGAAGAGACAACTATGTTTTAGTTTTCTAAAAATCTGAGGAGAATCAAATCCACTACAATTGCATGGGCCAAAGGTAAATATTGGGAAGCAAAGGCAAAGATAGTTGATATAGAATCTAAATTGAATCAGTTGTATAGTCATGAAGGCAATGAGGTTTTTTCAGATAAGGAGAATTTGTAGGTCAAGGAGCTAGAAAAAAGAAGAGGGAATAGCTAGAATGGGAAGATATAAAGTGGTTGGCCTTGGCTCTGAATTAGTGGGTGAATTGGAAGATGCTCAAGTGTAGTGTCATCATGGTATATCTCCTCCAATCCTCTTAAATGTTTTGCTTCCTCCTCAATTGCCTCAAGGTTCTCTATAGTAAACTCTAGGATCCATAGAACTCTCGACAATCCAATCAGAAAGTGGATCTAGCTTATCCAATCGAATTGTCTAGTAAGATTCACTACCCTCCATGTGTGTTTTACAAAGCCTAAGATTATATTGCACAAAGACAAGGTCATTAAAGTGGTCTTGGCTCAACCTATTGCACTTTTGGTGTGTATGGCCTCAAATAGAGACCAATTGTGCTCAATATAGGTGAGGCATGACAAGGAGCATTACATGACTCAAATTAGATGGAGAAAATGAAAAGTCTCGCTTATGTCAAAAAAGTCTTTATAACTACTTGTACTAAAATTACCTATTTATGTGACAATATGTATAAAATCACAATATAAATAATTGTAATCAATCATAAAATATGCTTTATTTATAAATTGATAAGATAATTTTATAATAAATCTTATTATATAATATTTATGTTTATTTTATTTTCATATATTTATAGTTTTATCAAGCAAAATAAAAATTATAAAATCACAATCCATTTTATTTTTATAGAGTTGAATCCAATATGACTTATGAAAAACTTATTTAAATTTTCTTTTTTTAATCTTATAAACATGATAATTGTAATTTATAGTTTGTCATCGATAAAACAAATAATCTCATGTTTTCAATGCACTTTTCAATCCAATATGAGGACAAGCTTCTTATTAGGTTGTGTGGTGCAACATGAAAAATAAATAGATTATAGTTTCTTCACTTATGTTTAGATAATGGTTTGTGAAAAAAAATCATTTTAATCTTGTCCATGGCATAACAAAAGATAAAATTTTTAAATTCTACGTGGTTGGCCAATTTAATATTAGGTATTCACTCACCTACTTTTTCATTATATTTAAAAATAAATAAAATTATATATCATAAAGATATATCAAAATTAACTTACATTATTTTTACCACTACCTTGATGCCACTTGAATCCAATACCTTTGTGACTTGTATGGAGTAACCCCAAGTGAAACCTTGAAATATATAAGGTAGAAAACAAACACATTATCCATGGCAATGAGCGTAAAGTTTTTCTTTCTTTAGTTAATACAATTAAATATATATTATACATCTAAAATATAAAAAATATTTTAGATCCTTGTGACCTATCTCTACCCTACTTCCCCTATCTCTCTCCTACCTCTATCCGTACAAGTCTCAATCCTTGTCTCTCCCCATACAAGTCTCAGCCCATATCTCTCCTCTACCTCTATTCGTATGATTCATAATGAGCAATTACCAAGTACTCAATGAATAATTACTGGGTAGCTCATCTTGATTGGTCTCGAGGCCCCATTGACCCATGAGTTTCATGGGTACTCATGGTTAACCAATGAGTTTTAAAATACTACATAATATTGTCTGATAGGTAAGTTGATAGTCATCAAAACTTACAGTTTTTTCTTTAAAAGACATGATTGTGTGCTCTTCTGCTTTGGTCCAACTTCAATCTTGAGCACTTGAATCATATGTATTATGGTTCGACCATTTAATTTTATCACATGTCCATAAAATCCTTTGGGCCATTTTAGATTTGTTATATATTCATAAAATCATTTTTGATTAAATCACAATGTTGAAGAGAATTAAAGCTAAAATAGCTTTAATTCTCTTTATCACTGTGATTGAAGGGAATTTGAAATGGTAAGAGCAAGAGTGTGGAGAAGCAGGGACGTTGGTTGTGCAAGGTGGTGGTTGGTTAGGTCGATGGTTGTGATCCTATTGCAGAGAGGTTGGATTTTGAAGTTGGGGTCCATTTCAAGCTTAAAGGACCTTTGGTGCTTGTGAAATATCAGGGTTGAGATCCTAGCAAATTCAAAGGGAGGACCCATGCCTTATCGAGGTGATCTAGTGGGAAACCTATAATTTTAGCTTTGGCACATGATCAAGTAAACAGACTAGTTTGGAATCATGTGAATCCTTCCCTTGCATATGCTAAAGTAGTGGTAAATACGAGAAGTCTTTGTGGGACACCCATTCAATTTGACCTCTCCCTAGTCTCAAATTAACTTTGGATTGTAAGTGACTTTCTTAGTATCGATCACGAGGAAGGCTCTTGGAACTTAGTGGGAAAATTTCAAGGAGGTAGACCTGATCTGGACTCTATTAGGAGATGGTGGTCTTTCTAAATAGAGATGATTGGGTTCCTTAGAGATTTTGGTTGTTCCCAAGTCCTTCCTCATTAAACTCAATTGTGACGAGGATTCCAAGCGCATCTTAGAAGGGAGACCATGATTTTTTTGGAAGCGAGGTTTATTCCTCTACATGTGGCAATGGATTTCAATTTGAACACCCAAAAGGTCAAATTTATCCCTCTTTAGGTCAGGTTTCCTGGATTTCTAGTATACTTTTGGTATACTAACATCCTCATAGGTATAGTGAAAGGTATACGTAATCTTGTATCGATAGATGTAGCAACAAGGACAAAGACATGTATGGTATTTTCTAGAATGTGCATATTGAAGCGGAACTTCCTAACTCTATTGACCTCTTCTTGGACTTGGGTATCTAGTTTCAGCCTAGGGTTATGCATAGTGGCTATTTATAGTCAAATTGGCTAAAATTAGGATTTTTGAAATTTGGAATTGGCTAATATTTGGGACCCTTGACCAGGGCCCATTAGCCAAAAATTTATGGGTGTAATTTTTTTGGGTCGATTCAACCAATTTTATAATAATTTGACCATTTTAAGTTTAAATTTCCAACATTACCCCTAATAATAGTGAACCTTCTACATGTGTTTGGACACTATTCACCTAAATTTTAAAACCGATTTGCCAAATTTTATAAATAAATTTTGGGGCTAATCCCTTACGCATAACCCTAGTTCAGCCTATCAAATATGAGAATAGGATTGTGAAGTGTCAAGGATGCAGTAAGCATGGCCATAGGTTGGAATATTTCCCTACTTAGCATTTCGCTATAGAGGCAATGACAATGATAAAGAAATAGATTTGGGTCCCTAAACAACACCAACCTAAAAATTATTGAAGAGTCCCATGAAGTGAATATTTTGGATACTATGCTAAGACTAGGGGAGAAACCAGATTTCCTTCAACTCTAGTTGAAGACATCAAAATGGGTGTTATCGAAGGAGACCTGAAGCTGAATACTTTAGTTTTCCTTCTTAAAAAAATTATAAGTTTTCAGGCCCAGTGTCTATGGATAATACTAGACCAAGGTTAGTGGAGGTAAGTCTGAAAGACCTTATTCTTCTTAATTTCTTTGAATGCCTCAATTTGGTTGAACCTATCATTCAAAAGTTATTTCAAATTGAAGCTAAATCTGTGACGTCTCCTAATCCTATTTTGGAAAAAGGATCCCTTGGCCCTAAAACTAGAAGTTATAGGAAGAGACACATTGACATAGAAATAGAGAAGAAAGTGGGCAAACCCACTAACAAATATCTAAGAAAAAAAGAAGTAGAATTCGAGATATATTTTAGTTGTTTTAATAGTGGATCTAAGGTTTGGGGGAGCCTTTAAAAACTCCTCTTGTAAAATGTCCAGGGACCCTTTAAAAACCCCTTCTTTATCAAATTAAAATAAATAAATAAAACTAAAATAGCAATATGATAGGTCCTCTAAATAAAAACTATTAATTTTCATATTACCTCCAAAATTATATTCATCATGGAGTTTCTGAATTCTTTGTATGAATTGTAAGAATATGCAACTACAATCATATTTTATTCCACAAATCTAATAGTAATATTAGACGACAAGGAAGTAAAAATGTTATTAGCAACTCTTCTATCTTTTGTAACAACCCAAATCTACTCACCTGGTTGTGCCACAAATAAATAAGCCAAGCAATAATACAAGGAATTTTTTTAATCAATGTTTAACCCTAAGAATACTATCTTGTTTACTACTATTTTTTTTTACCCAATGAATCATTATCATACAAATAAATTAGTACCAACATACCAAACCACTTTTGAGTTCTAAAGTTGCATATCGCTACCCAAGTGGATGATATTGGTCAAATACTTTAAGAATTATCTTTTTGTGGAATAAACTAGTCCTTTAGGTCCTATAACACCTAAAGGGTGGATGCATACACTCCCCATCCCTTAGCATATTGAACCTTGATCTAACCGATCAACTTGTTCCAATTAAATATGTAAGAGTCTAGTGTACATATGTCAAGTGTCTTGTTGATTATCCTACTACTTGGATTCAACAAGAGCTATGACATTACCTTAACACTAGTCTTAGTTACAATACCCACTTTGATTCACATTCGTTTATCCCATACCAAATGGTGTGGCAGATCTAGCTACTGATGTCATGCTAGTCTCTATAACCATAGTGATGCATCGACCTATCACTATACTCCTAGGTAGTGACCTAGATAAGACGTCTCATTCCATATCTCGTTATAAGTATTGAATAGGTCTCATGTTCCAACCTGTTCCACCAAACTAAAGTCACTCTCGAGACATGTATGCATACCCACATCTCAACATCATTGGGTTTCTAAATAGTGTTTAATAAACTCTACAAAAATGAGTAAATAGCTTTTATCAACAAGATATATTTTCCAAATATCTACTTAAAGGATTCAAAGGTTACTAGGTTTGATCCCCTACATAATATTCGATAACCAAGGGTTTTATTGTCTAACATGTACTATAAGTCCCTTATAGTAATCCCAAGGTTATAGTATAATATAGACGATCACTTAGTTTTACTATACACCAAAATAAAGGAATTAAATACAAAACTCACATTTTTAAAGATAATCTTCCTTAAAATCCCTATTTTTCTATCAAAAGCAACCTTTATAAAAATAAACATATACTCTAATTTATTTTAATTAGAAAGTACACAATTTATATTCCACTCCAAGATATATGTATATCCTTTAAACTCCATATAACAACTATACAAATTAGTAAATCTCTTTTAACACTTTTACCAAAAATAAAGAAAATACTTTCCTAAACCCAAGTGATTCCACAGTTGACCTTAATCTTAAGTTTGAACCCTTCAGAGAACTAATATTTTACTACGGTTGGATATTTTTCTTTTTTAACACAAAAGCCATAATAAATATATTATAAATAACTAAATGAAGATTTAGTAATTTGATTTTACACTCTAGCCAAGAGTTACTTATATAAATAAATATTTTTACCAATAATGGTTGCTAAAGCCAAACATAGTGAAAGTCTACACTTAAACCCCACTATAGCTCAGGTTAACTATTCCTTTCTCAAAACAATGCATCGATAGTTAAGGATCTACTCTAAGGTTTTAACGATATTGAGCTAGCATATTTAACTTTATCGAATAAAATCTATAAAACTACATCTCACAATCTTCCTATCATGCTTATTTTAAGACGTATCTACTTGACGCCTTGCACCCAATTTATTTTAAAACTCTTCCCAAATAAAATTCATGTTCATATTTAAATTCTAACAAGGTTTACTTCAACACCGAACCAAACAAGCACATAATAGGATAGTCTTATTTTCAAAGACAACAATCAGATTACATTGCAATCATAATTTGAATATTACAAATATAATAAAGTCTTGCATTGAGCAAATACATTAATAGATCATTTACAATATAACAATGGTAACTATATAAGCGACTCCTCTCATTCCTTTAAATTGTTTACCCAAATGGATAATACTATAATAGGAGTTCCATTTATCTTACACATAGCTGAAGTAAAACTATAATGTTGAATTACTCCCATAACTCTACATAGTTTGCTAATTATAAAGAAATGTCAATATCTTGAGAGGATAAGTTTCACTAATTAGGGAATAAAATTCTATAAAATAAATATAACTATCCCTTAATATTTATAGTTCTTCAAAATCTCTCATACAAAGATAACACATACGTGTTATAATATTTTCTCCTGGTAAAACTAGTGGCTAGCCATCATCTAAAATATCATAAGCCAATCTTGAATGGTAAATAACCCAATCAAGTTCTTTTTGGGAAATTTAACCACTATCACAACATTACATAATAGGTTTAAGGATTCCACTATTTCTCTTGCAAGTGTTGGTTCATACGTTCTCTCCATAATGTACTAGATAACATAAAGGTGAAAGAATCTCTATCCTCACTATGAACTATCCTCCACTGCTATTGGAGTGACCACCATTGGAGTTTATAGAGAACATGGGATCAGAGTTGGCTCATTCATGAATGCAATTCACTAACTAATGCAACTAAAATCACATGCAATCATACAAACCAATAATCACAAAAATAACTATGCATTATCCTATTTCCATTTAAACCATAAATATTTAGAGTTTCAATACTATTTTATGGTTTCCAAGCAATAGTAACCACACAATGAATTTGGGTATTTCAAAACTATTCCAATTTCATTATGAGCTTCCATGATTGCACCATAGCTCAAGAAATCACACAATAAAGTAGATTCAAATCCAAAATATAACAAATGTAAATTGTGCATTTGAAAACTCATTTTTTTCATAATAAACATCATAATTGCACAATATACACACAATTCTCATAGAAGAATATTTTTAATTTCACATCAATTTCTTTTATATGAAACATCAATTTAGCTCAAACAAAACCAAGACATGAGAGGTAACATTCCAACCTGGTAATCAATTGCTAAATATTGATATGCAATTTGTGTTCTACCAGTTCTTTCGTCCAAACTTTCTAGCTATCCCAATTCACACGCAAATCAGCCACACCAAAAACCAATCAAGCACATGCAATCCCGATCATTTTCCCAAAAACTTCCCTCACCTATTTCTTTTCATGCATATTTTTTACCAATTATTTTTATTATTATTTAGTAATAATAAAACAAAAGAGAGGGAGAAAAATAAAATGAAATTTCCTAAGCCTTAAAAGGTCAAAATTCCTCACCCAAGCCATTGCTCAGTTCTCATTCATTCAACCAGGCAAGGTAGCAGAAAATGTGGAGAACATGGAGCACATGCCATTCCTTTAGGCCGTACCCACTTATCCCTGTACATTGATTTGGAAAATAAAATTCCTGTCCCTGAAGTCCCTGCACCCTCCCCTCCTCTCCTCTAGACTTATGGATATCAGCCGGTGTAAAAGCTGCTTTAAATCTGACTTAACGTTTAAGGTTATTAATTTATTATCACACTACTTAATGTTACGAGCCTCTTTATTCACCTGCTCATTATGGGTGACATCGACAATCATAATAATTATTATTTATATTTGGGGAAATTCAAATAGTTACAATCATATCGGCTAAAATCCAATATTCATAAAGAAACATATGTAGAGATTTGCCCATCTTGAATTTGGACATGTACACAAGAGTATAATAAAAGCTGAAAGGTTTTAAAACCAGTAGCATAGGACATAAAAACTGATTAAAAAGACAGTTATACGTAATGGTTCTTTGTCAAAATTAACCTTCATCGTATTCTTAGCAAGTTAGCAGGCTGATGTCAAGGTAGATCACAACTATTCCATCATCATATCTTGATTTTCTAACAGGAACTTGTAACAGATCTCTCTTCAAACAGGCAAATTATCTATTAAAACGGAGTAGTTTCCCAATAAAATATTCGTATAATGAAATTTTGTTCTGTTGAATGCTTTACCTTCAAAACTTCAATGCGAAAAGCAGGATTGATGATTCTCCTGTGCTGCACCCATTTCTCACCTCTCAACCCCACAAGGCCCTCTCCAAGCAGTTGCCTTGCAAGGGGATTTTTAGCGCGAAACTTTTCATAGTGCCCAAACTTGTTGGACAAGTGGAACAGTCAGCCTGGCTTGGGACCCAAACCAGTGAACAAAAACTTGACCTGAACCATAGAAAACAAGCCCATTAATCAATGGATGTCCTTCACCCTTTCTCTTTTTAATACCCTTTAATAACATCCAATCACTACCATCACACAAATTCAACGGTGCAATCAATAAAATATATTACAAGTTGTAACATGTTACGAACGCTTAAGGAAGTGTACCATAGGCTTTGCTCCACTGGTGATAATAAGGAAGAACTCTAGGGATTATGTCATGTGACAGCACCGGCATAGGTTTGGAACGCTCCTCCTTGACCATTCGATTCATATCAGGGCCTTTGGTTCCTTGGGATTCAAAGCATTTTTTCACTTGCAAAGGCTTCCACCATATCACTCTTGCAACATTCAGCATAAACAAAACCAAGCCACCACAAACAACTCCCAGAGCCCAAAATATCCACTCCATATTTCACAAGTTTCAGGCACAAACTGAATTGTTTTTCTTGTTTGGGTTGTGGAGCTTCAGACTTGCAGTAAGTGCACAATGTGCATTTATAGATTAGATAATTTAGTGACAATGGACATCACCACTGAGGATGGCCAACTGTTATCATCCAATCCAGATTAAACCACGAGAATTTTTAACTGCAGAAACGAGGAAACTAATCCTGGTTTAATCTACAGATTTCATACATTGTATCGACGTCAACGAGACAACATGACATGCTTTACTCAACAAAAATCATAATAACTGAAAGCAACTCCGGAGTGCTAAAAAACAATTTATGAAGATGTATTTTATGCATCATTAGTATTATGGGATTAGGAGTGAAACTCAGTTGATTAAAATTTTTTATAAAACTTATCTAAACCAAATCTTTTCCTTATTTATTGTGATGTAATAGGGAAGTCCTAAGTGTTTAACTAAATTCTTACATTCAAGGATTTTTTTTTGTTGTTGTTGTGAAGTTAGGTTTATTATGGAATATGGCAACCTTAGTTTTTTTTATTTATATCCCTATATGGAGAGGTTAATTTTTACAAAGCTATATTGTTTCATAATCTTAGGTTCATAATGGAAAAAAAAGATAAATTTAATTTTTGTTTTTTTAAAGGATGCAAGGATCATGCTAATTGTTCAAAATTTGTAAATATATTATGTGTTTTATACAGTAAATGGAGTGACCATATCTTCATAAGAGAAAATATGGAATTGCACTAATGATTGATCAAGAATATGATAAGATATTTGCACTCCATTTCAAAAAATTGTACAAGCTCCATTTACTTTTGGATAAATTTGAACTTAATTGAATTGATTTCTTTTGTTTGGCACTTAAAGCTAGGTATATATATATATATATATATAAATAAAGTTTAAGAAAAAAAAAATTAAAAAGTTATCTTAAAAGGTAACAAAATTGTTTTAAAATGAAGTTGTTTCTTTGGTGTTTTATAATTTGGGGAAAGGAGTTGAGAAGAAATTACATCTAAAATTTTCCTTTAATCTAGTGAAAGACTTCTTGTCTAACAAAGATATGACCCCTCTTAAAATTTTAATCTAGGTTTGATTAGATGTAAGCCCTTCCCTATAACTAGAATGATTGTGTTAAGAGGGAATGTAGATGACTATTCAAATAGTGTTGATATAGTTGACCAAATATTCAAATACTAGGAATAATACATAAGCTTACATTGAGAGATAACCATATGTATAAGTATGGTTATTTCAAATTTAGAGGAAAATAATGTATAAAATAATTTGTCTAGCAAGGATGTGGTTTAGATCAAGGTTGATCTTTGGTTAAATAGGTAGGTATTACTAGTAGTGTGAGAGAGGAAATCCCTCTAATGATAGGTAGATCTATATAAGCTTATATTGGATAATATACAAGTGGAGAATATGTTTTCTATCTATGATGCATTTATTCAATCTCATCCCTTCTAAGCAAATGTTAGTCAAGATTTTTTTACAAAGCAATAATGTATCCATAAAGGATTACAACGAAGAGTTGCTAATATTGAGTGTGATAGTACAATAATTTCAATATTCCCTCTTAACTTTAATGATGACCATGAAGAGAAGATATTACTAAACATCATTTTGAATAACAACTTTTCATTGCCTATACAATACTATATTTTGATGAAGAAGACATCCAACATGATTTTAATAAATATATTTACACTTTGATACTTTGAATAAAAAATACTAAAGTCCATCAATTTTTTGCATAATTTTATCTCTTGGTCAATAAAATATGAATGAAATGACATCACTGTGATGCATCTTGGAAAACTATGCAATTTTGAAATAAAAAAAGAGATTTTTTCATATGAAGAAGTATGGTCTTTGAAATTTATCCCTTATAAATAGGTTCAAAGGTATCAAAAATAAAATTTAAAAACTATCATAACTCTTTATATTACCCCGTTAAACTACTTTTAATGAACAAGAGATATTGACTCAATTGTGTTTAATCTCATGATTACTATTATTATTTTCAGTAAGACCAATAGCCATTAGTTGTTTATAATTTTATTTATTATTTTTAATAAGGCCAATGACCACTAACTAATACAGTGTAGAGTTTTTTATTACAATAGACTAGAGAGACAACTCATAGATAACATCAATTTTTCACTATAGATCTAATTGACTTTGTTCTTGCATTGATAAAAGTATTTTATAAAGAACATTCTCTAGGAATTGAAAAAATCCAATTTCTACCCACTTGGTTGTCCAATCACCCCAAGTCTTCCCACTTGGTTGTTCAACATCAAATAATTCAATAAGAGAAATTTTGTCTTTCTTTTTAATCATTTCTAGTTTGTTGGCTAGTATGAGCATGTTATAACCATCTTCATGAGTGTCATTTCGCTACAATTGAAATACTCATGAGATCGAGATTGGCCAAATCCCGTATAATTGTTCCATTTGAACTTCACTCTACTCCCGAGATCCTAAGTTCAGGCAGTGGGTTTCTTTTCCTCTAGGGCCCATATCACTTAGAGGTGTGACGCATAAATTTCCCATGTCTTAACATGAACTCATGTCATATAGTTATGTCATGCAAGACTTAGTGCATACATGCTCGAGCTAGACAATCAACCATCCACCATGGAGAATCGTATAGGATCTTACCAAAATCTTGGTAACCGCATGGCATTTTGTGTTGATTAACCAACATGATATCCTATACCATCGTGTTGTCGGTATTACCTAGCAAGGTTAACCTAGAAGATATACCCATACAACCCTTCGTTACCTCCTGTTCTGAACTTTTCCCATCAGAAGTACAGTTAGAGCCCTGATTTATGATGACTGCTACTCGTAAGCACCATTAATTATTGCCTTCACAAGATTGTCCTACCCACAATCTTGAAATAATGACAAGGTTGTCCTTCCCACAACCTTAGGTTACGTGTTAATATTGTCCCTTCCACAATCTTGGATTTTATTTTTATTTTCTATTTTTAATAAAACAAGACTTAACTAAAGTTTGATTTGTTTCGAAAAAGTTTAACCATACAAATATTTGCAAGCAAATATAATTTTCCTAACCAATCATGAATTTTGCTATGTAATATAAAAATTCCTAGTTTTGATACTACTTATATGTTTATCACTAAGATAAAATAAAGTCAAAGGTTTAATGGAAATGTTATAATTTAAACTAATAACCCTGAAACCCACTATAATAATATATTTTATAATTTCTCTTATTTTAACCTCTAAAGGAGTAGAAGCTATTCTAGATTCTAATTATAAAGCACTTCCTTTTTCCTATGTTGCACTATAAAATTTTCTACATAACCATGACTTAGGCGGCTACTCATCTCAAATTTAAGTATGATGTCAATTGTTCTATTGTTTGAGTCTAATGTATAATTCCCATGTGTTTAATAAGATATTTGGTTCACACTATTATTAATTAGGATAAATAATATCACTCAGTGCTTCTTATTAAGTAATCTCAACCCCAAAAACACCCATCTAGTCATCCATAGCTATTTAAAATATCTCCATTATTCATTATCATACGAAGGTATCTTTCAACTAGACGTCAACCGATTATATTTCTCCAACTTTTACGTAGGAAATTATAGTACTGTCAGATCTTATAATTAATCCAATACTAGTTTGAGTTTAAATAAATTCTTTCATTCTCTGGTTTGAAAACGATGCTAACATTACTTACTTTAGAACATATTACACATAAGTTCTATTTGAGCATAAGCTCTGTTTGAAGGTTAAAAAAAATATTTATAATTAAGTCCTTTATGAATTAATACATCCAAGTTTGAGGATGGAAATTTTCCTCAATCCACCATGTGATTCTAGTTAAGTCAATTTAACCAAGCTACCCTATAAGTCTGTACTACACTATTCTGTTCTAAAATCTCATGCAATTTTATATCCTGAACAAAGAATTGCACAAGATAGTAATGGCTACACACCAATAGAAAATTTCAGGTTTATAAAGGAAATTGAGGTTGTGGATTTCATTTGGAGGATTTCTCATCAACTAGAATGTTTCTCTATAAAACACAAGATTTGAAACTCAAAATAATTCGTCATACACTTTGAGTTTTCCATACACAGTTCACCCAACATTATGTTCTCAGTAATACTATCGTCCATACAGGACTGTTTACAATATCAATGGAAACATGCAAGCAACAGAAGTAAATGGTAATATATGGTGAAGAGATAAAACATCATTTAATTGTTTTTAACATACAAATATTATCTCCATATCACAAACATATATCATTTAAAAATAAATAAATATAGAATATATGTATAAAAAGCAAGTCGCTACCTAAACATGTTACTATTCCTTATCGTATTGAAAAGATAAATAACAGTTTTAAATACAAATAATTCTATGGTTCATAGTGTTTTGCCATGCATTTACCCAGGGGCCATAATTTTACATAATATCAAATTCTACCATGCATTTCTCAGGGCTACGTTTTCCTTTACAAATACAAGATAAAAAAATAAACTTCAACATTCCACTGAGATATATTCTCAAATTTCTTCCAAAATCATAACGTAGTTCCTGTCTCCGAAACGTAGACAAAACAGGCAATAAGAAGCAAGCAAAATCAATTTGCAATGTTCCTCAAAGCATCTCAGTTCTTTAGCATGATTTATCGGTGGTTATTCAAGGATCAGAGCAGTCAATCTACCTTGAAATGCAACTAGCTCTATTATGAATACATCATTCTCATTCCCAATGCAGCATGCAAAATTTTAAGAAAAACCCAACACATCATAAGTTTCAAATACAGCATGCGAGTAACACCATGTCTCTCAGCATAGCATGCAACTTAAACCAAGTTAGAAAACAAAACTAATTTTATTTCAGGTTCTCACCAACCAGAATCATAGCCAACCATTATTACTATTGTTTACCAACAATTATTTTGAATGCATGCATCAAGTTACAAATATTTCTCATATATGCACAGGATAGAATTCAGGTTTCTTTCAATATACCATGCAAATAGCAATTCATATTTGTACACTGAGCAGCCCATACAATACTTCAAAAACATATAGCAATTCAGATTCACACACAGAGTAGCCCATACAATACTTTAGAAATATTTCATTTAAATTTCCCATTTAGCTTTTCTTAAAAATTTCACCAGAAGAAACTTACTGATTCTTCCCTCGCTTCCAACGCCTTCCTTCCTTGATGTTCTCCTCGCTTTACCGAAAACATGCAGTCCAATAATGCCTATCTTCTCCTTTCTTTTTTCTAATCTAGAATATGGTTCTCCTTTTTCCACTTGCCATTAATCATTAGTTTTTAGAACCTCCTCTCCCAAGTATGCCAAGTGGAATTCATATTTTATCCATGTTCAACAAGCCTAAACCAAATAATAATTCCCACAATATCAACTTTTCCATTTACCCACAAATGCCAACTATTCTAAATTTATTATTATTTATTTTTAAATAATGCCATGACTCCTTTATATTCACTTTATGATTATATTCTAATACATTATTTTTTATTTTTTAACATTTCATTTACCACATTGTAAAGCAAACATATATTATTTGTTTGTATATTTTTTTAGTATAGTTATATATATTATATATATTATTATTAATTAAATTTTCTTTGTCCCCTTTACCTTCCCTTTCAGTACTTAGAACAACAAATATTATATCAATGTTCCACATTCATTCACTTATTTAAAACTATGGCTCCCATGCATTTATGCATTTTTATTGCCAACCATCATTTTAAACTATGGCACCCATGCATTCTAAGCATTTTCATTGCCAAAAAAACATCATAAATTCATAATTTGACAAGCATCAAACATTCCTACAAATGCAACTACATGATATGCATCTACATGTACCATTGGCAAATGCATTGCCTATAGGGTGCTTTGCCCCTATCGACCGGCGATTACACCACCGCTATCATTTCCTTTGATTTACCTTACACTGGATAATATTTTTGCCCATTGAGAAGACATATTTCCTTTGCATTATTCCCACTAGTAACAATACCTATCCCCTACATCCACAGATACATTAGTAGTATCTCATCCTTGCAGATAAATTATGCCTACCATGAATTAGGTTTTTTGTGGGTTATTACATACTCCCCCCTAATATTAAACACAATTCCTATGTATTTTCTTATTGAAGCATAAAATAAAATTGCCATGGATAATAGGAAATCAATTCAATACATCAACAAATTTTCATTTTTCAAAAATTGTTTCACTATGTATTGTTAATATTAAACATGCACACCCATTAAATATATTTATCATGCTTCACAAAACAAGATATGATAATATCACTGTTCAAACAAAATAAAACTATGACATGATAATAACATTGTTCAAAACACTATTCAAACAAGAATGAAAATTCTCTTTTCATGATGGCCACATCCTCCCACATGGCACTTTTTTTAGAAAACTGGTCACATTGGACCTTGCATTGCTTAATATTCTGCTTTCTCAGTTTTTTTGTTCGATAACCAAGGATCTTAACTGGTCACACTTCAATATGCAGGGGATCATCCATCTGCAATTGACAACATTCCAAACATATGAGGAGTCAGGAATATATTTCTTGAGAAGGGACACATGGAATGTATCATAAATTTTTGACAAATTGGATGGCAAGTCTAATTTGTAGGTGATCGGGTTCAGTTTATCAACAATTTTGAACGGCCCTACAAATATTGGACTAAGCTTAGAGGATTTGATAGAACTTTTGGTAGTTTTAACTCTTAGGAATACTCTATCTCCCACAATGAATTCCTTGGGTATTCTTTTAAGATCTGCATAACTCTTTTATCGATCTGAGGCTTCTTTAAGCCTTTGAAAATTTTTATTAAGTTGGTCTTCCATTTCCTTGACCATATCTGGCTCGATCATCACTCGATCTTCTGGATTACTCCATGATAATGGTATTCTGCACCTCCTCCCGTATAGAGCCTCAAATGGAGCCATACTTAAGGATGTATAGTAACTATTATTATAAGCAAATTCTACTAGAAAAAGGTAATCTTCCCATTTTTTTTAATGATCCATACAATATATGTGGAGCATTTCCTCTAAGATTCGATTTACCCTTTCAATTTTTCCATCTATCTCAGGATGATAAGCAATACTAATATTGAGTTTTGTTCCCCATACCTGATGTAATGTCTTCCAAAACTTAGATGTGAATCAAGAATCTCTATTTGATATAATTATTTCAGAAAAATCGTATAGTCATACCACTTCCTTGGCAAATTTTTGGGCTACAGCAAGGGCTTCATCTTTAATATTTCCAAGTAGAAAATGTGCCACCTTAGTCAATTTATCTACTACTACCAGAATAGCATCATGCTGAAATCAATTTTTAGGTAGTCCAACAATGAAATCCATAGTCACAACCTACCATTTGTATTGTGGAATGCCATGCAAAAATAAGCGTCCAACTAGATGTAGATGTTCTACCTTCACCTTTTGACATTTTGAACACCTAGCCACAAATTCAGTGATATCCTTTTTCATTCCTAGCCAATAATAGTCTTTTCTCATATTTTCATACATCTTTACATAGCCTGGATGAATGGAATTAGGAGCACTATGTACTTCTTGCAATATCATATTTCTCATATCCTAATCAGTAGGTACTACCATCCTATTTTTGAATAATAATGTATCTTCCCAGATTCTAAATCCCTTTGCTTTATCAAAATCTTGCTAAACCAATTCTCGATACTTTTGAGAGTATTCATCTTGATTTTATAATTTTCTTATTTGATCAATTATAGCAGATTGACAATATGACATAGCATTGATATACCTTCTTCTACTTAAAATATCTGCTAATTTATTTTATTTTCCCTTTATATACTCTATGCCAAAATCATATTCTACCAGAAACTTCAACCAACGCCTTTGTCTAGCATTGAGCATTGGTTGAGTAAAAATATATCTTAGGCTTTAATGATATTTTCTAAGCTCAAAAGATTTACCAAGTAGGTAATGATACCACATTTTAAGAGCATGTAAAACTTTGGCCAATTCCAAATCATGTGTGGCATAGTTTAACTCATATTTCTTAAGTTTTCGAGACTCATAAGCAATAACACCATCATCTTGCATAAGGACTCCACTTAATCCTTCCATGGAAGCATTAGTACAGACAATAAACGGTTGCTTGGGATATGCTATTTTGAGAATAGGTGCTGATGTTAATTTTTCTTTAAGAGTTTTGAATACTTCTTCACACCATTCCGTCCATTTAAAATATTTTACTTTATTTTAGAGATTGGTTATTGGATAAGCTATCTTAGAAATTTTTTGTATAAAATGGCGATAATACCTAGTCATCCCCATAAAAATTTTCACTTCAAAAATATTTTTTGGAGCAGGCCAATCAATAATAGTCTCAATTTTCTTTGGATCAATAGACACCCCTTCAGTAGAAATTACATGATCCAAATATTGTACCTGGGTTTCATAAAACTCACACTTGGATATTTTTCCATATAATTGATTCTTTCTAATAATTTCAATAACAGTTCTCATATCAATATCATGTTCTTCATTGATTTTAGAGTACATCAGTATATCATATAGGAATATCAACACAAATCGATCTAGCTACTCACGAAACATACTATTCATCAAATTCATAAAAGCTATTGGAGCATTGGTCAATCCAAAAGGTAACACTATAAATTCATAGTGGCCATATCTAGTTCAAAAAGTAGTTTTATGGGTATCTTCTTCACGAATTCTCAACTGATGATTACCATATCTGAGGTCAATTTTAGAGAAAATTGTGGCTCCTTTTAGCTAATCAAATAAATCATCTATTTTGGGTAGATATGTAACAACCCCCGTTGTCACTACTCAACCACTCTAAAAAAAATTATATTCATATATCTTGCATGAGGCAAGGAACATCATCATGATCTAAAGTATGACCATTCCAACTGGATTTTAAGTTATCAAGGTAATAGCATCAAGATATTTAAGACTTGATCAGAGTCACTCTTGAGTAGAAGTGATCACCTTCTACGAAATCCTCATACCATTCGGGTATGAGAACATTGGTCAAAGCATTCGGTTTCATTCCTCATAAAATGGAGAATCACCAATAAACATACTATCCACCAAGATCAGTATGTAGGTGGATGCCTTGAATATGGAAACCCATCTTACATGATATAACCTCAGCAATGGTTAATCATGAATCTTAGATCCTACCCACATCTTCTTGATGGGGTCACTAAGACAGCTTACATAATCCTTGGAATATTCCCTTAAGCATGATTATACTGCCTGATGCATATCCAGGCTTATTTTAGGCAACCCTTATGTTAGACTCATGAAACAATTAAGTTATTACAAAAGGGTATTACTTAATCATCATGCCTCATGTTTATAAATTTATCAACTCAGAATGTGAGGTAGGACTTGATCCACAACTCAAATCCTATTTTTCTTTTTATGGGTTCCACCCACTCCGAGTTTTATCTCAGATCATTCCATAATTTGTAATCAAGTTGCTTAGATTATACCCTTCATAAATGTTTATGTGAAGTTAAGGTCAACCTCATTCAATTGTCTCCTTAAGGGTTAAATATTATTACATCATATCATTAATCACATAATATTTCTATCCAAATAAGAGTTACATTCCATTACATTTTATATTTTGCATCCATACAATCATTGAGTACATCAAGTGTCAGTTTCTTGAAAGGTAAAATTAACTAAGTACATCATTCGTAATTATCCATTTCATTTCAGAAAGTAAATGACACAATCGTATATCATTAACATATGGGAAATTAAGCATACATCCTTTACATCATGTTTACCAAATGAACACATTTTCATAATCGAAGATATACATAACATTTCATCAAAGCATCTAATATCTCATTAATGCAATATCCTCAAGAAATAATAAAGCAAACCACAAATTATTGACACATTGTTTATCTTGGGAACCCTCATGGGGAATAAACCAAGCCTCCAAAATATATATCTTCCTCATATTCATAAACTTTAAATGTCAAGATTACAATTATAGAGGGGCATTTACAGATCCCCTTTTGATCAAATACAGGTCAAGGAATACAATTGTCCCATTTCAAGTTCATGATGCAATTAAGGAATTTTCTAATTCCTTTCTCTAAGTCATCAATATAATATAAAGGCATTTCTCATACCAATAAGGGACTCATTCGTTCATTTAAACTTCATAATATCATTAAGGAATATTTGATTCCTTTATAATCCCCATAAATTTCTTTCTCTAAGATATTTTAATATCTTGCAATGTTTATGAAAATCATTGGAATCATATTTTGGAGAGGTCTTATCGACATTAGAGGGAACCTTGTAAATTCCCTCAAAATAAATTCTAAAATTCATTCATCCTAATTGGTTAGAAATTGATCCCTCATTACATGAATTAAAGTCCCATACCCCTAATTCATGAAATCATTCCTTCAAGCTAGACTATCTTTATAGTCTAATGTAGTTTATCTGCTTTCAAACTAGTGATCTATTAATTAAAACAATTCATAATAACAATCTTCCTCCCTATTAGATTTACCTAAAATCTCTTTTTGATCTATAAATTTAGCTTAATTTCATACCATTATTTCTATGTACCATTTGGGTACTATTTCCCCAATTTATCCTTCTCACAACTTATACTAAAGTCCATATTAAAACCTTAGATTTTATTTCTTTAATCTAAGTCACACATTAGGTAGAGTCCTTTATTTAGATGGCCAAACCCCTTTTGATGGTTTAACCTTTATGTTAAAATTCACTTATTATTTATGGGAAGTCACTTATGACACAATTCCACCTTTACTTTGCATTCTATATGTTGAGGATACTTAGTCTTATCCACTTAAGCCTAAGTGCACATTTTATTATTTATTATTATATACATTTCATATTTCTTGCATTGTGTATTTTACATGAGGCATAGTATGCCCATGTTAGAAATAGGTTGTTAAGTGGTTTGGGTGTTAGTTAACTGTTAGAGATCTTGTTTGTCTTCTAGCAGTTTGTTGTCATCCATAGTTAGCATTTGGTTAGCTATTAGTTAAGTGGTTGGCCATGTTTGATAGATTGTTGCAACCACTTAAACTACATGATATTCTTATGTATTTTCTATATATTCTTGCATTGGAATAAATAATTCAGCTTCATCTTGAGTTATCTACATCATTGGTATCAGTTAGCCAAGGAGAGTTTTGTAGGAAGGAGGACACAACTACCACTTCACTGCTAGGTCCTAGGTAGATGCTCATGAGAGTTGGCTTGAAGCCACCCACAACATCAGTTGAATTTGAGGTGAAAGAGGGCATAAATTACCCCTACACCAGGTGTTAAGTGTCAGTTACACCAATTTGAGGCCAATTATGGCCAAGAAGAGGCATTATCGAGGAATTGCCGAAGAATTGCTGTGAAAAGCATAGTTTACCGAAGCATAATTGAGTTCAAGTTGAGCTTCAAATTTGCATTAAGAAAATGAGTTGAGTTCATTAAAAATTGATAGGAGTTCTTTCTTTTTCAATGAAAATATTTTTTTTATAGAATATTAATATTTTATTTTAAAAAAAAATGGCGATGAATTTTTTTTGGTGATAGTCCTATTAAAAAAACATTGCATGAAATTTTTTTTTTTAGAATTCTAGCCTATTGACTACCAATGGCCACCTATTTTTGGTGGGCCACCTAAAAAGGTCGCGACGACCACTGGCTAGCCATGCGGTAAAAGCGACTAGCTCTGGCCCACCAACCTTGACGACCACCAAAAGCCGATGACACCATCCGACGCAGCACTGACACAACAATCGGTCGGTCTCTGAATAGCGTCGAACACCGTCACAGACAACCAGTAGCATCTACTGACTAACAACCAGTCGTTGCTATTCAGGGAGTATATCCGAGAGCAGCTATGCTTCGGCCACCACCGTAGATGAGGGAGGCAGTCTCCCATATTCCATGATCGATCCTAGGCGGTGATCGTTGTGACAGTCGTAGAAGGTGGCATACAACTTGCAGGAAATAATTTATCCAGCGAGTTTGAAAATTGTCCGGTGTGTTGGAAATTACTGGTGACATGAGCATAGCAAATTGTAGGTGGAGATAAAATATAAAATTTGAGTTTTTGGTATGAATTTTTTATTCCAGCGAAGCCTCGGCCTTGTGGTGTCCAACGCGACATCGTGAGGAGAAATTTTGAAGAGCACAGTACGATTCTTGCAACAAAGTAAGGTTTCAACAAACGTAGTGGCTTCCCGATGAGAAATCCCATTCTGGTGAATATAAAATACCATTCCCATCATTAATGGATGATTTGCGGTGATAAAATTCATTATCGGTCGATCATAGGAGTTTTCGGCAAGCAAATTCGATATTTTGACGAGTTTCGAATTTTACGATAGCAAATATTAAAAATTTTCAAAGGTTAAATTGCCGCTGGTTAATTTTTCTATCGTCGACAACCGACGACCTGGAGAGTTAAAAAAAATTGTGGCGTTTTATCCCACATCAGGTAGGAGAAGGCCCAAGTAGGGATTTAAAAGCGTAAAGTTGCACCAAAGACTTGTGACAACCTCTTGGTGGTCACATTAGGCCATCTATAGGTGGTCGCGTCAGTTGGGGTGCATGTGTCTCGAGGGGAAGCTAGAGACTGGTTGGTGGTCTCTTATTGCTTGGTTGATGGTGGTATCTTATTGCCTGGTTGATTGGGTGCAGGTGTTGTTACTATTGTGCCATGCCAAATTTTGTGGCCCATCCTGTGACCTTGGTTCTTATTGCCTGGTTGATTGGGTGCAGGTGTTGTTACTATTGTGCCATGTGGCAGAAATTCTGTGGCCCATCCTGTGACCTTGGTTCGGGTCGAGTTCTTGTTGTACCTTGGGGCGGTTGTTAGGCCCCCTTTAACAGTCGCCCACGATTGACCGACGGGTTAACCATCCATTCAAACAAATTTTTTGGCCCTCGAAGATAATTTTGGCGGGAAATTCAAAAAAATAGGTGGGATTTTCAAAATTTTAAATTCAAATTTTATTTTTTTGGTGCCAAAAACCTGCAAACAATGACAGCAAGCAAAAGAGGTGATAACTTCTCCATTTTTGGTCCAATTTCAGCCAATTTTTTTACAATTTTTTGCAACTTTTTCGCAGATTGATAAATTTTTGCCTCCTAACACAAATTTTACATGTAAAAGGTGTTAGGATAGAAAACAATAAAAATAATCATTAACTTAAAATATTAGATACATTAGGTTTATATAGTATAAACCATAGGCTCTAAATAGCCTATTAACAACCGTTCCCCCCTTAGGTAGGTAACGAGTAAATTAGGAGTCCTCTCCCCTAAATCAGCTAACTACTTAGAATAGTACGCTAACAACTAACCTACTAACCAATGTAGTCAAAATGACTACAATGACTAACTAGTAAAAGAAATTTACTAGTACTTTTTACCATGAGGTAAATTATATCTACCTAAATGAGGTAATATTTATAGTTACTAACACAGTAACTCTAACATCCCCCCTTATTACATTATTTGGGTAATACATACATATCCCTCTTATACAACAATATTTGGGTAAAGTATATAACTGCCCCAATACAATGAAGAAGATGTTGATATGTTGGTTCTTTGCTCTGTCACAGTGCTCTGGCTGCTCCTAAGCAAAAAGTGGGTCATTCCTCACTTTGTCTTCACACTAACGAATGTCCTTATGGGAATCACATCATCCAACCGAATTGCATGGGTAACTCGACCATTGCAATCGCTAGGTGTAGTAGAATAGATCACTTCATACGAGGTTCATTCATTTTACAATATGGGTTTGCAAAATATAAGGTAGCTAAGGTGTCAGTCGCTGCCGAAAATGCACCCTTATAAGTTCCCCCCTTCTCGTTGCAAAACATGTTGTATTTAATTTCTGAAGGAAGTGTGACTGAGGTGTCGGTCGCAGTCGAAAATGCACCCTTATAAGTCATCTTCCCTTTTACAAAAATTGTGAAGAAAAGAAATTTATATCCCCCTCAATTGCAAAAAGTGTGCAACGCAAGAGTGTTGTGAAGGATTTTACAAATATTGCCTCCTAGACAATTTTACATCACAAAAAGTCGCTCCTCTTGTTACAAGTACTTCAAACACCTAGAATTTGCTATTTATGAAGCCTAAAAGAGGTACAAGCACCCCTTATTGCAAGGTCTTCAAACAAAAGACTTATGCTATTTATGAAGCCAAAAAGAGGAGAGAGAGAGAGAGAGAAAATGGTGCTTTTGCCCAAGGGACACATGTGTTTTCCCTCTACAAAATTGTTCTAGCAATTAGCACTCTGTGTGCTTTCTCTGAACCAGAATCAGAATCTGTATTAGACATCTCATTTGCAACATTGCCTTGGTTTTTCTTTTGACCTTTCTCTTTGGGAGGCTTGTTCTTAAACCAACATCTCTTGGTTTGATGAGTGTCTTTGTCACAGATTTTACAATACTGCTTCTTCTTCTTAGTGTCTTGGCCTTGACCTTTGTTTTTGTTAGAAGAAGAGCCTTGTTGTTGATTCCACTTTTTCTTTCCTTGTTGTTTATGTGAGAAAAGTGCATTGTTGGATGCCTCATCTCTTTGGAATTGATTAGCTTCTTCAGTTTGAAGCATGTTCACCAACTCTACAAAAGTCACTGTCCTACCAGAGACTTGAAGGGATGTAATCAACATTCTATAGGAGTCAGGAAGAGCTCTCAAAATAATTGAGATTAAGACTTTGTCTTCCATAGTTTCTCCTAGGGCTTGCAGTTTTGTTTTCAAATCGGCCACTCTGCAGAGGAATAGCTCTACTGTTTCTCCAGATTTCATGTGAAGTGTATGAAGCTGTGTTTGAAGGTTAAGAATCGTGGATTGATTCTTTCCCTCAAATATGGTAGTTAAGGCATCCCATGCCTCCTTTCTAGTTTTAGCTTCACTTATATGAGGTTGGATATCATCAGTAATAGCTAGCAAGATCATTAAGGATAGTTTCTTATCCTTTTTATCAAATTCTATTTGATCTGCTCCAGGTGATTGAGGTCTACTTGTACTTCCATCTACTATAGACCACAAATCCTCTATAGTTAAGATAGCTTTCATCTTAGTCTTCCATGTTGAATAATTTGAACCTTTGAGCAGTTGGCTCTCAGTGAGATACTTGTGTATCATGGCCATGGTTAAGGTTCCAAATTTGATATGACTAAGATGAATGTAGCTTGCACTATACCCTCAAAAGAGTATATGGAAGTTGTTTTCAATTTTCCTCTATAAGATATTTAATGGCACCTGCCTTAACACCCTTACCAAGGGATGAAAAGTTTGAGGAAATTAAGCCAAACAAATAGAGCAAATGAAAGGGGGTAGATTTGTGAAAAACTTTTGATTGTGCTCTCTAGGATATTTAATGGCACCTGCCTTAACACTTTTCAAGAAGGATGAAAAGTTTGAGGATATTAAGCCAAACAAAGAGAGTGAATCAAGGTGATTATGAATTTTTTACCTTTGATGGGGAGTAAAAAAAAATGACTTGTTTTTAACCTATGCAAGATGTAGCATGGTTTTTGAGTGAAATTTGGGTTTTGTGAAATGCTTCTTCAAATGTTTGTATTTGACTGTTTAATTGCACACAAAAACATGAGTGTTAGTGCAATAATCAAAACATGAGAGCAACCCAAATTTTTATCACTCTAGGTGTCGGATGCAACCGAAAATGCACCTAGTACAAGCAATTTTTAAGAGAAGGTGTCAAGTACAATCGAGAATGCACCTTTCTTACTCTGAAATATCCCCCTTTTTTGTTACAATTTTGCAAACAATAGAATCAAAAAACTGAATTCTATCCCCCCTTAATGTTTACAAAATGTAGAATTTAGAGCACTCCTTTCAAGACAAGTCGACACACGACCCGCATTTGAAAGGCTTCCAGAACTAGTCGACACACGACCTAGTTTTTGTCTTCAACAATTTAGGATGAAGGAGCAAAAAAAAAATTTTTTTTTTATCGCAAATTTTGACAACAAAAAAAAATTGCTATTTTATGTTTTTATGTCCCCTTTCTTGAAGGAGAGAACAAAAGCAATATTTTGTTGTTTTGTGAAAAAATGAGATGTCTTTGGATGCTCCCTAAATCACTTCTTTGTCTTGATTTTGCAATAGAATAATAATTCCTATGTCTCTTTATCGCCAAGAAATTATGGAGAAAACTATAGGACTTGGAGGAGGTATTGCAAAAAAAAATTGTTTGAAGAAGGCCTTTGGATTTTGCAACAAAAATTGTTCCTATGTCTATTTATCTCCAAGTTGGAGAAAACACAAATTTTCTATAGAACTTTTAGTGCAAAATAATTTGGTTTAATTTTAAATATTTCTAAGTTCAATAAGGTAAAATATATGTTTAAAGATTAAATTTCTTTATAATCAAGAAAATTGGGGAAAAAAAATCAATTAAAAATGCTTAAAATTGACATTTTTCTGACCAATTAATACTAAATTATAAAGAAATATCTAAAAAATATATTTAAAACTTAAAAAACATTAGAAAATTTTAAAAAAATATTTAAAAAACCAAATATTTTAAAAAAACCTTTGTATGGAGGCGTCGTGTTTCGATCTTGTGACCTCACGGGTGCTAGGCGGCCGCCTTGGCCAGCCGAGCTACCTGGCTGTTGGAATCAGCTGCGCGACGACTGCTATTTGTCATTATTCGCATCGAGGATTAGCAAAAAAAATGGAAATTGCCTTGTTGTGCATTGGCGAGCGGCAAAAAAAACTCTTTTTTCGACCCTAACGAGGCTCGATCCCCTCACCTCCTGTTGGGGGAGCGCCTTAGCAGAGGCACCTCCACCGGTCGGGCTATGCCGCCCAACGGGATGGGTGAGGAGGCTCTCACATGTTGAAGAACAACCTATCGTGTGTTTTTTTTTTTTAAACAAATCCCCTATCCTTTATCCCACATGCAGTGGGAGGAAGCTAGGAGAGCTTCTTAAAAAGAAGAACTCCCCCATTGCTTATCGACTACCTGTAGGCAGTCCCAAAAACCAATCCTTTTGCCACCCATAAGAGATACAGAGATTGTCGCATGTGCACCCAGGAATGACTGCCACATGGAAAAATCAGAAGCCTCCTCGTGTCAGCTCGTCATGTAGTCACCACGTTTAGCAGGGTTCCAGGTTAGTTCATCACAGATCCTGATCTGCGGGCCACCATGTCAGCAGGGTTCCAGGTCAGCTCATCACAGATCTTGATATGTTGGTCACCATGTCAACAGATCTTGCTCCTCGAGATCTGTGCACCTATGGGTCGCTTGAGCTTGGATCTCGATCTACGAGCCACTACATCAGTAGATCTTGCTCCTCGAGATCTGAGTCTCTGTGGGCCCTCAAACTCCTATGCTAGCCAGGTGAGTGAACGTCAGTGCATTGAAAAGCATGCCAGATCAGACAGCACTTCGAGAATCATGTCTAGACCAGCTCCTACGGGCCACCTTGGGATTCATGCAAATGGAACGGGATGTCAAACCCGTCTTGTCCAGATGCCTCAGTCAAAAAAACAACAGGGTCATAGGTACCAGGTAGAACCCAGCTCTGATACCAATGTTAGGATAGAAAACAATAAAAATAATCATTAACTTAAAATATTAGATACATTAGGTTTATATAGTATAAACCATAGGCTCTAAATAGCCTATTAACAACCGTTCCCCCCTTAGGTAGGTAACGAGTAAATTAGGAGTCCTCTCCCCTAAATCAGCTAACTACTTAGAATAGTACGCTAACAACTAACCTACTAACCAATGTAGTCAAAATGACTACAATGACTAACTAGTAAAAGAAATTTACTAGTGGTAAAAAGTAAGACCTTACTTTTTACCATGAGGTAAATTATATCTACCTAAATGAGGTAATATTTATAGTTACTAACACAGTAACTCTAAAAAAAGGGCTAATTTTTGTAATTTTTAGTGCACTTTTTGTACTTGCAAAATTGATTTAATTTTGTAAAAGCACTGAATTAGCCATTTTATTAATTTGGAGAGCAAAATTTTGTAAAATCTAGGCAATTTTCTGCATTAGGAAATTGAAAATTGTTCCTAAGCCTAGATTAGTTCTTGCATTCATTTTGTAATCCTCCTAATATAGCATATACTACGAAAATATGGCTCAAGACCTCAGATCAAACATAGAAAACCTTACTACTATAGTGGATATTTTAGTAGAGAAGGTAAGATATATTGTGGTGCAATTAAAACCAGGAGATAAAAATTCATCACAATCATGCAACTAATGCCAAATGTGAGGTAAAATTATATGATGGATCTAGGTATCTGGATGTCTTATCTGCATGGATTTTGGATATGCAAACTTGGTTTGCTTATGCTGAAATTCCGGAGGATGAAAAAGCTACGTTTACTACAATCAAACTTACAGGTTTAGTAAAATTTCTAATTGTAGAAAGACAGAGCCATAATGCCACAATGACTTGGAAATAATTAACCCAAATTCTGAAAAAATATTCTTTCCACCAAACTACCAAAGTGACCTCACCACCAAGTGGTATAGATTAAGGTAAATCTATGGTATGTTTGTTTCTAAATACATTTTCCAATTCAATAGGCTAAGGGTATTGCTTGGTGTGAAATATTCAGAAGAGGATTTGATTAACAAATTCACTTGTGGCTTGCAAGATCAAATTTTTAGGTAAATAAAGTTAAATGTTTTCCTCACCTTGGATATGGCATTCAATCATGCCATTCTTACAAAAGAGAAATTTGGTGCATATCACAAATCTCGTTCATCACAGGAGAGCTCTTCCAGAGGTGGGAATCAGCATCAACAGAAGGTGAAGAACAATTCTCATTCTTCCCATCATTCTTCTTCTCCTCTCATTTCTCCTAAAGCACATTCTTCTTATTTTCATTTTGAATATCCTTCTTCATTATATTGTGAATTTTGTAAAAAATATGGTCATGTAAAATCCAAATGCTTTACTTTTAAGAAATTTAAGAAGAAGAAATTCCTATTTGTACAACCTACACATGAGGAACCACATGATGGTCCCATTGTGGCTTCAGGGATAGAAGAAGAGTATCCTGCTTTAAAGGGTAAACTGAATAAAGTTACCCTTATGTCAAATGTATTTGCTCAAGGGGGTTGTGACCATTTTTTTGTCACTAGAGCCCACCTTACACATAATTACTATGTTGATTGCATCATAGATAACGGATCACAAAATAACATCATTGCAAAGTTTGTTGTGGAGAATTTGAAACTTCCCATCAAACCACATCACCAACCATATGCACTTGGGTGGAAATATGTAGACTCCACATAAAACATCACCCACACTTGCACCTTGATATTTGCTTTTGGTGACAAGTTTGTGGACAAAGTTAGGTGTGATGTCACAGAGATAGATTGTTGTGGGCTATTGCTAGGTAAACCCTATAAATTTGGTAGGAATGCTATTTATCATACTAAGAATAACACATACACATTAGAGTTGCATGATAAAACTTACTTGATACAAAGCACTACACCTACTTCTAATTTGATGTTAAGTTATAGGCAAGTAAGGAAGCCACTAATTAAAGCACTCATTTTGGCTCCCACTAGCATCAATTCCACATAAAATGAAGAAAAAACACCATCTAAGGAACAAGAAAAGGAAGAAGTTTCACTCCCACCTAATGAACAATCATAAGAGCAAGTGGTTAAGGAACCCATCATTCTCACTCATGAGAAATATGTCATTCACTCCATTGGTATCATTTTAGGTACACCTCCAGCTACACAACCACTTGTTCTACAAAAGCTACCTTTGGCTTTGCCCACTCCCACAATTGCACACATGGAGGAGAAAGCTAAGGTTACTTCATTCATTGAGCACTAGTAGAGCCTTCTAGGAAAGATACCACAGGACTTGTAGGAGACTTCATAGGGAGTGGTGCATAAGCATCACAATCCTCACTCATCACAGGTTGGAGATAAAGTTTGGGTTCCTTTGGATAAGCACCGCTTTCCAAAGATACCATTTCAAGATTGGCTTTTGGTATCTGATCCTATTTTTAGCCCTACAATAGTAGTGGCACCTGATCATCATCTTTCCCTCATTTCAGATAGAGTTTTCAAGATGAAGACTCATCACACTGGATAGGGTTCTTCCACTATATACCTTGTCACTCATCACGGTCACTTTCCACAAATGGCTCGTTGGATTCCTCACCATGAGATGGCCCATGACTTTCCACATTTGTTGAGAGAATTGGTGTCCAATGCTTATATGGTTTGGTGGAGTGTTGAGGATACTTAGTATTATCCACTTAAGCCTAAGTGCACATTTTATTATTTGTTATTATTATATGCATTTCCTATTTCTTGCACTGTGTATTCACATGAGGTATAGTATGCCCATGTTAGAAATAGGTTGTTAAGTGGTTTGGGTGTTAGTTAACTGTTAGAGATCTTGTTTGTCTTCTAGTAGTTTGTTGTCATCCATAGTTAGCATTTGGTTAGCTATTAGTTAAGTGGTTGGCCATGTTTGGCAGATTGTTGCAACCACTTAACCTATGTGAGATTCTTATGTATTTCCTATATATTCTTGCATTGGAATAAATAATTCAGCTTCATCTTGAGTTATCTACATCACTATATAGCATTTATATCGAGGAGTGTTTATCAGATGATAATTGAGTTTGGATATCGAAAGTAAATTCTATTTCAACTACACTTGAAGAAGTTGTTACCCCCTACTACGTACTAATAAATCCTCAAGATTCTGGGTCCAACTTAATAAATACCTCCTATATCATATTAAGGGATCTACCTCCTTACAATATTTGGGTCAAATGATCGCTAACCTTGACGTAATCTTCCTACTCGACTTTTTTTAACAAGATTATAATATTTATAAGATCTTGCTAACGAACTCTCCCTCTTAGCATACCAGTTAACCCTTCAAAATTTCCCTTGATATATGTGTCAATATTTGGCTATGGATCCTAGAAGTAACATGTGTCCCAAGGGGAAAGGCTATCGATATGAGTCAAACTTCTAACTCACAATAGGTTACCTTACTACAAACTCAACATCCAATATTCAACGAAACAAAGGACTCATAAAATTACACCGTGGTAAAGGTGATCAATCTCAGTCATGAGTTTTTTTATTGTAAGCCTAGCATCTGGCTATTTGATCTTTTGAACCCCAGTGATTATAAGACCCCTTTACTAGCTCAATATTATATTTTGTGAGTTCGTGATCAAAGACATATGGCGCTCATCCAAAAAAACATGTAGTCAGACAGAGTCACAAGTGTCAAATGAAAGGATGCTAGTATTTTACATCAAATCATTTCGAGTAGAGGACTCATTATATAGATGGCATAATGGTAATCCCTAGATCCTTGCATGAAGGTTTTGGTGTCTTAATGTAATCCATCGATGAAACCTGTGATAGTACTACAGGTTTCTACCAGACCCCTATAGGGTATGGATCGATCTGCTAGAAATATGTGCACCATACGTTCTATGCCACATTGAAGTCGAAGCCTCCATTCCAGCACTTAGATAAGCATTCACACAGGAACATCTAGCAGGATTTCGATTTTAATGTAGGAAATGTTTCCTTCAATCTAATCGATTATGTTCGATGATTCAAAATTTTATCTGTGTATATCTAATATATGTAGGAATTATACATGGAGGAATAGGCGAAGTAATTCATAATCGTAGAAGCCTCCATGTCATAGTAAAGTCATACCAACGTTGCCACAAATAACTAGGTTTAATAAAATATTACCAAAGCACATAGGGAAAATCCCACATGCTTTATGCAGAGAGTACTATATATAATAAAACCTTCCACCCGCTTAGAGTATAATAACCACCTAGAGGTGGTTTCCTTTGGACAACGGAGGCTTTAGTGGTCAAGATTAGTTGTACTTTAGACCATGGCTAGCGCTCACTGATTAGATTTACTATGATATTCTAGGCTATATAATTTTTACTATTAACCCTTAAAGGATTAACTTAGATTTTAGCAAAGAATATTCACAAGATTAAATGAATTCTCAGAAAGCTAATATTTCCTAATATAAGAGAGATAATGAAAGGATACTTCCAATTCACATTAACGTAAAATACAATCTAGTAGAACTTCTACGATCTTATAATGATGAATTACAAAGGAGCACATAACTAAACAAGAAATGAAACATCCTCAATAGAAAAAAAAGAATCCACCAACCTATATTCCTGCAAAATTGGTCTCCTCAAGATCCTTGGCTCCTTCTAATCCTTCGAATGCCTCCCTCTTCAACTAGGAAATCCTTTCAAGCCTTCTAGTTTCTGATCCACCCAAGGTGGAGAGCATACTCCCTAGGTATCCAAGACTTCCTAGATACCCTTTCTTCACAAAATGTCCTCTATTTATAGGACACTTCTCCACTCATGGGCCAAATAGTGGCCACATTATAATAATATTAAAAATATGCCTTGGACCCATTGTGACTTATCATGTCTTGTAAAGTATAACCAAAAGTAGAAAAAGGGTCCACTAGAGATAAGGTGAGTGTCCTTATTTTTGTTTTGTGTCCCTTATGGTTCACATCCCTCCAAGACACCTCTAATTAAAAAAATAGAGGAGAGAATCTCACTTTTCTCTCTACCAATCAGATTATGCCATGAGGGAAAATAAGATAGGCTTTTAGTATTAAATAATACTAGTGCCTAATTTGGTCCAATAAAAATTGGAATTTTAATTTATAAATTAGATGCAATTATCCTAGTCATTAAACATTATACATGCCTAATTATATTTTTATTATTTTCCTCCTAAACCCCTTCAAAATTCCTAAATTAGAATTTTGTAGAATTCCTTAGGGTCTATGACCTCTTTTTGTGGAACATTAATTGATCACAAGACCAATTAATGTCCCATTGATAGGGTTCGAGGGTAACGGGTTGTGACATACACCCCCCTTAGATTAAACACAATCCTCTATGTTTGAACAATTACCTTAATGAAAATATGTATCTAGCAAGGCTAGAATTCATCCTGCTATTTTACAATTTTGAGACATCAGATTCTTCTTTCATCCAACACTTCAATCTTGATGGTAAGCTTCATCTTCCATCCATGAGAGTACCTGGACCTACAAAAATGCAAAATATCAGTAGTACCATGTCCTTATAAACAACATAACATCCATTTTGCATAACAAAAAGTATTGAAAACATCCAACATAATCTCATCACAAAGATTATAATTTTAAACCATCTATTACTACACAAATATTGAATTTAAAGCACTACAATAATAGAATTTGCAAAATGATGTTACAGAGATATCATGAAATTATGCATTTGTACCTTATTAGACATAAAAAGTCTTATTAATTTTATCAAAAATCCCACCAAGGAGTATCACAGTATAATTTTGTTAACCCCTAACATGAGTTAACCTAATAAAATTAAGTGTCAACAAAGACACATCATAATTTTATAATCTCAATTTAGGATATTCACATATATCCTAAGATGCATTTTGGCCAATACTAGAGCATCCACCCAGATGTCTCCTAGTTTATATAAAAATCATGGAGAAGTCCCATACCTTCTCCAAGAATGGACACCAATCCATTCTTCAAATTTCATTTAGTTTTTATACAAACAAAAATCAATGTTCATGCATTCCTTTGAATCACATACTAACTAATTAAATCCATTATAAACAACAATATTCATATAGCATTTATTTTCTACAAAAAAAATATAAAATTTTAAAATTTTGCTAATATTTATGCCTCATCCTTGGCATGAATACTCTACTACAAAGTGGTGGCCTAAAGGATCTTAAGGTTGGTGCTCCTGGGTCTGTTCCTCTCCTCGTACTGTATTGGTACTTATAGTTGGAGATGGTGGTGGAGCAATTGTTCCAGCAGTTGCTTGATCACTACCTTGGGTTGTTCTCCAAGTTGTACGAGTGACTCTTCTTCTCCCACGTTGTGTATTAATAGCTAGTTGTGGTGGGAGAAGCATACCATGATTCAACAATGCAACCAAACAAGATTCCAAAAATGCAACATTAAATTCTTCCCTTATTTGATGAAATTATGGGTTTTCTGTAAGCATGGCTGCCATCGTTGCTGCTCTCCAATTATTTCTTTGTAATATCTCTGATCTGAGCCTATCTCACTCAACAATGGCAGCATCTCTCTCGGCTTCCAACCTTATTCTTTCTCGTGCCCATATATCTTCCTGGGCATTTTGCACAGGAGACTCTCTCATTGATCCCTCAACTGTTCTTCTAGATTTTCTCATTGTTGTATCCCCTACTATAACTATCCTTCTTCTTGTTTAGATCTGGTAATACTAAATATTAGTTTCTTCCTTTCAGGGTAGATGCATCACTAGATCGATAAGCAAGAGCAAAAGGATCATAAGGCATACAATGGGGTTTACACCACATATAACTAATATCATCCAGGTAAATCCTACCATGAATATGATCGTATTGGATGCCATGAGTAGGTGAAAGATTAAAAACCTGTAAGTTATTACATACGATCAATTTCTAGATTTTTGTTGTTGATCGAAGTGATTATCTAGTTCAATTTCCAACCTAATAATCATGTCCATTCATTTAACCGATTACATCTTGATGATCCCAAGGTGGATCCTTCAACTTCGTATTCGGCTTGATTGTCCCATTGAATATTTTGTTTTGCCTTATCAATTCTCGAGGTGGCACATGTCCTTTCATCTTTACGTAAGGTCCTATCATTACCCCTTCAATGGTTCCATAGGTTGATTCCGTGCACACTTATTTTGGTGCCTTACCTTTAGGTACTTATTTTCCAAATCTATAATGAGTACTTGTTGACATCAAGCACATTATTAGAAAGAGAGAGAAATATTCTCTTAACTTCCTTTCGGTAGGAAACCAGTTCAGTAATTAGCCATCATGTTTTGTTATGAAGAAGATCAACACGAGTTTTATGAATCCTTTGTTTGGATTCCTCGAAACTTGCTTCAATAGAGGGAAGGGTTGCAGAATTTCTTACAAAGCTAGGCTATCGAAGCTCGTAATGCCCTTATATCCATGGAACATATATATTGTAATACCTTTATCCAGGATTCACATTGTGATGTGTGGCTAAGGAATAATTCCCATAATTATTTAGCTTTTGAAAGTCCTTTAAGTCATTTTGAGTGGTTCGATAGATTCTTCAGTTGGCCTAACTAGACTTTCCATGTCCGATTTGGGGATTCCTGGTTACCTCCTATAAGTGATCCTCTAAATATTCCATTTCAATTTCTACCAGCCTATTATTTGGATGTGGTCAAGAAATATGTTCCCACTAGAAAGGTTGCTTTTGATAGTGAGCTTTATCAGAGTCTTCTTTATCAAAGGTATGTGCAGACTCACTTATTCTAGGAAATTCATAATAGATTTGCTCAGACTCGGTGTCTGACAAAAATGGATCTTATGTTGTATGGACATCGTGGCACTCCTTGGCCATATTATGTATTTGATAGATACATTATAATTTGCTATAATATTCCTCTTCCAGTTATCTATTTCGAGTGTATCTTATCTCCAGTCGAAGATTATGATAGCTCAGATTCTAACTAAGACTATGATGGTTTTCATCTTACCACTGCTATTATGTCCAGATTCTAGTTCTGGCATATTTGTATTTAAAAACTACTTAATAATATTCAGTTGTTGGTTTTCTATGTTTTGTCCAACTATTTTATGCTCCAATTTTCTTTGGAAAATAATACCACATGCATGGTATAATGAGTAGTTTCTTATTTAAATAGCGTAGCACACCTCAATACATGCAACCACCACTCGAGTGGTCGGGTGGCATACTTTTCTATGGAGTCAGGATACTCAGATTATCAGAGCTATTTGGTGGAGTTCTTCCCAAAGAATTCCATGTCAAGAAAAGTATGAAGTTTCTCCAGCTAATATTGTGATAGCTTCCATACCCAAAGTGTATTGTAACATTGATCAAAAATTAAAACAAATAAAACATTATTTATTTTTGATCTTAAATTTTTAGTAGTTAGTCTCCAATTGCAATCAACTAGCTCGTATTTACATCTCGTGCTTCCAAATTGAGTTTAATCATTCTCAACTAGAATTTTATCTTTTTGCTTTTACCATTGGGTTCTTATGCATAATTATTATTACCACATGCATCACTTCACATATTGTTTTAGTGCTTAAATAGTGTGAAGCACATCTATTAGATTACAACAAAGAAAGTGGTATCTCTAACCATGGTAAAGGTTCAGGTCTACGACTATCTCTGGGTGAACTATTACTAATCAAAATAGTAATCCAGAGTTCATTGTAGTTGAGTTGTTCAGCCTCTTGGCCAAAGGCCAAATTGTAACAAAAATTAATTAAAGAAAATATTCTTTTAATGTGCCAATTTTAATCCAAGGTCATTCTAGACTGATATCTTTAGTGGCTAAATTTCAACTCACTTGAGTTTTATTCATCAATTCTTATTCACAGAGTGTTTCAATTCGAGCTAATTGACCTAAGAAATTAACAAGTTATCTATAATAATTTGATAACCTTAATCTTAAGTGATCCTTTAGTAAATCTGAACCTTCGACTCTTACACACTTGAAAATAAGGAGTAAGTAAGTCAAAAGATATAGATGTCGAGTAATTTTCCAAAAGAGTCTAAGGTACACCGCTTAAAACCCATGCAGGAGGGTTCACTTAGCTCTTCCACTTTCGAATGACTATGGATCTACTCGTGGGGGAAAGGAACTCAGACATCATAATCTCAAGCACTGACCTTGTCCTTACCAAGTGTGCATTGTTTAGAATTGTGGATTTTATATTTTGAGTTTTCTCTCAAGTTTTGTTTCATGCCCAAATATTTTGCTAACCTAGATCTAACTAGAATATATTAGTTAGCTTGGGCTCTGATACCAACTATAACAACCCTGTTATCACTACTCAATTATTTATAACAACCCATTGTCACTACTCAACCACTCAATTTTTTTTATATTCATATATCTTTCATGAGGCAAGGAACATAATCATGATCTAAGGTAGAACCATTCCAACTAGATTGTAAGTTATCAAGGCAAATAGCATCAAGATATATTAAGACTTGATCAGAGTCACTCTTGAGTAGAAGTGATCAACTTCTATGAAACCCTCATACCACTCGGATATGAGAACATTGGCCAAAGCGTTAGGTTTCATCCCTCATAAAAGGGAAATCACCATTAAACATACTATCCACCAAGATCAGTATATAGGTGAATGCCTTGAAGATGGAAACCCATATTACATGATATAACCTCAACAATGGTTAATCATGAATCTTAGATCCCACCCACATATTCTCGATGGGGTCACTAAGATAATCACTAAACATGATCAACTTACATAATCCTTGGAATGTTCCCTTAAGCATGACTATACTGCTTGAAATATATCAAGGCTTATTTGTTCTCCCCTTATTTTAGGCATCCCTTATGTATAGCACATGAGACAATTAAGTGATTATCCAAAAGGGTATTAATTAGTTAATATGCCTCAGGTTCCTCAATTTATCAACTCAGAATGTGAGGTAGGACTTGATCCACAACTCAAATCCTATTTGTCTTTTTATGGGTTCCACCCACTCCGAGTTTTAACTCGGATCAATCCATAATTTGTAATCAAGTTGCTTAGATTATACCATTCATGAATGTTTATGTAAATTTCAGGTCAACCTCATTCAATTATCTCCTTAAGGATTAAATATTATTACATCATATCCTTAAACACATAATATTTCTATCCAAACAAGGATTACATTCCATTACATTTTATATTATGCATCCATACGATCATTGAGTACATCAAGTGCCAGTTGCTTGAAAGGTAAAATTAACTAAGTACATCATTCATAATTATCCATTACATTTCAGAAAGTAAATGACACAATCGTATATCATTAACATATTGGAAATTAAGCATACATCCTTTACATCATGTTTACCAAATGAACACATTTTCATAATCGAAGATATGCATAACATTTCATCAAAGCATCTAACATCTCATTAACTTATATCCTTTTCATTTTGGAAATAAATGCAACATCCACAAGAAATAATAAAGCAAACCATAAATTATTGACACATTGTTTATCCTGGGAACCCTCATGGGGAATAAACCCAGCCTCCAAAATATGATCTTTCCTCATATTCATAAACTTAAGATGTTAAATATTACAAGTATAGAAGGGCATCTACGGATCCCTTTTACTCAATATACAATTCAAGGAACACTATTGTTCCTATACAAGTACATGATGCAATTAAGGATTTATTTAATTCCTTTCTCTAAGACATCATGTTAATATTAAGGTATTTCTCATACCAAGGAGGAATCCATTCGTTCCTTTAAACTTCATAATATTATTAAGGAATATCTAATTCCTTTAACCTCTAAAATTCTATCTCTAAGATATTATAATATCTTACAATGTTTATGAAAATCATTGGATCCATATTTTGGAGAAGTCTCTTTGACATTAGAGGGAACTTCATAAATTCCCTCAAAATGAATTCAAAATTCATTCTCAGGGTTGATAAACAATCAACCCTCACTTCATAAATTAAAGTCCCATACCCTTAATTTATGAAATCATTCCTTCAAGCTAGACTATCTTTATAGTCTAATGTAGTTTATCTGCTTTCAAACTAGTGATCTATTAATTAAAACAATCCATATTAACAATATTCCTCCCTATTATATTCACCTTAAATCCTTTTTTGATCTATAAATTTAGCTTAATTTCATACCATTATTTTCTATGTACCATTTGGGTACTATTTCCCCAATTTATCCTTCTCACAACTTATACTAAAGTCAATATTAAGACCTTAGATTTTATTTCTTTAATATAAGTCACACATTAGGTAGAGTCCTTTATTTAGATGGCCAAACCCCTTTTGATGGTTTAAACTTTATGTTAAAATTCACTTCTTATTTATGGTAAGTCACTTATGAGACAATTCCACCTTTACTTTGCATTCTATATAGCATTTATATCGAGGAGTGTTTATCAGACGATAATCAAGTTTGGATACTGAAAGTAAATTATATTTCAACTGCACTTCAATAAGTCATTACCTCCTACTGCATACTAATAAATACTCAATTTTTTGGGTCCAACTTAATAAATGTCTCCTATATTAGATTAAGGGATCTACCTCCATATAATATTTGGGTCAAATGATCACTGACCTCGACATAATCTTCCTACTCGACTTTGTTTAACAAGCTTATAATATTTATAAGAGCTTGGTAACAAACTCTCCCTCTTAGCATACCGGTTAACCCTTCAAAAGTTCCCTTGATATATGTGCCGATATTTTGCTATGGGTCCTAGAAGTAACACGTGTCCCAGGGGAAAAGGCTATTGACACGAGTTGGACTTCTAACTCACAATAGGTTACCTTGCTACGAATTCAACCCCCAATATTCGATGAAACAGAGGAATCATCAAATTACACCATGGTAAGGGTGATCAATCTCAATCATGGTTTTTTTTTGTGAGCCTAGCATCTGGCTATTTGATCTGTTGAATCCCAATGATTATAAGACCCCTTTATTGGCTCAATATCAGCTTTTATGAGTTCACGATCAAAGATATATGGTGTTCAATAGTGAAAACATGCAGTCAAGCAGAGTCACAAGTGTCAAATGAAAGGATGGTAGTCTTGTACATCAAATCATTCTAAGAAGAGGACTTGTTATACGGATGATGCAATGGTAATGCCCAAATCCTTGTAGGTGGGTTTTGGTGTTTGAATGTAATCCACCAATGAAACCTATGATATTACTACATATTTCTACCAAACCCCTAAAGGGTATGGATCGATCTTCTAGAAAGATGTGTGCCAGGCCTTCTATGCCACATTGAAGTTAAAGCCTCCATTCTAGCACTTAGATAAGCATTCACATAGGCGCGTTTGGCAGGGTTTCAATTTTAATGTAGAAAATTTTTCCTTCAATCTAATTGATTTTGTTTGATGATTCAAAATTTTGTCTGTGTATATCTAATACAGGTAGGAATCATCCATGGAGGAATAGGTGAAGTGATTCATAATTTTAGAAGCCTTCATGTCATAGTAAATTCATGCCAACATTGCCACAAATAACTAGGTTTAAGAAAATGTTACCAAAGCACATAGGGAAAATCCCACATGTTTTATGTAGAGAGTACTATATATAATAAAACCTTCCACCCGCTTAGACTATAATAACCACCTAGACATGGTTGCCTTCAGACAACAAAGGCTTTAGTGGTCAATATTAGTTGTAGTTTAGACCATGGTCAATGCTCATTGATTGAATTTACTACGGTCTTCTAGGCTATATAATTTTTACTATTAACCTTTTTACTATTAACCCTCAAAGGAATTAACTCCTCAAATGATTTAACTCAGATTTTAGCAAAGAATCTTCACAAGATTAAATGAATTATCATAAAGCTAATATTTCCTAATAGAAGAGAGATAATCAAAGAAGACTTCCAATTCACATTAACGTAAAATACAATCTAGTAAAACTTCTACGAGCTTATAATGAGGAATTACAAAGAAGCACATAACTAAACAAGAAATGAAACATCCTCAATAGAAAAAAAGAATCCACCAACCTATATTCCTGCAAGTTTGGTCTCCTCAAGCTCCTTGGCTCCCTCTAATCCTCCAAATGCCTTCTTCTTCAACTAAGAAACCTTTCAAACCTTCTGGTTTCTAATCCACCAAGGTGGAGAGCATACTCCCTAGGTTTTCCAAGACTTCCTAGATGCCTTTTCTTCACAAAATGTCCTCTATTTATAGGACACTTCTCCACTCATGGGCCAAATAGTGGCCACATTATAATAATATTAAAAAGATGCCTTGGACCCATTATGACTTAACATGTCCTGTAAAGTATAACCAAGAGTAGAAAAAGGGTCCACTAGGGATAAGGTGAGTGTAATTATTTTTGTTTTGTGTCCCTTATGGTTCACTTCCCTCCAAGACACCTCTAATAAAAAATAGAGGAGAGAATATCACTTTTCTCTCTACCAATCATATTATGCCATGAGGGAAAAGAAGATAGGCTTTTAGTATTAAATAATACTAGTGCCTAATTTGGTCCAATAAAAATTGGAATTTTAATTTATAAATTAGATGCAATTATCCTAGTCATTAAACATTATACATGCCTAATTATATTTTTATTATTTTCCTCCTAAACCCCTTCAAAATTCCTAAATTGGAATTTTGTAGAATTCCTTAGGGTCTATGACCTCTTTCTATGGAACATTAATTGATCACAATATTAATTGATGTCTCATTGATAGGGTTTGAGGGTAACGGGTCGTGATAAGAGAGTACTTATTCTTAACAGTCATCTTGTTTAGCATTCTGTAGTAAATACATAGTCTTAATGTTCCATCCTTATTTTTCATAAGCAAAACTGGTGTACCCCATGGTGAAACACTTGGTTTAATATGTCATTTTTCTAAAATTTCCTGAAGCTGAGTCTTAATCTTTTGTAACTCTATTTTAGTCATTCTATATGGTACTTGAGCTATAGGTGTTGCTCCTGGTAAAAGTTCTATAGTGATATCAAATTCCCTTTTGGGCAGAAGACTAGGTAAATCTTTAGGAAAGACATCCCAAAAATCATTTAACACTGGATAAGTTTGAAAAAGACTTTCTTCAGACTTGCTCTCTTCCTTTTTATTAAGTTTGACCACAAAGACTCTACTACCCTTTCTCAGTGCTCTCTAAACTTGCATTGTTGTCAAAAGATACAGTTCCACTGATTCACATTTGCAGTAAATCCAAATTCTTTGCTTAGTGTCATCAATCAATTTCATCCATCTTTCCTCAAAATTTAATAATGCTTTATGTACCTTAAGCCAATCAATATCTAAAATTATTTCAAAGACATGTAATGGAGCTACATATAAATTCCATTGGGTTTGCCCTTGAGGTAGCATTATTTGAGGGTCAAATAGACATTGATTAACGGTATAGGTTTGCCCATACCCATACTCAACTTTCCACCCATTAGCCATAAATCTAAGTTCTTCTAGTATGTCCCTCAAAATATTTGGTGAAATAAAACTATCAGTTGCTCCAGAATCAATTAAAATACACACATTTTTATTATAAATTTTACCTTTCAAAAAAAAAGGTGTTGCTTGGCCATTAATTTTAAAGTTACCTGTTGTTGCATATATCTTATGAGCAAGTTCCACAGGTTATTTTCTCTTATCGGCTCGTAAAGGATATTTATCAGCATAATGAGGTTCTTGAAAAATCCAACAACCAGTTTGTGGCACTCTCTCTTTCTTATTTCTCTCATTAAATTCCTAAGTACCAGCTCTTGGTGCATTAGCTCTTTGATCATACATATCCCTGAAATTTCTTTGGCCATCCCAATAGTTTTTATTTCCCATATTTCCTTGGTACCTATTCTTATTCTTGTTAAACCTGTTTTTGTTCTCATTACCGTGATTCTTGTTCCAAATCCTGTCCCCTTTTTTTGGACCCACATTTTTCTTTTTCTGTGACTCTTCCTTTTTAGAGGTTTGTTAATAATAAGCTTTCTTGGCCTTAAAATTGTCCTCCTCCTAGCGAGCCAAGTCACAAGCAATAGTTAAGGTTGCAAGTTTCAGCATAAGAATCAGGTGTCCAATTTTTAAGATGTAATCTTAGAAGAAATTTTTGGATTTTGATCTCATTCTGCTACTCATATTCAGACATATATTTGAGCAATTGCACAAATCACTGATAGTACTCAATTTCGACATACTACCCTGCGTTAACCTTGAAAACTCTATAGTTCTTTCAAGGTAAAATTACGATGTTAGGAACCTATCTTTGAAATATGATATAAATGTATCCCAAAGAACATCGACAGCCTCCACATTATGAGTTTTCCTATAAGTATCCCACAAATCAGTGGTAGCTTTAGTGAGATAGAAAAATACCCATGAGGTTTTTAATTTAGATGATAGGGTTATAACTGCAAAATATGCCTCCACACTACTTAACCATATCTCAACCTCTTCTCCATCACCTTTGCCATCAAATTTAGCTATATCAAGTCTTCGCATATCCTTGTCCAACTAAAAATCTACTTGTTTCCTTCCTGGGTCAATAGTTATCTCATCTTCAACTATTACCATTTCTTTTTCTTTGGATATATTTTTTATTATTTTTTGTTGATGGGAAATCATCTCTTACTATTGAGCTAGCTGAGCTTTTTGTTGCTCCATATGCTCTAAAATTTGGGTTTGTTGTTGACCTATGTGTTTAGACATTTGAGCACTTTGCTGCTCTATTTGTTCTTTTTGTTGGCTTAATTACTTCTACAAAAAATTCACCATCTGGTCCATTTTATCCTCTTTGATAACTGGTTCTTTTTCCTTCCACTTTTCTCAAGGATGTTTTGCAGCTTCCTCTGATGCTCCGATCTGCATAAATTTTGAATGACCCATCTAGAGTTTTCAATCAGCCCTTCCCACTGAACCACCATAGTTATTTTTGAGGAACTAGCTTTCTGTCCGGATGCCATTGCCTACCTAACAAAACAAAGAGCCTTATCAAAATTTTCAAATTTTGGTGAACACATTGGTAACATAAAATAGGTTTTCTAAAATTTTATTACCTAAATATTTACAACCTTTGCTTTGATACCAAATGAAACAACACAATTTCTACCCACTTGGTTGTCCAATCACCCCAAGTCTTCCCACTTGGTTGTCCGACATTAGAGAATTCAGTAAGAGAAAATTTGTCTTTCTTTTTAATCATTTCTAGTTTGTTGGCTAGTATGAGCATGTTAGAACCATCTTCATGAGTGTCATTTTGTTCCAGTTGAAATACTCATGAGATCAATATTGGCCAAATATCATATAGTTGCCCCATTTGAACTTCACTTTCCTCCTGAGATCCTAAGTTCAAGCAGTGGGTTTCTTTTTCTCTAGGGCCCATATCACCTAGAGGTGTGACGCATAACTTTCCCATGTATTAACATGAACTCATGTCATATGCTTATGTCATGCAAGACTTAGCGCATACATGCTCGAGCTAGATGATTAACCATCCACCATGGAGCATCATCTAGGGTCTTACCAATATCTTGGTAACCACCCGACGTTTTGTGTTGATTAACCAACACAATGTTCCATACCATCGTGTTGTCGGTATTACCTAGTCAAACATAATTCACCACTCATCACTAGTAGGTTTAACCTGGAAGAGATACCCATACAACCCTTCATTACCTCCTGTTCTGACATTTTCCCATTAGAAGTATAGTTAGAGCTCTAATTTACGATGACTGCCTACCCGCAAGCACCATTAATTATTGCCTTCACAAGATTGTCCTGCCCACAATCTTGAAATAATGACAAGGTTGTCCTACCCACAACCTTAGGTTGCGTGTTAATATTGCCCCTTCCACAATCTTGGATTTTATTTTATTTTATTTTTTAATAAAATGAGACTTAACTAAAGTTTGATTTTTTTCGAAAAAGTTTAACCATACAAATATTTGCCAGCAAATATAATTTTCCTAACCAATCATGAATTTTGCTATGTAATATAAAGATTCCTAGTTTTGATACAACTACTTATATGTTTATCTCTAAGATAAAATAAAATTCAGAGGTTTAATGGAAATGTTATAATTTAAACTAATAACCCTGAAACCCACTATAATAATCTAATTTATAATTTCTCTTATTTTAACCTCTAAAGGAGTAGAAGCTATTCTAAATTCTAATTATAAAGCACTTCATTTTTCCTATGTTGCACTATAAAATTTTCTACATAACCATGACTTAGGTGGCTACTCATCTCAAATTTAAGTATGATGTCAATTTTTCTATTGTTTGAGTCTAATGTATAATTCCCATGTTTTTAATAAGATATTTGGTTCACACTATTATTAATTAGGATAAATAATACCACTCAGTGTTTCTTATTAAGCAATCCCAACCCCAAAAACACCCATCTAGTCATGCACACCTATTTAAAATATCTCCATTATTCATTATCATACGAAGGTATCTTTCAACTAGACATCAACCTATTATCTTTCTCCAACTTTTATGTAGGAAATTACAATACTGTCAGATCTTCTAATTAATCCAATATTGGTTTATGTTTAAATCCATTCTTTCATTCTCTGGTTTGAAAAATATGCTAACGTTGCTTACTTTAGAATTGATTACACATAAGTTCTATTTGAACATAAGCTTTGTTTGAAGGTTTAAAAAAATATTTATAATTAAGTCCTTTACGAATTAACACATCCGAGTTTGAGGATGGAAATTTTCCTTAATCCACCATTGATTCTAGTTAATTCAATTTAACCAAGCTACCCTATAAGTCTATACTACGCTGGTTTGTTCTAAAATCTTATGCAATTTTATATCCTGAACAAAGGATTGCACAAGATGGTAACGACTGCACACCAATAGAAAATTTTAGGTTTATAAAAGAAATTGAGGTTGTGGATTTCGTTTGGAGGATTTCTCATCAACCAGAACGTTTCTCTATAAAACACAAGATTTGAAACTCAAAACAATTCGTCATACACTTCGAGTTTTCCATACACAGTTCACCCAGCATTATGTTCTCAGTAATACTATCGTCCATACAGGACTGTTTACAATATCAATGGAAACATGCAAGCAACAGAAGTAAATGGTAATAAATGGTGAAGATATAATATATAAATTTTATCTCCATATCACAAACATATATCATTTTAAAAATAAATACATAATATATGTATAAAAAGCAAGTCGCTACCTGAACACGTTACTGTTCCTTATCGTATTGAAAAGATAAATAACTGATTTGAATACAAATCATTCTATGGTTCATAGTGTTCTGCCATGCATTTACCCAGGGGCTACAATTTTACATAATATCAAATTCTGCCATGCATTTCTCAGGGCTACTTTTTCCTTTACAAATACAAGATAAAAATAAATAAACTTCAACATTCCACTGAGATATATTCTCAAATTTCTTCCAAAATAATAACGCAGTGCCTGTCTCCGGAACATAGATAAAACAAGCAATAAGAAGTAAGCAAAATCAATTTACAATATTCCTCAAAGCATCTCAATTCTTTAGCATGATTTACCGGTGGTTATTCAAGGATTAGAGCAGTCAATTATGAATACATCATTCTCATTTTCGACATAGCATGCAAAATTTTAAGAACAACCCAATACATCATAAGTTTCAAGTACAGCATGTGAGTAACACCATGTCTCTCAGCACAGAATGCAACTTAAACCAAGTTCCAAAATAAAACTAATTTTATTTTAGGTTCTCACCAACCAAAATTGCAGTCAGCCATTATTACTATTGTTTACCAACAATTATTTTGAATGCATTGATCAAGTTCTAAATATTTCTCATATATGCATAGGATAGAATTCGGGTTTCTTTCAATATACCATGCAAATAGCAATTCATATTCATACATTGAGGAGCCCATAGAATACTTCAAAAACATATAGCAATTTAGATTCACACATTGAGCAACCCATACAATACTTTAGAAATATTTCATTTAAATTTCCCGTTTAGCTTTTCTTAAAAATTTCACCAAAAGGAACTTACTGATTCTTCCCTTGCTTCCAATGCCTTCCTTCCTCGATGCTCTCCTCGCTTTGTCGAAAACATGCAGTCCAATAATGCCCATCTTCTCCTTTATTTTTTCCTAATCTAGAAGATGGTTCTCCTTTTCCTGCTTGCCACTAATCGTTAGTTTTTAGAACCTCCTATCCCAGGTATGCCAAGTGGAATTCATATTTTATCCACGTTCAACAAGCCTAAATAAAATAATAATTCCCACAATGTCGACTATTCCATTTACCCACAAATATCAACTATTCTAAATTTATTATCATTTATTTTTAAATAATGCCATGACTCCTTTATATTCACTTTATGATTATATTCTAATACATTAGTATATATATATTATTTACCATATTGTAAAGCAAACAAATATTATTTGTTTGTACAATTTTTTAGTATAGTTGTATATATTATATATATTATTATTAATTAACTTTTCTTTGTCCCCTTTACGTTCCCTTCCAATACTTAGAACAACAAATATTATATCAATGTTCCACATTCATTTACTTATTTAAAACTATGGCTCCCATGCATTTATGCATTTTCATTGCCAACCATCATTTTAAACTATGGCACCCATGCATTCTAAGCATTTTCATTACCAATAAAACATTATAAATTCACAATTTGATAAGCATAAAATATTCCTATGAATGCAACTACATGATATGCATCTACATGGACTGCTAGTGGATGCATTACCTATATGGTTCTTTACCCCTATCAACCAGTGATTACACCACCGCTCATCATTTCCCTTGACATACCTTACACCAAATAATCCTTCTGCCCACTGAGGAGATATACTTCCTTTGCATTATTCTCGCTAGTAAGAATACCTGTCTCCTCATCCATAGATACATTAGTAGTACCTCATCCTTGCAGATAAGTTATGCATACCATGAATTAAGTTTCTAGTGGGATATTAGAAGAATGTAGAAAGTAGTTCATCAACTTTTGAACCTTATAGGATCTTAAAGACCTCAACATATGATTTAATAATTCAATCCAAATTTTATGTAGTTTCATACAAGGACAAAATGGGTCAATAGGCATATCGAGTATTATTGACTCATCAATAATAGGTTTTGAAAAAGAAAAAATAATGATTATGAAAAAAATTAAATTGAAAAGGAATTCCAACTTTCACATGCATGAAGATAAAATAACACAAGCAATATTTCATCTATGTTAGTGAGGGTTGGCCATATTTAGAGTTCATAATGAATAGATTTATATATAAATCAAGCTAATAGAAAAATAAAAATAATAATTTGTGGACCAATAAGTGGTGAAACTACATTAGTTGGGTTAGAATGTGAAGATGAAGCTTATAAGGTTTAAAAGCATAATTTTAAGTATGGTTTTTGGAAGGATTGTTCATATCCATTTAATGTGGCAAATTACATTGGATCCATAGAAAATAACTTGTCATAGTTTTGAATTCATCAAAATTTAAGAATCTACTATAGATATTGTAAAAGTATAATTTGACTCCTTGAGTTATAGTGCAAGATGCCCTAGTTTTATAGTAGAAGAATAAAGCTTTCAATAATAAGTTAATGGAAGAAGAACATGTAATTACTTAAAGTCTAGAATCACTTCTAGAACCAATAAAAGTATATGGAATGATACTACTAATTATCCTAACCATAACATTTTTATTTCATTTTCTAATCCTAAAGTTCATTCTAGTACAAATTTAAATCTAATGATTAAGCTAAATAAAATCAAGATTCACATTCTCTTTTTTGACTTATCCACAAGTCCAACATACAAAAACAAAGTGGTTATTTTTCTTGAACTAGAAGAGCCCGATTTATAGATAGGTTGTATCAATTTGGTAGACTATCCTACCAAAATCATATTTGGAGCAATCATTAAAGGTAAAGATAAAAAAAATTATTTTCATAGTTCACTTTGTGTTAAAGATATGTATTGCATAATTGTTTGCTATGTTCTAACATATCATGTCTAAAGTAGTATGGAAAAAATTGACTTGGAGATTACCTATGCTTATAGAAATTTGTATTCATTATGAAGATGGGTATAAAAGAGTAAAAATCAAAAGAAAAATCAAAATATTTGTTTTGATTTTAATTTTCAAGACTAAATCAAACCTATTGTAATGTAAGCAAAATTTGTAATACGCGTGCACTCTATATCATATATATTTTGTAATATAAACACATATCTTATAGATGCATAATTCTATAACACATGCATAAATACATGTATTTTATAAATTTATGCATCTCACTACTTTTTCCAATATATCCAATGGAATGGGTTAGTAAATGGATTATCAATGGGATTTATATCAATTAGAAAATATGTGATCCATAGATCTAGGATATGGTGGATTCTTTTAAATAAATAGAAATAAAAAACAAGGGAGAAAACCTATAAAATATGGGAGATAAATTACAAAGTAACAAGCCAAGACAATGGAAGATAACTATCAACCAAATAGCTAATTTTATTAATTTGAAAATAAGTATAGAGAAGGCTAATCTCTGAAAAGAGATTTTAGCCAAAATAAAAATAGTCTATGGGGAAAGTTTATTTCCACTACAATTGCCTCTCTTCTACTTTGGAATGAGATTACAATAACTATCCTCCTCCTCTTTGCCTTCCCTATAATGAAATTGAAACCACATGTTTATGCATAGTTTTTGGCAAGAGAAGAAGAATAAGTATTGTGAAGGTTTTATTTATTGCAATGGCAATGGTTATGGTGGCTCAAATAGTTGTAACCATCCAAATTTTGTCATGTGGGATGTGGAAGGTCTACAATAGTTGGCAAGTATTTAATAACCCATCCCTTATTTATTTGACTCCAAACCTTTTGATCCATTAGCTTCCACCAAAATTAGAGTCATTTCAAAGTGTTGGTCCAAATCTGAAGCATTCCAAAGCATCTAAGCTATTTTTCCACTCTATGCCTTTTTGATCCATCTAAGTTGGATTCCACTTTTGATTCCTTCCAATCCAACTTACTCCCACTTAAATCTAAATAGGAGTTCTAGGGTGTTTAAGGTATTTTGGATCCTTCAAGGTATCCAAAGCATTTTGAGGCCTCTAAGGTATTTCAAGGACTTTGAGGCATCCAAAGTATTTCAAGGCCTCCAAGGTATCCAAGTTTGAGATAGCTCAAACAACCATCTAAGGCCAAAGTATTTTGTAGTTCCACACTATTCAAGTTGATTTTTTTCTAAGTTGTCAAGATCAGCCAACCCTCCTTAAAAAGCAATGGTCCCCATTGCATCAAGTTTAGACATCAAGTTTGGAAGCTCCTTGCTAACCTGAGCCTTCATGATCCACTTGGCCTGATGGATAAGATGACCCACTTGGATTACTCTCTATAGCTAAGTGTACTATGTACTAGTCATTTTAGTTCATGTGTCAATTATTTAATCCTCTTTTTTTGGTGCAAGACTCCTAGGATTTAGTTCCTCTATTACCAACTTCTTTGTTGTTTTTGAAGTGTTCAATAAAGGTGGGTCATATGACTTAAGAATCTCGACATTGAAAATGTGATGCAAATTGATATAACAAGGTAGATCTAACTCAAATTCATTCTCTTCCACTTGCTTGGTGATGACCTATAACATAGAGGTATGATTTTTCTATGTGGACCTACAAGGTATTATTTCTATAATTGTAGCCAAACCTTATCTCCCATTTGGAAAGAGTGTGGGTTGTGATGTTGATCATGATATTACTTGTATTATACATTCATCTGGTCTAGGGGGTCATGAACCTACTATTATGCATGTTAAATATTGTGAAGCAAAAATACGACACTAAAAGTATTCAATGAACAAAATACTACACAAAATATTATTTTATTCAATGAATGGTGGGGAGCTAAGAAACTCCTTTGTTACAATTTTTTTATTAAAAAGAACTTATTTTGATACAATAAATACAGATGCTAGAGTTCTCTAAAATCCTAGCTACAAAACAAGTAGTGTCTCCAATATATCTTACTTCCAACAAGGTGAGTGGGCTTCTGGTTATCAGTAATTGAGCCACTCTAGCTTTAGCAACTACTCAACAATCCTTGATGAATGCTACCTGATCCTACACATATAACAAACATAGTGCTATTAGTAAACAAAATGAGGGTTCTATAGTGTGAACCCTCATAAATGCAAACTAAAAATCCTAGATTTGAATAAACCAAACATGTAGAATCTAAATAACATCAAATAAAAATGCATAAAATACTTACTTTGTTGTTATGTTGCTCTGTTGCAGATTTATGGCAGGGTCCTCCAGTGGCACCTGATGATCTTATACGGCAAGCTTTGGTCTACGGCTATGGGGACAATAGGCTCTGTGTTGCACCTGTAGAATTTAGCAGGCACTCTGCAGTGCTTGTGGGATGAGGTAGGTGCTCAGTAGCACCTGTGGATTAGGGTTAGATCTGTAGAGGCAAATCGGAGGATTACAAAGAGTTCGTCAAATGGAAGATGATGGCGATGGCAGGAACAAGTTGTGAATATGGTTGGAATCAGGAAATCCTAGGAAAAACCAAGATTTTTGGGAAAGGATGGACTGGGGCACAACCTACTCACAAGAAACTAGCTCTAAGCAAGGTTATATCTCACAAGTAAATTAAAGCTCCAGCGTTCAAGTTTTTCCAAGGGGTTGAGCATTGAGAATGCTCCTATTTATTATCAAGCCTAGGGTTTTCTTAGGGTTTTAGCTTAACACTTTTGATCATGTGGCTAATATTAAAGTGGATCTAAAGGCTAATATTAAACTTTAGGTGTGACATAGATTATGGATGATGGATGGCTGAGATTAGATCAAATCGGATGGTTGAGGTTAATTTGGCTTATAAATATATATTTTATAATAAATATATTAAAATATAATATAAAATATTATATTTAAATATAAATAATATAAAATAAATATAAATAAGTCAAATAGGGGTCAAAAAATGGTGGGAAAAGGCTAAAGTGGGCCATTGGATGGCGGGAAAGGCATGGAATGGCAAATTGAATGGCAGGAAAGGGTGATGGTGGACAAGTGGCTAGGATTTTGTGTCTACAAATATGATCACAACTTTTATTAATTTTTTCTAGTTTCTCTTCCTCTATGTGGCATAAAGTTTATAGGTGAGATGAGAAAAGCCACATCCATAGGGGCCAATAATTGAAACTCAAAACACACTTGAAAGAAGTCGTGTTTGGTAGATCTGCATAAATCTCTATCATACTTGTACTAAATTTGCATCCCATGTTTGAGGATGCTTTGAATTATACATATGCAACATATGCACAATCAACCTATTGATAACTTATGTTTGTCCATTAGTTTGAGGATGGAAAGTTGTGGACTTGGTGAGCTTTATGTCCATCATCTCCCAAAGAGTGCTCCAAAAGGTGCTTAAGAACTTGTTGTCCCTATCCAAGACAATAGATTTTGGTAGACCAAAATGAATCCATACATGACTAAAGTACAATTTTGTAGTTTCTTCAATCGTAACATTCTTCCTATAAGTAATCATGAGAGGCATTTTGGAGAAATAATCAACCATCATGAAGACACAATCATTACCATGCTTTGAAATAGGTATATTTGAGAGGAAATTCATGGAAATAAATTCCTAAGATTTAGAAGGTACCAATAAAGGTGTGTACAAGTATAATTTTCTATTGGTTGGCTTTGCAATGGTGTAGAGTGTGGAAAATTTTGGATGTATTTCTCCATATTGTTCCTCATATTTGGACCCAAAAAAAAATTCTAAATAATAACTAAAGTGTTTTACACACCAAAGTGACCTACTACTCTAGTAAAGTGTGTATTCCATATCATCTTTGGCCTTTCAATAAAGGACACATAAATATATCCCATGTGACAAAGTAGATGTCCCTATAGATAAAAATAAAAAACATGCCTACCTTATTGGATTGCTTGGTATATCTTAACAAATTTAGGGTCAAAACCATATAGGATGGACCAACCAAATGTCTCATGCCCAAATGAATCAAGGATGGTGGTGAGTGTTATGATGTATGGCCAACTCAGGCAATTTGTAGTTTAATTAGTGTTTCCCTTATTATGTCAGATGATCAAATGAAATTTTTACAAATATGTAGTCCATTTTGTATGCCTCTCATTCTTGAGCTTGCTCTATGCTTGGATAAATTCTTAAGTTCTATGATTAGTTTGCATGATAATTTCTTTGCCCAGGATGTAGTGCTTCCACTACTTGTAGGCATAAACAATAACATAAAGTTATTTGTCATATATGGGATACTTTCTGGAAACCTCATTGAAAGTATAACTATGGTACACAATAGAGTAACCTTATTGTATTAGGATATCTTCCACCACATAGTTTGATGCATCTATCATCAACTCAAAATATTTTTTCAAGTCTAATAAGAAAGAATAGGTGTTGAGCATAATTAAGATCTTAGCTTATCAAACTCTCTCTATTGTTTTATTCCCATTGGGACTTGGATTTAGTTCCCCCTTTTGTTAGTTGGTTCAATGAACATGCAATGTGTGAAAACCCTATAATAAATCTGTGGTAGAAATTGGCAAGACCTAGGAATCTACAAAGCTCTATGAGAGTCTTTAAAGTTGGTCAATTTTCAATAACCTAAATATTTTTAGGGTCAACATGAACACCTTTCTAATTGACAATGTACCAAAGGTATTGGACTTGCCTCATGCTAAATGTGCATTTCTCTAGGTTCACATATAGTTTATGCTTCTAACAATTTTGGAGCACTTCTTGGACATTGCAAGTGTTTTTCCCATATCTTCTTGTAGATGAGGATGTCATCTAAATACACAACACAAAGGAGTTGAAGGATCACAAAATATCATCTACCATCCTCATAAAAGTTGTTGATGTATTAGTCAAACCAAAAGGTATGACGAACCATTTGAAAAAACCCTCTTTAGATTTAAATACAAATTTGCACATATTTGTGGGATCAATGGGAATTTGATGGTACCTAAATTTGAGGTCAATCTTGGTGAAAATTTTTACACCTTGTAGCTAATCCACTAGATCATCAATACAAGGTAATGGATATCAATTATTTTTGATGACCTTGTTTAAGTCTTGGTAGTCAGTGCAGAACCTCCATATACCATCTTTCTTTGGTATTAAATCAATTAGACTACCATAAGGAAAAGACTTTGATTTGATATGGTTCTTTTTCATTAATTCTTGTATATATCTCTTGATATCATCATTTTCAAGAATTAATCTACGATAAATATGGGTGTTAGAAAAATGAGAACCAAGAATTAAATTGGTAAAATGCTTTACCTCATAATAGAGTGGCACTTTGGTCGATTAATTGAAGATGTTATTGTATTTTGTAATGATTTCATCCATTTGTTGCTACTATTATGATGACTATATAGTCATGATTGTATCAACCATATTCTTGGTAGATTGACCTTTAATCATCAATATAACAAACTTTTTTTTCTTAGGTATCCTTTTGCATCGCTTGGCATTGATGAGGGAAATAGAGGTGGAAGGATTTACCTCTAGTATCCTATATTATTGGTCCCCAATGGTGATGATGATTTTATCGAGCGTTGACTCACACACCATGTCTCTACCACATATATGGTAGGCCAAGGAAAACATAACAAACATTTAATGGAACTGTATCATATAGAACTTCATCTCTAAATGGTTTGATGACATAAGAGAGAAGATAGTGGTAAGTGATACAAATATATCTTCCTTTATTCAACCATACAATATTGTATGGTCATGTATGAGGCTTCATAGGTAGATTTAGATTCTTCACAACATCAGTAACTATAAAAAAAAGTCGACTCCCACTATCAAAAATTAAGTGAAAGAGCTTCCTCTTTACTTAGAACTATGAGTGAAATAATTGCTTCCCCTCAGGTAGACCCTCTACCTTGATTTCTATGGTTGAGGTAGCAATAGCCATATATGGTTTAGCCTCCACAATCTTCTTACCTGTATCCTCTATTGGGGATGTGTTGGCATGGTCAATGTAGAGTGTTGTGTCTAATCAAATAGAGATTGAATTACCTAAACTCTTCTCTATAATGTTGGCTACTCTTGTGGTAGTCATACCATTTCCCAATCTAGCTCTTTTGATGTTTCTTATCTTATGGCTCTTTCTTGCTTCCAATTATGATGGTGTTATTGATCTTATTTGTTTTGGTTGCTTTTGTAAATTGCCCTTGCCTTTCTTGGGTTGGCCCTTGGTACTTTGGTTCTTGTTATTCAAATTGTCACCTTTCTTGCTCTTATGTTTGTACTTCTGGTCAATCTTGATGGAAATTTTATGTGTCACCTAGTGTCTTGAACTCAAAGAAGTCCATGTCCTCCATTATGTACCAATGTAACCCACTACAATACTTGAGTATTTTGTGTATCTTAATGTCTTGGATTCCAATATTTGTAGATAATAAATGGAAAGCATTGGTGTAGTCTTAAACAAATTGTTATATACCTTAACATAGTTGTTGCTATTACAAGTACAAATATTCATAAGCACCTACTAGGTAATATCTTTTCTTGAATACTTTCATGCACTCATCCCATTTAGGATCTTCTAAATCCTATTCATTCTTTTAGTATGCTTCCCACCAATTTTGGACTAATATTGAATATTTTAATAGGGCAAAAGTGGTATTCTCTTTATTAGAGAAATGATTGATAGAGAAATATGTAGATAGCTAGTCCATCCAATTCTCCACTACTTTTGCATTATTTTTTTCCTCGAAGATTGATATATCAAAGTTCAACTAAATATTTAATGATGTTAAGACATTGAATGGTTGTGTCATGGTGCTGAAAGACAATTGTCATTGAATAATTTGTACAAATTAGTCTAGCATCTAATTATTTTATCTTTTAAGGGATTCATCTACCATTTGCTTAAAAGGATCTATTGTCTTGGTGTTGTTTGGAATCTAAGATCACTTGAGATAACTAGGTAAATAATCAAAAGGATCACACATTGGGCACCTAAAATTTTTATAGCCTTGTCTCATATGTGGGATCATACACCTACCAACAGCCGGCTCGGATACCATTGATCCATAGATCCAAGAGACAATGGATTAATTTAAAGAAATGAAAATAAAAAGTAGGAGATAAAACCTAAAAAAAGGTAGAGAAATTACAAAGTAACAAGCCAAAAAAATGAAAGATAATTATAGCTCAAATAGCTAATTTTATTAATTTGAAAAGAAGTACAGAGAAGGCCAATATTTGAAAAGATGTGTCAACCAAAATAAAAATAGTCTATGTGGAATATTTATTTCCACTATGACTACCTTTTTGCTTGTGTAAAATAATATTATAAACACTACTCTCCTCCTATCTATCTACCCTAGAATGAAATTATAGCCACATGTTTTTGTGCAATTTTTGGAAAGAGAAGAAAAAGAAACATTACAATGGTTTTATTGGTTTTAATGTCAATGGTTATGGTGGATCAAACAATTACAACCGTCCAAATTCCACCATGTGGAATGTGAAAGGTCTACTACACCTAACAAATATTTCATAGCCCATCCATCCTTTATAGTGTATCTGACTCTAAGCCCTCTAAGCCATCTAGCTTCCATCCAAATTTGAGTCATTCTAGAGTGCTAGCCTAAATTTGAAGTATTCCAAAGCATCTGAGCTGGTTTTTGACTTTGTAACTTAGCTTTCTCCCACTTAAATATGAATCAAGGTTCTATGGTGTTTGAGGCATTTTGGAGCCTCTAAGGCATCCAAGGTATTTTGGGAACTCCAAGGCATTAGAGGTATTTTAGGACCTCAAGGCATCCAAATTTGAGATAGCTTAGAAGGTCATCCAAACCCAAAGTAATTTGTAGTTTCATGTTGCTCGAGTTGACTTTTGTCCAAGCAGTCTGGATCAATATGATTCCCCAAAAATTAATATTTTTTATATTTATATTATGTAATTTAAGTACATTTTTCTCATTGATAAAAATAAAATACATTCTATGTGAAGAAGGATAATTAATTAAAAATATATTTTTAATATTGGACAAATGTATAATTTTGCCATATTTACAACAATATTCATATGGTAAACTTGTTTCACAGTTCCACTAGGATCAAAGACTTGAACAAGAGAATACATATAACCTATTTGAAAACAACAATATCTCTAGGTTGTAGTGAGTTATCATATAGGAAAAATTTCCTAACCATCCTTGAAACCTATAAAATTATGAAAGTACAGTGTTTTTCTATATCATATCTATGAAATTACATCATGATTTCTCCTTTAATTTGATGCTCACTTATAGGTTATTAAACTACTTATGTTTATCCTTACAATATATTGCTTTCAATATATACAATATTATATATATCTATTCAAATAAGTGCTTGATAAAAAACCTATCCTAGATCACAGGTAGCATGCTTTACATAAATCACATTTCTTGACTCAAAAAACTAAGTGATATAAAATATATCACCTTTATATTCCAAAGGTACATTGTACTATTGTATAAACCAAAGTTGATTTTGCTCATTAATAGTGGGATTGTCCGTGATTGTTTTTTTTTAATTACATGGTGGAATTGGTAGTTGCCACGAATCTGGGTAGGTTGTCCAAATTTTATGGCTGCCACAGTATTTTGTGTTGTCTGCCCTAGAAGCCACCACATAGTTCTTTGTGTATTCTGCCCCTATAACCACCATGCCACAATCATTTTAAACCTTTTACGCTGCTGAAAGCACCTAGAAAGGGACAAGCATTTAGTCCGACGAGGTCCAATATTTGAACCTTGGACCTTCACCCCCCTTACAAGGTTTGGTCAAACCAATTGGTCTACACCGCGGACCTAGGATTATCTATGATTACTAGTTACAAAGAATAACAAAAAAAAAATCAAGAGTAAAATTATCAGTGGTGTTCACCTATTTCCTTCTATAATTCCTATTAGATCACCTTAAAATAACAAAGATACAATACCCTAAGTTGAGGAATATGATAATTTTCTTCATGATTCCAACATGGCAACTGTTGAAAATCTCATAAAATATCAACAATTTTACCACCAATTATTAGATCATGTCTATACAAAAATATTAGAACTTTAGGATAATTAACAATTGTAGAGAAAATATGGGCTAAGTAATCCTATGTCGATTACAATTGAAAGAGGTAGCAAGGGAGATGGTTAAAACCAATCAAGTTTAGTATAAAATAAGCAAGAATGTAATTATAGAGCTTAGGTATAGTGAGATGATTACACAATAAGAGTGAGATTTTCCATAATTGTAGGATACAAGGATCAATTAAAATTTATTTAAAATTATAATTATCCATGATTACCCACTTGTTGAACTCTTTCATTCCCTCAACCTTGGCCTTCATCACCTTTATATGACAAATATATAATTCCTCAAATGTGATGTCTCTCATGATTTTTCTAGAAATTCTAATAAAAAAATCAATTGAAATCTCAATAAGCCTATGGACTACCAAATATTAGATCATATATATGAAGAGTTGAAATATTATGACAATTGATAGTTAAAGAGGTCAAATGGATGAAATGGGTTAAAGACTTGTTTATCAATCATGTTTTGAAAACAAAACAAAAAAGACGAGATAATGAATTTGACTAATAAATAGATAAAAATATAATTTAGAACTTGATAATAATGATATGTAAAAATGAAAAGAGGGAGACTCTTCATGAATACTATCTATGAGGAACAATTACATGTTCTAAAAGGAACATGCATATCAATGATGGCTTGTATCTTTCACTCCCAATAAGGTTAAAATACTCCAATCATCCATGTAGATGAGTTTTATGAATATGCCACTAAATTTTGCAACATTAGTTGATCCATTGATTTTTTTCTATTTAAGGACTTGTTATTATGGATATACAGTGGATAATTCCAACTAGTGAGTAGACACAATAAAATTATATTGATATGAATGCTAACAAGTTTGTTTCTATGAGGAACAATCAAAATCCATTTCTAGAATTGGAATTTCCATAGGAACTTGTAGTTTCTCTCCTCGTCCATTATCAATATTATAATTACCCCTAGTTCCTCTCCCTATCCACTACCAACATTGACATTGTTATTTATTTTATCTTCCTATACACTCCTAACATTGATATTGTCCCCTAAGTCCTCTCCTTGTGCACTTTGAACATTGATATTGACATTGACCCTTGATTTCTCTACCCATGAATCACCCCATGCTCTAGACTAGCATTTGGCCCATCCAATCCCTCACCTAAACTATCCTCTAAAAATATACATATATAGGTTTTCTTTTGAAGACTATAATTTGGAAAGTCTCATAACCCATAGGAACAAAGAGTATCATTATTTTGGTAGATTGAACAACACTACAAAGTTTTCCATATTTATAGTTACAATTGAGATTTATTTAAAGAGTAATATTCTCCATGATTTTCAACTACAAGGAATAACTAGAATTCTTTTAAAGAGTGATATTTCCACAGTAACCAACTATAAGAGAAACAATTGAAAGTAATTTTAAGATTTAGAATCTCCACTATTACCCAGTCACTAACCTATATCCTTCTCTTAATCCTATTATCCACCATATTTGGACATCAAATTATGGACACCAAATTTTAGTCATTTACATAACTAACCCATAAAAACCTTCAAATTCCCATAAATTCACCAAAACCCTAATTGGTCACAAAACCCTCACCAATTCCTCAAATTCTTCTTAAATTTGCTCAAATTCCTCCAAACTTCCAGTTTCCTTTCTAATCTGCCCAAAATTGCTTAAATCCTCCCAAAATTCCAATTCTTCATCTAATTCATCCAAATTCTCTCGTTTTCTTTTCTAATTTCTTCATCTTGTTAAATTTCCCCAATTCCTCTAATTTCTAGCCATTTCCTCTAAATGCCTCCCTAATCCTTCTAATTCATCCTAATTTTTTTCTAATTTACCTTTCTTCCCCTCTAGCTAGCTCAATTTCCCAAAATTCTTCTAAATCCCCTCTAAGATTTTCTAATTCTATTTTAATTTTCATTTATTTCTTTTAGTTCTCCTAAGGTCTCCCTAAGTCTCCTATTTCCCTCTAATTTCCCTTTTTCCTCTAATTTCTTAAACTCCTCCAAATTCTCCCTAATATATTTCTCTAATTTCCCTCCTGCTCCATTTAATTTTTGTAATTATCTCTTAACCTCTCTAATCTCTTAATTTCTACCTAATCCCTCTCATTTATTCCTCCCTCTCCCCTCAAAGTTCTCATAATCCCCCTTATTCATCTAATTCCCCTAATCAAACCCCTCATTAGCCCCTAATCCCATCTTAAACCCTCATCCAAATCCCTAGGAGATATGCACACTAATTTAAAAATCCTCAAAAAATCCCTAGGCCTACCCACCTAAATTCCTCATTTAATCCACCTTGTCTCCCCATCCACTTTTCCTCAAAATTTGGATGATTTAAAAATACAATTAAAAGTTCCAAGTCAAAAAGAATTTAACTATCATATTTAATAGGTTAGTCCTCCTCACCTTTCATGTCATATTTTTTAGAAATATTAAATTCTATATGTAGCCCCAAGGTACTCTTATCCATATGCACATCTCATCACCCCCTAGGCTAATTTATGGTGCTTGGGTGGGTGAGAATTCACCCCACCCAAGGTTATTAAATGAAGAGGGTTCACATTCCTCTATGTGTCCTCCCTAGATTTACCTTGGATTTTCCACCCTCCACTTGGCTCCAATTCAGCTCTACCTCATTACCATTTCATCTACCCCTCCCCTCACCAAATTGCTATAATTCCCCCTTCATTCCCCTCATTTTGCAAGAGAGAATGGAAGCTATTGTTATGTTTCCAAAATTACAATAGACCAACTTGATGCCCTTGGTGATCCTAGATACCTTTGCCATATACCTTGAGAAGCCTAGCCATTACAGCCATGAAGTCCACATGAAGGAGTCAAATTAGCTTTGACCTACAACTTCACCCAAACCGGCCAACATGTTGTCACCATATTTGCACCAGAGGAAACCTGCCATCACCAGAGCCCTCTAACACAAGCACTTAGACCCATTTGCCATACCATCCCAACTTCCATTGGTTGTTACACAATCTCAACCACCACCTACGGTCACCCAAAACCAACTACCACTAGCAGTTACTCAAATAAGAGAAGACAAAGCATTTGAAACAAATGGCAGGTAAGTAAGGTGCAAAACATTACCTTTTTAGTTATTATAAACTTTGTTGAGGTTTTGTAATTGTTTTCATTAGTTTTGTAAAGCTTTATTTCGTATATTGAGGCTATGGCCTCATTCAAGGAAGACCCATCAGTTATTACTGACTCAATCTTGTGAGCATGTGTGCAGGTGCTACATAGCTAGCAAAACCCTAGAGTGGTCTGAGAGGCTCAAGATAAAACCCATCCATAGCTTGATTGTGGCATGAAAAGGGAAGATTGCACCAAGAGACATTGATGTAAAGAAAAATGGTTCATCCCCTTTTGTTCTTGAACTATAACATTTGCAAAATACCCTCCAAAGGATCACATTGTATTCAAAATTATTTATTGAAAATATACTCTATCTCTGTTTACTTGTATTGCATGGTGCATTTTCATGTCTACAAAAACACATAATGCATCAAATGTGATAGATTCTGTGTGATTTTCTTAGTCATGGATTCCATGTGACATGCTTAGCAATTCCACTATATTAGTATTGTTGGTGTTCATGTTTATCATGATAATAATTTAATGTAGAATGTCAGTGTGATATGATGTAATTTACTTTAGAATGAATGTCACTCCACTACTATCTAGGAGGAATAATTTAAATATATTTTAAGAGTATTGAACTTGTTACACCACTCTTAAAATCTTATATCATACACCTCCCAAATAAATATCAACCTTCTAAATAACCCTAAATAGTAGTTTTGTTGATTCTCCTTTGTTGGACATGCAACTTTAAAAATCATATTTAGAATTATTAAAAACTATAAAATTTATATTATTTCACTTTAAAATCCATTATTTGATTTCCTACACATTATCAGTTAACATCATGTTATATTGATAATTCCAAATCCTTAAAAATTAAATCATGCATGCATTATGAAACATCCTTGAGTATTTTAAAAAGGTATGCATGGTGCTTTGTTTATTAACCCAAATCATTACAAAAGAAAACATGCATGCATTATATAAAGGCACACACATTTTATAAAAGATGCATGTTTTTTCTTTTAAAATAACATGCATACATTTTGTTTCCCCTAGGATAGGCTTATGAAATCCAGTTATACCCAAAAATATGTATTTTTAGGCTAGTAAATAATAAATATTTGGATTGGGATATTTTTTAGTATTTCATCAATTTTATAATATACTTTAAAACTATAATAAAAACATTTTAAAAATTATTTTCATCTCCTTTACTTTTCAATAATATGAATATTTTCCATTCTAATTTCATTTCCTATTTTTGAATATCAATCAAATACATCTCTAAATCCCATAAAGACCTACATACATTATAATGTTAATTTTAAAAATATATAGTGGTTTGAAAAAATATATAATATCATTCTATGTTTGAGTTTATTACATTATTTGGTATACTTGAAACTACTTAGTAAGTATTATGTAAATACTTTGTATGAAGAAGTCTTGTAAATATTTATCATTCAGCAATCATTAGAGGTTTTTTTACTATCAAGGAGTCAATAAATATATTTCTCCTATGAAAATATGAAGATTCATATTTTTTGTGAGTTTGAGAAGATGAAGAAATACTTGAAGGTGAGATGCCAAGAGTCTTTGTAAAATCTATTTGTAAAGAGGTCATTTAATATGTGATGTGTGAAGTTCCAATACTTCATTTATACTAGAATATCATGTTTATCATCCATGCAAATATAGTTTATTTATGTATCTCATATTATGTGAAAGATTTGTGATTAATCAAAAAATTGCTTAAATGTTAACAATGGTATCAAAGCCATTGTTGAGGTGTAATGACCCTCCTTGCACAGTTTATAAAAAATAGAGAAATATGTATACACTTGCCTTTTTCTATGATTCTCGATACTACTGGTGGCTTCTGTGAGTGTAGGACAATTGCGTAATGACATTAAATAAAAACAATTCAAAGAAAAGGTGAGACAGGGAAGTGATGATTTGGCTCACGAGCACATGGAAAATCGCACTTGCATATCATTTAGGTGCATTGCATATTGTATCTTTGTGTAGGTTTATATTGCTTGTATGGAAAGAAATATGAAATGTTATTTTAAGTGGCAATGATGATGGGAACCACTAGTTTGGAAATGTATGCATGTATGGTTGCTTGTTATAGTGTAAGAGTTTATTATTTAAAATGATCTTTTATTTATATGTGAATTTATTATGTTAAGTAGGATTACCATGTATGGAAGACTTAACAAATATCATTATTGAATTACTTTGAAATATAGGAAGATATGTTGTAATATTATTAATCTTATTTTATTTGAAAATATGTGAAAGATAGTTTACACTACTATCCAAATAGTTTTTCAAGGAACATTAAATAAAATATTAAATAGTTGGTAGATTCAAAGTTTGTTTTAAAATATCCATGATGGATGCACTCTCCATATTTGTTGCAAATCATTGTGAAATGTTAAAAGTCATGATTTTTTGGTAAGCACATGATGTAGAGGTGAGGAGGCTTGGCATTACCTGGAATTACGCATGGAGGGTTTTAGGATCTCACAATTAAAATAAAGCACACTCACATAAAATACTGAAAAATAACTCAAATACATCAAATTACTCAATAACACTATGCAGGAATTAAATGCAGAAATGGAACAATCTCATAATAACATAGAATCGTAGGCCTCTTTGAAGAGGTAACCTCCTTCAATATTTCATTAGCTTGCAAAATATGAATTCATGCATGGCTTCATATATTTTAAAGAAAAACTTCAAGAAACCCTACCTAAAGTCTCAAGAGTTGGCTTACATGCAAAATACCACTCGAGCTAGAATCTCCTACCTAACATCGGTTACAATCTTGATAAAAACAATTACATGAGATGGCGCCACTTGGCTAGGCACCTTACTTACCACATACATTACAAAGTATTACAAAACAATATTATAATGGGATCCCCCACATTGGGAGTGGGTCATTACATAAGTAAATGAGAATTTAAAAATAGCGTTAGGATAGGATCCTAACATGTCCTTCCACTTCGAAAAGCTTTGTCCTCAAAGTTAAAAATGAGGGAACTAGTATTGGAGTTGATGGAGAGACTCCCATGTAGCATCTTCTAGCTGGAGCCCACACCATTAAACAAGAAATTTTATGATGGTATGATTGCAGAGGGTGTGGGTGCGATGATCCAACAATTATTCAGGTTTGAGTAATATGGACCCTTACTCATCCAATTTTGGTAATGTTGATTGAACTTGTACCTATGTGCCCATAAATTTTTTGAGAGAGGAAACATGGAAAACAAGATGGAGCTTGGAGGTGGGCAAAAGAGTCAATTTGTAAGCAGTGGAACCAATCCATTGTAGAACTTGGTAGGGTCCATAGTATTTTACAGTAATTTTTTGGCACCTGTGGAGTTGTAGAGATGATTGTTTGTATGACTATAATTGAAGGAAGACCATATAAGCCACATCAAAGCTACGCTCAGAATGATGTTGTTCAGCCTATTATCGCATCTAATTCTAGGCCATGTTCAAATTTTTCTTTAGCTAATGAAGAACATCAGTATGTTGGTTGAGAGTAGTATCGACTACCTAGACCTTGGAGCTACCTAGGATGTATGAAGAAGGCATGAGTGGAGGATGCCCATAAATAGCCTCAAAAGGGGTGAGTTTGGTTTTTGTATGATAGGAAGTGTTGTACCACCATTCAGCCAAAGGAAGCCACTTTGTCCATTAAGTAGGATGATCTAATACAAAGCAATGACGATAGATCTCCAAATATTTGTTGATAATCTTAGTTTGACCATTCGTTTTCGGATGATAGGTTGAACTCATATTGAGTTGAGTTCCCTACAACTTATACAATTATTGCCAAAAATGACTAGTGAAGGTTGGATCTCAATCAAAAACAATGGAGGTGGGCATACCATGAAGGCAAAAAATAGAATCAAGAAATATTTGGGTAACGAAGGAGGCGGTGTAAGGATGGCCAAGGGAACAAAAATGAGCATACTTTGAAAGGTAATCCAATACCATGAGAATAACAGACTTACCACCAAATTTAGATAATCCTTCTATAAAATCCATGGAAATATTAGTCCAAACCTAATCTGGAATGGGAAAGAGTTGAAGAGTACCTGGAGAACAAACTGTTTCACCTTTCATCTATTGATAGGTATCACAAGCTGATATAAAATCACAGATATCCTATTTCATATGTTTCCAGATGAATGTGCACTTGAGGTGTTCATATATTTTAAGAAATCCTGAATGGTCTACAGAGGGAGCAGTATGTAGTTCCTTCATGAAAAGCTCACGGAGTGGGGACATGTGAGAAAGAACAAGGCATTGGTGATAACACAAGTCATGGCCATCCCAATTGTAGCCTAGGTATGAAGTAGGATCATCATGGATTGAGGCCACGAAAGCTTGCAAATTTGCATATTGAAGTACCTCCTATCGTAAGGAATCTATTCATTAAGGAACAGGTGAGGAAATGGCACATAACATACTAAGGGTCTCAAATTAGCAAGAGAGAGCATCAGCCACAAGATTCTCTTTGTCCTTCTTATAGGTGATATCATAATCATATCCCATGAGTTTAGAAATCCATTTTTGTTGTTCTAGGGTAGCAACTCGTTGTTCCAAGAAGTATTTGAGACTCTGATGATCTGTTTTAATAGAGAATGATGTCCAATGAGATATGGTCACCAATGGGTTATGGCATGTAATATTACCAACATCTCCTTGGTATATGTAGATTTTCCAAGTTACAATCAGAGAGTGCCTTACTAGTGAAATCCAAGGGTCTCCCTTCCTGCATCAACACTGCCCCGATGCCACGATCGAAAGTATCACTTTCAATGATGAAAGGCTTGGAAAAATTGGGCATGGCTAAAACTAGTTTGGTGGTCATAGCATGCTTTAATTTGAGGAAGGCTTGGTCAGTGGGCCCTGTCCAAGTAAAAAATTCCTTCTTTAACATGGATGTGAGGGGACTATGATCTTACCATAATTACAAATATATTTATAGTAGTAATTTGTAATCCCTAAGAATCCCCGAAGTCCCTTGAGAGTGCGAGGTTTTGGCCAGTCCGGAACTGCTTGAATATTCTTGGGGTCGACCTTGATGCCATATTTGGAGATAATGTGTCTTAGATACTCCACTTCAATAAAACCAAAGGAATACTTGGACCGCTTAGCAAAAAGTTGATGTTGTGCCAACAACTGTAATGTCTGATCCACATGGATAATGTGTTCTTCCTACGAGAAGCTATAAACCAAGGTATCATTAAAGAAACTAGGATGAACTTTCGTAGGAGAGGGTAAAATATGTTGTTCATCAGGCTCTAAAATGTGGAAGGAGAATTTGTAAGACCAAATGGTATTACAAAGAACTCATAGTGACCTTCATGAGTATGAAATGTAGTTTTGGGAATATTCTCATGCTTGAGCCTAATTTGATGGTATCCAGAATGAAGGTCTAACTTGGAGAAGTACATAGCTCCATGTAATTCATCCAGTAATTCATCCACTACCGAAATGGGTAATTTATCCTTGATGGTAATTTTATTGAGCTCACAGTAGTCTATACACAATCGCCATGAGCCATCTTTCTTGATAACTAGTAAAACTGGAGAAGAGTAAGGGTTGGTACTGGGTCGAATGACACCATCTTTGAGCAATTTTTGTACCATATTCTCAATTTTAGACTTGAGGGCATGAGGATATGGATACAGTCTGATGTTGGATGGTGCATTACCTGGTAGCAATGGAATAGCATGGTCATGTGAACGACGTGGTGGTAGGGTAGTTGGTTCTAAAAAAATACCATTATGCTTGGTCATAACAAGTTGTAAATCTGTTGGAATTTGATCCACTATGGAAGTGCTTGGTTGAATTGAAAATATTTGTGCAATGACCCTACGGGATGACTTTTTCAACAACTTCTCCATACGATTGGAGCTAATAATTTGGGAAGGGAATGTTTTGGTACTATGGAGGATGTGTGTTTGTCCATGTTGTGAAAACTACATTCATAGTTCTGCAAAGTTCTAAGAGATAGTACCCAAGATGCCCAACCATTGACCTCCTAACACAATGTCACATCCTCCCAATTGGAGGGCAAACATGTCTTGCTTGAGTTCATAATACCCCATATTTATTTTAACATTTCGACATTTACCTTTACAATGTAAAGTGCCTCCATTTTCCATCATGACTTCAAATGAATTGCATGTGTGTATATAGCAATTTTTCTACTTAGCAACTCAAGGATAAATAAAGTTGTGTGTATTGCCTAAATCAATAAGAATAGTAAGGCGTTGGCCTTTGAAAAAACCATAACTTTCATGGTTTATGGAGTGGTAATCCTGGAAAGAGCATGGACTAATATTTTTGCCTAATGTTCTTGGGTTTCATCTTCCTGTTGAGTTGGTGCTTCAGTTGTGTCACTCTCCTCATAGTCACTGCTATCGGGTTCCTCTGCATCGATTAAGAATAATCTCTTATTTGCACATCTATGCCCCTTCATAAATTTTTCATCACAATTATAACATAGCCCTTGGGTGCGACACGCATCCATTTCATCTATAGTTAGTCGCTTAGGAGCAGGAGGTTTATTATTAGTATTATTTTAGAACCGAGGAGGAAAAGAAGGTCGAGCTTGAGAAAATCATAATTTTCACCTTTGATATGAGAGTTTAGATTCATCCAATCAGGCTAAACTGATAGCCTACATCATGATTGGGGTTTAAACATATTGAATTTATCCTGGAGAACATATTTCAACCCACTCACAAAATAACTCATAAAAAATACCTCATTCAAGCCCTTAGTTTTATTTGCCATCTTCTCAAATTGTGTCTGGTAATTGTGAACTGTGGTTGTTTGTTTCAACTTTTCAAAGCTCCTGTAAAGTCATCATAGTCACTAGGGCCAAATTGGGTGAGTAGTTGGGACTCAAAGTCCTCTCAAGATAGTTAGTGGTAATGGCTTGTAGCCATTGGAACCAGTGTAAGGCCTCAAATTCTAAGTTGAAGGAAGCCATCTAAACCCGACGATATACAAGGACATTGTGGAGTCTAAAGAATTGATCAACCTGACATAACCATCCATCGATATTCTTTTCACTAAAATTAGGGAAGTCCAATTTAGGAATTTTGAATGTCATATCATGATCATAGTGAGCAGGGTTATGCACAAGGGCGAATTTCACAATTTATAGCGAATTTTAGGTTTTTAACATTTTTTATTTTGCTATTTTTGGGACCCTAGAGGTCGGCCCATTCGCCCAAAAATTACGGGAATTAATTTTTTTAGGGTAAAATCGCCCCTGTACAATTTGTATTCCCGCCTAATATTCGCCCTACAATTATTTAAAAAAAAATTATCCCGCCCAAATCGCCTCTTGTACCCCCACTATATATAGGTAACCCTGGAGGCTGGGAGCAACACTCATAGTCTCAACTTGACTAGGCGACCGCAAAAGCGACTGGTAGAAGCGAGTGACAAAAGGCTACCGATAGAAGCGATAGACACATCGCGATTGGCACAAGGTGATAGACACTCCATGACTGACACAACATGACTGCTACGTCGTGACTATCACAGTGCAACTAACATGTCGTGATTGACACGTCATGACTGTCACACCATGACTTCCATGCCATGACTGTCATAATGTGACTGCCCACCATGACTATCACAGCATGACTGACACACCATGACTGCCACTACATGACTGGCACGCTATGACTATCACAAGGCGACTATCATAAGGTGATCGTCTATTCATGACTATCACAAGGCGACCGTCCCACTACGACTATCATAGGGCGACTGACATACAAGGCCAACCATTTATCGATAAGTTTTTATTATCAATTTTATTTCTTTTTTATACATTTTTGTTCATCGACGCTCAATAAGGAGGTTTGTGATGTGTTAGATATTGTGATGTCTTGAATAGTAGTTCTCTCTTTAACCAGTTATTTCTATTTTTCAAAATGATTTTCTTGTTACTCTTCTTTTTATATAGGTAAAATGTCACCTATTGGCAGTGGAAAGAAGGGAGGCCAGTCTTCCAGTTTCGATAAAAGGAGTATCCTCAAATACTTTCGTAATATTTTGAATTCCAGTCAGCCACCAACATCTGCACAAATTGAAGGTATGAACGCCTTTACTTACTAACCAGTTAATTTTTGTTCATTGTTCATTTCATATATAATGTCTTCATTCATTAAGAAGGGTGATTTTTGGTGTATGGCTTTGTCCATTGTTTATCTAAATTTTTAAAAGAAGGTATGCTTTTAATAGAATGTATGCTTTTAAAAAGAATAATGATAATGACCCTGGTATTGAGTATTGACCCTAGTATTATCTCTACAGAAAATAGTGTTGACCCTCGTATGAATCCACTTCCACATAACTACGATATTGAAAAGTCCACAGATGAAAATTTTCTTAAAGAAATGGAACAACAACATGAAGAGATTCCTGAAACAAACACGCCAAATGGAAAACAAAGTAATAGTTCTTATGCAGTACCCACTTTCGGAGAATCTTCTTCTAAAAAACATAAACGTGCCAGGTCATCTAGATGGACAATTAACAGATCATTTCAGCTTGATTGGGTTTCAGAATTTCCATTTGTTGAGCCAGTGCTTCCAGAGAATAGTAATGAGGTAATAACAGAATTGAGATGCATAATTTGCAGCTAGAAACATGAAAAAGATCATAGATTGCAAGTTAAGAAAGATACAGTAGAAAAACATTGTGGAAAGGTTTATATAAAAAGAAAAGAAAGTGATGGACCAATACAAAAAAATTATAGGTGGAAGGATGCATCAGAGTGTGCCCATATCAGATATGCACAAGAATATGATAAAGCAATGAAAGAAAAACAAACTTTGGTTGAGAAAGGTGCAACGATTCAAGCCCAATTTTGAAAAATGGAAAAGTTCACTTTAGCTTCAAAAAGTTTACAATTTGTTGTTGTACTCACTATTCTTAAAAAGGGTAGACCTATGTCAGATTTCATTGATTATAAATCTCTATTTCGACTAGCTGATGTGCAGAATTTACCCAACGTCCATTGGTCAGATCGAAGTGGTTGGGAAATTGCAAAATGTCTGTCATTGGTTGAGCAGGATGACCTCAAAGAGAAAATTAAAAAGGCCAAATTCATATCACTTTCAATTGATGAGGTGACTATTGTTGACAACACATCTTGGATTTGCATGCATGTTTACACATTGGAAAATCATTTAAGGCAACCTCATTTACTTGGACTACGCAAGATGGTGGAAAATTGCAATGCAGAAAACATCTACAATGTTGTTGTTTCTAGTTTAAAGGAAATAGCAGGAATGAATGAAATGGAAATAGCCACTAAGTTAATATGTGTCGGAGCCGATGGTGTTGCTACAATGCAAGGACACAGGAATGGTCTTTGTGTTAGACTACAAACATATGTTACCCCATATTTGATCCCTATTCATTGCATGGCTCATAGAATTAATCTTGCATATAAAATTGTGGATACATTTACAAATGTAGCTAGAGTGGAAGACCTTGTCCATGAAATTCATGATTATTTTTTATGTAGTCCAAAAATATTTTTAGAGTTTCAGTAGTTTGCACTTGGAGTTACTGATGGTAAAAAACTCTTAAAAGACGTGGATACTAGATGGATTTCAATGTATCAACCGACATATAGAGTTTTCAAAGAATATCAATCCTTGGTAGGGTTTATGTATGTAAACCGTAGGGCAGTTGATAAGGCTAAGGATTTGCTATTACGAATGACTGACTTTGAAACACTTCTCACATTGTGTGGTATTCTTCCAATGTTGGAAGAAATGAATACTTTGATCAAAATTGCACAAGAAAGATCGATTTATATTGTGGATTTCATCAGGGTGAGAAAATGAATTTGCTTACATATTGATACGATGTATGCATCTGGTGAAAGTTTTATGGATCCCATGTTTGAGAGTTGGAGAGCATTGAAAAACATCAATGATCCTCAGAAATTTTTGAAGTTCAATATAAATGATCATCTTTGTATTAATGTCCACGGAAAGGAAATTCCTTTACATTGTTTTTCTCAGTGAATGGATATTGCTACAAATGAAGTTGAACAAATGCCCATAACACACAACATATTTCATGTAGTTGTAATAGATACAAAAATTAAACTGAAACACATAGCAGAATCATTGACAAAAGAGATCAGAGACCATTTTCAAAGAGATGAATTGCTTGAGGCTATGGGTGTGGTTAACCCGATATTTTGGAATCCTTGTAATGAATACCAGAATATAATTGGTTTGTTTCAAAAATACATGGGCAATATTGCTAGCCATTTCACTAAACCTGTGGTATTCAATGGTATTGAAATCAATGGCATTCTCAACAAAGATCTTTTGACAAACCAATCAAACTATTTTGGAACAACAATGTCTGCTCAAGTTTCACAATTTGCTAATCACCATGAAAGGGGTTCTATTTCACATTTTAGGAAACATTTATATCCCAGTAGTATCCTGCAACATAGTATGAGTGAATATTTTAATTTGTATGAATTATGCCAAACGATGATTTTAGGATCTATTGAGGATGAAAGGGTATTTAGTGCATTATCATATGTAAAATCTAAAGTTCGGAATAGATTGGACAAAAATTTGGAAAATTGTTTGAGAGTATATGTGTCGACCTATGAGGTTGAGAAGTTTCCTTATGAAAGAGCTTTGTCATATTGGAAATATTTGGCAGAGAGAAGAGGTGTCATGAATACTCTGGATGATGAGGATAATGGTAACACTGATGACACTGTGATGACAAAATTTTTTGGAATGAGTGCAGAAGAATTTGCACAATCTGAAAAGAGTTTGTTCCAACTTTCACCATTATGATGCAAAGATGCTTTCATTTCCCAATATTATATTGGGATTTAATTCATTTATTTGATTTGATTTCAAATATGGAGATTTGATTATATTTTGAGACATGTTTTCATGTATTTTGGAACAGAATATTGATTACTGCATCACAGATATTACTATTTTTTACATGTATTTTGATTTCATATATTATGCTATCAATTGTCAACAGAATATGTGTATATTATGATTTCATGTATATTGAAAAGTCCATGTATTGAAAAAACCATGTATTGAAAACTATGTATGGCAAACCATGTATTGAATAAACCATTTATGGCAAACAATGTATTGAATATACAATTTATTGAAAACAATGTATGGCAAACAATTTATTGAATATCAAATTGATTTTAAACCATGTATTGAAATCATGTATACAATACACCATGTATCAAATTGATTGAAACAATGTATTGAGTATACAATTTATTGAAAACAATGTATGATAAACCACGTATTGAATAAAGTATAGACCATGTATTGAAAACCATGCATTAAATAAACCATGTATTGAATAAATCACATATTGAATACCATGTATTGAAAACAATGATTGCAAACCATGTATTGAATAAACCATTTATGGCAAACAATGTATTGAATAAACCATGTATGGCAAACAATGTATTGAATATCAAATTGATTGAAACCATGTGTTGAAATCATGTATACAATTTAGTGAAAACAATGTATGACAAACCATGTATTGAAAACAATGTATGGCAAACAATGTATTGAATATCAAATTGACCTGAAACCATGTATTGAAACCATGTATACAAACCATGTATTGAAAACAATGTATGGCAAAACATGTATTGAAATCATGTATACAATTTAGTGAAAACAATGTATGACAAACCATGTATTGAAAACAATGTATGGCAAACAACGTATTGAATATCAAATTGATTGAAACCATGTATTGAAACCATGTATACAACAAACCATGTATTGAAACCATGTATACAAACCATGTATTGAAAACAATGTATGGCAAACAATGTAATGAAAACCATGTATAGCAAACTAGATATAGCAAACCATGTATAATTCAAAATTATTGCATCCACATAATTCAAAATTATTTATTGCATCCACACAACTGATCAAACCATTACAATATTGAAAGAAAAGCTAAAAATTAATATAAAATTTGTATAATATAAAATATTATGTTTAAAAAGATGTTAAAATAGGAGTCTTTGAAACCATGTTTTTTCACCACAATGCCACATTCCAAAATCATCACATAAGGAAACAACAGTTCTACTTTTCTATGTTTTCTTGTTGCAAAGTGCCTGAAGTGTCAGCTGCATCTACCTCAATATCCTTTGCTTCCAATGCACCAGACCGTACCAAACTATCACCTGTAGTGTTTATCCCCTTTAGCAATAAACCTTCTTCCTTCATGGGATCTTCTTTAAATGGTGCATTCAGCTCTTTCTCATTTTCTTTTATTGCAACATCCACATCCAGGCCCTTTTCTTTGATAAGCTTCTTCAGCCAATTGTTTTCTCGAACAGTGTTTTGTAGTCTCTTCTTCAATTCAATAGCATTAGTCACACTGATTTTTGTAGTCCTGATCCAGGTTTTCATGGCTGACACCTGCTGCTTTAAATGTTGATAATTAGACTACAAAATACAAGAGAAAAATATTAATATTAATTAAAAAGTATATTAAAGAAAAAATGATTTTCAGATATGTGTAGAACTTACATCTATTGTAAGTCTTGTAGTTTCTACCACTACTACTTTCTTCTTGTCTAGTTCCCATTCATTGAAATATGCTTGGGCTTCGGCATTCAGGTTCTCTAATCGGTCAAGTATAATGGCCAGAACTTCATCACTGCTTGTAGCATCGGCCTTGATGGTGCCAGATTGGGCTTTTAGTAATAGAGCATCGAGCTTTTGTGGCTCATTCTCTACCTTTGAAAACAACTCCTTTCTATGTCCGAAGTTCTTGTATCGACCATTTATTGCTTTGATCATAACCTTGGCCCGATATTCCCATTGTCTTAATGTATCAATGTCTACAAGAAGATTATTAGTAACATTAGCCCTACAGCTATTTGCTAGTAAAACATTTTCAGAAAAGTTTATTTTATCATCATCGGTCGGATGATAATCGGTGTCGACATGTTGGTGGGGGGAAGAGGAAACATCGATGACATCTCCTTCAACATTCTCCTATGCTTCATCACCTAACCCTAGACCATGAAGCAGATCACATGTTTTTAGTGGTAAATTCAAATTATTCATATCTTGATACATAAAATCATCTTCCATATTGGTATCTGGAGGGGGCATCTGAGAAGCGCTCTCTACATTTGATAAATTATCAAGTGTTAAAATTGGGAATGGTGTCCCTGAAACAACAGATTGACCCATAGTGTGAGTTTGAGTCTGAGTCTGAGTCTAAAGTGGCTGACGTGGTGGTGTGAGGAACTATTTCCCATGCATGCGAGATTGGTTCCTCACCGGTGGTGCATGTTATGGTGATTGTTGGACTTGTCATAGATGAACTTGGGGTTGATGGACTTGCTGTAGGACTGGCTGCTTTTCCTATTGTGCACCCGGTGGAAGCATCTATTTTTTGAGTCTTGTAAATCGAGTCGGTCCCTCTACAAAATTTAACATGAAAATTATAAATTAAAACTATTTTTAAAAACAATGCCATTAAAATATAATAATTTTAACTAAACATACCCGACTCAGACTCTACAGCCATTGTTGTTGCTACTGCAACGGTTGTCCTTTGCTCTACCTCTGAAAATAGTTAAAAAAATTTCTCAAACTAAATATAATTGAATATTGTTAAAATACATTATTAAAATTAGAACTTTTGAAAAATATGTTTACCTTGTGAGGTGGAGGTTTCATCTTCAATGTTCACTGTAGCAGATGCACGTCCAGAAGTTTGAGGAGCAGCACATGTATGTTGTCCATCAGGAGACCTCCTACGTTTACGGGTGGAAGGTACCGGTGATGATTGCGACTACGAGTCAGAATCGCCAGACGCTTCTTGAATCCTGATGGCGGCATCCCTTTTATTGGATGAGTGAGTTGCTCTTCTCTGTTTTCAAAAGAAAATTAGAAAATAACAAGATTGATTGAAATTTGAAAAGATAGAAAAGAGAGACTATTCCAATATATAATTTTACCTGTATTTCATTCTCACTTAACCCAATACGCAACAAATTTGGGTGCAATGTAGTTGGAGGACTTTTTGTTTGAATATTGTAATAAGCTTCATAAAAAAGAGAAAGAATATAGTTGTTGGAGGTTACCGTATATGCAGATTGGATTTTTTGCACAGAAAGGAGGTCCTATTTTAGGCGGTTAGAAATGAAAGTGGACCAATCATATCTCCCTCCATCAATACAATGAATCAACAATGACAAAGCCCAAAAGGGTATTTCTGTAGGTCGGCCCTGCAGAATAAGCCTTCCCAAGAACAATTCAATACAACCATAAAGAAATTTATCTGAAACGTTGGAAATGTTCAAACCCCTTTTCGATTTTGAAGAATTAACTAAAAAATAGAGAGAACATTATTAGAGAATGGACATTGGAAACAACAGTACATCAAAATTAAGGATAAACAAAAATGAAATTTTAAAAAACTTACCTTTCAAATGGTCTGGATTCATGGCATATTTGGATGCCAGCGTTGATTTGTCAGAATCAGTCAATGCGTACTGGTTGTTAACAAGGAGACCATCCAAAAATGGCAGTCCTATTAATCGTTGGACATCCGAGGGGTTCACAGTAAAAACAACTTGCTTGTTATCAACTTGGATCTGTACAGTGGACACATCATGGTCATAGCAACTAACAATACGTTGCATCAGGGAGACGCTGACGTCCAACTGTGGCATCTTCATGACTCCAACAAGTTCGGAGGTGTACAGCCAGTTGGAATCTCTCCCAAGAATGTTAAAAATATTCTTGACATTTGGGCAATAGTAACTCTTGAATGATACCTTGGTTGGGAGAGGAGAGGAACCGCTAGCCATTTCTGAAAATGCTAGGAAAATACCCTAAAAATGATCAAAAATGCTCTAAAAACACCCTAAAAATGACCTAAAAATGATCAAAAAATGCTAAGAAAAATGCCTGGAAAAGGTCTAAAACTGTTGTAGAAAATGCACTAAAAATACTGGAAAAAGCTCTGAAATTGCTCTGGAAATCATCGTGCGAAAGGTGAAAATGATGTTGCTATTCTATTTATAGAAGTCTGCATGCCTAAAGTCGATGGATGCATGACACGTGGCAAATGAGAGGACACATGGTAGCATCTTATTGATGGTATTTGGTGGTGGTATTCTTCCTGTCGTCAGGTGACAGTCACCACCTGATAGTCGTAACATGGTGGTCGTGTCATGAAAGTCGAGACATGCGAGTCACAATATGGTGGTCACCACTTGACAGCCACCCTTGATAGTCGCATCTTGTCAGTCACCTCTTGATAGTCATCGCTTGTTAGTCACCACTTTCCAGTCGCTACCTACCAGTCGTCTCTTGACAACCGCCTCTTGCCAGTCACCACTTGCCAGTCGCCTCTAGACAGTCGTGGATGTTAGTCACCACTTGTCAGTCACCACTTGACAGTCGCCTCTTGACAGTCGTGGCTACTAGTCACACCTTGCTAGTCGCCACTTGATAGTCACCTCTTGACAGTCACGGCTATCAGTCGCTTCTTTCTTGCCAGTCGCCACTTGACAATCATTTTTGTCAGTCATATTTTTAGCCACCACTTGACAGTCACCTTTGGTGGTCGCTCCTTGGCAGTCGCTCCTAGTAGTCGCTCCTTGATAGTCACTTCTGTCAATTGCTTCTGTCAGTCACTATTTTTAAGGCTAAAAAATTTGCTGCATATTTTTCAAAAAATCGCCACTATTTGATAATTTTTTTGCAAAAAAATTGAAATATTCACCCCGATTTCTATACACCTTAGCACTAGATTCACCTCGATTTTATATATACACTTTGGGGCCGACCCCTTATGCATAACCCTGATAGTAAGTGGTTTTTGTTTCCCTTCTTCGGTCTTTTGTTTCCCTTTTACAACCTCGTTTAGAGTTTTTAGATTGGTTTTCAGATGTGAGGGTACCTTGCAATTTGGTCTCCACCTTTGTAAGTTGTTCTACTAAGCGAATTCTAGTGGCATCATGATCCATTCGAAGCTCTTGAATCTCTTATCTTATGGTGAGATTTGTAGTGGTCAAGTAGTCAAGGTATTTTTGCATGTCGACTAAGATTATGGTAAGTTCTAACTCCTTGTGTTGTCCACGAGTACCACTCGTCATTGTGGGCCCTCTTTTACTAAGTTACTAAAAAAAGATGTGGGGTTTCAAGAGTTACTATTTTTAGTAAGGCATCCAAAAAAGTGCTTGGGTGTGGTATATCAAAATGATCAGCTCGAAAAAATAGGCACAATGTGCTAGGGTGGGTTTTTTTTATATATTGTTGTGTTGATGAGTCTACTGATGATGCCGATTTCTAATTTGGAGTTACTCTTCAAAATTTGGGGTCTAGGATCAACTGTCTCTAACATGTAGTTTACCTCTTGAACACCCTATCACTATCCTATCTCTTCCTCTATCACCTATGTTGTGGTTACTGACACAGTTTCTATCACTGATCTTAGGGATTCTCTAATACTGATAGTACTATTTTTGACACTAGAATTCTATACTATTATAGAGGGCTATTACTATTAACCTGACTATCACTATTACTAACCAGACTATTTCTATCATTGTCCTGACTATTCTGTTTCTAACCATGGGTTGTTATAGATACTTGCAAAATCTATCTTAACTATTGGTGCATGCAAGTTTGTTATCTACGATAAGGAATGCCTTCTTCGTATGCTCACTTTTGGGGTTGTGAATACATGTTAGTAGAACAGGGATGGTGTCGATTTATAGGTGGAAGTTGTGTTTTGTAGAATCAGGGTACGCTAAGTAAGGGAGTATGTAATACTCATAGGCCCTCTGTTATACCGTAGTGATGAACAATAGTGCTCGAACCAGCATTTCAGGCCACTACCCAAGGAGGATTCCACATATACCCTTGAGCACACTATCTACCTCTCTAACAGTATGAGAGGATGATCATCTGGGATATTGTGTCCCGTGGACTATGGATAATACAAGGTCGAAAAGCTTTCTAATGGATAAAATTTTGTTTAAACCTAGATTGTCTCTAGATACACCAAAAGATGTGTGGGAGCTCAAGTTCGTGTGCGAGTGTTGTCTAAGGCCTAGGTATTGGAGCCTAATCGCCCCTCACTTTACTAGATGCTTTATGGGCTATCTATCTTAGCCAATAACGATAGCTCTTTCGTGATATTTGAAAACCCCTAGCATAGGGTTTTTAACCTACACAACTACTAAAAAGATACTATATTTTTTTTGTGTTTTCTAGTTTTTGGCAGAAAAAAAAACTGTATTTTTTTTTATTTTTTAATAAAGAAAAATAGAAACAAAAAACACATAGAAAATTATACCTAATAGGCGGAATAGATGGCAAACATTGTCTCGGTTGTAATAGAACTTGGCCCTAGAAAGTGCTTTAATACCACTTGTTAGGATATCACTATTAAAATAAAGCACACTCACAAAATATTGAAAAATAACTCAAATACATAAAATAACTTAATAACACTATGCAGGAATTAAATACAAAAATAAAATAATCTCACAATAACATAGAATCACGGGCCTCTTTGAGGGGGCAACCTCCTTCAATATTTTATTATCTTGCAAAAATATGAATTCGCATATGGCTTCATATCTTTTAAAGAAAAATTTCATGCAACCCTACCTAAAGGCTCAAGAGTTGGCTTACAGGCAAAATGCCACTCAAGCTAGAATCTCCTACCTGACATCGATTACAATCTTGATAAAAATTGTTATATGAGATGGCGCCACTTGGCTAGGCACCTTACTTGCCACATACATTACAAATTATTACAAAATAATATTATAATGGGATCCCCCATGTTGGGATAAGTAAATGAGAATTACAAAATGGCATTAGGATAGGATCCTAACAGAGGGAGAGAAAGAACAATTTGCAAATTTATCACATATCATTTAGGGGAAGTAAAACAAAACAGAAAAAAAATTATAAAAAAAGAGAATGGAGAAGGCAGAGTGGGCGAGACAAGGCAGAAGATATTGGAGAAATAGCAAACAGTGAATTCTGGAAAGTATGAGAAAACAGGTTAGTTTACCGATAGCTTCTCATGTAACATATGTGTGTTCTCCATGTTGCCTGATATGTTTAACATGTTTGTTTTGGCATGTAAATCATTGCTATGTTGTTGTGTGAATAGATGGTGAACGTAAGCAATGAGATTGTTGTTATTTCACTGCCATATTGGTAGATGTTTCGTTGTGTAATTTTCTACTACGCTATTGTGTGAATAAATGGTGAATAAAAATAGTGGAACTGTTGGTGTTACACTACTATATTAGTAAATGTATTGTTGTGTAAAATATTACCATGTAGTTGTGTTAGCAAAGGCAAAATGAAAACAACGGAACTGTAGGTGTAACCCTATTATGATAAAGAATTATTTCATATTATGAAAAGTGTTGCAGTGTTAAAAAAAATATTGTGCTATGTTTTGTTGACAATGTTGAAATCAATATATTATTGTGAAACAATATGATATCATATGGTTGTGTGGATGTAAATCTTGTATTGAAAATAGTGAGGTAATGCGGGCTGTGTGTGAGCCATGCTCCTCCCTTGAACAAAATAAAAGAACCAATTTAGAACTTGCACCTCTCTAGAAACTAGGAAATACCACTAGATGAAGGCAGGTTTCATGGAGTTTCACTTGGTGTAAGTAGACAATTTACAATGGAGTAAAATGTTTGACATAATCCTTGGACAAATATCAGTAAAGGAAACTTAGTGGTTTTCTTTGTATGTTGCCTGTGTTAGAGTAATAGCATTTATGCATGATAAATTTACATGTTCATATTATTGGAGCCGTATCTGATCCCTGGTGATGACTCCTATATTTTCTTGAGTGGACTGCTAGTCGTGTGGAGGCAAATGGTGTGATGTTGTCATCCAAATATCGCAATAAGAAACGTTACCCTATAGCTAGTACAAAAAGGAAGCCAAAATCCATGTTAGCAGACAAATATTGCCTTGTCTATTATGGGCTTGAGCAGTGGAATGGAATCGTAGGGAATGAACACCTGAAACTTGTTGTGGTTGAAACAAATATTGAATTGAGAATGGTTTAAACATAGATAGCAAGTGTGTGAAGTTTAGGACCTGGAAGTAAGGGAAAGCTTTATGTAATGTTGTATTTACAAAAGATAAAAATGTATTTGGAAGCGGTTCATATGTTCTCTATATTATCAAACGAAGCATATGCTTGTATTGAAGCTTTATATTTTTCTTTAATTAAAAATATTATTGTTTTCAAATTCTCCTTTTTTATGTTGTTATATCGGATCACTTATGGGTGATAGCTATTAAACAAAGTTAAATTAATCATGACGCATCATGGGTTAACTGGGTAAGCAAATGAGTTATATTAAATTTATTATTTGATGCATATAAGCTAAAGACCCTTGTCTTGAATGTCGTAAATACTTTGTTGAAAATTTAATTAGTATCCTGCTAGCGCGATGCAACCGAAAATTGACACTAGAGATGGAAAATTGGTGAATATTGTTCTTAAAACGTAAACAATAAAGAGGTTTGAAACTTATGAGAATTGTTAACCATCTTTACCATAAATGGAAATAGTGTTACTTAGAGCTATACTTGTATAAGCAGTTGGTGCTTTATAAGCCCTTCATGAGAACAGTAGACCATTAGTTGATTAGAAAGGGCAACTATGTTCTTGAATGGGTTAGAACTTGAAATAGTTTAAATAGTCTAATACTAAGATATTTTTATGGTATTTTTCTATCGTGCTCTCAAAATATGGTTATTTAAGAATAAAGTAGTTTTCATCTTTGGGAATAGCTTGTTAATAAAATAATTTCTAAAATATCCTTAGAAGGTTAGAATTGTCGAAAAACTAAACAAAAGAACATCCAAGTATGTTGAGGTGCAAGAATGAGTAGAACGAGCTTTGAGACAACCTAGTTATGACAAAATTGGTCAAAAAGACTTGGTTATGATAGGATTGAAAAGGGTGGTATGGGACATATTTTTTAGGTTGGACTCAGATAGCACGGTGCTCATTACATACTCATTAAACTTAGCTAGAATGGTTGCAGGGTTTGGTATGGGACAACCCATTGTGAGTTATAGTGGGTATAGGTAATGTAGTCCAAGTTCAGGGTATTGACATGGTTCTAACTACCTCTAGGATTATGGGAGTCATCAGTTAGTCGTGAAGATATAAATACACTAACCTCTTTCATGCCAAGTAAAAACAAGTCGACTAGATCATCGAAGGTTTGGTATGAAGAGGAAAGGGAAGAAAGTATCCCTCATTTAGGTGTTATGGGACCTAAAGGATAACCCTAGCCATGGTTCAAGCCTCATGTTAGAAAATATGGACGATAAATGAGGACAATCGAATTCACAAAATGACTATTCAACAGGATAATGCCAATATCCTCCACTTGGGTGACTAGCTACAACGATCTTGAACTCAAATGTGGTGGATATATTTGTGTTATGTATGATTAAATTTGCTTGGTTTATTCAAAAATAAACTAGTCAATAATTAGTTCCTCGACTTATAGGTGTGTTTAGAAAGTTTAACTTTAAAAAAATTACTTTCTATTCTTACCCAAATTTCTTTGGACAACCAGATATGAAGATGGTGTAAAATCCGAACACAGTCACACAAACAGAAATAACGTAGGACAAAAAATTAAAAATTAAAAATTAAAAATATTTATTTCATTTGAAGCACCCCCAACCTTATTACAAATGTATAACCAATAATATATAGAATAGGGAATAGGAAGAAAGTCGGCAAAGGAGAGATAAGGGGAAATGGAGGATAAGAAGGGATACGGGAGTTGGAGGGATAAGGGGGAAGAAGGATTCACGGAGGGATAAGGAGGAGGGAAAATAGGAGGAAGATAGGAGGGATATTAGGAGAGAAGTTAAGGGAATTTGCCGACAAAAAATTGTCGACAAAAAATAGGGAGATTTCACACTGAAACGTAGAAAAAGATTTTTCTAAGCCAGTTTCGAAACAACCCTATTCACACTTGTAACATTCTCCCCCTTAAAGTTGAGAGGACTGACTACACAGTCTCTCAGCTTTACAAATTGAGCTTTTGTCATCGCCTTGGTGAAGATGTCAGCGACATTCTCCAAAGTGTGACAGTATTGAAGCTCAACAATTTCATGTTCCACCATATCTCTGATGAAGTGGTACTTCATATCAAAATGCTTCGTTCTGCTATGGTGGACAGGATTATATGCCAACTGAATGGCACCGATGTTGTCGCAGTAGATTCTGGTTGGACCACTTTGTTGTTCTCCAATCTCTTCTAGTACTTTCCTTAGCCACAAGGCTTGAGTACTTGCATAAGTAACCGCTATATACTCAGCTTTTGTTGAAGATAGCGCTACTACTGTCTGCTTTTTTGAACTCCAAGTTATTAGTCCTGATCCAAGACTAAAACAGTTTCCTGATGTTGACTTCTTGTCATCAATATTGCTACCCCAATCACTATCACTCGAAGCCTACAAGCTTGATAGTGTTACATTTATGGTACTTGGATTCCAAAATCCAATGTACCCTTCACATATCTCAAAATTCTTTTAGCCGCCTACAAATGCAGCTCGGAGGGGTTAGACATAAATCTAGAAACAAGAGATACAACGATACTAAATATCCGGTCTGGTGTTGGCAAGAAACATCAAACTCCCAACCATGCTTCTGAAAGTGGTCACATCAACTTTCGGTGCTCCATCATCTTTGCTTAATTGGATCCCATGTCCAACTGGAGTTGCAACTGGTTTGCAATGCTCCATAGCAAACTTCTTGATCATGTCCTGAGCATACTTATGTTGACAGATGAAGATCCCATTATCTGATTGATGAACCTCCATTCCAAGATAATAGTGCATTAAGCCAAGATCTTTCATCTCAAATCGCGTCATCATGGAGTGTTTGAACTCCCTATTCATTTTTTCATTACTACCCATAAAAATGAGATCATCCACATACAAACAAACTATGAGGATGTCTTTACCTTGCTTTAGGTAGTAGAGTGTGGGTTCATTTTTGCTCCTTGTGAACCCATATTCTTTGAAGTACCCATCAATGCGTGAGTACCAAGCTCTTGGTGCCTGTTTAAGGCCATAGAGTGCCTTCTTCAATCTGTAAACAAGGTGTTCCTTACCTTGTACTTCAAATCCCTGTGGCTGCTCAACATACACTTCTTCTGTCAAGTAACCATTGAGAAATGCACTCTTCACATCCATGTGTTGGACTTTCCATCCTTTGTGTGCAGCTAAGGCAAGAACTGTTCTGATTGTCTCCTGTCTGGCTACAGGAGCAAATGTCTCTTCATAATCTATTCCATACTTCTGAGTAAAACCCTTTGCCACTAACCTTGCCTTATGCTTCTCAATGCTTCCATCAGCATTAAACTTGGTCTTAAAGATCCATTTACAGCCAACACATTTCTTTCCTTTAGGAAGCTTCACGAGCTCCCAAGTGTCGTTGTTTTTTATAGAGGTTATCTCCTCTTTCATGGCATCTTGCCAAATCTTCTGAGTACATGCCTTCTCATAACTAGAAGGTTCAAGTTGTGCACTAGTTAACAAAGCATAGTTAACTTGATCTCCTCTGGGTTCTTGCTGGGATTCATCATCACCATACAAGTGCATACTTTCTAATCTGTGTAAAACAGATTCCATTTCACTAGCTTGACTCCTAGTATATCTTCTTGAAAAATTTTTATCCAACATCTGAGATGATGGATGATACTGTAAAGTTCTCTTACCTTTGGATGGAACATCAATATCCATTGGTGAGGAACTTACTGATCACTGTGGAGAAGGACTTGGTGAAGCAGTTGAATCGGAAGATGGACTTGGTGGATGTGTTGGCGGAGACCGCTTTCCTTTCCGTGGTAGTCGTGGTTGCACCTGCTTGAGCTACTACATCGATGGCTTCAACATCACTCGAATATTTGGGGCTTACCCCACTCTCCCCCTTCATCAAAAATCACATCCCTTGAAACCACTATCTTTCGAGTTGTAGGATTGTAGAGTCTATAACCCTTTGTGTTTTCACAAGTATCCTACAAAAATGCAAGCCTGACTCTTTGGATCCAACTTCTTTCTCAGCTCATCGGGAATGTGAGCATATGCCAATGAACCAAATACTCTGAAATACTTCACATTTGGTTTCTTACCATACCAAGCTTGGTAAGGTGTCTTCCCTTTCAAACTCGAAGTAGGACTTCTGTTCAAGATGTGAACACTAGTCCTTGTTGCATCTCCCCAATATGCATTACTCAAATGCTTTGTCTGAAGCATTGATCTCGCCATCTCCACAATGGTGCGATTCTTTCTTTCTGCTACACCATTTTGCTATGGAGTGTAGGCAGTTGTGAACTGCCTCTTGATGCCATGATGTTTACAAAAATTCAAAAACTGATTAGAGGAGTATTCTCCTCCTCTATCTGATCTAAGACATTTTATAGAATATCCACTCTCACTTTCAACTTTTGCTTTAAAATCAACAAAGCATGCAAATGCTTCATCCTTATGCTTCAAAAAGTATATCCAACACATTCTTGTGCAATCATCAATGAAAAGTAGGAAGTAAGAGTGATTACCTAGACTCTTGGTCTGCATCGGACCACAGATGTCTGAATGTACCAACTGAAGAGGATAGTTGGCCCTCCATGCTTGTCCACGAGGAAATTTCGATCTGGCATGCTTGCCCAAGGCACACCCTTCACGGACTTCCTTACTATCTTGAACTTTGGGAAGTCCAAGTCACCATTGCTTGTGAAGTTAGCAATTTCAAACTTGCAGAATTCAAGTGACCATATCTCAAGTGCCATAGGACACTTGGATTGGTAATAGCTACATTTGCTAACTTATTTCCTCCTGGCTGGCCAAACTTCAAAGGAAATAATCTATTTTTCGACATTGGCACTTGTGTAATGATTCTATTACTATTGTTTTTGTCAAAAATGGTGCATTTACCCTCATCAAAAATCAACTTATAATTCTTTTCAAGCATTTGACCAACACTTAACAGATTGTGTTGAAGATGAGGAGTGTAATAGATATCACTTACGTGTTTTATGCCTTCTTTTGTTGGAACCGCCATAGCTCCAATGCCTTCAACTGCCAATGACTTGTCATCTCCCAACCGAATGCTGGATTTGTATGAGGAGTCTATCTTAGCAAAGAGTTCTTCTTTGCCACTCATGTGATTTGAACACCCTGTGTCCAAAATCCATGTATCATTCAAATTTTGCTCTGTCTGGCCATAAGAAAGAAAGAGATTTGAGGACTCTTCCTCTTCTCCAAAATTCCCAAACTGATCGTCGCTTCCGGTTGTCGCTGCTTCCTTGCGAAGTCTTTGACCAACAATCACGAGCATAATGGCCAGGTTTGCCACAATTGTAGCAAACTTGTTTTGATTTGTCTCCTCCTTTTCCTTTGCCAGATTGTTTCCCTCTATTTTGTCGTTGTCCTCCTCTATTCTGGTTTCCACCTCTGTTGGATGATCCTCCTCTGTTAGGAGTTCCCCCTCTTTGATTATTCCTGCCTCTCGCCTCTTTGTTGACCTCTCGCCTCGGCCTCTACCTCTTCCTTCATGTGTGGCAAAAGCTTTGTCATCTCCTCCATAACTGGTGGTAGGAGTTTCTTGCAATCTCTCTTCATGTGAGAGAAGTGAACCAGTTAATGCATCAAAAGACAATGTGGTTAAGTCTTTTGATTCTTCAATAATTATTGCAACATAATTCCATTTTGGAAGAAGTGTTCTCAACACTTTCTTCACCATCATCTCTGGCTTAATATCCTCTCCTAGTGTGACCATTTTGTCGACTACTACTTTCACTCGCACACAGTAATCACCGACTCTTTCATTCTCCTGCATCTTGAGATTCTCAAAATCTCGTTTCAAGGTTTGCAGTTTTACCTGCTTCACTTGGTCACTGCCTCTATAGCTCTCTTTTAAGGCATTCCATGCATCTTGTGCAATTACATATGATGCAACCCTAGGGAAGATAGTTTTATCTAAAGCAGCATGAATGTGATATAAGGCAAAAGCATTATTCTTTTGTGCTTCTTTTCTTGTCTTTTTATCAGCATTAGAAAATGTTGCCCATTCAGCAGCAGTTGGTTCTGTATAACCTTCTTCAACTACATCCCAAAGACCTTTTCCTATCAACAAAGTCTTCATTTTTATAGACCAGTATTCATAGTCACTACCATTAAATTCAGGGATTGGTAGACTAGTGTTTGCAGCCATTGCAGAATAAAAAACAACTTTTATTCGAAGCAAACAAGTACTTTTATTGAGGCAAATTGGAAATACAAAGCAGTACAAAATGATTTAATAATTTAAATCAAATCTCGCCTTCTTAGTACATTCATGTTCTGCTTCGGAACTACTGCTAATGATGATGAACTCAGGTTTCACTTCCACTGGATCTGCTGCTGCTGCTTCTTCTTCTTCTTCCTCTTCTGTTGCTTCTACTTCTTCTTCTTCTTCCTCTTCCTCTTCTTCCTCTTCTTCTGCTTCTGCTGGTTCAGGTTCAGGCTCAGGAGAGCGTGGTGTATAGCCCACACTCAATTCATCTGTTGGCACACCTGGTGTATAACTGGCACCAGTTTGTACGTCCGAAACAAATTGCACGGTTTTGGATTCTTCAATTCTCTGTCCGAAGATATTGTCTTCGGAGTCTGCCTCGTATCCTGAATCCGGCTTTCTCAGGTGAGAAATCACCTGATTCTCCAGTTGACTAAACACTATGTGTAGTCCTGATCGACGAACCCTTTCATCAAAGGATTCCGGCGTTTCTCTCTTCAAAAGAGAGAGAAGTGCATGATAGCACCCTTCAGATCGAAACATCTACCATTTCCACGAGCACATTATTTCTCCTTTCACAAATTCTCTTTAAAGGTTTCTAAAGGTTTTTTTTAAATAAATTTAATAACATTTTATTATTTTTTAAATTACCCTTTTTAAAAAATAAATTTATTTAAAAAAGATAATTTTAAAAAATAAATAATATAAAAAATTATTAAATAAATTAAAAAAAAACTTTAAAAACAAAAAATTAAAAACTTTTACCTTTCCGTCGCGATTCGATCACGCGACCCGCGGTGGGCAGAGCTAACGCCTTAGCCGCGCGACCTCACGGCTACCACGTGAACAAAGAAGGGGCAACTTTCTTTTAAACCTCGGACGGTGCGAATTTAAAAAAAAAAAAACGTTTGAATACCTCCGACGGCACTCGAACCCCGGACCTCCACTCAGCCAACAACGGTCTTTGCCGCTGTGCCAAGCGGTTCTGCTTGGAAGGAAAGCGACCGAGCCGCACTTTGTAACCTCCAAACAGCGGCAACAGTTAAAAAAAATTGTTTTTTCCTTAACGGGAATCGATCCCGTGTCCAACTCCCGGATAGCGGACAGCGTTGACCGCTGCACCACGTCGCTCAGACGTGAAAGGAAAGGGAAGGCGGTGATAAATAAAATCACCGTCGAGCACGTTTTAAAAAAAAAAAACAAATTGCCTTTATCCCACATGCAGCGGGTAAAGGCACTTCACAGGGTTTATTAACCCGAAATGGCAATGATAAATTCGATTGCCGTCGGGCAGTCGATCTTCAATCGCTGCCAGTTTTCCACCGCTTCCTCCAATTGCAAAATGACACGTCACTTTCCACCTTGTGCAATCGCCAGATGCCACGTGGCGATATTTTGACAAGATGCACCGCTGCCACGTGTCATGTCCGCGTGACGCCACGTGTCGTCCAGTCACTGCCTCAACTGTCGCGCCCGCTGCCACTTGTCGCCTCGGGAGTCGTGCCACTACCACGTGTCGCCTCGCCTGTGCACGATCCGTCTCGGGATCCATGCCCCACCTGCCTCAAGATTCGTGCCCAATCCTGCTCGCGATCTGCCTTGGGATTCGAGCCCTGTTGTGACCTGCATCGGGATGCGTGCCCACCTTGGGAACCGTGCCCGTTCCACTTCACCTCGAGAATCGTGCCCGACAGAAGACGAAGTCTGGCTCTGATACCAGATGTAAAATCCGAACACAGTCACACAAACAGAAATAATGCAGGACAAAAAATTAAAAATTAAAAATATTTATTTCATTTGAAGCACCCCCAACCTTATTACAAATGTATAACCAATAATATATAGAATAGGGAATAGGAAGAAAGTCGGCAAAGGAGAGATAAGGGGAAATGGAGGATAAGAAGGGATACGGGAGTTGGAGGGATAAGGGGGAAGAAGGATTCACGGAGGGATAAGGAGGAGGGAAAATAGGAGGAAGATAGGAGGGATATTAGGAGAGAAGTTAAGGGAATTTGCCGACAAAAATTGTCGACAAAAAATAGGGAGATTTCACACTGAAGCTTAGAAAAGAGATTTTTCTAAGCCAGTTTCGAAACAACCCTATTCACACTTGTAACAGATGGTTCTAGGTTGTTACATATGGTATCAGAGCAAAAGAGATTTTAAGTTGTAGATTCTATCAATGAGTTAAGATTAGATAAGATAAACTAATACACTACTTCTTTCACCTACAGGTTGAATGGCATGGTTGTTGCGAGGTGGATCCTCAAGAAATCCTGTGGGAGGTAGGGAGGAGGAAGACACCGAAAGACCTGTAAGGAGGCCTCAAACAAATCTAAGGCAAAAAGGACCTCAGCGTGAAAGAAGGGTTAATGAGACTTCCCACAGTGAGAGTGAGACCAGTGTGGAGGTAGGAAACCTCGCTAAAGTGGTACAGTTACTGCAAACTCATATGGACTACCAAAGAGAAGAGATGGCCCAACAAAAGACTCACATGGCCCAACAACAAGAATTTATTGTCCAACAATAGTGGGTCATAGAAGACTTAACTAATGGATGAGGAGGTGGTTTTGAAAGGTCAATGGAAGAATCAAGGGAACCAGAGAGATCCAGTGTTGGAAGGGCAAGGGTGAGTAAGGAGTTGGACAAAAATCTGAGAAAGGTAGTAATAACTAAGTTTGATGGTAAGGGCGATGGTGAATCAGCCAAAAATTGGTTGAGTGAACTAGAGTCCTACTTTTCTCTAGTAGTCCTATCCTCTGAATCCAAGACTGCTTTGGTAGTAATGAACATGATAGAAATAGCCCTGGACTGGTGGAAGTCATATAAGAAAGGGCATAGAGTGGAAGTTGCTGACCTCAAATGGGAGGATTTTGTCAAGGAATTTAGGGACAAGTTCTTGGTAAATCAATATTATGTCAAGAAATTTGAGGACTTCTCAAATTTGAGGCAGGAAAGTATGATGGTACGTGAATACCATCAAACGTTTATTCAAATGTTGAAATATGCTTCCCAATATGAAAGCAATGAAGAAATGAAAACACAAAAATTTATTCTGGGATTACATCCTAGAATCATGACGGTGGTAAACATGCATAATCCTATCAATTTTCCAACTGCCTTTGATCTAGCAAGAAAAGAGGAAGCTAATCAGGAAACAAGAAAGGCATATTTTAACTACCAAAAGTTATCTGAGAAGGAAAAATATGAACTCAAGAAATGAAAAAGTGTAGGATTTATGAAATGGGAGAAGGAACAGAATAAGAAACCCAAAGGAGGAGATCAGAACAAGCAAGGAGGCAAAAATAGATCCAATTACCGAGATGGTAAATTCAAGAAGGATGCTAAAGAATTTTCCAGGAGGTAGGACCAGAAGCTAGCAAGTCAAGGAAAGGATAGGGAAACTCTATCTGTGAATAGAAATGAAAGCATTAACAGGGGAAATAGAGCTCCACCAGGTGGGTGTTGGGTGTGCAAAGGGGCTCATTATGCTAACAAGTGTCCTCACAGGGCTGACTTACCACCAAAAACCCTAGAAGAAGCTAGCCACAGGATCTATGCGGCCACAGGTAGTTCTGAACTCAATGGTCAGATTACTCCTTTCTTATTGCATGGTAAAATTTTTGATAAAAATGTGCAAGTTTTAGTTGATAGTGGGTCAACAGATAGTTTTATCTCATCTAGATTAGTGAGGGATTTGCCTGTTAGACCTAGATTCTTGGCCAAATATTGGAAGGTAGAGTATGGATCAGGGCAAACCCATCATGTTAATCAATGTCTCTTTGACTCCCACATTTCCTTATCTCAGGGAAAGATCAACTGGCATCTGTATGTGGTGCCTTTGCATGCGTTTGACATTATTTTAGGAGTTGATTGGTTAAAAGTGCACAAGGCTCTTTTAAATTTTGAAGAGAGATGGGTGGAATTTTTGGATGAATCTAATCAAAGGATTAGAGTTAGGTGTGGATGAAGGGAATTCAAGCCACATCTATTGTCAACAATGCAGATTAAGAAGGTTATTAGAAATAAGGGAATGATCTTTATGGTTAATATGAATAGGATAGAAGCATCAGAGAAGGGATCTGACCTATTCCAACAATACCCGATGTTGGGAGCATTTAAAGATGTTTTCCCTGAGGATCTACCTCCTTGGAGGGAATTTGACTTCTCAATTGAGTTATTACCAAGAGCAGCACCAATTGCTAGGTCACCTTATAGAATGACACCTATAGAGTTGCAGGAGCTCAAAATGCAACTTCAAGATTTGCTTGAAAAAGGGTTAATCAAACCTAGTGTGTCACCCTAGGGAGCTCCTATTTTGTTTGTTAAAAAGAAATATGGAACCTTAAGGATGTGCATAGACTATCGAATGTTGAACAAGGTTACTATCAAGAATAGGTATTCATTACCAAGGATTGATGATTTGTTTGATCAATTGAAAGGAGCCACTATCTTTTCTAAGATAGATTTGAGATCTGGATATCATCAGTTAAGGATTCGAGAGGAAGATACTTCTAAGACAACTTTTAGAACAAGGTATGGATATTTTGAATTTATTATCTTACCTTTTGGGCTAACCAATGCCCTAGTCGCATTCATGAATCTCATGAATAACATCTTTAGAGAACAACTGGATAAGTTTGTACTTGTATTTTTGGATGACATTTTGATTTACTCCAAAAGCAAGGAAGAGCATGATGAGCACATGCAGATAGTGCTTGTGATTCTTAGAAAGAATCAATTATATGGAAAATTGACCAAGTGTGAGTTTTATACTCCACAAGTGCAATATCTTGGGCATATTGTTTCTACAGAAGGAATTGTAGTAGACCCCAAGAAAATTAAAGCAATCATTGATTGGCCAACACCTACTAATGTTTCAGAGGTGCGAAGTTTTATGGGGATTATAGGATATTATAGAAGGTTCGTCAAGGGATTCTCAAGAATTTCTCAACCCATTACAAACCTTCAAAGAAAAGGGAAAGGCTTCAAGTGGATAGAGCAGTGTGAAAAGGATTTTCAAATTTTGAAGGAAAAGTTGATGACAACACCAATACTACAGTTACTAGATCCTAATAAGCAGTTTACAGTTTGTACTGATGCATCGATCGAAGGGTTAGGTGGGATTTTAACCCAAGATGGTGTGATTATTGCTTATGAGTCTAGAAATCTCAAGAGGCATGAAGTCAACTATGCCACTCATGATTTAGAGTTGGTAGTGGTAGTGCATGCACTAAAATTTTGGTGACATTATTTGTTGGGAAAACCATTTGAATTAAAGATAGACCATCAGAGTCTAAAGTATATATTCACCCAACCTTTATTAAATGCCAGGCAATGACGGTGGATAGAGTTTCTTATGAAGTATGATTTTGGCATTGAGTACATTAAGGGTAAGGAGAATAAGGTCATCGATGCTTTAAGTAGGAGAGGGCATATTACCGCTATGACAAAATGCCAATATGATCTGCTAGATCAAATAAAATAATGGTAAGGAAAAGATGAATTTTTCCAATCTTGCATTGGACAAGATAGACAAAAGTTAGATAAGGATGCAGAATATGTGATCAAGAATGATCTACTATTCTTCAAGAATAGATTGGTTGTACCTAATTCAAGAATTTTAAGGGAAACAATCCTTAGAGAGGCTCACAACACTCCTTATTCTATGCACCCGGGAGGGGTAAAAATGCATGAGAATTTAAAGAAAGCTTATTTTTGGCTAGGTATGAAAAAAGATATCATCAATTATGTGGCCAAATGCTTAGAATACCAAAAAGTGAAGGCAAAACATTTGCATCCAAGTAGAAAATTATATCCACATGAGATACCTATGCAAAAGTGGCAAGTGGTATCAATGGATTTTATAATGGGATTGCCTAAAATAAGATTTAGACATGATGCAATTTTAGTGATTGTGGATAAGCTAACCAAAGTCGCACATTTTATACTAGGTAATGTGCATGATGATGTACCCATGGTAGCAAGCAAGTTTTCTAGAGAAGTGGTGAGGCTACATGGGTTCCCAGAAGTTCTAATCTCTGATAGAGACTCCTGATTTACTTCAAGAATTTTGGTAAGCAATGCATCAAGCATTAGGGACTAAGTTGAACATTAGTACTACTTATCACCCTGAGACAGATGGATAGACTGAGAGGGTGAATCAAGTGCTTGAGGATATGTTGAGAATGTACTGCATGGATCAACACACAAAGTGGGAAGACTACTTGTACCTAGTAGAATTTATGTATAACAATAGTTACCATGCATCACTAGGTATGGCACCTTTTGAAGCTCTATATGGGTGATGGTGCAGAATTCCCTTAACTTGGGATAATCTAGAATATCGGGTAGTGATCAGTCAAAAATGATAAAAGAAATGGAAGAACAACTAAAGAAGATTCAGTAGAAGCTGAAAGAGGCCGCAGATCGCCAGAAGAGCTACGTGGACCTCAGAAGGACATCGAGGGAATATTCTATGGGAGATAGAGTATTCTTGAGAGTGAAGCCAACTAAGAGTTCTATAAAATCATCTAAGCTAGATTCCAGATATGTGGGTCCATTTGAGATTATTGCTAAGATAAGCCCTGTAGCGTACATATTAGCTCTACCACCAAGCTTATCCAAAATCCATAATGTCTTTCATGTATCCCTCTTTAGAAAATATATTTCTGATCCTACTCATGTATTGGATGTTTCCAACTTGCAGATGATCGATCCATTAAGGATTGAGGTGCGACCTATTCGTTTGCTTGGTTTTCGAACCAAGAATCTAAGAAAATGAAGTATAGAGCAATGTCGAGTCCAATGGGACCACTACTCAGACCAAAATGCTACGTGGGAAGACGTGGCAGAAATGCGACGATAGTTTCCTCATCTATTTGAGTAGAAATAGACTTAATTATAAACTTTTATAAAATTTTAGAATATTTGTATATATACAAATGTAAATGGAACTGGATACTGAGTAGAGTTAAGTGTGGTTGCCATTTTACTATATAAAGTAGTTTGCAAGTGTGTGGAATTGCAAAGTGACATGTTTTGGAATATATGTTGATATATGTTAAATAGATTATATTGTGATGTAATCTATGATGTGATTATATGTCAATTGTGTGGAAAAATTCTTTGTTTACAAAATTTAGAACTAGATGTAAGCAATGAATTTATTTAAATATTTGAAAAAAATAAATGCGAAGTAATTCTTTTGTTTCACATGGTTGAAAACATAGGGACCATGTTTATCCCTAGTGGGGGAGGATGTAATGACCCTCCTTGCATGGTTTATGAAATATAGAGAAATATGTATACACTTACCTTTTTCTATGATTCTTGGTACTGCTGACGACTTCTGTGAGTGCAGGACAGTTGCGTAATGGCAATGAACGGAAATAAGTCAAGGAAAAAGGTGAGATAGGGAAGTGATGATTCGGCTCACGAGCACATGGAAACTCGCACTTGCATATCATTTAGGTGCATTGCATATTGCATCTTTGTGTGGGTTTATTTGACTCAAATATTGCTTGTATGGCAAGAAATGTGAAATGTTGTTTTAAGTGGCAATGATGATGGGAGCCACTAGTTTGGAAATGTATGCGTGTATGGTTGCTTGTTATAGTGTAAGAGTTTATTATTTAAAATGATATTTTAATTATATGTGAATTTATTATGATAAGTAGGATTACCATGTATGGAAGTCTTAACAAATATCATTATTGCATTACTTTGAAATATAGGAAGATATGTCGTAATATTATTAATCTTATTTTATTTAAAAATGTGTGAAAGATAGTTTACACTACTAAGCAAATAGCTTTGCAAGGAACATTAAAGAAAAGATTAAATAGTTGGTAGAGTTAAAGTTTTGTTTTAAAATATCCATGATGGATGCACTCTCCATGTTTGTTGTAAATCATTGTGAATTGTTAAATGGTCATGATTTCTTGGTAAGCGCATGACGTAGAGGTGAGGAGGCTCGACATTACTTGGCGCTATGCATGGAGGGAAAGAAAGAACAATCTACGAATTCTTCGCATATCATTTAGGGGAAGTAAAACAAAAGAAAAAAAAAGGTTGTAAAAAAGAGAAGAGAAATCAGAGCGGGTGAGACAAGGTAGAAGGGATTGGAGAAAACAACAAACAATGATTTTGGAAAGTGTGAGAAAATAGGTTAGTTTCTCGGTAGCTTCTCATGTAATGTATGTGTTCTCCATGCTTGCCTGATATGTATAACATGTATGTTTTGGCATGTAAATCATTGCTATGTTGTTGTGTGAATAGATGGTGAACGTAAGCAATGAGATTGTTGGTATTTCACTACCATATTTGTAGATGTTTCATTGTGTAATTTTTTGCTATATTATTGTGTGAATAAATGGTGAATGAAAATAGTGGAACTATTGGTGTAACACTACCATATTAGTAAATGTATTATTGTGTAAAATATTACCATGTAGTTGTGTTAACAAAGATAAAATGAAAACAATAGAACTATAGGTGTAACCCTATTATGATAAAGAATTATTTTGTATTACAAAAAGTATTGCAGTGTTAAAAAAAACATTGTGCTATGTTGTGTTGACAATGTTGGAATCAATACATTGTTGTGAAACAATATGTTGTCATATGGTTGTGTGGTTGTAAATCTTGTATTGAAAGTAGTGAGGTGATGTGTGTTGTGTGTGAGTCGCGCTTCTTGGAAAAAAAAAAAACTGGGAGGGGTTGGGGAAAGAGGGTTTTTTTTTTTTTTTTTTTTTTTTTTTTTTTTTTTTTTCTTCTCTTCTTTGGGGGGGGGGGGGGGGGGGGGGGGGGGGGGGAGGGGGGGGGGGGGGGGGTTGGGGGGGGGGGCACCATGAAACTTGTTGTGGTTGAACCAAATATTGAAATGAGAATGGTTTAGACATAGATAGTAAGTGTGTGAAGTTTAGGACCTAGAAGTAAGGGAAGCCTTATGTAATGTTGTTTTTACAAAAGATGTAAATGTATTTGGAAGTGGCTTCATATGTTCTCTGTATTGTCAAACAAAGCATATGCTTGTATTGAAACTTTATATCTCTATTTAATTAAAAAGGTTATTGTTTTTGAATTCTCCTTTTGTATGCTGTTATATCGGACCACTTGTGTGTGATAGATATTAAACAAAGTTAAATTAATCATGACGCATCATGGATTAACTGGATAAGTAAGTGAGTTATATTTAATTTAATGTTTGATGTATATAAGCTAAAGACCCTTGTCTTGAATGTTGTAAATACTTTGTTGATAAGATAAATAGTACCTTGCTAGCGCGATGCAACCAAAAATTGACTCTAGAGGAGGAAAATTGGTGAATATTGTTCTTAAAACGTAAACAATAAAGAGGTTCAAAACTTATGAGAACTGTTAACCAAATTTACCTTAAAAGGAAATAGTGTTATTTAGAGCTATACTTGTATAAGCAGCTGGTGTTTTTTTAAGCTCTTCATGAGAACAATAGACCAATAGTTGATTAGAAAGGGCAACTATGTTCTTGAATGGGTTAGAACTTGACATAGTTTAAATAGTCTAATAGTAAGAGATTGTTATGGTATTCTTCTATTGTGCATTCAAAAGATGTTGACTTAAGGATAAAGTAGTTGTCATCTTTGGGAATAGCTTGTTAATAGAATAATTTCTAAAAGACCCTTAGAAGGTTAGAATTGTTAAAAACTAAACAAAAGAACATCCAAGTATGTTGAGGTGCGGGAATGCATGCAACGAGCTTTGAGACAACCTAGTTCTGATGGAATTGGTCAAAAAGACTTGGTCAGGATGGGATTGAAAAGGGTGGTATGGGACATCTTTTTTGGGTTGGACTCAGATAGCACAATGCTCATTACATACTCATTGAACTTAGCTAGAATAGCCATAGGGTTTGGTATGGGACAAACCACTATGAGTTACAATGAGTATAGGTAATGAGGTCCAAGGTCAGGGTATTGACATGGTGCTAACTACCTCCAGGATTATGGGAGTCATCAGTTAGTCACGAAGACATAAATACGCTGACCTCTTTCATGCCAAGTAAAAACAAGTCGACTAGATTGTCGAAGGTTCGGTATGAAGAGGAAAGGGAAGAAAGTGTCCCCCCTCTAGGTGTTATGGGCCCTAGAGGATAACCCTAGCCATGGTTCAAACCTCATGCCAAAAAATATGGATGATAAATGAGGACGATCGAATTCACAAAATGGCTATTCAATGGGATAAGGCCAATCTCGTCCACTTGGGTGACTGGTTGTAGTGGTCTTGAACTCAAATGTGGTGGATATATCTGTGTTATGTATGATTAAATTTGCTTGGATGATTCAAAAATAAACTAGTCAAGAATTAGTTCCTCGACTTTTAGGTGTGTTTAGAAAGTTTAACTTTAAAAAAAATACTTTCTATTCTTACCCTATTTTCTTTGGACAACCAGATATGAAGATGGTTCTAGGTTGTTACATGAGGAGAGTCACTATTAAAGTAACCTACTATTAATAAATATCATGACTGAGAATAAATCCAAGTTGAGAACATCACTATTTAAGAGGACAACCATGTTGTGAATAGTCAATATATAGCTAATAGAAGAGCTACGAGTAAAAGAAGATGCTATATTTGAGAGGAGTTAAAATTGAGAGAATCCAAACTTAGTAAAAAACCACAAAATCTACATTTAACACCTGGGTGAGACTGCATTGGTGAGGAAACCACAGCGAGGACATAACAGTAAAGAAACCATGGTCCAAAATTCTAAAAAAAAAGAGGAGATTGAGTGGTCCAAAATTGTTGCTTCCAAATACCTGAATCAATTTGGAAGCTTGTTGGATGACCCACTCCTTATGGAGGGTTATATTTATAGTAGAATGTGTGGAAAATAATATACTTAGCTAAAGGGTCTCGATGGATCATGGGAAATAGGTGTTCTATTGACTTCTGGAATGATGCTTGGCTTCTCGATTATCCCCTGTTATAGGATCCAAACCTGGCACTAGTTGAACCTCTTACCAAGAGATTGGCTAGTCTAAGGTGGTGGATTTCATTACTCATGTTGAGGGTAAGAGAGTGTGTAATTCAGTGTCTGCCACCAACTATAGTAGAGAAGAAGAACTTTCTTGGAGTTCTATTTCTAATTTTCTTAAACTATAGATTTTAAATATGCAAGAGTCAGAGGATACTTTAATTTGAAAAGGAGAGAGTGATGGCTCATTTTCGGTCAAATCAACATACATCCTTCTTGATTCTAACCCTCCCCTTTGGATCCCTCTTTTCAAATTTTTTTTTAAGCATATGAGTCGAAGAGTTAATATCTTTGACTAGCCGGCCTTTCAAAACAAATATCTCTCTTTAGAGAATCTTTGTAAGAGGGGGATGATCCTCCCCAATAGATGTTATTTGTGTGAATCCATAGAGGAAAATAGATGTTACTTGTGTGAAACTACAGAGGAATCATGTTTGCACATTTTCTTCCAATGATATTTCTCTACCTCTATTTTAGATCGTATTATCCACTTCTTTGGGATCCATTGGGTTTACCCGAGTTCACTTCTAGAATTTTTTTCACAATGATCACCTCCTTATAAGTCCCTGCACCTTGTTTGGTTCTATAATTTTTTGCTTCCTCATATATTTTGGGATATTTTATGGGAATGAAACCGAAGAGAATTTAAAAATTACAAAAGAGACTCGGTCTCAATTATCTTGAAGATTATCAAGAGCATGATGGAAAACGTGGCTACTTGTATGTCATATTTGGATGGTGGTATGTTTGAAGAAGCAAAATTGGAGCACCTATTAAGTTTTTCCTTTAAGTATAGTCTAGTTGGACCCCTTACTTCAACCCAAATAAGACTGGTGATATGGCCCTCACCCCCCATTAGATGGGTTAAGCTTAACTTTTATGGAGCCTCAAAAGGGAACCCTATTCTTGTTGGGACTAGTGGAGTAATTAGAAATAAAATAGGAGATTTAATTAAGGCTTATGCTAAATTTAGATCAATCCAATCTCCCCATTTTGTGGAGGCTAGAGCCTTGTTCCAAGGTTTACTATTGATTGAATCTATGGGCCTCCAAAGAGTTGTAGTCAAAGGTGATTCACTTAATGTTATCAACTTACTCAATTCCTCTAGCCCTCCAAACTGGATGATCACTAATATGATATCTAAGGCCATCATAATTTTATAATCTAGAGAAGAAGTTCAAATTCAACATATTTATAGAGAAGGTAATAAAGTGGCAAACCTAAGTAAAATTCTTAGCCTTTCTTAGGAAGGGCTAGCGGTTTGGAACTCCAATTTCCCTCAAAACCTTCAAAGGTTGATAGATGATGATAAGGGTTGATATTTGGTGCTTGTGGTTCAAGGGAGATGATGGGAGGTGTAGCTTTGTTGTTTTGGTTTCCCTTCTCCTCTACCCTTTTTGGTGTCACTTAGGGATGGGATTTTTGTGCTTAGGTGGTTTGATCGATTCAAATACTTATTTATATTTGAATTTCCCTTGTTGCTTTTTTGTGCCATCATCATCTCTCTCAATATGTTGATTCGTAAAGGGGTTGATGGACTTTATTAGACTAGGTGGTCTTGTGGTTAGGTGTCTTTTAAGTGGATGATCATCCTAGTCACCTTCTTTTCTTGAGCTAGCAGTTTTTCCCTTAGTATTGGTGTCTAGATTGATTGGTTTATTGCTAAATAGAGATGGTCTAGAGCTGACTACCTCTTCCTTCTATGCTAGTGGGGCCCCAATGTGGATGTGGAGAAGCTTGGTTGGAATAGCTTATTTTTGTGGGTCTCTCCTGATTAGATCTCTTGGATGATATTGAGTCACCACATAGGATATCTTGATTGCAATATTGTTAATCATTCTAAGTCGTAGCATAATTTTTACTCATGGAACTATCATGCTTTTCATTGAGTTTCAAGGATGTTTTTTCCTAGAGATTCAGTGATAACTATGCAACCCTAGATTGGTTTGAAAACTATCATTTCCACTTGTGGCAATCGTGTGGGAAAGGACACCTTAATCTTACTTGGTTAGTATATGATGATGTCAAGCCTGAGATCCTTTTATTGAATTGGGAGTTCTGGTGTGAACCCTTTCCATAGTGTTGTCCCAAAAATTTATCTCTTATTTTATGGCATCATGCCCCTCAAAAATATCATCAAACTCAAATTCAAGCTCACTACCTAAGAATATGTGGTTCCTCTAGGATGTTCTTTCATTTTAGAGGGATACTCCTCAACTCTAGGTGTTGTGGGAGTGTGGTTTTGTATTCTTGTTCTCTTGGTGTGTGGTGGTGCATAATGGGCTAGAGATCTGCACAGAAGGATATGAATATCCCATTAGAGCCAAATGAGTTAGTGGTAGATGATGATGTGAAGAAAATTTTGCATAAAGGTGGCCTCTTGGACTGCCTTCAATCCTTTCATGGGCATCACAAAGGCCTTTCCAGAATGTTATCGCACTCTTGGAAAAAGGGTTGGGTTCAATCCAATGGTCTTGAGTTTCAATTTTTGGTGGCTTTGATGGGTGAGGTGACCAATCTGCCAGTCGATGGTGGTTGCCATAATCATCCAAAATATTCCCTAAAGAGGAATGTGGTTTTTCCTAGATAATGGGGAATATTTTTTGAATTTGTAGAATGGTTATGATGCCAAGGCTCTCAAAGCTCCCTAGAATCATGTTATTTTAGTGATAATGGACTATTTTACCTTGGATACAAATATGAAGGTAACTTGTGGCTATCATATGATGTTTTTGAACTAGCTTAGGAGGAAAATACTCATGAATATCCCCTCATTTATTTACCACTCTTTGGCTAAATCTCTAATGGATGTGAGGCGAGGAAAAGAGCTGGACCCAATCCATCAAGGCTTTTTATTGCTAAATTTTGAACACATGGCCAACTAGAGGTATTACAGTGGAAGAGGTGCTAGAAAATATTGAATTCCAAAAAATTCGCCTTGCCTTTGACCCTCCTATAATGCCTTTTGGGTCATCAAGTGACTCTTTTGAGTCTAAGTCTAACATTTTCAAGACTTCCTTCTCCTCTTTGAAAGGGAAGGCTAAGTATATAAGTAAGGTGGTAGTTTCCCTTGATAGCATCAGGGGGGGCTAAGCATGTCATTCAAAATACCTCTCTTTAAAGACTTTGAAATATGAAACCTACCCTATCTCAGTGGAAGTGACTGATTTGGAAGATATTCTACAAGAAAATAAAATCCTAAAGTGTTTAGAGGATTCAAATGATACCAAAGAGATATCCCCCTCTCTAGGACCTGAATCACCTCATGTCCAACCTTTCCTGAGTAAGATTGATGAAAATATTAGGTGTTGATGGTTCTCTCAAAATTTTGATCTCTTTCATAAATGAAATTCATGGAATGGCACAACATCATAAGGACATGTCGGATCCCATGTAGCCTGTGGGGACCTAGTTCTCCTCCTTTGGTGAATGGTCTCTTGTGGATTGAGATCCAATTTTTGTTCTATTTGGTTTATTTTCTAGTCCTTTTTTTGTGGTATTTTCTGCTCCCCCTTTTTGTTGATGGTGTTGGGAAGCCTTTTGTTAGGAAGTTTTATATTTTGGTTTGGTGTTCTTCCTGATTGAGCCTTTGGTCTTGGCCTAGAGCTCTTTTAGCTCCTTTTGTTAAAAGGTTTGGGATCCCTTTCAAAACCCCTTCTCTTGTCTAATAAAAAAAAAGAAACCATGGTTAGAAAGTAGTAGTGTGAGCACCACAAAGAGAGTGCCAAGTTGAGAAAGCTATATAAAAAGGAGGCATGTTCTAGAGATATGATCTAAGCCATGGATATTGGAAATAGAACACAACAAACATCCATAGAAGAGAAAAAACTAGAGAGACAAGTTGTGTCAAGCAAGCGATAAAGGAATTTGAAGCATTTTTACACAGAGTTGGCTAAAATAAAGTCAAAAGTAGACATGCTTAGGTGCCTAGTCAATTGTTGAAATGTTCGAGGAAGTTAGAGTGTATAACAACAATAGTTAAAGCACAAATTAGGGAAGAGAGGTACCCAAAGGTATTTTATTATTCACTTTAGAATATTTGAATAAAAGATATTGCATAATTAAAAACTACACAACAAATTTAATTTATTAAAAGGAAATATTAAAAAAACACATTTTTTAAGGAAAAGGAATATTATTTTAAAGAAAAAGAGTAATTGAAGATTGAGAAAATAAATCTATAAATTTATTGGGAGAAATTTTGAAAGTGAAATATTTGAGAAGAATTGAATGTAAAAATTGAAAGAGAAATTAGCGAAAAGAGGTAAAAAGAACTTGAAGGAAAATTTAAAGTGAAGAATGTGAGACGAAGAAACTTAAAAGGAAGAAATATTTTTTGAAAGAAAGTGTAAATTTTTATGTGAACAAATTTATTAAAGAAAAAAGAATTTGAGTATAATTTTTTAAGTGTTGAATTATTAAAAAAAATGGTTAAGAATAGATTAAAAAGATAAGTTATTAAAAAGTAAGGTATGAAAAGAGATTTGTAAAGAAATTTAAAGTGAGAAGAATCGTAAAATTAATTGAAGGAAAATATTTCTTTGAAAAAAAAGGAATTATTATTCAAAGAAGAATTTCAAAAGAAATATTTTTTAATAGTACAAGGAAATATTATTTTGACGGAAAATACATATTATTGAAAGAACAAGTTTAAAGAAGAAATATTAAAGGCAGTTTAGGGGCACAAATGAATTATTAAACATTTTTATCAAGAACATAAATTAAAGTGAGAACATTAAATATTGGGTAAAAACAAGGCGAAATTATTACATATTATTTCAAGGTACGTATATATATATATATATATATATATATATATATATATATATATATATATATATCTTCTCAAAAGTTGATTGAAAAGGAAAAAGAGAATTTTATGAAGGTGTTTTTATGTGAAATTTTCTATAGTTTTCTCAAAAAAATTGAAACTATAGTAAATCAAGAATTAGGGAGTTAAAAGGCTTTCTACTTAAAATCCAAGCAAATTACAAAAAAAATAGATAAATAAAGAATTAACATTATTTTAATAATTGGAAAAACAATTAAAAGGGAGTTCTTTATAAATTATAATGTCACCAAGATTTTCTTTCACAAAGTCATATATGATTAGAGAGGTAAAATTCCTTAAGAAAGAACTGCGAAAGCAGAGAAAATATTGCTATAAAATATGTTTTGGGATATATTGAATCACAATAAATCAAATAGAACCAAAATTTAAGTATGAAGATAACTTGTAGTATATTGATCCAAGAGCTAGCAATCTATATTGGTTTGATTCTATTCAAATGAAACAAAGTATAACAATTAATATTGTAGATGACAAAATATATCAAATCCAAGGAATAGGTAATGTTACTCTTATTTTACCTTTCTTAGAATACACACTAGAGAATATTCTTCATGTTCCAAGAATAGAAATAACCTAATTTAAGTATCACAATTATTTTTTGGCAATTTGAAGTATTTTATGTTGTCATTGATGTCACATGGATCACATTTGGTTTTGGTGGCAAAAGCACTTCATAGATAATCATCTATGATATTTTGGAGAGCATGGATATATACAAGGTTTTTATGAAAACCAAGGCAGGAAAAATAAAAGGTTTTATTTAAAACCATGGTGGGCTTATGTGGAAAGGGATTTTCTTAAAAGCCAAGGTGGAATTTTGTTTCATCGAAAAAGGACCTCCGGTGATGAAGATATTAAAGTTTAAAGTTTAAGTTTAAATTAATGGAGGGCCGACCTATGTGCAATTAATGGAGGTTGGCATATATATATATATATATATATATATATATATATATATATATATATATATATATATATATATATATATATAAAGGTTTCAATTTATTTTAGAAAGGGGGCATATTATATATCATCGGAAAGCTTATTTCGAGGGCTATTTGACTAACTTATTTAGAAGGAGAAATAAGGTGTGTGTAAAGAGATATTTCTGATTTTGCAAAGGGGTTCCAAAAGTGAAGTTTGCCTTGTTCTTTTTCAAGAGGATTAATTCTTTCATGAGGTGACAAGGTATGCAATATTGTGATTTATTTTATTTTATGGTATAAGTGGTTTTGGGAGTGAAAAGGTTATGCAATGTTTTGATTTATTTTATTTTATGGTACAAGTGGTTTTAGGAGAGATAAGGAAGTTGTGCAATTAAAGGCCTTGGTGATGATTATTGAAAAGTGGAGTAATGTTGATTATTTTGTGATCTACTAACCCTTGTGAAGATTGGAAAAAGAATTTTGTGATTGTGGCAGATTTACAAAGAGGTTTTTTCATCTTCATAAAAGGTATGGGCACATTCTCCTATTGATTGTTTATGGTGGTTGATTTCTGAAATATCATTGGAGGGAAAAGGATTGTTTGTGGTTTCCTTTTCGAAAGTGGTTGGTTGAATGCTTCAAGGTTTTCTAGATTGAGAGTTGTGTTTAAACCTTGTTTTATAAGCATAGTTGTTGAAGCCCATTGGTTGTGAAAGAACTTGAGTTAGAAAAGAACATGAGTATCATTGTTATGTGAGATTTGTGGTTGAGCATTGTTGGAAACATTTGAGTTGGTTGATACATACTTGGACTAGGGTTGTGTGAGAGAGAGTTGTCCCTTGTGATGATTGGTTGAGTTGAGTTGATTGAGCCTAGTCAAGTGATGTGTGAAGTGATTGTTCAAGTTCTATAAAACAAACTATTCCATAATTCTATGTTGAGTTGAGATTGAGATTAGAACATATTGAGTCTCTAACAATTCTCTTTATGCTTCTATAATACTTGAGTTGAGTTGAGATTGACTTGAATTGAGTTGAGGTTGATTTGAGTTGAGATTGAGATTAGAACATATTGAGTCTCTAACAATTCTCTTTATGCTTCTATGAGTTGAGTTGAGTTGAGATCATTGTGGATCATTGTTGTCATCCATTGAAGAGTACATTGTCATTCATTGTTGAGTTCATATTTGAGCTTTGCCTTGATAGATTTGTGGATGATATTTGAGTGCTACTTGAGCATGATTGATTGAGCCTTTGAGAAGGCCTTTGGGACAAATTTGAGGATAGTTTTGGGACAAATTTGAGGACAGTGTTGGGATAGATTTGAGGACAGTTTTTGGATAGATTTGTGGATATTTTGGGCAAGTTCTTGGTGAGCTTGCTAGAGCAGATTTGGGCAAGTTCTTGGTGAGATTGCTAGAGAATATTTGGGCAAGTTCTTGGTGAGCTTGCTAGAGCAGATTTGGGCAAGTTCTTGGTGAGCTTGCTAGAGCATATTTGGATAAGTTCTGTGTGAGCTTGTTATTCAGCATTGGACAGGTTCTGTGTGAGCTTGTTATTCAATATTGGACAAGTTCTGTGTGAGCTTGTTAAGCAGGTTCTGTGTGAGCCTATTGAGCAGGTTCTTAGTGAGCCTATTGATAGAGCTTTGGAGGTGATAGAGTACAGAGGACAGAGTCTCAGTGGATAGAGATCCAACAGCTAGCATAGTTGAAGATAGATCTGAGTGAGGAGTCTTCAAGTGGAGAGAGGTCCACCAGTCAGTGCAGTAGAGAGACAGAGTCTTCTAGAAGATCACATAGCCAGAGCAGAAGGGGAAAGAGTTCTCCTGTGGAAGAGATCCATGAACTTGAGATTAGGGGATCAACATCTCCTTTGGACAGAGATCCATAAACATTGTAATTGGGAGTGATTCCCAAAGAGATTGATTGAGAAAGTTTTAGTAAAATATTTTCTCCGTGGAGTACCTCACATTGGGGGAACCACGTTAAATCTTGTGTCTCAATTGTGTGTGGTGACTTGTGCTCTTGCTTACTACTGCTATCTGAGTTATTAATGCACACTACTATATTTGGTTATTGCAATTAAGGACATTAATTGATATTGGTTTGGAAAGAAAGTAAAAAGTGGTCTTATACTGTTCACCCCTCCCCTCTCAGTATAAGCTTGTGTTCTTCAATTGGTATCAGAGTGGGTTCCTTCGAAAAGGCTAACAACTTGAGGGCAGATTCTACAAAGAACACAGATGGCTTCACAGAAAGGATTATCTTCAAATAAGGCTCCATTGTTTGATGGTAACAATTATGCTTTCTGGAGCATGAGAATGAAGAACTACTTGATATCACAAGGATATGAGGTATGGCAGATGGTTGAAAAAGAGTATAAGGTTGAAGGTGATCCCGAGGAAGATAAGACTACCAGGAAATTGGTTGAGATCAATGCAAGAGCAATGAATTGTATTTTGAGTGGGCTACGTGAGACAGATTTTGCAAAGGTCATGGTATGTACTTCAGCTAATGAGATGTGGACCAAGTTGAGGAATACTTATGAAGGAGATTCCAAGGTAAAGTTGGCAAAACTACAAACTCATAGAAAAATATTTGAGGAATTGAAAATGGAAGATTCTGAAGATATTGCAAAGTTCTTACTTTGAGTTGATGAGATTACTAACACTATGAGAGGCCTAGGTTTTGAGATGAAAGAATCAGAAGTTACTCAAAAGGTTTTGAGATCACTTCCCATGAAATATGATGCAAAGGTTTCAGCAATAGAAGAAACAATGGATATCAACAAGTTAACAATGGAAGAATTGCAAGGTACTCTCACAACTTATGAGATGAGGGTAAGTAAGCATCAAGCTCCAATAAAAGAGATTGCATTCAAGGCTTCAAAAAAGAGAAAGGGAAAGTTTTAGAAATAGATAGAGTTTTAGAAAATTATGAGGAAGCTAACTTCATCAAAAGGAATAAGGACTCAAGGAATTTCAGAGATATAAGGAAAGTCAGGTGCTACAAGTGTGGTGATCTTGGTCACTATGCATACAAGTGTCCACATGAAGAAATCAGTGATGATGAAAAATAGGGTCATAGAAGAAAAGAAGATGGAAAGCATAAGCATGACAAAGATGATAGATTCAAGCAAAACAGGTATGAGAAGAAGAAAATTTTTTGTAAGGCAAAGAAATCTTACTACATTGTAGAAGCAAGTGATAGCTCAGATCATAATGATAGAGACAATTCAGATGATGAAAAGGAAGAGCATTTATTCCTAGGAATAGAAGGTGAAAGAGAACAATGTTTTGTGTGTGGTCAAAGAGATCACAGATCAGGATATTGCAATGGTTTCAATGATAGTGAAGATGAGATGACACATCAAGGAAACAGGCATGGTCAAAGAAATCTTGAGAGTTTGTTTGCTATAGAAGATTATAATGATCTTAGTGATAGTGAAGATGAAGAAGGGTTTTTCTATGGAATAAGAGAAGTAGAAGAAGAACATTCACTCCAAACAGAAGAAGTTAAACAAGAGGATAATGTCTCAGTTGATCTAAAGGAAGACTTCAATGTTATCCATGAGCAACTACAAGAGGTTAAGGAGAATCTAAAAGAATTGAGATGTTCCCTACATGAGAAGTTTGATCCATCACATGACTCAAAAGGTCAAGATATTTGTACTAAGAAGGAAACATGTATTTCAGAGGCTATAGAGATGGATGCCAAGTTGCTACTTGACACAAATGAAGAGAAAGAAGAGGAAGATTCCAAAGCACCAAAGGTCCCATATTTCAGGTTTGGGGAATCACACTCAAAAGGAAAGGAAGTTCTAAAATATGAAAGCAAAGAAGCACCTAAGATTTGTGAGGAAAGTTCCAAAGTTCCTATGGCTCCAAATATTCAGTTTGGTTCTTGTTTTGAGATAGGTGAATCAAGATCAAAGGGAAAAGAAATTCTTGAAGAGAAAGGCAAGGAAGAAACTAAGGAAGAGTTTTTAGATGCTACAAAGAAGGTTCAAGAATGCAATGCACAAGTTGAAGATGATCATAAGGATAATGGTCAAGAAAGGTATGAGGAACCAAGGCATGAACAAAAGGCTTTTCAAGGATATTGTTTTTCTTGTAATGGATTTGGACACAGGGCTATACATTGTAGGGTCCATGGATCAAAGAAGTTTGATTTTGCTAGAAGAAACTTCAAGGGAAGAAGGTATGGTTTTCAGGGACATTGCTTCTCATGTAACAGGATTGGTCATAAAGCTTTTCAGTGCAAAGGAAATGAGCAACATGGTTTTGGTTTTAGAGCTACACAATTCAGAAGTCATGGTAATAATGGTCATGAAAACAGAGCTTCACAATACAAGGTTCAGGAAAGGAATGGATATGGAAATTACTTCAAGAAAGAATTCAGGACATGGGCACCATCCAAAGGCTACAATATCAAGTGTTTTAATTGCAATAACTTTGGGCATATTGCAATATGGTGTAGGACTCAATTCCAAACAGGTTCAAGGCAAGAAGGTCAAACAGGTTCAAGACAAGAAGATCAAGTAATTCATCAAGAGAAGGATATCAGAAAAACATGGAAGGAAGTTGATAGAGGAAAGAATCAATGTAATATGGGAGTAAAGGTACTCCCACCCCAAAATTAATCACCTCAAGAGAGAAGGTGGTGAGGGGGCTAAGCTTAAGAGTCATATCTTTTAGCCCCATAGGTGTCCCTTTTGCCATTGATGTCAAAGGGAGAGAGATTTGAGTAAGGGGGAGAGCATTGAGTTAGGGGGAGCAGCCTCCAAAGAGAGTATTGAGTTAGGGGGAGCAGCCTCCATAGAGAGTATTGAGTCAAGGGGAGCAACTTTGATTCTCAGAGATGGTTTTTGCAGTGATTGTGGTGTTTGCATTAGAGGTGTTGCCATCAATGACAAAGGGGGATATTGTTGGAAATTTGAGTTAATTTATGTTGTCATTTATGTCACATGGATCATTGATGTCACATGGATCACATTTGGTTTTGGTGGCAAAATCACTTCATAGATAATCATCTATGATATTTTAGAGAGCATGGATATATAGGGTTTTTATGAAGGGATAAAAGGTTTTATTTAAAACCATGGTGGGCTTATGTGGAAAGGGATTTTCTTAAAAGCCAAGGTGGAATTTTGTTTCATCGAAAAAGGACCTCCGGTGATGAAGATATTAAAGTTTAAAGTTTAAGTTTAAATTAATGGAGGGCCGACCTATGTGCAATTAATGGAGGTTGGCATATATATATATATATATGTAAAGGTTTCAATTTATTTCGGAAAGGGGGCATATTATATATCATCGGAAAGCTTATTTCGAGGGCTATTTGACTAACTTATTTAGAAGGAGAAATAAGGTGTGTGTAAAGAGATATTTCTGATTTTGCAAAGGGGTTCCAAAAGTGAAGTTTGCCTTGTTCTTTTTCAAGAGGATTAATTCTTTCATGAGGTGACAAGGTATGCAATATTGTGATTTATTTTATTTTATGGTATAAGTGGTTTTGGGAGTGAAAAGGTTATGCAATGTTTTGATTTATTTTATTTTATGGTACAAGTGGTTTTAGGAGAGATAAGGAAGTTGTGCAATTAAAGGCCTTGGTGATGATTATTGAAAAGTGGAGTAATGTTGATTATTTTGTGATCTACTAACCCTTGTGAAGATTGGCAAAAGAATTTTGTGATTGTGGTAGATTTACAAAGAGGTTTTTTTCATCTTCATAAAAGGTATGGGCACATTCTCCTATTGATTGTTTATGGTGGTTGATTTCTGAAATATCATTGGAGGGAAAAGGATTGTTTGTGGTTTCCTTTTCGAAAGTGGTTGGTTGAATGCTTCAAGGTTTTCTGAGTTTGAGAGTTGAGTTTAAACCTTGTTTTATAAGCATAGTTGTTGAAGCCCATTGGTTGTGAAAGAACTTGAGTTAGAAAAGAACATGAGTATCATTGTTATGTGAGATTTGTGGTTGAGCATTGTTGGAAACATTTGAGTTGGTTGATACATACTTGGACTAGGGTTGTGTGAGAAAGAGTTGTCCCTTGTGATGATTGGTTGAGTTGAGTTGATTGAGCCTAGTCAAGTGATGTGTGAAGTGATTGTTCAAGTTCTATAAAATAAACTATTCCATCATTCTATGTTGAGTTGAGATTGAGATTAGAACATATTGAGTCTCTAACAATTCTCTTTATGCTTCTATGAGATTGACTTGAGTTGAGTTGAGTTGATTTGAATTGAGTTGAGGTTGATTTGAGTTGAGATTGAGATTAGAACATATTGAGTCTCTAACAATTCTCTTTATGCTTCTATGAGTTGAGTTGAGTTGAGATCATTGTGGATCATTGTTGTCATCCATTGAAGAGTACATTGTCATTCATTGTTGAGTTCATATTTGAGCTTTGCCTTGATAGATTTGTGGATGAGATTTGAGTGCTACTTGAGCATGATTGATTGAGCCTTTGAGAAGGCATTTGTGGACAGATTTGAGGATAGTGTTGGGACAAATTTGAGGATAGTTTTGGGACAGATTTGAGGATAGTTTTGGGACAAATTTATGGATAGTTTTGGGCAAGTTCTTGGTGAGCTTGCTAGAGCAGATTTGGGCAAGTTCTTGGTGAGCTTGCTAGAGCATATTTGGGCAAGTTCTTGGTGAGATTGCTAGAGAATATTTGGGCAAGTTCTTGGTGAGCTTGCTAGAGCAGATTTGGATAAGTTCTATGTGAACTTGTTATTCAGCATTGGACAGGTCATATGTGAGCTTGTTATTAAAAATTGGACAAGTTCTATGTGAGCTTGTTAAGCAGGTTATATGTGAGCCTATTGAGCAGGTTCTTAGTGAGCCTATTGAAAGAGCTTTGGAGGTGATAGAGTACAGAGGATAGAGTCTCAGTGGATAGAGATCTAGCATCCAGCATAGTTGAAGACAGATCTGAGTGAGGAGTCTTCAAGTGGAGAGAGGTCCACTAGTCAATGCAACAGAGAGACAGAGTCTTCTAGAAGATCACATAGCTAGAGCAGAAGGGGAAAGAGTTCTCCTATGGAAGAGATCCACGAACTTGAGATTAGGGGATCAACATCTCCTTTGGACAGAGATCCATAAACATTGTAATTGGGAGTGATTCCCAAAGAGATTGATTGAGAAAGTTTTAGTAAAATATTTTCTCCGTGGAGTACCCCACATTGGGGGAACCACGTTAAATCTTGTGTCTCAATTGTGTGTGGTGACTTGTGCTCTTGCTTACTACTGCTATCTGAGTTATTAATGCACACTGCTATATTTGGTTATTGCAATTAAGGACATTAATTGATATTGGTTTGGAAAGAAAGTAAAAAGTGGTCTTATATTGTTCACCCCCCCTCTCAGTATAAGCTTGTGTTCTTCATTATTGAATAGATAAAGAATAGTAGAATTCAAAGTCATCAATGGCAGTAAGAAATATTTTATCAAAGAAAAAAGAAGATCGCATCCCTTACATCTTACAAAATGGGTATATTTGGTTTATATGTGATAGAACTTTCTCAAAAATATTTAGATCAACTTTTACCAGAAGAACAACATTAGTAAAGATATTTATTTGAACACAAGATTCTCATGGCAAAAGAAGAAGATAGTGCATCAATAAAAAGTACTCTACAAATTGTTCTTGAAAGTATGAAAAAGAAATTAAAAAATTTGTCCATTAGTGTATTAAAAATGAGGGGCACACATGATCCTCATCAAAGGATTGATATTTAGTATGTTTTGAAACCTAAAATGGTAGATGTAAGTTGTGACACCAATGATTTAAGGGCCATGAATGCATATGGTAACACTTGTATACATAATAATTATTTGAGTAATATTAATAATATGATGTGGTACTTAGATAGCAATATGGACAACAATGATATAAGATATGTCAATAATGGTTTATATTATTGGGATGACTTGCTATCTACAAATAGTATTAGAAGTATGATAGGTATAAGTAACAACTACTATCAGTAGTGGGACAGAGGCAAGTACTACTTAAATAAGTATGAAGATAAATATCCAAAAATTATCAAGGGACAACATCACCATGAATAAGGACAAGAAGTGGTCAATAATACCAAAGCAAATAAAGACAATGCACCTTATACCAAATAATGTAATAAGGGGGTGTTGGATATTATTACATTCTTTACTATACCTAAAAGTACTTTGTAAATATTATGTAAATGCTTTGTAAATATGTGGTGTGAAGGATTTTTGTAAATGTTTGTTATTTAGAAATAATTAGGGGTTTGTTTTTATTAAGGAGTCAATAAATATATTTCTCCTATGAGAAATATGAAGAGTCATATTTCCGGTGAGTTTGAGGAGATAAAGAGTTAGTTGAAGATGAAATGTCAAGAATCTTTATAAAAACTATTTATAAAGAGGTCATGTAATGTGTGGGGTGTGAATTTTCAATACTTAATTTGTATTATAATATTTTGTGTATCGTCCATGTGAATATTGTTTACTTTTGTATCTCATATTGAGTGAAAGATTTGATATTATTAAAAATTTGCTTATATGCTAACATTCTACACATCCGTAGTTGCATATTCCAAATATAACTTTGCATACACAAGATGTTTCATGTTTTGATAGTTGTTTCATAATAAATAAATGTAAGATACATATATATCATAATATGAAATACCTTTTTCTTTTTACAAAATAAAATCTCATAATTCTTTAATCTAATTAGCTTAATAGGGGTCATTTATAGTGTATATACCTTATATTTTTTTAAACAAAAATAACATTGCATGTAATTCATCAAAATGTCCTACTTAACCTAAAAGACTATAAACAAGATTAAAAAAATTTAGACATTAGATTTGGAATTCAAAAATTTATATTCTTGTAATGTCTTCAATTATAGAATCCAATTGACTTAAATCATTGCTTCAACTTTAGTTAGCCTTATTTTTTAAGATTTGGCATCCACTTAAGTTCCCCTTTTGGTCATTCCATTATCTAACATGTACATAATTTCCTTGAATTAGGATTACAAAGAATATATGTGACACAATCTAACAAAGTCATAGGTAGAATTTTAATCTACAAAGAGACCTTAAACTACTAGATCAAAGTATGTAGCAACCGAAAACAACAAATAATATATGACCACAACAAAATAACATAGTTAAAAAAATAGAATATTATTTTATAATTATAGTGTAAAATAAAAAATTACACAACAATAATGTGTCCTCAATTACCATGAACTTCTTCAACTTATCTGCATAGAGCACCACAAATATGACTCTAGTCCTAGAATTTTGTAATTTTTGCAATGTTCTTCCTACCTATAAGCACTTCATAGAGTATCAATCTTTGGCTTCTATATTTTTTTCTTTTTTCCCTTCTTCACTTCACTAAAATTCACTTCCTATGTACATATTTATAGATGTAAAAGAAACATAAAATAAAAGGTATAAAAAGCATGTTCTAAAACTATGGACAAAAACAATGTTCTAAAACCATGTTCAAAATCCATGTTTTTTTAAACCTTATATAACACCCTTTTAAAAAAAAAAAAAACTTGTTTCAAAACCAATGGTTTGAAAACCATGTACCTCCAAACCATGGTTTCAAATCATTAATGATATTATTCATTATTGACCACATGGATACCCCTGCATTAGACATTTAGGGTACAAAAATTGTGAGCTGCTACTCACAAAACTATTATAAATGTGCTATTTAGTTGTTCCTCTTTGAAAATTTTGCTTCAAACAACGACTCATCACCTTCAGGTCCTTTTCCTTTCCATCTAACCAAATATTCCTTGTATTCCTTGTTCTTAGTTTTTTCACAACTCTTTCCTGCAATATTTGTTCAATATCCTCTTGGCTCTATTTTGGAATCTACTTGATCCAATTGATAACACCTGAAACATTATCACCATCCACAATAACACTATTGTCACTTCATAAGGATAAGTATAAACAACATTAAAATTTGAAGAAATATCATTCCCTATTGGAAGATCAACCTCATAATCGTTATTGTAGAATTCCTACAATATTTACAGAGTGATTTTTTAATATTTCAACTTATTATAGGTTCCTTTAGGAAATATTTATTTCCAAAATAAAACCATCACTAACTCATCAACTGAGAATGAATTCACTCTCCTTTTCTTATCAATCCTTTCCTTATACTTTAGATTGCTCTTTTGAATTTGCTTCCTAATTTCTTCATGTAATTGTTTCATATATATAGTGAAGTCCTCTATACCCACATATTCCTTTCTACAATTATCTTCACCAATTCTATGATTCCTCTTGGAGACCTTTTATGTACCACATGAAATGGAGAAACATCTATTGACCTATCAAAAGAATTATTGTAAGCAAACTCATCCTAGGTAAGGATTGTATCCCATTGTATTGGTCACTCTCCAACTAAGCTTCTTAGTAGATTACCTAGACTTCTATTAACCGCATCAATACATCCATCTATTTGGGGATGATGGGAAGAACTAAAATCCAATCTAGTGTCCAACCTTTTCCACAACATCCTCCAAAAATGACTCATGAACTTGGTGTCCCTATCTAATGTTATACTCTTTGGCAAACCATGTAATATTACCACTTCTTGGAAGAATAGTTTGGCAATGTTTGAGGCATCACTGGTCCTCTTACAGGGTATGAAATGGGTCATTTTGAGAATCTATCCACCATCACAAAAATGCTAGCATTGCATCTTTGTGTTCTTGGTGATCCTAACATAAAATACATGTTTATATCCTCCCATAGGCCATTAGGAACTAGCAATGGTCTATATAACCTTGTATTCTAGCTAGTCCTTTTTGCTCGCTAACATGTTCTACACCTTGAGAGAATTTTCTCTACATCCCTTTGTAAACTTGGCCAGTAATATTTTTCTTACAATTACCACATAGTTTTTTCTCCATCAAAATGTCCACCGACACCCCTCCATGCATCTCTCTCACAGAGCCTTGTGGTATACATAATTTTTTATTCTTGAACAAAAAGCCTTCTTGGATAAATATTTTTTCCATACCTTGGTGTCTTGGCATGTCTCCCATATCTTGGAAAAATAAAGGTCCTTGTACTAATCCTTCATGTGATCCATTCCAATTACTTCAATCTCCATGGTCTTCAACAATAATATCCTTATACTAAATGCATTGGCTACCTAATTTGATTGTCCTAACCTATGCTTAAAATAAATGAATAAATTTTTAGTTACTCAACACACTTTGTCTACCTTTTATTTAGTTTGGCTTGGCTATTTACATACTACAATTTCTTATGAACTATGTGTAGGAAAAACTCCTTAGAAAACAAGTAACTCCTTAGAAAAACAAGTGCCTTCATTTTTTTAATGCCTAAATAATGTCATAAATTTGTTGATCATAAACTGAGTACTTTTGCTTTGCCCCACTTAGTTTCTCATTGAATAATATAATAGTTTTTCCTTCTTTACTTAACATGGATCCAATTGTCTTTCTGCTAGAATCACACTCCACTTGAAATACCTTTTCAAAATTAGGGGTTGCCAATACTACCTATTTAGTCACATTTTTCTTTAGTAGTTGAAAGCTCCTTTTTCTTAAGCGGTGCATTCAAATATCTCTTTCTTCGTGCAAGAGGTTAATGGTACACAAATGCCACTAAAATTCCTTATAAACTTTTTATAGAAGCTTTCTAACCCGTGAAAATGTTTTACCTCTATTGTATTTGTTGGGGTTGGCTACTTCTTAAGTGCAACTACCTTTGTAGGGTCCATCTTCAACCCTTTTCTTGAGATCATGAATACTAAGTAAATCAATTCTTCCTTCAATAAGGAGCATTTCTTGAGGTTTTCAATAGCCTCTCTTCCTTCAAAATTTCCCTACTCTTTCTATATATTTGTAAATCATACATATATACTACAAAAAAAAATTCTTCATTCATCAATCTCAAGAACATGATTAGGACATTGGTTAACCCAAATGGCATAACCAGCATCTCATATAGCCCATTCTTAGTTCTAAATAAAGTCTTCCACTCATCACCCTCTCTTATCTTGAATTGATGATAGCCACTCTTTAAACCCACTACAAAGGGACTCAAACTCTCTCAAATAAATACTCTATCCAACAATTCTTGCACTTGTTAGTTCAACTTTGTTGACATCTTAAGATCCACTCGATGAGGTACCTTGTTGGATAAACTAGCTCCTAGAATCAAATCAATTTGATGAGAAATTTTTCTCACAAGTGGTAGTCATTTTGACAAGTCTTGACTAACAATGCTTGCACTCTCATTTAGTATGCTTGTTACTTCAATTGTATCTCTTCTTCCCTCTTTTCCTCTTGAGAAAAGATAGCATAACATACCTAAGTCTCCTTGGCTTCTCTTAATAATTACCTATCGATTACTATTCCACTCTTAGTCTCCTCTATTTCTTCTTTTCATTATAGCAACTCAATTTTTACCATATCTGGATATTGTGATAATATTCTTTTTTTTATCATGGATTGCACTCTAGTCATATTTCCATGATCTTCCTAATAGAACATGACAAACAAGCATCAAAATCGCATCATACCACCAAGGCTTTTAGGGAACATCTTTAGCAACAACATGTCATCATATATAATATCATGGCATGTTGTCCTAAACATTCTTAAATGTTCAATTGGGTCCTTTTCCCCTTATAAATAGGTAACATCAGCATTGGAAAATGCTTAGGGTAGGGTCTAGAAGCGACAATAGGGTCTAAGGGCTGATTGCACATTTCTCTATAGTTGTAGGTGAAACTTGGAGGTTGAATCATATCCACTCTTGAGACCAATTATTTCACCACATTAATTAAACTTTGTATATCATGATTGTTTTTGTGCAATACCCCTAGGTTCCCTAGGGGAGGGTTATACGTAGGCTATTGAAAGGGAACTTTGTCAATGTTGAAGGTATTGACACTATTATGGTATGTGTTATGATATGTGGTATCTTGTTGTGAAGGGTAACTGACATTTGGTGGAATAAAATCATGAATGTTAAGATGAGCATAATGAGGAAATTGAGCATAATTTTAGGATGCACTACTAGTTGGAGGGGCCTAGAAAGTTTTCAACTTCCAAAAAATAGGTTTAAATAGATGAAAATATATAAATAGTGGAGACTAGTAAGGAATAATATTGGAAGAAATACCAATTCTTTTGAGGCTTTAGCTTATAAAGAAAAATTAGAGCTTAGAGGACATGGTATAACAAGATCATAATATTAACAATGAACTATCTATTCAATATGATCCTAATTTAGGGTTGAACATTCTCCATGAAGCTAAGGAATATGTTAACAATCCACCACTATTCTCATAGGTTAATCAATATTCAAGATCAAATAATATGCACATAATTCAATCCATAACAATGAACATGAAACTCTTTTAATACTAGCTAGGTTTTACACATAGTGTCATCAGGAGATCTACTAGGACATGGAAGATTTGCTAGGGTTTACACATAGTGTTATTGGGATATTTGTGAGGGTTTACACTTAGTGTCATTGGGATATCTACTAGGGTTTGTGCATAGTGTCATTAGGAGATATGTGAGGGTTTATGCTCATTATCATCAAGAAATATTTTAGGGTTTATGCACAGTGCCACCAAGAGATATACTAGGACATAGGAGATCTACTAGGGTTTACATATAGTGTCATCAAGAGATATACCAAGGTTTGAGATCAATCCTATCGAAATATCTGGTAAGGTTTATGTATAGTGTCATTAGGATTTCTATTAAGATATAACATATATGCTAGGGTTTACACATAGTGTCATTAGGAGACCTACAAGGGTTTGCACTTAGTGCCATTGAGATATCTGCTAGGGATTACACATAGTGTCATTAAGAGATCTAAAAGGGTTTGCACTTAGTGTCATTGATATATCTACAAAGGTTTACACACAGTGTCATTGGGAGAGGGTTTGCACACAATATCATGAGATTAGCACATAGTGTCATCACTATTACATGTAGAATCCTTAGTAAGGATGGAGATGATGGACGGCTCGATGGGGTATGGTGCTAGTTTTGAGTCTTGACAAAACCCTAGCATGGTGGATGTTGTTCATGGGTTAGGAGAATAGTTGTAGTAGGCAACAAGTATGGTAGACACAATATCTTTGACCCTAGGGTCTAGTCTTGGGTAAATGTTCTAAAGGGCAAGCAAAAGGTGAATAATTTTTGTTTTAACTTACAATCACTTGTAGGAAGACTCTTAGTACCAGACTCTTTAGTGAACATGGTTGTTTCACAAGGGGAGTTTACACTGGTTGGAAAATTTTTGGGTGTCCATACTGAGTCTAAATGGAAACTACTAGGGTTCAAGTAGATTATGGCCATGAAGAACACAAGCTTATACTCTGAGGGGGGTGAACAGTACAAGACCACTTCTTACTTTTCTTTCCAAAATAATATTATTCAATCCTATCAATGGCAATATCAACAATAGTAACCAAAGCAATGCACAAATCATCACACACAATAGAGATACCAATTTAACATAGTTCACCCAATGTGGGCTACTCCACGGAGAAAATATTTCACTAAAATTTTCTCAATCAAATCTCTTGGGAAACCTTTCCCTATTACAATGTTTATGGACCTTTGTCCAAAGGAGACACCAATCCCCTAATTTGATTTGTGTATCTCTATCCATAGGAGAAATCCTTCTCCTCTGCTCTGGTTGGTGAACCTCTAGAAGACAATTGCCTCCACTGCCTTGGGATGTGGATCTCTCTCCACTAAATACCTTTGTCCTCTTTGTCCTGGCTAATGGATCTCTATCCACTAAAGACTATTATCCTCTGCTATGTCACCTCCAAATCTCTACTCTATCTCAAATCTGCACTAAACATAGTCCTTCGATCTAGCACAAATATGCTTGATCTCTATCTTGTTTTGTACTAAACTTAGTCCTTCGGTCTAGCACAAAACCTGCTAAATCTCTATCTTTGGTTTGGTAAAAATTTGTCCTCATATCTGCACCAAAATCTATCCTCTGTCTATCTTCAATATTTACCACAAGGCCTAATCAATCACAAATCACCTCTACTAGATCTACCCCAAATCTTAACTCAAGGTTTGAACAAATCAATCAATCAACTCAGTTATCAAGTCTTCACAAAGACCTGTCTCAAATCCATCCATAAGTCCTCTCAAGAATTTATCCAATTATGCTCTCAAATCTTCTCTAAGACTTACCTCAAATCTGCTCAACAAGTCCCCACTAGAACTTGTCCAATCTACTCTACAAGTCCTCACTAGAACTTGTCCAATATACTCAACAAGTCCTCACTAGAACTTGTCCAATCTGCTCAATAAGTCCTCATTAGAAATTATCCAATATTTGTCCAATCAATTGTAAGCTTTCATAAAATCTCACACAAATCTATCCTTAAGTCCCTACTAGGACTTACTCAAATCTGCCACTATCTTTTACAAAAGATTTTCAACACAATTGCAAACTTGCTTACTCAACTCAACTCAATCTATCACAAAAAACCTCTTTCACTTGTATGAACAAGTTTTCACTCAAATATCACATTAAAACATAGATAATGGTTAGAGAATCAATATGTTACTCACTCACAACAGTGACTCAATCACTTTCAAACCCTTATGTTCAACTCATATAGAGAATGGTTAGAGACTCAATATGTTTCACACACTCAAATACTCAATCACTTTCAATTTCACTTTGTAACTCTCAGAAACATATAGAGAATGGTTAGATACTCAATATGTTTCACACAATCAATCAATTTCAATCTCTCTTTCAAATCAATTCAAAATTAAGAATAATTTGTTTCACAAAACTTGAACTATCACTTCAAAACTTTCCAATCACTCAACCAACTCAGTCAATGAAATCAACTTGCTTGCAAAACCCTAAGCCAATGTTTCATTCAATTCTCTCAACAAATCTCACAATGGAACTTCAATCTTAACTCAAGATTTTCTCACATTCACATAACAATGATACTCATGTTCTTTGCATTCAAGATAGTTCACAAGTTCTCACTCAAGCATTCATCAATCAAGTATGTAAAGACATGCTCAACAATGCTTATCAAACAAGGTTTTTATTGTAAACTTTCACTCAAAAAATCTTTAACCATCACTCTTAACAATGCTCATAAAAACAACCTTTTCACTCCAACTTAGCATACATAACATCCAACAATCACTCTCAAGGACAATGTGTCCTTACATCTTGTTTGATGTAGAACTGCTATTAAAAACCTATCTTAAACACAATTTTCTTCTTTGCCAATTTCAATGGTTAGATGATAAAATATCACACTAACTCTCTTCAAAAATATTTCTCAATCACAAAAATAATCAAACTCAAATACACCTTATTACTCCTTTGAAATTAGCAATCACCAAATCATACAAAAATCAATTACTCCTTATAATCTCCAATCTTTAATTAACAACCTCCAAAAATCAAAACCTCAAAAATAATGCTTCCTATTCTTTTATCTCCCTCAAATACTCAATAATCAAATTTAAAAATAAACTTTATAATCCTCAAAAATATTTATTTTTATTCAACCTTTAGAAAATCTGAAAATAGCAATTAACCTTGGCAAATCATGAGCACATACCTCTTACCATGCAAAAGGACCTCGACGGGTTTCAAACATGGAACCTCTCCCAGCCGAGCACCTTAGCAAGGCGCTAGCCCACCATGTGGGCTACGTGCCTTCCCACAAATAAGAAAGCTAACGCCTTCCCTTTGTGCCTTCCTCGATGGGCAGCACACAAAAACCAATCACTTCTGCTTTGCAAAAATCGAATCCAGCGAGTTTCGAACCTTGCACCACGAGCTTGCCAAACTTAGCGTTTCCCTCAATTTCTAGCTGTGCTACATAGCATTGTGCTATGAAGAAGGAGCTCCGCTCCTCTTTGTCTTATTCTCTGCCACCAAAAACCTTTGAAATGTGACATATTCTCTTCCCTTGTGCACGATAGTCGAGAGCATAGCACATGTGAATTACATGGATGGGTTTTAGACAAAGTCTTGCCCCCCTTTTATATGCATAGACCAAGCTTTGAAAATGTCGATAGATAATTCAAATTTTCGAATTCGAATTATAAAATAAACTTTATAATCCTAACTTTAGGATTATTTTAATTAACATAAATTAATTTTATAATTAAATTATAATTAATCTATAATTAACTTAATAACTTTAGAAATTAATTTAATTAATTAATAAATTAATTTATAATGAAATTATTTAAATTAATTGATAATTAATTTAAATCTCCCCTTTTAATATTATAATAAAATATTATAATATTATTTTGCTTGGGCCTCTTCATTGCTCTTTGAAGCTCATCTGACCATCTAGAACCAGATTTGACCAACTGAACGTGGACTTTCCTTTGCACTGATTTCGGAACTGCTTCTTCTTGCATTGCTCACTGAAACTGACTCTTGACATCAATGACAACTCAATTATTCAAAATGTCCAAAAATATTCCCCTTTGTCATTGATGGCAACCCAATTACCTTTTACCATTTCCTTAACATTTTATGTTCTACTCCCCCTGGGAAACTGCTCCCCCTAACTCAATGCTCTCCCCTTAAATCAAATCTCTCCCCCTTACTCAAATCTCTCCCCCTTTGACATCAATGGCAAAGGGTCACCTTTGGGGCTCGTGGCTAAGAATGAGACTCTTATCTTAGCCCCTCCCCCACATCCTCTTGAGGTGGTTAATTTTGGGGTGGGAGTATTTCTACTTCTAGCATACACTAATATTTACCTTTGTTCACTTTTCTTCTCATCTGATCCTTTTGATTCCTTTGACTGTTTTTGTTCTTTTGTCTTTGGAATTTCTGCTCTACACCACTTTGTTGTATGTCCATTATTATTACACTTATAAAACTTGATATTGTTATTCCTTAGAGGTGCAAATGTCTTGGAATTTCTCCTGGTGAAGCCATATCTATTCCTATCATGAACCTTGCAATTCATTGTCTTGTGATCAAACTGATTACATGAGTAGCAATACCCATGAAAAAGCTATCTATTTTTGAAATTTCCATATTCTTATCTTTCATGTGTCCTAAACTGTGTAGCGTTATGCCCAAACCTATGATATGAGAAGCATCGTCCATTGAAGAAACCTTGCCTTGACCCCATTGGTCTCTTAGTCTCTTCTACCTTGTGTTGTTTCCTGATCCACTTGTTCCTTATTTGTGCATTGTTCCTTTTCTTGGTGAACTTTCTATTGTTCAACTTATCCTTAGAAGTCTCACGCTCTCTTTCACTTTCTTCTTTTGATGCTTCTTCTTCTTTGGTGTTTGAGCTTGACTCTCCTTTTTTTGTTTCCTATTCCCCTTGTTCTTCTTCAAAACTAAGTCTTGTTTTGGTGACTAATGATCTTTGTGCACTGATAATCTTGTCCAGAGATTTTGAATTTTTCTCAACCTTGTGTAGCTTGTCCTTAGAGTCTTTCACTTCCATCCTTAGTGAAACTATCTCATGTTCTAATTTTTCACACTCTAGATATTTTATCTTTAATTTTTCAGCCATACCTTCTTCAATTTTCTTTGCTTCTTCAACCTTAATTTTGAAGTTAGTGAGCTCTTGTAGAAACTTTGCTTTTGCTTTCTCATCTTCTTGAGCTTGAACCCTTAATCTTGAGTTCTCCATTTTTAATTCTTTAAGATCAACAATAATTCTTTTACATTCTAGCTCTTTTACCTTTTACTGTTCAACCATACCTTTTTCAACTCTCCTTGCCTTTTCAACCTTATATTTCAAGTCGGAGAGATCTTGTAGAAGCTTCGTCTTACATTTCTCCTCCTATTGTATTTGAGCCTTTAATTCTAAGTTCTCTCTTTTCAACTCAACAAGTTTCTTAAGTGTGGCTTCCTCCTTTTCTATTTTTGAAATTTTCTCTTTTCTTTGGTCTTCAATTTCTTCTATTGTCCAAAGTGGAGTTTCCTCTTCATACTTTTTTTGACTGCCCCTGTTATTTTTTTCCGAACCATTCTCTAGGAATTCAATTCTGAAAGTATCATCTTCATATTCACTACTACTAAACCCATTGAAATAACCTGCATCATGATTGATTTGACCACAAACAAAATATTCTTCACCTTCTTGTGAACAATAGGCTGCAAGGTGACCTATCTTCCTACATCTTGTACAAAACTTTATCAATCTGGATTTTTCTCCACTATTTAATTCATATCTTGAATCTATTTCTATTTTTCCTCCCAAAACAACAACATTAAATTCATTTTCCTTTTTTTCATGACCATGTGTGTTATTTTCTTCTTGTGTCTCATGGTTCTACTTTTGCCTTTCTTTTCCATTTGTGTTCTTGTAAGACCTTCCTTTAAGTTAAACCTTTTCTGAAGGAACCAGCTCTGATACTAATTGAAGAACACAAGATTATACTAAGAGGGGGGTGAATAGTATAAGACCACTTATCCTCTATCTATATTCATGCTTTACCACAAGGCCTGATCAATCATAAATCACCTCTACTAGATCTGCCCCAAATCTTAACTCAAGGTTTGTTCAAATCAATCAATAAGCTCAGGTTTCAAGTCTTCACAAAGACTTGTATCAAATCTATCCACAAGTTCTCTCAAGAACTTGTCCAATTATGCTCTCAAGTCTTCTCTAAGACTTACATCAAATCTGCTCAACAAGTCCTCACTAGAACTTGTCCAATCTGCTCTACAAGTCCTCACTAGAACTTGTCCAATCTACTCAACAAGTCCTCACTAGAACTTGCCCAATCTACTGAACAAGTCCTCACTAGAACTTATCCAATATCTGTCCAATCAATTGTAAGCTTCCACAAAATATCACACAAATTTGTTCTTAAGTCCCCACTAGGACTTACTCAAATCTACCACTAGCTTTTACAAAATCTTTTCAACACAATTGCAAACTTGCTTACTCAACTCAACTCAATCTATCACAGAAAACCTCTTTCACTTGTATGAATAAGTTTTCACTCAAATCTCACAATAACACATAGATAATGGTTAGAGACTCAATATGTTACTCACTCACAACAATCACTCAATCACTTTCAAACCCTTTTGTTCAACTTCAAAAATATATAGAGAATGGTTAGAGACTCAATATGTTTCACACACTCAAATACTCAATCACTTTCAATTTCACTTTGCAACTCTCAGAAACATATAGAGAATGGTTAGAGACTCAATATGTTTCACACACTCAATCACTTTCAATCTCTCTTTCAAATCAATTCAGAATAAAGAATAATTTGTTTCACATAACTTGAACTATCACTTCAACACTTTCCAATCACTCAATCAACTCAGTCAATGAAATCAACTTGCTTGCAAAACCCTAAGCCAATGTTTCATTCAATGCTCTCAACAAATATCACAATGGAACTTTAAACTTAACTCAATATGTTCTCACATTCACATAACAATGATACTCATGTTCTTTGCATTCAATATAGTTCACAAGTTCTCACTCAAGCATTCACCAATCAAGTATGTAAAGACTTTCTCAACAATGCTTATCAAACAAGGTTTTTATTGTAAACTTTCACTCAGAAAACCTTTAACCATCACTCTCAACAATGCTCATAAAAACAACCTTTTCACTCCAACTTAGCATACATAACATCCAACAATCACTCTCAAGGATAATGTGCCCTTACCTCTTGTTTTATGTAGAAGTGCTCTTAAAAATCTATCTTAAACACAATTTTTTTATTTGCCAATTTCAATGGCTAGATGATAAAATATCACACTAACTCTCTTTAGAAATATTTCTCAATCACAAAAATAATCAAACTCAAATACACCTTATTACTCCTTTGAAATTAGAAATAATCAAAGCATACAAAAATCAATTACTCAATTACTCCTTATAGTCTCCAATCTTTAATTAACAACCTCCAAAAATCAAACCCTCAAAAATAATGCTTCCGATCCTATTATCTTCCTCAAATACTCAATAATCAAATTTAAAAATAAACTTTATAACCCTCAAAAATATTTATTTTTATTCAACCTTTAGAAAATCCAAAAATAGTAATTAACATTGGCAAATCATGAGCGCATACCTCTTACTATGCAAAAGGGCCTTGGTGGATTTCAAACATGGAACCTATCCCAGTCGAGCACCTTAGAAAGGTGTTAGCCCACCACATGGGCTACGTGCCTTCCTATAAAGAGGAAAGCTAATGCCTTCCCTTTGTGCCTTCCCCAATGGTGTAGCGCACAAAAACCAATCACTTTCGCTTTACAAAAACCGAAGTCAACAGGTTTCGAACCTTGCACCACGAGCCTGCCAAACTTAGCACCTCCCTCAATTGCCAGTTGCGCTACACAGTGTTATGCGATGAAGAAGGAGCTCCGCTCCTCTTTGTATTATTCTCTGCCACTAAAAACCTTTGAAACACGAAATATTCTCTTCCCTTGCACATGATAGTCGAGAGCATAGCACATGCAAATTACATGGATGGGTTTTAGACAAAGTCTTGTCCCCCTTTTATATGCATAAACCAAGCTTTGAAAATGTCGACAAATAATTTGAATTTTCGAATTCAAATTATAAAATAAACTTTATAATCCTAACTTTAGGATTATTTTAATTAACATAAATTAATTTTATAATTAAATTATAATTAATCTATAATTAACTTAATAACTTTAGAAGTTAATTAAATTAATTAATAAATTAATTTATAATGAAATTATTTAAATTAATTTATAATTAATTTAAATCTCCCCTTTTAATATTATAATATTATTTTTCTTGGGCCTCTTCATTGCTCTTTGAACCTCATATGACCACCTGGAACCGAATCTGACCAACTGGACATGGGCTTTTCTTTACACTGATTTCGGAACCGCTTCTTCTTGCATTGCTCACTAAAACTGACTCTTGACATCAATGACAACTCAATTACTCAAAATATCCAAAAATCTCCCCCTTTGTCATTGATGGCAACCCAATTACCTTTTACCATTTCCTTAACCTTTTCTATTTTACTCCCCCTAGGAAACTGCTCCCCCTAACTCAATGCTCTCCCCTTAAATCAAATATCTCCCCCTTACTCAAATCTCTCCCCCTTTGACATCAACGACAAAGGGTCGCCTTTGGGGATCATGGTTAAGAATGAGACTCTTAGCTTAGTCCCTCCTCTACCTCCTCTTGAGGTGGTTAATTTTGGGGTGGGACTATTTCTACTCCCAGCATGCACTGATCTTTGCCTTTGTTCACTTTTCTTCTCATCTGATCCTTCTGATTCCTCTGACTGTTTCTGTTCCTACTTGTCTCTGGAATTTTTGCTCTACACCACTTTGTTGTATGTCCATCATTATTGCACTTATAACACTTGATATTGTTATTCCTTAGAGGTGTAAATGTCTTGGGATTTCTCCTGGTGAAGCCATATCTATTCCTATCATGAACCCTACAATTCATTGCCTTGTGACCAAACTAATTAAATGAGTAGCAATACCCATGAAAAAACTATTTGTTTCTAAAATTTTCATATTCCTATCTTTCATGTGTCTTGCACTATGTAGCCTTATGCCCAAACCTATGACATGAGAAGCATCGTCCATTGAAGAAACCTTGCCTTGACCTCATTGGTCTCTTAGTCTCTTCTACCCTGTCTTGTTTCCTGTTCCATCTGTTCCTTATTTGTGCATTATTCCTTTTCTTGTTGAACTTTCTATTGTCCAACTTATCCTTAGAAGTCTCACTCTCTCTTTCACTTTCTTCTTTTGATGCTTTTTCTTCTTCTTTGGTATTTGAGCTTGACTCTCCTTTTTTTGCTTCATGTTCCCCTTGTTCTTCTTCAAAACTAAGTCTTGTTTTGGTGATTGATGATCTTTGTGCACTGATAACCTTGTCCAGAGATTTTTGAATTTTTCTCAACCTTGTGTAGCTTGTCCTTAGAGTCTTTCACTTCCATCCTTAGTGAAACTATATCATGTTCTAATTTTTCACACTCTATATCTTTTATCTTTAATTTTTTAGCCATACCTTCTTCAATTTTCCTTGCTTCTTCAACCTTAATTTTAAAGTTGGTGAACTCTTGTAGAAACTTTGCTTTTTCTTTCTCATCTTCTTGAGCTTGAACCCTTAATCCCGAGTTCTCCCTTTTTAATTCTTCAATATCAACAATAAGTCTTTCACATTCTAGCTCTTTTACCTTTGATTGTTCAACCATACCTTTTTCAACTCTCCTTGTCTTTTCAACCTTATCTTTCAAGTCGGAGAGATCTTGTAGAAGCTTCGTCTTACACTTCTCATCCTCTTGTATTTGATCCTTTAATTATAAGTTCTCTCTTTTCAACTCAACTAGTTCCTTAAGTGTGGCTTCCTCCTTTTCTTTTTCTAAAATTTTCTCTTTTCTTTGGTCTTCAATTTCTTCTATTGTCCAAAGTAGAGTTTCTTCTTCATACCTGTTTTGACTATCCCTGTTATATTTTTTTGAACCATCCTCTAGGACTTCAATTCTAAAAGTATCATCTTCATCTTCACCGCTACTAAACCCATTGCAATAACCTGCATCATGACCGAATTGACCACAAACAAAACATTCTTCACCTTCTTGTGAACAATAAGCTGCAAGGTGACCTGTCTTCCTACATCTTGTACAAAAATTTATCAATCTGGATTTTTCTCCACTACTTGATTCATCTCTTGAATCTATTTCCATTTTTCCTTTCAAAAAACAACATTAAATTCATCTTCCTTTTTTTTATGACCATGTGTGTTCTTTTCTTCTTGTGTCTCATGGTTCTACTTTTGCCTTTCTTTGCCATTTATGTTCTTGTAAGATATTCCTTCAAGTTGTTAAACCTTTTTTGAAGGAACCAACTTTGATACCAATTGAAGAACACAAGCTTATACTAAGAGGGGGGGTGAATAGTATAAGACCACTTTTTACTTTTCTTTCCCAAACAATATTATTCAATACTATCAATGGCAATATCAACAATAGTAACCAAAGAAATGCACAAATCATCACACACAATAGAGACACCAATTTAATGTGGTTCACCCAATGTGGGCTACTCCACGAAGAAAATATTTCACTAACATTTTCTCAATCAAATCTCTTGGAAAACCTTTCTCTATTACAATGCTTATGGACCTTTGTCCAAAGGAGACACTAATCCCCTAATCTAGTCTATGGATCTCTATCCATAGGAGAACTCCTTCTCCTCTGCTCTGGTTGGTGAACCTCTATAAGACAACTACCTCCACTACCTTGGTATGTGGATCTCTCTCCATGGAATACCTTTGTTCTCTTTGTCCTAGCTAATGGATATTTATCCATTGGAGACTATTGTTCTCTACTCTGTCACCTCCAAAGCTCTGCTCTGTCTCAAATCTACACTAAACATAGTCCTTCGATCTAGCATAAATCTGCTCAATCTCTGTCTCTGGTTTGGTACAAAGCTATCCTCATATCTGTATCAAATATATCCTCTGTTTGTCTTCATGTTTTACCACAAGGCCTGATCAATCACAAATCACATCTACTAGATATGCCCCAAACCTTAACTCAAGGTTTGAACAAATCAATCAATCAACTTAGTTATCAAGTCTTCACAAAGACCTATCTCAAATCCATTCACAAGTCCTCTCAAGAACTTATCCAATTATGCTCTCAAGTCTTCTCTAAGACTTACCTCAAATCTTCTCAACAAGTCTCCACTAGAACTTGTCCAATCTACTCTACAAGTCCTCACTAGAATTTGTCCAATCTACTCAACAAGTCCTCACTAGAACTTGTCCAATCTGCTCAACAAGTCCTCACTAGAACTTGTCCAATCTGCTCAACAAGTCCTCACTAGAACTTATTCAATATTTGTCCAATCAATTGAAATCTTCCATAAAATCTCACACAAATCTATCCTTAAGTCTCCACTAGGACTTACTCAAATCTACCACTAGCTTTTACAAAAGCTTTTCAACACAATTGCAAACTTGCTTACTCAACTCAACTCAATCTATCATAGAAAACCTCTTTCACTTGTATGAACAAGTTTTCACTCAAATCTCACAGTAACACATAGAGAATGGTTAGAGACTCAATATGTTACTCACTCACAACAATCACTCAATCACTTTCAAACCCTTTTGTTCAACTTCAGAAACATATAGAGAATGGTTAGAGACTCAATATGTTTCACACACTCAAATACTCAATCACTTTCAATTTCACTTTGCAACTCTCAAAAACATATAGAGAATGGTTAGAGACTCAATATGTTTCACACACTCAACCACTTTCAATCTCTCTTTCAAATCAATTCAGAATAAAGAATAATTTGTTTCACAAAACTTGAACTATCACTTCAACACTTTCCAATCACTCACTTTCCAAATTATAATTAATCTATAATTAACTTAATAACTTTAGAAGTTAATTAAATTAATTAATAAATTAATTTATAATGAAATTATTTAAATTAATTTATAATTAATTTAAATCTCCCCTTGTAATATTATAATAAAGTATTATAATTTTATTTTACTTGGGCCTCTTCATTGCTCTTTGAACCTCATCTGACCACCTGGAACCAGATCTGACCAACTGGACGTGGACTTTTCTTTGCACTGATTTCAGAACCACTTCTTCTTACTTTGCTCACTGAAATTGACTCTTGACATCAATAGCAACTCAATTACTCAAAATGTCCAATAGGTTATGCCTAAGAGCTTCTTTCTTATGAACCTAAACTATGAGGAGGATTGACATAGGATTATTCAAGGGGGAAAGGGAGTTCCTGAAGTCAATTGAGATTTAATCGAAGCATGACATATGAAAACAACCTTTAGAATACGAGAATGTTGTAGTCAAATACTCTCTATGTAAGAAGTTCACACACTCCAGCTTCAATTATACCATAAAAAATAAAGAAAACCAAGGGAAGAAGATGTGGAAATGTAAACAAAACCTAAACCCTCATCCTTATAAAAATAAGGGATAACCAAAGACAAGTATCAATTTGGCAAACAATGGAGATGCTCCAAAAAGAATCAATCTAAGGCTCTAACAAAAGGAGGGATTGCTCTTGAAGAAGGTAAGTTTAAAGAAGAAAATATTGAGCTAATCCTCTCGGTCTATGAACCTACTTGAAGGATAATGCAATTGGTGGAATAATTATTTTAGTTGTATACAAGATTTAGAAAATGAAATAACCTGAGTGGAAGGTTTGGGTGAACATAGTGAGGTAAATCCCAAATCCCCTTTGAGGAACCAGTTTGAATGGAAAGAAACAAAGCATATTTAAGTATCACCTCCTAATATCTTGATAAAGAAATGGAAATTATGGTAAAATCAAGAGGAGAGAGTAGTAATCCAAATAGGATTACAAGAATCTAGAAGAAAGGGAAAGCATATGGGAAGACCATAGAAGGTAAAATTCAGAGAGAATGAAATGGCTATTGAGGTGGTGAATGGCACTCAAGCAATCCTTAACTTTGGGGGCAAGAAACACCCCTTGAAATCTAAGTAATGAAAATAATGTCTTGGAATATTAGGGGGTTGAATGCCCCCTCAAAACATTGGGTGGTTTTTGCTTTAAGATAATATCATCAACTAGATATGATTTTACCTAGCTCAACAATATTCTCATCAACATTTTACAAGGGTTGAATCCACTCATTTTATCAGACATTTATTTGGAGTCGACTTTGAATCACCTGGTGGCGAGAAGACCTAGAGTTGTTGTTGTTGAATTGTCAATGTTTTGGGTATTAAGTACAAGTGGCATTTATATGTTTATCGTCCATCGATTGATCTAGCTACTAGTCTTTTGCTTAGAAGTATCTCTTGTAGCTATTTTTTTTTATAGTTTTTGTTTTGTTCCAACTATTATCCTCAATGGTGAGACTGAAATGTATAATATTTGGACATGTTTTGTAAAATGGATATGGCCCTTTCAATCCCCTTATTAACCATCAAAAATAATAATAACTCTCTTAATATTACTTAAAATATATCTACTATAATCAATGCATAAATGCAATGCTTCTTTGATTGCATATTACAAAGCTTTGTCTTCAATATATACATACATGAGACTCTTCATATTCTCAAGAATCTTGATCTTTGCACTTACATAAACCTTTTATCTCCTCATAGTAACAAGAGATCCAACTCTTCATATTTCTCAATACATAATAATAAATCAAATATATTTACATAAATACAGAGCCTCTCATGATTGCTTATAACTCATAACTCCTCACGTATAGCTCATACTTATTAACATGACACCTCACATACATAACTCCATACTTATTTACATGACACATAACTCGCACTTAATAATATGACACCTCCAATAGACTCACACCCTAGACTAAACTATTTACAAGGTCCTTGCATTAGTATTGTAAGGTACCAAATAATGTAATACCTCCAACACCCCCCCATGTATTACATTATTTGGTATGAAGGTCCTTTGTCTTCATGTTCTTTCATCTTCTTGATATGACTTAGATGATGCATTTTATATTGTTCTAATTTTGGTACTGATTTTATTTCTTTTGGATTGATTGTTAAAGAAGTTCATACCCTTTTTCTAGCCATATCTAAAATTGGAAAAAATTTACTGAAAAAATCCATTCAGTGTTATCCTTGTTATTATTTTTTCATTTTATCCCATTTGTTCATGCTTATCCATCCTTATTTCCTTTGTACCAACAATATTTTTTAGAGTGATTATTACCTCCACAAATTTCACAACAATGAAGATTTCAACATATTTCTATATTATATCCATGCCTCTCACAACGTCCACATTTGTTTCCTAATTGTTTTAGCTCTTCATTATTTTTCTTTACAATATTCTCTTGCTAATTTTTTTAGAATTTGTGCCATTGTATCCTATCAAAAACTCTATGTCAATCTCTTTGTCACTATATTGATATCATTACAATGTGTATTGTCATGCATACTTTTTACACACTCTTTGTCTTCATGAATAAATTTCAAATCCCTTATGTCACATGCAATGTCTATTCTTAGAATAAGTTCTCATGTATTTGTTGTCATGGATCCCAAATCACAAGTATCACAACTTGCATAGGTCTTTATGGACTTCAAATCATAATTCTCATTTTTCTTTTGATGAAGATCACTAGTGTCACAACATGCATCTGTCATCATGGGTCTTAAATCTATGGTATCACAACATGCATTAGTTGTCATAGGCCTTAAATCATTTGTGTCACAACAAATATCTTTCATCATAGGCTTGTTCTTCACTTCTTCAAAATTTTCTTGTTTTTTACCTTAAGAACATTGACATTAAGATTAAAAGAATGAAACAAGAACATTTTTTAAAATATTTTTTAGAAGAAATAAGAAGTAAAAGAGAAACTTTAAAATTCTAAAAATGTGAGCATAATAGTTCAATCTTGGAGGAAAGGGATTTGCTTAGTGAATATCATAATATTTTGAGTAAGGAAGAGAAATTTTGGATATTAAAATCAAGACAAACTTGGTTAAAAGAAGATAAAAACACAAAAAAATTCCATATGATGACAATAGTACAAATATCAACATCTAGAATTAGTAAAATTAAATCAATATAAGGGGATTAGAATGAAGACCAAAGTGAAATAAAAAAATGAGGCAAGGTTTTTTTTACCAGAATATTCTAGGATCAAAGGATTTTGAAGTTCTTAATGATAAACTACTACAAAACATACCTTTAGTTATAACAAATGAAGATAATAAGAAACTAATGGAGCCTATTAGTCTGTAAGAAGTTCATTTAGCTCCTTGCTCTTTTGATAAGGATAAATCCATAGGTTTGTATGGGCTCTCTATAACATTACATTAGCATAATTGGGAAATAGTGAAGGATTCCTTATTGGTGGTAGTGGAATAGTCTAGGGTAAAACAATGCATACCTTATAAAATAAATGTAATATATCTTACCTTGATTGTAAAAAGAAGAATGCAAAATTGTTTGATTCATTTAGGCCCATAAGCCTATGTAATACAACATATAAGATAATCTCCAAAGTGATAGCAAATAGGTTAAGACCATTGTTAGACAAAATTATTTTAGAAGAGCAAGGAGGATTTATGAAAAAGAGATAAATTCTAGATGGTATTTTTGCATTCAACAACCTCAAGAAAAGATAGAGCAATGATCTTGAAACTTGATATAAGTAAAACTTATGATAGGGTTAAATGGTATTTTCTTTTTACAGTATTAGAAAAGTTTAGATTTAAGAAGAAAAGGGTTATATGGATTAAATATTGTGTCTATATAATATCATATGTAGTGTTGGTCAATGAGTTAGTAATAGAATCATTTATATCCAAGAGAGGTCTTAGACAGAGAGATCCTCCATCACCATATATGTTCATTATTATGGCAGAGGTATTGAGTAGGAACTTGAAGAAGGTTAACAAAGATGGACTACTAAATAGACTTAGGGCTAGTAATAACACTGACAACATCAACCATCAATAGTTTGTAGATGATACAACCTTTTTTGTGAGGGAAGGTATAGACAAGGCCAGAGCTTTGAATAACTTATTAAAGGAATGTGAAAGAGCATCAAGGCAAAAATTTAATAGGATAAAATTCAAAAGTTACTTCCTAAACACTCTAGCTAGAATTAGAGAAAAAATATGCAAGTTACTTCAAATGGAGGAGGTAAATTTACCAGCAACTTATCTAGGCATGCCCTTATTTGAGGGGAGAATGATGATAGAATTGTGGAATCCAATTATAAGTAAAGTTCATAATAAAATATCATCGTGGAAAGGTAGATTGTTATTATTATTATTTTTGAATAAGCTATGTGTGGCTTCTATTGGGGGTCACTCCCATTATAAAAACAAAATATTACATTGCTCTCATTACATTTCTAACAAGTTAATTAAATCATATCCATCTTTGCCTTTCTATCAAATATATTCTCCATCTTCCTCAAACTGCTAAGTTTCCATAATCAACTTTTTTTGAAGGAACTAACAACAAGAACAACCCTTACATGACACATAACTCCAATAGATAGAAGGAAAACAAACATAATAGTCATCCATCAAAAATAAAATTAGTTCGATTATTTTTCTTCTGTAAAAGGGGTTCTTCCTCCTTTAGAGTGGCAAGAACTGAGAATGCATTTTTGCACTTCAAGCTCTTGAGTTAATATATAGTTGTAACAAAATTTGTAGGATCTTCATTTTCAAAAAAATGATTGTCATGGGTTATTTCGTAATTAGCTTCAAGAATACCATATGAGGTTCTAATATTTTTCATGGAACCATTTGGATTTTATCAATGATCTACTTCAAATTCTCCTTTTGGGGTTGAGTCTTATGTTGCTTGCATGATTCCTGCTGGACAATTGGTGCATCTAGAGGATAAGATTATTTTGAGACATTTGAAGGTTTCAAATCATTCACATGCAAGGCCTTCTCCACCAAGAAAAAATCAAAGCATGATCAGATGATCAAAAATCTCTTCTTTAGGTACCCATATTACTAACAGCCATAACATATTAGGGTGAAGTTTTCATATTCAATATTTTGGATCCATTCCCATTTGCTTGAGGAGATAGTAATGGATTGAGGCCCAGGAACTGAAACATCCATCTAAACATCCAATCTTGCTTTACTTATTTTAATTTTATCAAACAAATTTTCCTCTATTTGGACATCGATATCAATATGCACTAATGGCATTACCAATTTTGGTGAATATCTTCTCTTCCCAAAATTCCGTAGGGAGAGCATAGAGATTCACCCAAACTGGGAAGCCATCAACTTCTTCTATAAAGGGGTTGAAAATAAGAGTCCAAGCTCTTATATAGACACCCCTTTGTCCAAAAAAATAATTATATCTATAATCCATTACCCTATCTCTATCTGCTAAATTAGAAAAGGAAACAAAAAATAAATTTTTGGGTAGGAGAGTTACTTGGAATTTTGTACTAGTCCACCAATATTTAATGTATCCTTTGAGATCCTCTAGGTCTGGTCTTTTGCCCTTGAGTTTGCAAATAATTGTTTGGGATTTATGATCAATCAGATCCAACCCAAATTCATCCTCTAAAATCTTGATAGAGGGTAGAGGTTCATCCACCCACGAACCCAAAGATCCCTGAGAGATATTTCTTCTGATCAAAAAGGCTTTCTCACAGACTGAAGAGATGGTTTGTGAATAACCTTCTTCCTTCAATGCTTTACTGCACCTAGGGTTTGCATCCCTTTTGCAAATATTGTAGCCAAATTTATTGCTTTGTTCCATCGCTTGATTGCACCTAGGGTTTACACCCCTTTCACGAAGACTGTAGCCAAATTTATTGTTTTGTTCCATTACTTGACTACCAAGGTATATTGTTATTGTTAACAAGAAGAGTGCAACTAATTAAATCAATCTTACAAGCCATTCCAACATATTATATGTCCTTGTATACTATGCCAAAATCAATAGAAAAAGTTTTAATCTATATTATGTGATCATTTTTATGGTCAAAATTACATGATAAAAGGAAATTTCCTTTGGTGAAATGGAGTAAGGTGTTTGATGTTATAAATAGGGGAGGTCTCGGTTTAAAATTTCTTATGGATGTAAACTTATCTCTAAGGGAAAAAGTAATTTGGAGATTGTACAAAGAAAGTCAAAGACAATGGGCAATAAATATTGTACGTTGAGCCCAATGACCCAAGATTAATATTTTTTACATTTTCACTATTAGATGGTTTTGATCTATGGAATGGTTAAAGCAACAATTGATATAGTGATTAAAGGTCTAAGATGAGTGGTGGGAACTGAAGAAAAAAATTCTAATTGGATGGATACTTGGTGTGATAAAAAAACACTCAATCTAGATCCAATTTTGAAACCATGGATGAGATTACTTCAAGATAAATATGGTGATAGGGTTTCAAACATTATGTACAAAGATCAAGAAGGAAGATACAAATAGAAATAATATTTTCTTACAATTATACAAGACATTGATGCTAGGAGGTAGTTGAGTAGAAATATAACAACAATGATTATTTTGAGGGAATCCAAGGATAAGTTGATTTGGGAGTTGAATAGCTTAGGATAATATACAATAAGAAGCAATTATAACATAAAGCACCCACAAAATAAGAATATTGGAAGAATAAAGAGAGATATTTGGGATAGTCCAAGCATTCCTAAAATCAAAATGTTTGTTTGGCTAGTAGGTCATAGAATTTTTTAATTCTAGGATAACCTTATGAAAAGGGATTTTCATGGCCCTAGCATTGTGTTCTATGTAAAAATGAGGAAGAGAGTATAGACCATCTCTTGGAACATTGCTCAATAGTTTGTAAACTATGGGAATGAATTCTTAATATGTTTGGTAACTGCATGGTGATGAATGGAAAAATTGAAGAATGGTTAAAGCAATGGTAGAGCACTTTTAAAAGTGAGGCTTTATAGATAATCATGGATACATTGAAATATTTGGACTATATGGTTGGAAAGAAATAGGAGAATATTTAAATGAAAGGAAACCAATTTAGAGATAATGAAAAGGAAGATTTGTTTAGCTATAGAGGAGTCTAAACCAACCCTATCAACTAACCCAATCCCTAATCATGAAGCATGAAACCTTGATAGATGAAGTAAAGTTATCAATTAAATTATGATGTTGGGTACATGAAAAACTAAAGGTAAATAATATAAAGTAGAAACCACTTGGAGTTGGTCAAATTGAATTTTGATGGAGCATCTAAAATAAATATAAGACCAACAATAGGAGGAGTAAACAGAAATATTAGGGTGAGATTTTGTCACATTATGCTTTCAATAGTGGATTTAAGACAAATAATGAAGCTAAAGCTTGGGTAACTTTGGAAGGTTTAAAAATATGTAGATAAATGAAATGGAATAGAGTATGGATGGAAGGAAATTCACTGATAGTAATAAATACAATTTTGAGGAAAGCAAAGGCTCCATGGAACATTCAAGAGATCTTTGCAAAAATACAAAACCTTACTACAAAGTTTGAAAAATTAGGTTTACACATATGTTAAGGGAAGGGAACAAATGTCTATATAGGCTAGCCAATAGAGGGGTTTTAATATAGGATCATGAAGTTAAATTATCTTTTCCATGGTTAGATGAAGTAGTAAATTTAGCTAAAGTTGACAAGAAAATGTTGACTGTCTAAATCAAATAATGATTAAGATTTACTTTAATTTTTTCCATTGGTAATATTTTTTGCATTTTATAACATTAATGTGTTTTCATATAAATTATTTATTACAATTCTTGTGGTTGCACTTATGCTTCAAGAAGGAAACTAGCAATCTAGATCCGATAAAGTGTACTATGATAATGCAAACGGAAATGCTACTCTACTAAGATGCAATGCTTGGAAAATAGAGGAGGAGTTTTGATTTTGTGAAGGCTACTATAGAAAAAAGCCAAGAAGAAGGATGTTGAGTTTTGGAATATTTGCTCTCACACAAAAAGTTGAAGAAAATCCAAAAAATGAAAATAAAAAATTCTAACTTTTTATGAAAATGATGTAGGTATCTAGCTACAGTAACTCAATTGAGATGAGAATTGAATCTATTTGTAAACTCTCAAGATCTAAAGGAGATATTTATAATTTATCAAAGGTGGGGGACCCGAGTACAACCCCTTGTTATCCAACAAAAAAAAACTACTTTAATTTTTTTATTTTATTTATTTTGTGTTTCAAAAGTCTAAAAGTTGAATGAATACATTTGGTGGGACCAAGGCTATGGTTTGAAAAACTAATATCCTAAATATTATGTTGCATATTTGTTAGTGAATGTTGAATCAAGCAATGGAAAAACCACAACATAAAGGAGCCAAAAGGAAAATAGGTGTGATTAACTTGAATATATCAACTAATACCATGGCTAGCCCATCTCACGATAGACTAATAGTTCTAGAAGAACACATAGGGTCCTTGCAATATGATACGTTAGAATTAACCTTAGCCACGAGGGAACCAAAAAGCCTCATCATGGAACAACAAAAATGATTCAAAATAAGTTATTCAAATAAATCTACTCGAGACATCACTAGTAAAAATAAAATTCTCCACTACCATGGGCTTGTGCAATAGTAATGATTTTATAAATGAATCCCATATTCAAACTGAGTTGCAGATCAACAAAGAAAAAGAAAACGAAGACAATCTAATATTAAACACACATAATGACAAAAGAACAAGAACTATACAATAATTTAGAGGAGAATAGATCATGGACACAAGTAGTAAGACATCCAATAAAGGAAAAAAATATATTTAATAGAAAAAAATCAAAATGCAATTGTTAGAATAAAAGAAAAATATAAAATAAGTCAATAAACATCATTATTAAGAGTATGAAAAATAAGAAAACACAACCAATCAAATTTTTGCTCAACAATTTGATTAGCATTACAACTTGTTATTTTGCTCCATGGTAATCAAAGTTTTATAAGAACCATGTCTTAAATAATGAAGATCCACATATGGCATTGGCAAAAGATGTCACATAATATAACAAGCCTGAAGAGGTGGTTTTAGTGGGTGACTTTAATCTAGGACAACAAATAGACAAGCAAGCTTTTTAAAGAACAATAAAGGCATAGATGATAATCTACTATAGCTAGAAGAAGAGGTGGTTGACCATTGGTTAAGGTCCTCATATAATACTTAAGGAACCATCACACATTATGAAAAAGAACTTCTTAAACTATGTAGCATAGAGGGATTGATTATCTCTGATGTCATAAATATATGGCACAAATATAGAAAATACACTCGTCAAACATATAATGGACACAATGTAGTTGATTATGCTATTTGCTCACCAAACTTTATTTGAAGGATAAAATATCTACAAACTGAAGTAGTTTCCATGGAGCTAAAATATGATCATAAACTAATGTACATAAAGATCCAAATGCAATAAAGTGGGCAAGAAGAACATCTTCAGGTCATTGAAGGAAAGACAACAGGAAACATCTATATGATAAAGAAAAAAGATGTTTAAAACATTACTCAAGTAGATTATGCAAAGAGAAAATAAAGAGGGCATATATTTTTCATACTTATACATTTAATAGGAATAATTTGGTGGATATAATCATAGAAACCTTGAATCATGTAAAAATTTAAAACCCATAAAAAAAAAACATGAAAACTTCATTGTAAATCCATGGTATTGATGAAGAATGCAAAGTAGTAAGGGGAACCTTGAAAGAATTAGGCAAAGAGTAAACAAATAACAAAATATATAAATAGCTAGTGAAAACAAAAAAGGAAGAATACATAAAGAGCAATGCACAAAGAATTGATATATCTTGCAAAGCATAGCCTAAGACAATTTTTGAAAGAGCTACAATAAAGCAAAATGCAGACAAAAAACAACAATGGTTGCAATATGTTAAGCAACTATATGAGAGAAATCAAGAAAAAGATACCCCTCCTATAATTGACACAGTTGAGGAACTTATTTCTCTAAAAGATGCGAAGGAGAGCACTAAAAAAATAGCAACAAGTAAAACCCAAAATATAGATGGTTTGCAAGTTAAACATCGCAAGAGTAGGATTGACATCTTAACATCACACACCCAAAATATTTTTAATGACATCACTAAAGGGGCTTTCCATTGGAATGGATAACCAACCTAGTCATTCCATTGCATAAAAAATGAGACACCAACAATCCTTCAAATTATCATGATTAATCCTCTTTTTACAAAATTGCTAGGCAACATACTAGAAAGCAAAAGTTAATGGACAAAAGATTAAGGAAAAAGGACAATAGGGCTAGCAAGGTTTAGACCAAAGTACTCAATGATAGATTACTGCATTACTTTAAAGCACCTAATAGAGGATATGGAATGAAAAAGGAGAAGTTTATTGTTGTTTTATGGAATTTAAAAAAACTTTTGACATAGTACCTAGAGATAAATTACGAAAAAATAGAAGAATTGGCACATCAACCAACTACAAAGTTTGTACACAGACTTTATGAGTAGGTAGTGGCAAAAATCAAAACTCCAAAAGAACTATTAGAGTGTTTTGGAAGTGATATCGAGGTGAAATAGGGTTGTCCATTGTCACCTACTTTATTTGGCCTTTACATTGACAAAATAGAGGAATGGGCCAAAAGTATGGGAGGGAAGGGAATGAAATTGGTTTATTATGTAGTAAAACTTCTTCTCTATGTCGATGACCTCATCTTGATTGGCAAGACACTTTGAAAGTTTAAAAGAACATTTAAAAGCTTTAGAGCATTTTTGTAAAGAAGTTGGGATGCACATAAGCACTTCTTCTATACTCAGAGAGAGCAAAAACAACCATATATTTTATTTGAAGGAAATCCTTTAGAGGTAGTAATAGAATACAAATACCTTGGCTTAAATTTTCAAAGCAAACTTAATTGGAGAATATGTAGGATAAAATGAATACAAGCAAGATGGAGGGCATTGTACTCATCGCTAAACAAGAGCATAAAAACATAACTTTGGGATTGAACAATCATTAGGGTCCTTTTTGGGTTATTAGTTATTCTAGTGGCGCTTTATGGGTGTGACGTAGAAAAAATTCAAAAGCAATTAAATTATAAATAATTTTAGAATTAAATCATCACACACATGAGATTTTACTTGTTGATACAAGGACTTTTCCACTAGAAGTAGAAGCTATAATAAGGCTATTGGGATAGCTAAAGAAAATACAAAGAACGGAAGATGACATGTTGCCAAAATATGTAATAAAAGAAACACCGAATAGAAGAAAAATCACATGGATGAAATAAAACAATAAATGAATGAACAAATGAAGCATTAAATTTCATGAGGTCTAAAACTCCAATAAAAAAATTAAACAATATATGAGGAAAAAATTCAGACTTGTCATGTGAACTGAGAATTTAGGAAGAAAAAACAATAATACATCAACTAGTTAAACCCACACTGTAAACATAACCAAAAAGTACATAAATGCAAAGATCAAATGAAAGAAAAAATGCTTATATCCCAACTAAGATTGCTCCACGCCATCTCAGATAAGAAATTGGGAGATGAACAGTTCCTCAAGAGGCATGATCAAAACAAATGTATCTTTTCCACAATAAAAGTAGTAAAGACCAAAAAAAAATATTTTATCATGGAATGTGATGCCTACAAGGACATGACGATTGCATATAAGGATACTTTAAAATAAACTCAACAATGATTTTTTTGAAGAATTCAGAATAAAAAATATATAAAAACTTTTGATTAAAATCACCCCGAAAATAAACAACACTCCAAAAAATCATAAAAAATGTAGAGTTTATTATTTTTTTATTTGTTAAATAATTATCTTCATTGAACTTTAAAATTCTAACTATAAATAAAAAATCTAAAATTTAGACTTATTTATTTTTTATTTATAATTTAAATACATCATACCATACCTTATATTAAAATTCTAAATTCAATATAAAATAATTAAAATCATTTCATTATTTGCATCGGGTACCTTACTCACAAGTTCCCTCAATCCTCAAACGAATATTTGAGGTTCACGCTTGGTTTGCGTCGGATACAAAAAAAACCTCGGTTAACGTAAGGGAACGAAAAGTCTTGGCCCTAGGGGATATGGGGAACGATTTTTCTTAACATAAAGTTTCAAGCCCCCAAGGGTTAGGCGGATTAGTAAAGGCTTGACTTACCAAGTACTTGCTAAGAAGTATTTAGGTTCAAACCTCGGAGCTATCAGCTTTAACAAAGTTAGTAGTCCGTGTTAAATCCTCTAAATGCGCGTCAAACCAACAATAACGGTACAAAACCGATCGATGTTCTCCATTTCACGTAGGGTTAACAACAAGGAGACGAATAGATTGTAAGAAATAATATGTAATTTAAACCATATACTTAAAATTACTTAAAAAATAATAGTTTAAATAAATAAATAAAATAAAGTTTCATTTCAATAACCATAACAAAAAGTACTCCTCTCTTAAAAAAAAAAAAAAAAAAACTAATCAAATCCCTTACAAATTAAAAGAAGCGGATTAGTGAGGAAAAATAAAAAAATAAAGACTCCTCAAAACCCTAAACCCTAAAGCTCTCTCTCCCGCCACTAAAACCTAAGAAAACCCCATTTTAAACAAGCCCTGAGAAACCATCTATAAAAGAAAATCTCAATTCAACTGACATCGGTGAGGGAGGGATCTTCCCAGTATCTCATCTGCCTCGTATGTTGCCAATATTCTCCAATTCTTTCTACTTCAATTCTTAGTCCACTCGTTTTTCAAGCTTACTGGCCTCTTCATTCATTCACCCTTAACCCTGTATCATCCTCTCCTTCTCTCTTTGTTCTGTCTTTTACTTCAGATTTGTTTAGAGTTCCAGCATTTGGGAGGCGCCGTGTATATGGAGAGGAAGAGAGCAAAGACAGATGAAGAGGCAGTGGAGCTTGAGGGCCTCGACCCAAATCTTATTATGTCAATGGAGCGCCTGCAGGAGGCTCAGGATGAATTAGACCAGGTAAATGCATTTTTCTTGTGGGGTTAGAATGACTGATTTTTACAGTAAAAAATTGATATTGAGACACCCAACTTTGTTGTTTCCCGACAAACATCTAAGAAGTCGCTTTTTTGGGTGTTTTTTTCTTTTTCTTTTAAATAATTATCGAGGTTGCAAGGGCTGTATGTGTACAAAAACGAGGATGTATGCCCTTCCCCTTCCCCTGCCCCTTACCTTTTTTGGTGCCCATTGGTAAAATTATAAGCATTATTGAGATCATATTTTAGGGGAAAAGCTGGAGAGTAATGATAGGACGGGCAAAAGAGAGAGCTTGCAACCATGTCAGTTTAAGGTTAAGCAATATTGACAATATATTACGGGGAAAGATTAGAAAGCCATCTTGAACAAGATATCAAACCCAAACCAAGCTGTATACAGTGCAGGGTAATTTTTATGTTTTTTTCCCCTCAAATATTTATATAAAACATGGATAAAAATAGTAAATTCGCCAAATTTGTATATAATCCTACTAAATTTTATGACTTTCCTAGACTTGGCTCCCATTCACTGGTAACGAAAACAGGGCGCAGAGAGAGATTGTACTGATGAAAGAATTTTATATTATATTATTGACTTGCTTATTGAGTTTGTACTGGGCAGCGTGGGATTTTTGATAGTTGCGTTAGCACATTTACAACCCAAATTGGGAGGGAAAGGTTTTAGGTTCGAAGCTTCATGTCGTATTCTTTGGTCTATGGGTTGTCATCAGACATCATTTTATCCATGTAGTATATTTTGGTCTATGAGTTGTAATTAGACATCATATTATATATATAATGAAAGTTTACTTTTTTTCCTTGCGTGGGTTTCTATGGTTCTTTTTCTTATATGCGTTATTTGTATTATCTTCAAAGTCTTTGATGGAATGTGCAGCTGTGGATCCTTTTCTTATGTGGATTAGTTGAATAAACTTTAAAACATTTGATGTTAGGCCTGTTGCTGTTTTTATGTTTGCCAAGTCAAAGTTGTCACTAATCTGCAGCTCTTGCGCTGCATATTATTCAATTTTGCATTGTTGGAGTTAGTATGCATCACTGGCTCCTAGAAAGAAAGGCTTTTATGCAACTTGCAAGGAGCTTTGAGTCTTTTCTGATTGGATTATTTCAGATTTCAATTTTGATATCCAAATGATTAGTTAAATTCCTAGGCTCTGTTAGTCTTTATTCACTTAGCCTTTAGTTATGTTTGTGTAGTTGACTCTTTACTAGTTTAGGCATGCCATCTACAGCGGAGAAAATTCTCAGAGGTTATATATACTTTCAAAACATAGTTAATGTTTTTTTTTTCTTTTAAATAAACTTTAATTGGTTATATGGGGTTGAATTAAACTCCACCCATATTACATCATAACCTCATTATTGTAGTATTTTAAGACACCATATTATAGGTGTTACGGCAAACCATATTACCACAGGCGACCTTATCATAGGAGCATCAATCACAATGTGGGGATTTAAATGTGTTGTGCTTATACATGTGCATCCCATTTATCATTGCTCCATGATGCCTTGGACTGCATTTAAAATTTAATGTTATTCTCTATCTATCTATCTATCTATCTATATATATATATATATATATATATATGCTTTTACATATATAATTTTTTGTTTCTAAATATCTGATATCTAAAGCTTCCAGTCACTTATCATGCACTGACTGAAAATTGCCCTTGGTTGTAAGAGAGTCATGATATTGACACAATGTAGTCAGTTCCATGTCTCATATTTGGGGATTTAAATGTGTTGTGCTTATACATGTCCATCCCATTTATCTTTGCTCCACAATGCCTTGGACTGCATTCAAAATTTAATGTTACTCTCTCTCTCTCTCTTTATATATATATATATATATATATGCTTTTACATATATACTTTACATTTCTAAATATTTGATATCTAAAGCTTCCAGTCACCTATCATGCATGGACGAGAATTGCCCTTGCTTGTAAGAGAGGCATGATATTGACACAATGTAGTCAGTTCCATGTCTCATAATTTATAGTTTTGTTTCTCTATTGTGATCATAATTTGCCTGACTTCTAAAAATGAAAAGCGGACCAATGGAACTATTATAGTTCTTTTTATTTATGGATAAATAGGGAACACTCATTGATGGGGACTGCATATTTATGAGTACATTGTAGCCTTTGCTGTAGCAAAACTAAATTTGGTATTTGACCTTTAAGTTGTTCTTGAAAAGTATTTGTAATCCTTTCATGCCTCCAGAGCTGTGATTAAAATCATCGCTTGGTATCAGGATGGTCCTTCAAAGGTGCAGCTATATATTTGTAAAATGACAGACAGCTAAGCATATAAAAAAGTTAACCCCTTTTTCCAAATTTCCATAACATAGGTACAAATTCAAAACTGAAAGATTGTTTATGACTGAAACTCTAGAAAGTTGCTGCCTTCGGTTGCCAATGATGTTGCCAATGCTGGAGTTAGGAACTAGTAAGCTTCTCTATGAAATATCTTATGATTAACTTTACTGCTCTTAATATTGGAAATTGCCCATGAGATTTGAGCAGATATCCCTGATAGTTATGACACTTCTTCACTTAATAATTTTAAACTTTGGATGTTGCAGTAACATTTTCTTTCATACAGTCAATGATAATGGTAGAATTGCCTTCTTTCAACAGCTTATGCAAACCCATGTCAATTGCAATTTTTAAACCTTTGACAATTGCCTTGGACTTTGCTACATTATTTGCATTAATTCAAAGCTTGAGAGGCATAACAAGCTATTAAATTTTTGTAGTTCATTATTTCTTATATTTTCTCTTGTACCAGCAACACCGAACTTCCTTTGGTGGGTCTATCGAAATCTATAATTAAAGAGCTAACCTATTTTACTAGAGACTGGGATGGCTCATTTTTGCTAGCTCCTTTAGTGGGGAGAAGGGACTGATATGGGTTGTTGATTTTGTAAAGATATTCTAGTTTATTTCTCGTTTTGACAAACCATTAATATCCAATTATATTGGGAATGACAATTTTTTTCAATGAGTTTACACAGGTTTTTATGAGGTGTCCTGGTCCCCTCATAGTGAATGGAGTTTGAACCTTGGACCTCTCAAAGAGAGGCCAAAGCTCATACCACTGCACTAAGCTTTTATATTGGGAATGACAGTTACAGCTGCAATCCAAGGCATTTTTTTTAAATTGGTTATATGGGATCGAAACATGCGCCACTCATACCACATTACCACATTGTGGTACTACAACAGCTTGGCTATTATGCATTGATCGCTTGTCAAGATTTGAACCTTGGTCTCCTCCTTGAAAGTTGAGGAATTAAACTGATTGAGCTAAAGCCGCTTTATGCAACCCAAGGCATTTTAATTCCTTTGTGTAGAACAATTTTTAATCGTCATCCCCTTTCTCCCCCCATTAATGCCTGTCTTTCGTTCAGTATCATTTTTTTTAATTTGCATGCTGGCTTTTATTTTATATCTATGCATTTAATTTAAATAGTTAGAACTTAGAGGTAGTAGTGTCAGTTATTTTCCCGAGCACAATTTGTGCTATTTTACCACCTAGCTCTGCTCTAGTTTTCCTGTTATTTTTTTATTGTCATTAGCTAACTGATGTTAGAATCATCTCGGGTTTGAATTTTACTGAATGTTTTTGGTAGATTATTCATTGATGTGTAGTCTAGGTTTTACGTTGCTGCATTCTTATAAGATTGTTTTTTGATGGCCAGTACATGCTAAACTTGAATCATTTGATACTAGAAATTTAATCAGTTCTATTATTTTTATTTCTCCCCATTACTCTTTGCTTTTATTCAGGTAATGCCTCAAGCTAGGTTTGGATCTTTCTATATACACGCATTCTTATCTCAGCTAAAACAAGCAAGTCAGGACAGTTTATGTGATTGGATTTCAAGATACATATATATATCATTTTGAAATCATTTTCTTTTCTGATTGGTTCATTTATAGGCAAATGAAGCAGCAAATGAAAAGGTACTGGAGATTGAACAGACTTACATGGAGAAAAGAAGGCCTATTTACGAAAGACGCAATGAAGTCATACAAAAGATTCCACAATTTTGGCTTACTGCTGTATGCTTTTTTCCTTCTATAATTGTTTAATTTGAAAAGAACTACTGTATAATATTGATGCCATATATTTGCCATAACATATGGAAAATGTAATTTGGTATCCCAGTTGATAATTTTGAATCAAATGGGCTACAGTAAGTAAAATATGTGTAAAAGTTTGAAGGCTGCTCATGACTATACAGCTGCTCATGACTATACAGCTGCATAATGCGTAATAAATCTGGTGACATCTAAAGGTGGAAATATGATTACTGTCTTTTGTTTATCTAATGTGCATGTTTGATTGGTATGCATCACTAGTTGACATTCAAAAGTGGCTGTTGGATTCATTGTTTTGTGCAGTTCTTGAGTCATCCGCATTTACGTGACCTTCTAACAGATGAGGATTGTAAGGCAAGTATTCTTGTACATAACTGGCTTTTTTTCCCCCCTGTTTAAAGTGCAGTTAAGTTCAATTTTTTTGAGTTGCATTTTGAATGAAAACACTTATTTATTATGATTATTCTAATTTGCCCTTCTGCTGGAGAGAGTAGTTTCATCAAGGTGCTTTCCTTTTCCTAAGAAAGCGTGGATCCAGTTGAACGATTTTTGCCTGTTGCGATTATTTTAAGCAAAGTAGTGCACACTTTCAGTTTCTACTATGTATTTTATCATATCAGATTCTAGAGATACTGAGATGTCAATACATCATGTTTAAAATTTGACCTTAGTGTCCTCTACATTTAAGAAAGTAAATTAGAAATCAACGAGGCAAGAGTAATAACTGGCCTATGCTGCTCCTTTTTTATTTCAGATTTCTTGTGTTTGTTTTCCATGTTGTAATATGCCATTGATTACTAGAAACAGTTTAGGTTCACTTTTATGCAGTTCGAAAATATATTTTTATAATCGTTTTCATCTATGTTGTGGGTCCATTGACAAAAGCTACTGATTATAGAAGTAAATTAGGTTCTTTTTCTGTTATGGTTCTCTTATACAAATTTCTGAGGTGAAAAACAAGAATCAACTTTTTGATGCATATTACAAATGATCAACAAAGTATATTTTTAATTTGATGTTGCAATCTGTGTTTAAATTTTTTTATTCCATTTGGCATAAGAAATGTTTGCTTCTGCCAATTTGGACATGGAAACTTACATGCTTATCAACCACAGGAATATACTCAAAGAAGGAATTCTTGCCTAGCTTATGTGCATTACAATGCTGAGGGTTACTTATTACAGTAGATTTTGTTCAAATTATGAACTGCAAATTTAATTTTAAGTTTGTTCGTGCCATTCATGTTCTAAAATTAGGGTATCTTTGACATATTGCAGGCATTCAAGTTTCTGAAGTCTCTTAATGTTGAAGACATGGGTGACATTAAGTCTGGCTATAAAATTACTTTTGTAAGTTTGAAAGTTGGGAAAACCAAAGTTCTCAAAAAAAAAGTTTAGGCTAATTAGTTTTAATTTTCAAATTCGTTCAGTAATTCTTTTGGTTGTGACTATATCCTGCTTTTGCCCTGTATATCTTTTTGCTTGCTTTTGATGATGGATTTTTAATTTATATATCATAGTTTTTGTCATATAATACTGGCTTATCATGCAGGAGTTTGGGCCAAACCCTTATTTTGAAGACAGCAAGTTAAGTAAGGTTTTCAAGTATGTGGAAGATGCTTCAACTGCAGAATTGGGAAATGCTCCCCATTGGAAGGATGGAATGGTATTTTGTCCCTTGTTTGTTAGCCTTATCATAGGTTGCTTCCCAAAGCAATTTTTCAGACTGTTTTTTGCAGTAATTTGAGAAAGGTTTTGAGTATTGTAAAGTTTTTTCAGGATCTGACAAAATCCAAGAAACCTGAGACAAAAGAAAAGAAGCGGCCAAGGAAAACAAACAGGTAGTTATTCACCTTTGGAAAATACATACATTAGCAAACAACTGATAAATTCTATAGTCTTACTTAAAAAAAATGAAACTTAAATACTCTCTTTCTTTCTCTGTTCTTCTCACATGCATGCACTTTTTGTGTACTACTGTTTATGCATGTGCTTTCTGCTGGTTGAGCATATATACATAAGCATGTTCAAGTACATCTGCATATGCAGGGTAGGAAGGCAATTAAACCATTTTCATAAATTTGACTATATATTTCCAAATGCAATGATAGTATTCATTCTGAATTAATACTGGAATTTCATATGTTGAATACTGATAGGTGACAGCCCCCCAAAATATAGGGCATGAAAGATTGTGTGGGAAGGTGTACATGTTTTATTTTGCTGAACTAATAGTTTGTCAAACTTGCTTGCACTTTTTTCAACATCAATGATTGTGTTTGAAGGCTGTGTAGGTGTACTTGATTATATTGCAAAAAACTAACACTTTGCCAAACTTGCTTGTAGTTTTTTCAACTGGTTCAGTGACCCTGTTGATGCAGACTTGATTGTTGGATTGATGCAGGATGAGGTACATTATCTTCAGCAACTGAGAGTAGCATATTGTTATTATTTCACTTTGGACAATAGATGTGTGAATGCAATTGATGTTGTCGTCGATTTAACTTCAAGTAGCATGCAAAGAGCTGATATTCATTTGAATAATATATGTGGCAAGTATGATGTGTTTGTTGATGGATTCCCCTGGTTGAATGATCAAAAAATTTTTGGGTACAAGTTACAGCGAAGTATCTCCTGTGTTATATCAAAGTCTGCATGGCCTTTGGTGTTAGAATTTTTTTTATTGATTTGTCCTTTCAGAAAATTTGCATGGTTTCTTTGTTAAAGGTTTTGGTTACCCTATAGACATTGTACCATAATAATATTGAAGCTTAATGTTCAAGTGCAATCTTGAAAAAACGTATAAACTCACTGATAAAGCTAACTGTGTTTGCCAATGAACATAGTAAATATGTGGAGAATTTGAGTGACTTTGGAATATGCAAAGAAACGTTTGCAGGGTCTGGCCTCTCTTGGCTAGCTGAAAGCAAATTTTTGCAAATTGTGAATTTTTTTATGGCTCTTGATTGTTTTTTTGTAGGAATCACAGATAGCAGAAGATCAATCACTAAGGGTTTGTGCTTGCGCATTGTGTACAATAAAAATGACATTCCTGAAACATGACCTTTAGTGTTTTGCGCAGCTATTATAATAGCTCAGACATTTGGCTTTGGCTATTTAACTAAAGTAGTGAATTGAACATTTTTTTTCATAATTTCTTTGGTATGTTCACTGAATTTTAATATGATTCATCTTGTTGAGTAAATTTGATTGTGTAACCAATTGTTGATTTCTGATTTGTGCAGATAGCCGAGATAATTAAGGAGGATCTTTGGGTTAACCCCTTGACATATTTCAATAATGTAAGGCTAGGCAATTTATTTCTTTAATTTTTTAATTTTTGAGTAAAACTTTATATTCCTTCTTTATTTGTCTTTCAAGAATAACTTAGGCAATGCAGTTAATATGATGTTGGGCACTATCAAGGATAGGTGATTTGCATGGATCCATAACATTTACTACTTCTAAGGTCCCCAGTTTAGAATGTGCATATCATAAAACTAGAATCTTGCATTTAATTGTATGGGCAAAACTAAAAGCATCCAAATGACTGTGTCAGAGATTTTAAAGAATTATACATTTAATTGACATATAAGGAGTCGAGAAATTATTTGAAATGGATGCAGATCATTTTATGAATTGTATATATAATTAGCTTAGATATCTACAAGACATATATCTATTCAACGGCGAGAGAGATCCACCTCAAGGTGTCTATCTCAAGCTTTTTCAAAGCTAAACATACAAGAGAGGCACCTTGAGATTGATAATTCTTGGTGTTTAGATAAATGTACTGTAGATATCTAAGCTAGTAGCATTGGTGACCATGACTATCTTTTTTCAATGAGTTTACACAGGGATTTTTGAACCATGGACCTCCCAAAGAGAGGCCAAAGCCCTTACCACTGCAGTAAGCTTGCAACTCATGACTATCTTGAGATACATGAGAAACCTAATTTTGAATGTCTAATGCTTATGTAGTTGCAATCCAAGATAAACTAACGAAAAAGAAGTAAAAGGAACATGTATACCACTAAACATTTTATGGTTGGATTAAAACTAAAGACTTGCACATCGTCTATCTAAATTATTCGAAAATAACCGTTAAACCTCGTTTACAGCCTTGTGGACACCCTCATTGTGGACACCTCTTAGCTTAAAGATGTATAAACAGTCAGGTGAATAATTTCTTTTATATATTTATATAACTTCATGGGATTTTTCTTGCATTGAACCCAAAAAGTAAGAATATCCGAGTAACTCCACTTTGAAAACCTCTAATATTAAAATAGATATGATTCAAAAAGCAGACTTGAGTTTTATGAAAATTCATAGGAAACAGACTTTTGGTAATACATAATTAATGATGCTGTTCCTAGAATTTTTCATTCACACTAAGTACTTTGCTCTATTGTATGTCTTCAAATGGTTTTTCCTTGAGTTCTTTTAAGATTGTCTCTGGGATGAAGAGTCAAATTGAAATGCAATTTGAAGGCAGCTTAAATTTTTTATTTAAGCAGGCCTCAGGGGAATGTTACTGGGACTAGTAGAAATTAAAATCTAAGGTCCCCTCTTATGGCGGCAAATCAATTCAGATCCACGTATATTTTACCTTCTTTAGTTCAATATTCTTGTGAACTTTGCTGTTGAGCTGGGGTTTCAATATTCAAGTTTTACTGGAAGAATATAATTTATTTATACCTTAGATATGTTGGGTGTTAGTGACTAATTAGATGATTGATTGTTTCTTTTTAGGAAAATGGAAGTGATTCAGATGGTGATGATGATAATGATGATGATGAAGACATTTGTGAAACTGACGAAGAGGAAGATGATGACGAAAATGAGGATGATGAGTGATTCTAATTGGAAAATTGTCACTATGATAAATTGACATGTTTTTTTACAAAATTTTGTTAATTTTGAAAGTTGTCTATCTGGAAGTTTTCCCATGCAGGAAATCATAGTCTCAGGTTACGGAGAAAATGCTTAGAATTGGTTTATACTTCCATTTATAAGAATGAGCCCTAGAAGTCTTTCACAAAATGACCCTTTTGGTAGAGAAGTGCTGGTGTTTATTCAGGCACTCTTGTAGTGGTAGTTATTTGCTCAAAAATGTTTAAGATTTTAATGTTATTTTTGTAGCACTTTTTGTTGATGAAAATCTGAAGCATGTAAGCAATGATTTGAGTTCCACATGTAGAATGTATGTGAGTTTTGGAAATGTTTTCAAATTGAAGTGTGGATTTGAATGTGTATAAAAATATTAAAAAATGTTATAAAGGGCAACAATAATTTCATTGGGAATTGTTTTATCAATATTCATTTTTGAAAAAAAAATCTATCTCCAAATTTGTCGTCTTTTTTTTTTTTTTGTTATCTGCAATTCTCCTCATCACAAGTATAGCCTTGTAATCTGACAATGGGGACCAAATCAAACATGATCTGTGCAAGATTTTTCAGTCAGAATTACTTTCTTCCCTTTAACTAGGCTGACCTATACACACCAGGTGATATGATAACATTCTCTTGGGTGATTGTGTTTACACGAATGGGAAATGTGAAATGACATAGGGACGAGGATTTCAGTTTTGGAACCAATGATTTATACAAAGATTGCTTTGAGATGTTAACACAATAAGGATGTTGCATTAGACGACTTTAAAATTTATAGACAATTGAGTTAGGCTGTGATGGGTTACACGAATGGGAAATGTGAAATGACATAGGGACGAGGTTTTCAGTTTTGGAACCAATGGTTTATACAAAGATTGCTTTGAGATGTTAACACAATAAGGATGTTGCATTAGACGACTTTAAAATTTATAGGCAATTGTGTTAGGCTGTGATGGGAGGCAAACCCTGCCAATGTCACGAGTGGTTTCCCACAACATTTTGGATTGGCAAGAAAGAATTGCAGAATATGCAGAGACCCTGGTCAGATGAAGGAAAAGGAGAAATATATAGTTTTGCATTTTGTAGTATGATTTTGCACAGATCACAAGATAAACACCATTGGTTTTCAACCATTGGCTAAGTTGCAATGACAGGGGTAATTCTTTGTTAGGATCCTCCATCCTAACATTATTAGTTAGTATTATTAGTAATTTGATTATTATATTATTAACTCATAAAGTGAACCATCACGTCTCTTCCTAACGTGAACCATCACGTCTCTTCCGTTGGCCATTCACACAAATCATCCATGAAGAAGAATATATAATTATTTATTGAATGCATTGGAGGGACCTTCCTACTAGTGAAACAGTGATTCTTTATAAAAGTGATTCTTTTAATTTAGATGCTATTTTAATTATTTTTTTATTAAAATTGTGCTAGAACCTTCAGGGTTCTACCATTTGGTATCAAAGCCATGTGGGACCCAACCATGTGGGATTTGCTCAAGGACCTTCATCAAAACACTTGGGACCTTTGTCAAAACACTTCCGTGCGTGAGTATGAAATTCAATTTAAGGATATCACCAAACAATACATAGGGTTGGATGAAAAAAATTTCATATATTGTTTCAGCTAGAGGTACAAATGTTCAACCCTAGTACCATGATGCAGACTATTGGATTGGCCAAATTAGCTGAAGATAAAATCAATGCACAACATCAATTAGGGAAACCACCTATGGGAAAATCTCAAACCACTTACATTGCCCCCAAATCTACGCATAATGGAAAGGCACAAAGCACACAACACTCACACAACCCCCAAACTTAACCCTACAAACATCTCAATTTTGAAGAAATGAAAGAGCGACAAGCAAAAGGTCTCTGCTATCATTGCGATGAGAAATTTATTTCGCAATCATCAATGTATTACACTTGCACTATATATTTCAGATGCAACTATTCCTTGTAGTTCTCCCAATGACAAAAATGCAATTGAGGTAGACATAGTGATAGATACACCTAAAGACAACACTAAAGATTGAAATGATGAGGAAGGTAAGGAAGATGAGGAAGCCATAGAAGATAAGAAAGAGGAGGAAGATGTGGAAAACAAGGACAATGAGCAAGAAATATCCCAAACACCTGATCACAACGATAAAGGCAATACGGTTGATATGCCAAAAGTGATCGATGCATCAAGTAAGGATGAGGTAGACATTCCCGAAATGACCCATTATGGCCAAACTTACACTCTACAAGAACTACATTCAAATTCCCCCCAATTGTGAGTTCTTGCCATATAACCAAACCTATTAAAAAACAACGCAGAAAGGTGATTACACACTCATTCTCCGTTGGCTCTCCTAGGGAACAACAAAAGGATATGGAAGTGTTACCACCACTTTTGATGCATCCTTCTAAAGTGTTTGAGGAACCCCAAGGGTTGCCCTCCCATTGTCATCATGATTCTCCTAAGGAAGATTATACTATTGTTCTTGGCAACCCCCCACTAACACTTTGACCTTCAAGATATCCCTACCTTTAGAAAAGTGACATTAAAATAGTAAAAGAACTTGCAAAAATTCTACTTGGAAAACAAAAGACAAAGCTCCTCACTTTGAGCTTTGAGGACAAAGCTTTTTTAAAGAGGGTGGTATGTTAGGATCCTCCATCCTAACATTATTAGTTAGTATTATTAATCATTTGATTATTATATTATTAACTCATAAAGTGAACCATCACATCTCTTCCTAACGTGAACCATGACGTCTCTTCCTAACGTGAACCATGACGTCTCTTCACCAATGTAGCTTTAGGATATATATATATTAGGTTGGCCATTCACACAAATCATCCATGAAGAAGAATATATAATTATTTATTGAATGCATTGGAGGGACCTTCCTACCAGTGAAATAATGATTCTTTATAAAAGTGATTTTTTTAATTTAGATGCTATTTTAATTATTTCTTTATTAAAATTGTGCTAGAACCTTCAGGGTTCTACCATTCTTTCCCTTAAAGTTGAGGAACCAACGTCAAATCATGTTTCGTTAGCTTACAAATTTTTGTTGGACCTGCAATTGAATCCCAAAATGCTTTTAAGAATGATCTTTTCATAGTTTCCATAACATCTTTGAAATTCTAATTACTATGACAGTGGATGGATAAAAAACTTTAAAAAACCATTAAATTTTGATATAGAATTGGTAAGAATGACCCAAAACATAAAATAAACATCGGGGGAGCAACATGTTAATTTGGATGATAGGTTAAAAAGTATATTGACCATCAAAATATTGCAAAAGCTGTTTTGAATTAGAGAAATTGGTAAGAATGACCTAACACAAAAATGAACATCAAAGGAGCAACATGTAATTTGGATGGTATGTTAAAAAGTATATTGACCATCAATCAAAATATTGCAAAAGCGATGTGGGCCACCCTACTCACAACACATGGGGAAAATTTGTAGCAGCGTGATACATGGAACGTGCAACAACTGACACAGGCGACCAGTGACGGGTGGGGTGCCCCGGTTAGCAATGAAAATCTCTCTGCTTGGTCACATCCCCCATCTCCCATTAGTCGTGCTTTAGGATGGGGTGATGATCACTTTGATGGGTGGGGGGAGCCGCCCACTCCGATGGATAAGGAGATGTCAGCAAAAGGCTCCATTCCATAATGCCTTTTTGGTTGTAATTAGTTCTCAGTTTTGATGTGTTGGTATTGGGACCAGTTCTTTTCAGCTTTGTCTTTCCTAATCTGCTATTAGGATTAGTGTGGTTTTCGCAGGGATGTGATTTTTCCACCCACACTCTTTTTTTTTTTGGTTGTAAAAGACTTTAAACTATTAATTAAATAGCCTTTTCATAAAAAAAAAAATTGCAAAAGTTGTTTTGAATCAGAGAAATGACTCATCTATGCTTAAACTCACTTGTGGTGTGTAGGACTACATCTTTAGCTCAATCCCCACTAAAGCCAAGATGAGGAGCTTTAGTGGGGATTAAGCTAAAGAGGTCCTACACACCACATGTTAGTTTAAGCATAGATGAGGAGCTTTAAAGGACCTTTAAAGCTCCAGAGTAAAAGGAGCTTTAAAGGTCCTCTTGAAACAAGTGATTTTGGAGAATACAAAAATACTCTTTGAAAAGTTTACAAAGAAAGTTAGAAGCAAAGTTGAGCGAGAACATTAAAATCTATTAGGAATGATGCAGTTTTAAAAAAGATGAAAGCAGCGGTAGAAGAGATAAAACTCAAACACCATAATTAAAGAATGATTAAAGAAGGGCTGTCATGTGAAGGGATTTAATTACTCAAGCCTAATTGATGAAGATATATAGGAATGCCTCGATATGTGAGGTAGAAGAGAATTCAACACTGTAACAAATGATATTTTGAACTAAAATTTAACGCTATAATCAAATTAAAGAACATCACACTAGTGTCTTGCAAGTCTTGTAAGCAACTTGTGCCATGAAATTAAATTGTAGAAGATAAGCAAGAACTAATTAATCTTAAAATCTCAAATCAGTAATGCACAACCACCAATAACAAATTCTAATTAGGTGGATGACTTTTGCCATTTTGAAAATGAGACAAAAGATCCTCCAACATGATTATCATAGGTATAAAGGTAGCATACTAAGAAATTATACTTGGCTTTCTCCAGTCAAACATAAAAGACTATATATAAAAATAAATGAGATTTTGAAAGCTAAAAGAATTTGGGAAGACCAATGAAAACAAATATAGATTAGTTACAATTTGCGTAAGAAAATGAAACTTAAAAAAAAAGCTTCTCTAAAAGCTCCTCCTTTGAAATATATAGGGTTCTTTTATTAATAAAAAAAATAATATTTGAAGACCAAGCTTAGTTATGAAAGAAACATAGAAAATGAAACAAGATAGAGAAGCAAAATATATTTCATCAAAAACATTAAGATTGGTATCATATACGAAAAGAGTGACTATACACTATCACGCTACTCATATGTAACTCTCGAAAATTTTCCATGTATTTAAACTAAGTTGGATATTGAATGCTATATATATATTATTCTTTTCACACAGACATGAATATGTGAAAAATGTTAATTTCATAACATACAAGGTTTTGATCAAATGACATTAGCTCAACCTATTAACCTTCTTGACTTTCTAGGAAAAAGATCTAGGTTCAAATCTTGCAAAGTGATACAAACATAATAGCCAAGTTGTTATAATACCACTATATCGTGATGATGTAATATGCATTGGGACTGCTTCAATCTCATACAAACCAATTAAAAAAAGAACCTATTTGAAGTAGAAAACCTTATCTCTCCACAATTTAATAAATATTAAAAAACTCAAAAATTTAAAATTTAAAATATCAATTTCAAAATATAGTAGAAGTCCTTATAACTCCCATCTCTAGAAGTTGTTTCATAACAAATGATAAAAATATTCTCTAGATCTTCATGTATGCCATAGTGTGTAATGGTGTAGCCAATGTAGGATATCATTGTGACATCAAAGTTATACTTACCAATGGTGGCCTGAACCTATGCTAGCAAAAAGTATCCAAAACTTAGCACACATGTTATAGATAATCATTCTTGATTTTACTAAATATGAGGATGTCATCCAAGTAGAGAATGATGAATGATCTTGTGGATGATTGTAGAACATCATTCATGAGGTGCATCGACCCTTGTTCATGCCATACAGTTTCAAGCCATTCAGTCTGAGGGAGTCAGACTCACTACTTTACCTAATATAATTCGTACTTTTGTGCTACACTATAAAAAAGTTTTTGCTTCTCAACCTCTTACATATGCTAGGCAAAAAGCTCTTGATGATTGTTGTGCGGTCATACCTCAAAAGCTCTCTATGGCTCAGAGGGATTGCTGTGATGCACCTTTAACCCTGAAAGATTTGAAGAATGCCCTAGCTGGTTGTCTTTCACATATTAATGGGATTGACAAGGACCTAATGACAGCATTACTTGAGATCAATATTTTGGAAGTGTCATGTCCCTTAGAGTTGTTCCAATATGTCATCAATGTGTGACAATGCATATGTATTTCTAATTATGATCTTATTAATCGCTCTATAATTGATGTAGAGACACCATATCCCAATCTTCTTTGGATCTAAGACAAGTAGACTACTAGAAGGTAATAAAATTGGTCAAATATTATCCTAATTGATTAACTCCTTAATTTATCATCTATTTTCATCATTTTTAGACTTGTCAATAATATCAAGCATTTATGATCCAAGGACTAAATTGATACCAGGATTCACTAAGTAGTGTAATAGAAATACTTAGACATCCTAGAAAACATCAAAGTATATATGAATAAGGGAATTCATTTAGTAATATTGTGTTGAATATACTACAACTAGAGCGAAAAATAAACTTACTAGCACTATCATTCTTAGTTTAAAACATCATTAAAAAATAATTTGTGCATGAAAGATTATAACTCTACACTATTTTGTTGATATGAGCATTAGCTTCTTCTAAGGTAGACAATCACGCACATTGCCAATTATTATAGATAAGCCTGGTAGGTGGCTTGGTGATCAAAGAATTGTGGTCATCCAATAGAACATCATATATGTCCACTAGTGTAACATTGTAGGTGATTGAATTATGTATTAGTATGATTCCATAGTTGAGGGTGCACTGCCATCTGACCTCTATGCCTTTATGAAGAAGCACCCAACCCATTGAGTAAAGTTGTGGATGTGTCATTGTCAAGAAGCCTAGACACTTGACTATGTATTTCACAATGATGTTATTTTGGTATCTTATTCCAATAATGATATGAAGAGGCTTATCCTTTATTGACAAGTGTAAAACATATGATTTTTCTATTTATATATTTTGAGGTTGAGTTGCCATGAAGCTGATGAGTTTTGGTGCTCAAACATGTGGTGTCTACCACCTCTTCACCTTCTAATAAAGAAAAATAATTTTTTATCATCAAGTTACACCACTAGTATATTTTTTAAATACAACAATCAACATCACTATGTGTATGAGTTTTATGGTGCCTACATCACTTGCCACTATTCAACTTCTATTTGCATTTATCTTACATTGTTGGATGACATTTGGGATTAGGTGAAATTAAGAAATCCTTGAACACTTGCACTATAGATGGTCATGCAACTAGTGGTTTGGATTTTGGAAATAACAATATCCTATAAGGAGCTAGTGTGGGTGCCTTTCTACTTTTCTCACAACTTCTCTTCCAACTTCAATGTGAAGCAAAACGCTTGAAGCAAGGAGTCCACTAGTAGGAACTCCCTTTCTAAATGAAGGTGGTAATGGATCCCATCGATTTACTGTAAGACTTGGTGCTCCTGCATTATTAATTTGTAGTATAATGAGATGTTTATTGAATTCATCATTGTACTATTAGAAAAAATGGTCTTTACATTGACATACTTACTAGAAACACATATAGTCATCCTTGTAATGATGCTATGGGTAGAAATGAATGCATCCAACTTTATGAATGCTGTCCCCGTTGTTATAAAAATTTGCTTTGCCTACAAATATATTGGTTGTAGATTTCCATTAGTAGGAAATTAACTTTAACATCTTTAAGGTCACAAGAGTGTTCTTGGTTGAGTTAGAGAATTGGTTGGTAGAAAAGCAGACTTCAAGATACTAAATCTATGTCTAACTCATTATCATTTGTTCATAATAAGAAGACTCAAATTTCAATGTTAGGATACACCTTGAGTGAGATACAATTTCGAAATGCTTAAGGTTACCTGTTGAAGGTAGGGATCCCATATTGATCATGAGATTCAAGAACTACTTGAAGAGTGCATTACTCTATTATCCTACGGAAACTTAGATGGGCTTCTTAGCATCATGCATATTAGTCTCTATTTTTGATGATTTTTCATATTTGACATTTCTCTATGAGTGTGGTGTTCTTCATAGTACTCAAACATAGAACCTGATGTGATGCATTTCATCTTATACTAAGAATGTGTATAAGTGGACATCTAATGATGTATCATATTAGAGGTTTTGTTCTTCAAAAGAACCACTACAAAGATGATAGGATGATATGAAAGAAATTAGATGTGTGTAAAACACCTTTGATACCATTTGATCTGCATCACAAGGTCAAGAATGTGGTGGTATAGAGGACAAATTCCTAAGCTAGCTTGTGGTGCCACAAAGTTATGCTTCATAGTTATACAAAAGAAATATGACACATTAAGATTGTTGTCACAAGAATATTCATTTATTTAAAAATCATGTGAGTGCTAATATGCTATATAATATAGATCTCATACAGCCATGTTTACAACATCACATGTGCTTATTACGTGAGGTGCATGGCACTATTGAGTGCAAGACACTCTATTCCAATACACTAACAAAAGTAACAAAACAAAAGCTTAGGCATTGTAAGAACAACTTGAGTCTATAGAATAAGAAAGGAAGAACTAAAAGATAGGACAATATAGATAACAAAATAAAGAGTAGAAGAAGTAGTCTAATACAATCCTAATCTATATAAAAATGCATAAGAGTTACACATAATATGGGAGATGAAATAGTTTAGCTTCTCAACTAATCAAAAATTAGTTTGAATTCTAGTTATAGAATTTTCCATTCTACTTCCTCTATAGCTAATACCAACCCATGAAGTGTCAAGTGGCAAGACCATATAAGTACAATTGTGTCCCTAATGCCCAAGACTAAAACGATGTCTTCTATACATTTTGATGCTTACCACTGACACATGAAGTTGGTATGATACATCTACCTATTTATGTGCATTGACTTAATTAGGGTTGGTTGAATGGCAATGTTGGCACCATAATAGTCATGATGCCATAGGTTGGGTTGGCACCATGAGGAATTCTAATGCCATAAGAAGAAATACTGTTTTTCTATCTAGTGGCTAGTCCATATTGGTTCCAAGGCCTACAAGCTAAAATATTGTGGCATCATAATATTTAGGACTTTGATCAGCCCTTGCTTTGCTCAAATCAAATAAATTACGATACCTAAGCAAACTAGGTTTCTTAAAGGATGCTTCATCCTAGATAATCGCATTTTAACTTGAGAATATTTGAAGGGGAAAGGGGAATATAAATAAAAAACACTCTTTGTTAACTTGAATTTTGATAAGTTCTATGATTAAATTTATTAATTCATTTTGTATATGCTATAATAACTAAGATTTGGTCCTTAATTTAGGCATAAAATTGGTTTTTCAAGAAGGGAATTACTACCATTTTTTATTTCTTCTCTCCTCATACCAAAGATTGGATTCCTTGGGAGGTTTTCATACGACTTCATAATTTAAATCTGGAAGATAAGACCACGTATGATATTGTGTTAGATAGCATTCCCTTATCTTTTTTGCTGAAAATTACCAAGCATTTCCATAAAACTTGGTCGTCGGACTGGACCTGGCCGAAGAACATCCCGTTAATTCAGTACAAGGTCCGTTTGGGATATTATCAGCTTTGTCCACACTTGCCCATGGTGGGTAAGTTGAACGAGCATTGAGACTTAATCTCCAGGTCTTCACGGTGAAAATTGCTTTTAACATGGTCTGGGCCTCTTATCTTTAGCCAAAGCTGGATTCTTTTGCTTGAAGTCTGCTTCTTCAAGGTTTACCTATGGGGCAACGACTGAAATACTTGGGCATGGCTAATCCCAAATGCTATTTTTGCAATGAACCTGAAGATTGCACTCATGTTTTTTGGTTATGCCGTAAAGCTCAAATGATTTGGAAGTGGCTGGAATCTTTATTTCCACCTTATATGACCATTTTTTTTCTTGGCACCATTCCCTGCTAGGCGATGCTCTTGATTTTTCTATTCCTCTTATGCCTGTCTAGAATATTTTTAGAGTCAATATTCTTTTTCACTTATGGAAGGCCAAAAACAATATAGCTTTTTCCAAAGATACAACTTCTGATTCCTTTTCTTTAGTTGATAAGTATGCTGTATTTTTTGACTCTAGGCTACAGATACAGGTTCAAGTAGAAAAAATTCATATTGACATTTAGTACCTGAGGACTCTCTTGGACAATTGGGTCAATGCGCCGTGCACTGTTAGTCGGGTTCCCCTAGATTTGACGTCACAACGTCATACTGGCTCTCATTCTCGGTCTCATTGGGGATGCAACGCATTACCGTAGGCTGGGATACACTGGTCTCAATCTCTACCGATGACCAAATAACATTACTCTAATGGTGCTGGTAATTCGTGACTGACGAGTGGATGAAATCTCCATCCAGAACCTTCACACCAGGTTGCGGGTTGGGAGTTGCAATCATGGTGGCACCAGTTAATGCTCTGGACTTGAATGGTGATGGCCAAACCCTCCATCCCCAGGGTATAAATGCACAAGAGGTTAATGACGTTGCCGATATGAGCAATACTGACATTGATGATAATAGTTGGGATGCTCCTGTTGTCGCCTCTCCTTGACGCCATGTTGAGAATGTGGACAATTTTGTCCCTCTCGACGTCTGGAAATGATTTTTGTTATGCAGATGCATGCTTTTCTTTGATTTTTGGCTAAGAGGATGATTTTAATTCTCTCCTTTTTGTGTTAGCCAACTGTAGACTTTATAGTTGCTATTTGGTTTCTCCTAACCATATGCGGTTAATGTGATTTTTGAGACCCTACTAGAGTGTACGTATCCACCCAATTTTTATATGATTAAGTTGTATTTTAATATAATATAAATTATTTCATTAAAAAAAAACTACACTTTAAATGACAACTAAAATAATTTTATTTATACTATCAAAACACATTAATAATTATATGAAAACAATCAATTATCATAAAAATAAATAAATAAAATTAATATGAATGCATTTTTATCTTTCTCCACGAATAAACACTATATTTTTTATATTTTTATTATTGTTAAGAAGGATTGTCAAGACAATCAATTTGTAAGGAAGTTTGCTAATATGAAATTTTTTTCTTATATTAATTACTTTTATTAAATTTCATGAGTATTTATAAAATGATAAAACACTATTATCATTTTGTTTTTTTTTTTGTTGGAGGCAAGGGCGAGTGTGTGAGGGGGTGGGTGTGTGTTAAATTCTCTATTGATAATCATAGCTCTCAACTTTACAGGGGTTTATGGTTGAGAGGAGACTTTACAAGGGTCATGGTTGAGAGTTGGGAGGAGACTGCTCAGCATTATGGGTTGGTAGCAAGGGTTCTCACATTAACCAAAACATAAAATAAAAATAAAACACTATTTTATATATATATATATATATATATATATATATATTATTTTTATTAATTAATGTTTTTTTTTATATCAATAATTTTTTTTTAAATTTCATGAGTATTTATAATATTATAAAATAAGGTAAGAAATTTTTAAATACAATATTTTCATCTAAATCATAATCCCTCTTAAAATCGAAAATTAACAAATATTTTAAAATATAAATTCGAACTAAAACCTTTTAAAAAAAAATTCAAAATCACGAATCTGACAACCTTGGAGGTATTTTTATATATTACCACAAAAGAGAACTATCAAAGGTACAGTGTAATGTCAAATCTATAGATGTGGACCTTTGACGGACCATGACATCGGCCTCCATCAATGACGGACCATGACATCGGCCTCCATCAATCCGCGTAGCAGATAAGGTTGTCAGGATAAGGGGAAGACTTCACCACGTCTTTACAAGATATTTTTCCACACTACACATATCTCAGACTGCATATTCATGCTATAAAAACATTCAGATCTTAAAATCTATTTCATGTGTCGCTCTCTTTATACAGAAGGTGTTTGTGATCTAGATTTCTCAGAGCTCAGGCAATGGAAAATCAGCTCAGAAAGCCCAGTCGGAGCGAGGATATCTGTTCTCTGGAGGAACAACGGCGAATTCAGCAAACTGTCAAAGAACAATTCGATGCCTTCGCTCCCCAACGGCATACTAAACCCCCGAGAAGCGAATACTCTGCATCTTACACCGATAAGATATGCTCAGAAAACTCAGGCCTGCAAAATACCGAGTTCCTCAAGTTTCAGGAACTGCAGTCTCACAAAGAGGTTCGGATTGGGGGTTTCTGTTGCTCCAAATCCTTTTCGTTATTATGATTTAGCCGAATTGATAAAATGGGGTTGTTGCCTGCAGGAATTGATCTATGATGGAGTTTCTCCTACCGAAGAGTTCGTGGAAACAGATTATTACAAGGATTTGAACGACATTGAGAAACAGCACCACACTGTAAGCAAGTATATCCTTCCGTTGGAATCAGGTTTTTTAAAAGTACGACTAATAAACACCAAAATTTAAAGTAAGACTTAAAGGTGTTATAATGTATGTTTGGTTTAGCTTATATTTTGTTTCGTGCTACTGTTTAAAATTTATTTGAAAATAAAAAATATAACCTATTAACTTCATATCATTTAATGCTATAGTTTCATGCTAATACCCATTAATGTCATTGCAATCTAGTATAATTTTTTTTGTTTTTTAAGAACGGGTTACTACTTGTTGTTTCTTATAATCTTTATTTTTGTAATTGTAGTTAATGTGTACTCAAAAAATTCAAATAACTTCCCAAATTTCGTTAACATCTTCCTGTACCTGTCTGTCTGTCACTAAGCTTGTTATCTCTTTCTAAACTGTAGAGAACTATGAAATCTTCCTGTAACTTTGTGTATTTCTAATCTGTATGGAACTATGTAAGTGATGTTGTTTGATTTTTAGGAAATTGTATGAACAGACTGATGAAGTAGGTTTTTGATTTGTAATTTGCAGACTGGAACGGGGTTTATTAAAGTGGAGACAAAGGATGACGGTGATTTCCATTTGGGAGTAGTTTCCGATGGCTGCTGCAACCATACCGTAACCAATCCTGCAACTAACGAATGGATCCCTTCTGTTGAACCGGTGAGAATTTACGAAACAAGCCAAAGCATATAATCCACGATGTAGCTTAAAGACTTTCTGAGAAAAAATCGTGCTAAGGGTCATGCCAGTGTTTATGGAGTTGGGGCTTGAGATTCTGAGATTCGTTTAAGCTGTAAAATGGCCCTTAACTTCGGTATTTGGTTGTTTTTACAGGTGCTGGTGAGATCTAACAAGCCTCAAAGGAGCGATCTTGATAAATAGATATCTGCAAGTATTATTAGAATGATGTAGATTGGCAAGGGTGAATTTAGCACATAAATTGTGAAAGGACCAGATCAGTAGAACGGTTTTAGACTTGATTGTTAGGAGGGAAAGTATTGGTTTCACAGCTTGAACGAAGGAATATATAAGAAAAATAGCCTTAAATGTATGGAAGTAATAGAACCTAAAGAAACAATTCATTAAATTTTAACAGAGAGGTACTTTACTTTTCATACGTTTTAAGTATCTACTAGCCTACAGATTATCCAATATATAGTATATAATATAATTTTATTTTGTTTTTATTTGAATAATAGATTTTCTTACTGTTTTAAAGCTTTTATTAGGCCTATTCAACAGTATCTATACATATGTTACTTTGTTATAATTACTCAGTAAAAACATATAATTACAAATATTATTATTGTTTGCACAGTAAAACTTTTAATTATTATAAATTATAATATAAGAATTACATAGGTTTAATTAATGACATTAATTTAATTGGTTATATTTTTTAATTTTAAAGGAAAATATTTATTCATAGGTCTCATCTTGTGTGTAAGAATAGTGGGTGCTTAACACGTAGCAATTCATTTCTTTTACGTTTTTCTTTTTATTTATTTATTTTATTGAATGGATCATATAGAATTGAAACGAGTCCCATCCATGCATATTACATCGTGACTACATAATAGTATTATAATTACTTTCCAAGTATGCATGTATTGTTAAAATTATTTGGGATTCCTCCTTGAAAGTTGATGAATCTAACTAGTAAAACTAATACCATTTGATCATATTTTCATTTTTAATAATTTGATAATTTTATTTTGCTATATTACTTTGTTGAGTGATGTACTCAATATTTTAAATATCTTTAATACATGCATTATAATTACTTTTTATATTGCATATAATAGAAACTTAGAGATTTTTTTTTTAAACTATTTTTTATTATTTGTCATATAGTGTACAACACTATACTATGGCTTTCTCCCCTTTCTGAAAAAATTCCGAGGCTTTGAACCCACCATCACGAAATATTTTGTGTCGTCCTGAGTCGCTGGCCAAGTCCTTGTCAGAGGAATGAGCTTTGCTGTCACGACCGACCTCGTTTCTGAAATCACCGAGCTATCCATTGAGGGTTTTAGAATTCACAGAGATAATCACTTGATTCAAGAGGAGCTTAAGCATTTTGTTGACAAAGGGAAGAAGCTTGCCAGAGATGAGAAAGGAGGGATTATTAGAGAGAAACTCCCTGACCCATGGAGTAGAGCTCTCATTCCGATAATGCAATACATCACGGTGGACAACCCTGATGAGCTTGTGAGAAGCTTCCACCTTGCATTCCTGAATTTCCTGCGCTATGTAAAGGAGGTGAACGTTCCTGAGTACCTTCGATGCTCAATGGAAGTCTCCATTGAAAATGTTCAGAAAAAAGGTTTCCACTCACGTCAGGCACCAGGGCTTATTCTTGGTCATTTACGACCATATGTTACAGAAGCTTAGCAGCAAGGTGGACGTTTACCCTCTCCTATACATTGAGGAAGACTAGACCGCGGTCCTGAATAGCCAGGTTACCAACAGTCGTAGATCCACTCAGAGGGAAGCAAAAAGGAAGACCATGCATCAAAGCAATGCTGAAACCAATCCGGCAACTGACCAAGCCACAATTGATGCTCAAAGGATGACAAAGGTCAAGCGTGATCCCTCTGCATTCTCATCGAAATACTGCAAAACATCTTCCAAAACCATTCCAAAGTGTTCACTGGGCTTGAGCATGCGATCCGCATATCCAAAGCTATCAATGCCAATAACTCGAAAGCTTTCAAAGCTACCTTCCCTGAAGATATCAATGACACGAAGGAAACCTCTTCAGAGTAAGCTGCCATGTTGTATTTGTGCGTCCTTTTTTGATGTTGGTCTTTCTGTTTCCAGGCGGTTTCTGTTCTCCCTTTGGGATTATTTGGTTTGGTTTCTCAAGGTGGTAACCTTTTCCGTCGATTTCTGTTCTCTGCTGGGAGGGGCTTTACCAGCTGCCTCCCTAGTCTCTCCTTTCTAGTTTTTCCCCTCCCTCTTTCTGTAGGGCCTTTTCCCGCTAGTCAATTTTCTTTGTTGTACAAGGTTCAGGGACCCTTTCAAAACCCTTTCAACCAATCAAAAAAATATAGTATACAACACGATATAAAGCTATTATTATGAAGTTGGTAGATTTTTTTTTTTTTTCTCATTTGAACAATAGTATGTGCATGCCATATAACCCTATAACTATATAAAAACTAATTAAGTAGATTACAATGCACTTTATAAAATTTCAAGCAACTTGAATTTCAAAATATGTGCAATTCATAGAAATTTCTCTAATTCTCTATGAAACTAAAAATAATTTTTTTTTTTTTTAAATATTAACTTTTATTTTTGAATGTGCTATATGGTATTGAAATGGGTCTCACCCATATTACATCATGACCATATAGTGGTATTACAATAGCTTTATGTGTTTCCTCCATGAAAGTTAGGAATATAATTGGTTGAGTTAATACTATTTGATAAAATATTAGTAATTTTTATAGTAAATTAAAGTTTACTTTTCTTAGTTATAAAAAATTCTTTATAGATCTTAATTCTTAGTTATAAATTATAGTTTATTATCATTTAGTTTAAGATGAAAAAATTATAGGAACTAGCTACACTATAATTATTTCAAAAACATTGATAAGTGTATAGTCGTAGTTGATGTCATAATTGAATGAAAATCAATCGCTATCTTGTAGTAACACTATACATAAAGTAATCCTTATTCCATATTCTAGATATTTTATGTTAAATTTGATCTTGAGCATCACTATTTTATGTTATTCATAAAGGTAGGCACTTATAGTTTTCCTCATCAAGCTCTAAAATTTGTTTCAATTGATTCAAAAATTTCATATTTATATAAGAGTTTGTATGGATATTGCATTAACAAGATATTAACAATGATAATGAATTGATATTAATAAGATATTGTATTACATATGAGTTTGTATAGATACACTGCGTACAATTTTTCCCATCAACATACTGTATGCAACATATATAATATTATCCTCTATGTAGAAGCTATATCATGTGTGCAATTTACCCAATGCACTCTCTTGGCATGTACAATATCTTTGTGTATACAATGTATCATCTACCCACTCAAATGAATGAAGGGTCTATTTAAACTTGAAGGAAGGTGATGCAGGAGCATCCGGTGGCAGTAGAACAATCTTGCATCTTCCAAAAATGTTTCTTGTTTTTTCTAAGTACCTCGCAGTTGATTTATTTTCGGTATTTTCCAAAGGAGGAAAGTTTAATGGAGCAAAGGGAGCAGAAGGAGTAAGTTTCTCAAAGCATGGGGGGAGGTCACGAAATCGTGACCTCAAAAGGCTTGCGCAAGGCTTGGGCCGGTTGCATCGCGATATCGCGACGTCGCGATATCACGACGATTGTTCAAAGAAAAGCTAAGGCAGAGGAGGAGGTCGCGATATCGCGACATCGCGATGTCGCGACAATTGATCGAGGCAAAGGCATAAGGAAATGCGACGTCGCGATATCACGACGTCGTGATATCGCGACGATTGTTCAAAGCTGTGGCGAAAGGCGGAGGTGCGGTCGCGAAATCGTGACATGTCACGATTTCGTGACATGTCGCGGTTTCGTGACCTCAAAGGCAGTAACGAGTGCAAGGGTGTGTTTTGTCGCGATATCGCGACGTCGCGATATCGCGATGTTTATCAAAGTTGAGAGCAGGGTGACAGTTGGGTCGCGATATCGCGACATGTCATGATATCGCGGCCCAGAAGAAGTTGGCCAAGGTGTACACGCGGTCAACCAGGCAAGGCCAGTTTCGGCACGTGGACAGCCACGTGTCTCATATCAGTTGTGAGGGCACGTGTTTTGAAGATTTCATGGTAAGGAGAGGGCAAAGCCGAATTTTAACACGCGGTTAGCTATGTGAATCAGGATAAATATGAAGGCCACGTATCGGGAATTAAAATTTACAGCCACGTGCATTAAATGGGGACAACCACCTTATGGAAGTATTTCAAAAAATAACTGTTGCAGGGCATGGCCAAGATGGAGGAGACGGCAGTGCAGAGTACGGTCTGAGCAAAGCGGGCGGTGCAGGGCCATCAATGCAAGCGACTTGGTGGATCGGGCAGTGGCCCATTAATGCCAGAGAATTTGAAAAACCCGGAGGGGGGGAAATTTTGAATTTGAATTTTGTTAGGTGGAGGCATTGATTGCCTAGAGGAACGGGGCCTCGATAAAAACCCAAAAATTTGTAATGGAAGGGATGGTGGACCGGAGAACAGGGGAAGTAGTGACAGTGGAAGAACCGAGCCGAGCATCGGTTAATGTATGCCTGCGGGCTATTTTATTTTGAATGCATGTAAATATTTTTTGCAAATTTTAATGAAAAAGTTGAATTTGTAAAGTGTTGGTTTTCCCCGGTCCCCGTCAGTGGTATCAGAGCCCGTTGTTCCTGAGCATACAGCAGACCGCCGAAGGAGAGGCAGTTGTACCAGAACTTGTGGGAGGGCTTGAGATCAGGTGAATATGCCTCCGAGAAGAAACCCTGTGGGTGGCAGAGGCATGGCAACAGAGAATTTTCGGGCATTGCAGCGGCAAGTTCAGGCCTTGCAAGAAGAACTGCGCAGAGGACATGAGCCGAGAAGAGATGCAGACAGTGAAGATGAAGTTGATGAAGAGGAGAATCAATTTGAAGAAGAGGAAGAAGATGTAGATCCGACACAAGCCAGACTATATAAGGCCATATCTCAGATCGGGAAGAGGCCGAAGTTAGAAGTTTCTACATATTTCGGGAACTTGAATTCGGAGGAATTAATAGATTGGATAAATGATTTAGAAGAGTATTTCGAATATGAGGAGGTTGAAGACCCTAACCGGGTCAGATTTTCCAAGACCAAGTTAAAGGGTCATGCTAGCATATGGTGGAAGGGAGTACAGCTGGAACGGAACCGAAGAGGAAAAGAGCGGATAACAAGGTGGGACAGAATGGTGGAGAAATTAAAGAGGCAGTTTATTCCCGTGGATTATGAACTGGACCTGCTACGTAAAATGCAGAGTTTGAGACAGATGAACAAAACTGTCCAGGAATATACGGAGGAGTTTTATAAAATCTCCATCAGAACCGGTCATTTGGAAGCAAGCAAAGAAAAAGTGGCCCGTTATATTAATGGGTTGAGACCCAGTGTTCAGGAGGAGTTGAGCTTGGTTCGGGTAAGCACCATTGAAGATGCTTACCAGTTTGCTCTGAAAGTGGAAGAAAAATTGAACCGAAAGTTTGAGAGCAAGCAAAGAGTGAAAGGACCGGGAGGAAAGAACGGTGGAAAGAAAGAAGGAAAGGAAGAGAAGAAAGGAGAGGAGACTAGCAGCAGCCGAGGTCAGAAAGAAGAGGATGAAGAACCCAAATCGCAAGTTCAAAATGATGGCTACCCGAGAGGAAGAGGTAGATCTGGACGCGGGTATGGAAGAGGAGTGTTTCGAGGAACATGTTTCCACTGCGAAGAAGAGGGACATCGGGCACTTGAGTGTCCACAACACCGAGAAAGAGTAAGCAAGAAACAAGTGGGTCCTGCCAGAGCAGTTGTGGCAGTTGAAGATGCTGACTCAGAACATTCTGAAGAAGCTGAAAAGGGAGAAGCAATGATTGTGAGGACCATGCTAGTGGAGGAAGACAAATCTGAACAGAGGAGAAGCCTGTTTCGCACCCGGTGCAAAAGTGCAGGCAAAGTCTGTAATGTTATTATAGACAATGGGAGTACAGACAACTTAGTTTTCGAGGAGATGGTTACTAAGTTGCAGCTGGAGAGAAGGAGGCACCCGCACCCATACCGGATTGCATGGTTGCGAAAGGACCACAGAGCATGGGTCCGTGAACAGTGCTTAGTTACTTTCAATATTGGAAGATACCAGGATGAAGTCCTGTGTGATGTTTTTCCCATGGATGCTTGCCATTTGCTGTTGGGCAGGCCATGGCAGTTTGATCGGAGTGCAGTGCATGATGGTCGTGCAAATACGTATTCCTTGAGGAAATATGGAGTGCGGCACAAGTTGAAGCCATTGCAGACAGTGGATGAGAAGGTGTGCAGCAATGCCAGAATTTGTCTGGTAGAGGGCAGAGAATTTTGCCAAGAAGCAGGATTTGAGCAGGTTAAAAGGGTCGAGGAGTGTTCGGAGATATTACAAGGGACGCAGACCGAACAACATAGAAGTGAAGGTCACTTCTCCTTTTTACCCGGGGTATCTGATGCAGGAGCATCCGGTGGCAGTAGAACAATCTTGCATCTTCCAAAAATGTTTCTTGTTTTTTCTAAGTACCTCGTAGTTGATTTATTTTCGGTATTTTCCAAAGGAGGAAAGTTTAATGGAGCAAAGGGAGCAGAAGGAGTAAGTTTCTCAAAGCATGGGGGGAGGTCACGAAATCGTGACATGTCACGATTTCACGACATGTCACGAAATCGCGACCTCAAAAGGCTTGCGCAAGGCTTGGGCCGGTTGCGTCGCGATATCGTGATGATTGTTCAAAGAAAAGCTAAGGCAGAGGAGGAGGTCGTGATATCGCGACATCGTGATATCGCAACGTCGCGATGTCGCGACGATTGATCGAGGCAAAGGCATAAGGAAAGGCGACGTCGCGATATCGCGATGTCACGATATCATGACGTCACGATATCGCGACGATTGTTCAAAGCTGTGGCGAAAGGCGGAGGTGCGGTCGCAAAATCGTGACATGTCACGGTTTCGTGACCTCAAAGGCAGTAACGAGTGCAAGGGTGTGTTTTGTCGCGATATCGCGACGTCGCGATATCGTGACGTCGCGATATCATGACGTTTATCAAAGTTGAGAGCAGGGTGACAGTTGGATCGTGATATCACGACATGTCACGATATCGTGGCCCAGAAGAAGTTGGCCAAGGTGTACACGCGGTCAACCAGGCAAGGCCAATTTCGGCACGTGGACAGCCACGTGTCTCATATCAGTTGTGAGGGCACGTGTTTTGAAGATTTCACGATAAGGAGAGGGCAAAGCCAAATTTTAACACGCGGTTAGCTACGTGAATCAGGATAAAGATGAAGGCCACGTATCGGGAATTAAAATTTACAGCCGCGTGCATTAAACGGGGACAACCACCTTATGGAAGTATTTCAAAAAATAACTATTGCAGGGCATGGCCAGGATGGAGGAGACGGCAGTGCAGAGTACGATCTGAGCAAAGCGGGCGGTGCAGGGCCATCAATGCAAGCGAATTGGTGGATCGGGCAGTGGCCCATTAATGCCAGAGAATTTGAAAAACCCGGAGGAGGGGAAATTTTGAATTTGAATTTTGTTAGGTGGAGGCATTGATTGCCTAGAGGAACGGGGCCTCGATAAAGACCCGAAAAATTTGTAATGGAAAGGGGGGATGGTGGACCGGAGAACAGAGGAAGTAGTGACAGTGGAAGAACCGAGCCGAGCATCGGTTAATGTATGCCTGCGGGCTGTTTTATTTTGAATGCATGTAAATATTTTTTGCAAATTTTAATGAAAAGTTGAATTCGTAAAGTGTTGGTTTTCCCCGGTCCTCGTCAGAAGGTAGTTATTGGCATCTTCCAAACCCAACACCTTACCTTTTACATTACATTTGTCTTGCATTTCATTTCATTTCATCTCCTAACTACATGACAACTAACTAATTTTAACTTATTTGCACATGAATTACATTCTTGCATGGACTATTATAATGTTATCAAACTTTATCCAACATTATGAAAACTATGCCTAAAATTCAACATGACTTCCACACATAGATTTTATTTCTTTTGTTGATGTGGCAAGTCAAAACTAGCACCCACATTTTCCCTCCCCTCTAGATTGATTGATGTCCTCATCAATGACTATTTCTGATCCTATGGGCTCTTTTTTGAGAATGAGGTGACGGAATAGGTACTCCTCCCAACTCCTAGATCTGCATTTTCAAGGTTTCATTCTCTCTCTTTAGTCTCTTTGCATATACTCGATAACAAGCCCACTAGAAACCAAAATTTTGCAATTTCTGCTCAACTTCTACCATCCAAACCTTCAATTCAGTATTCCTCTTTGTTGCTTTGGATTCCCTCCTCACAACTAATATTAATTGCACATCACGTTCAACAATTAGTTGATTTTTGTGAGCAATATCCTTCATATTTTCTCCTAGAGATTGCTCCCTCACATCATATTCTAATTTCAATAGTCCTATCAACTGATCATATTATTCATGTGTTTGCCTTATATTCTCCTCTCTTTCCTCAATTCTAGTAGTTATGCTTCGATATTTGGCTACACTTACCAAAGTTGTCTTTACACCATCTGTAATTGATTAGCTTGCTCTTTCTCCTTCAACTTCGGGCTACAAACCACTTGTTGAAATATCTCTAATCCTACTAATAACCACAAAATCAAGTATACTAAGAATTTCATTCTTGCATAGGGTTTCACCAATTGAGGTGCCAATTTCATATTCTTGATACCTAGAAATTCAATTTAAGGCATCAGGTTTCCTTCATCAACATATATCCAAGGTGGGTATAATACATATCTGGAGTTCCTTTTGGCAATTTTCTAGATTTTAGAACGAATAGATACTCCTATCGCTAGCTCTTGGCTCTCATGATTGCATCTAATAGATCTCTGCAAAACAATTTCATGAACTCATCATCCCAAGCCCAACTCACTAGCCTAATCAAATCTTCTTCCATCCATAATTTCTATAGTCACTAGTTCCCAACACATCCTACTCAAAAATCACTCTAGACCCTATCAAATAGCCTGCTCATTTTGTCAAAAAGTACATCAAACTACTTATTGATTGTTTTACCATGGGCTAGGGTTCTCAAATTTGGCACTTCTATAATGAAATGCTCACTCGTTCCTCCATCCTCTAGCTCCAAGTTTGTATCATACTCGATTATTGTCTCCTCAACATCCTCCCCATCACATTATTCTTAACCATATTTATTGTCTCCTTACCTTGATCAGGTTCTTCTTTAGCCCTTATATCACAAATGTTCTAATGTAGATTGTTTCCCTTTTTCCCTTTTCTCCTTTGACATTTATGAGATTGGTATCATGGTTTGTGTAGTTATAGATATCAACTCAATTAGTGGTCCCTAATCCAACATAGGTGATCCACATCTATCCACTTCATTTGTATATTACCTTAATGGTGTTATGGCATAACTCTCTATCATATTCACATTGTCTATATGCATTGAAACATCATCCACAAAGTCTCCTCCTTTTGGTATTTTGTCCAACAATGGTGATGCTTCCACTGCATCTAGTATAATTTGAACATCATTATCTACATATATAATCACAAGTGTCTCTTGCACCTATTGTTGTGCAATTCTTCTTTTAGACCATTGCACTACTCTTGCACCTCAAACATTCTATACAATAGATACATATGGTATTGACCTTTGTCTACTAATGAAAACCTCACTTGAAGCCACTCCCCTTGTATCTACAATGGAACCTATAGTTTATCCTCACATAGTGTGGCTTTGTAGTGTTGGAGTTCCCATCTGCACTGCATCCTTTGATAACTACAAATTACCACCAACTATTTCCTTATCCATGGCATGATGTGGGGGTCATGAAGAAAGCACTTTAGTGCCTTTAGGAACTAACTATTATTGTTGTTGCTACTATTGGGCTATGGTTGTTGTTATAGTCATGTTACCATATGTTTCTCCAACTACCTCTACTTCTCTTTCTTGACTGGTTCCTTGGCTCTTGACAACTACTCAGCTCCATTAGATTCTTTTTTTTCAGCCATGTCATCCATATGATCCTTTTTGTCTCCTAACGCCTTTTGTGCTTTCCTTTTCTTCGATGCACTCTTCTTCTTTGATGGTAACCTACCTAGGGTACCAACTTTCATCAGTGGGGTAACATGCACCCAACAAAAAATTCCCTATTGAGGGGTGGATATGTGGTGGGCGTGTGAGGGGGTGGATGTGTGGTGGGTATGTTAAATTCCTTATTGATAAGCATAGCTCTCAACTTTACAGGGGTTTATGGTTGGGAAGAGACTTTACAAAGGTCATGGTTGAGATTTGGAAGGAGAGTGCTCAACCCTATGCATTGGTCGCAAAGGTTCTCACATTAACCAAAAAAATAAAACATTATATATATATTATTTTTATTTATTAATTAATGTTTTTTCTTATATTAATTAATTTTTATTAAATTTCATGAGTATTTATAATATTATAAAACATTATTATTAAATATATATATATATATATTTATTAATGTTTTTTTTGATTGGTAAGAAATTTTTTAAGACAATATTTTTATCTAAAGCATAGTCCCTTTTAAAATTGAGAACTAACAAAAGAGAACTATCAAATACCTATTAATTAATTATCTTAAAGCAGAGGAACCGTACAGTTTAACCTCAAATCAATAGAGGTGGGCCTTTGACGGACCATGACATCGACCTCCATCAACCTGCGTGGCAGATAAGGTTGTCAGGATATGGGGAAGAATTCACCACGCCTTTACAAGATATTTTTCCACATTACACATACCTCAGACTGTATATTCATGCTATAAAAGCATTCAGATCTTAAAATCTAATTCATTTGTAATTCTGTTTATACAGAAGGTGTTTGTGATCTAGATTTCTCAGAGCTCAGGCAATGGAAAATCAGCTCAGAAAGCCAAGTCGGAGCGAGGATATCTGTTCTCTGGAGGAACAACGGCGAATTCAGCAAACTGTCAAAGAACAATTCGATGCCTCCTCTCCCCAACGGCATACTAAACCCCAGAGAAGCGAATTCTCTTCATCTTATACCGATAAGATATGCTCAGAAAATTCAGGCCTGCAAAATCCCGAGTTCCTCAAGTTTCAGGAACTGCAGTCTCACAAAGAGGTTCGGATTGGGGGATTCTGTTGCTCCAAATCCTTTTCGTTATTATGATTTAGCCGAATTGATAAAATGGGTTTGTTGCCTGCAGGAATTGATCTATGATGGAGTTTCTCCTACCGAAGAGTTCGTGGAGACAGATTACTACAAGGATTTGAACGACATTGAGAAACAGCACCACACTGTAAGCAAGTATATCCTTCCATATGTTTACCATTGGAATCACGTTTTTTAAAGTATGACTAATAAACACCAAAATTTAAAGCAAGACTTACAGGTTTTACAATGTATGTTTGGTTTAGCTTATATTTTGTTTCGTGCTACTGTTTAAAATTTATTTGAAAATACAAAATATAACCTATTAACTTCATATCATTTAATACTATAGTTTCATGCTGATACCCATAATTGTGTTTTGTGTTTTTGGAATCGGTTACATACATAATTTTTTTCTACTATTAAGTAGGTATGTTGTTCCTTATAATTCCTATTTTCTGATTGCACTCAAAAAATTCAAATTAAAATACAAACTTCCTAAATTTTGTTAACCTCTATCTGCTTATCATGATGACATCTTCCTGTACCTGTCTGTCTGTCACTAAGCTTGCTATCTCTCTCTAAACTGTAGAGAACGATGAAATCTTCCTGTAACTTTGTGTATTCTAATCTGTATGGAACTGTGTAAGAGATGTTGTTTGATTTTTAAGAAATTGTATGGACAGACTGATGAAGTAGGTTTTGATTTGTAATTTGCAGACTGGAACGGGGTTTATTAAAGTGGAGACAAAGGATGACGGTGATTTCGATTTGGGAGTAGTTTCCGATGGCTGTTGCAACCACACCGTAACCAATCCTGCAACTAACGAATGGATCCCTTCTGTTGAACCGGTGAGAATTTACGAAACAAGGCAAAGCATATAATCCACGATGTAGCTTAAAGACTTACTAAGAAAAAATCGAGCTAAGGGTCATGCCAGTGTTTATGGACTTGGGGCTTGAGATTCTGAGATTCGTTTAAGCTGTGAAATGGCCCTTAACTTGGGTATTTGGTTGTTTTTACAGGTGCTAGTGAGATCTAACAAGCCTCAAAGGAGCGATATTGATAAATAAATATATGCAAGTATTATTAGAATGATGTAGATTGGCAAGGGTGAATTTAGCACATAAATTGTGGAAGGACCAGATCAGTAGAACGGTTTTAGACTTGATTGTTAAGAGGGAAAGTATTGGTTTCACAGCTTGAACGAAGGAATATAAGAAAAATAGCCTTAATGTATGGAAGTAATGGAACCTAAAGAAACAATTCATTAAATTTTAACAGAGAGGTACTTTACTTTTCATACGTTTTAAGTATCCTAGCCTACAGATTATCCAAAATATAGTATACAATATAATTTTATTTTGTTTTATTTGAATCATAGATTTTCTTACTGTTTTAAAGCTTTCATTAGGCCTGTTCAACAGTATCTGTACATACATTACTTTGTTATAATTACTCAATAAAAACATATAATTACAGATATTATTATTGTTTGCACAGTAAAACTTTTAATTATTATAAATTATAATATAAGAATTACATATGTTTAATAATTGACATTAATTTAATTGGTTATATTTTTTAATTTTAAAGGAAAAGACTTATTCATAGGTCTCATCTTGTGTGTAAGAAAAGTGGGTGCTTAACAGGTAGCAATTCATTTTTTTATGTTTTCCTTTTTTTTTTTTTTTATTGAATGGATCATATAGAATTGAAACGAGTCCCATCCATGCATATTACATCATGAACATCATGACTACATAATAGTATTACAATTACAATTACTTCACAAGTATTACAATTACTTCACAAGTATGCATGTACCCTTAAAATTATTTGGGTTTCCTCCTTGAAAGTTGACGAATCTAACTAGTAAAACTAATACATTTGATCATGTTTTCCTTTTTATTACTCCCTAATAATTTGGTAATTTTATTTTTCTATATTACTTTGTTGAGTGATGTACTCAATATTTTAAATATCTTTAATACATTGTTAATAATTACTCTTTATATTGCATCTAATAAAAATTTAGAGATATTTTTTTAAAACTATTTTTTATTATGTGTCATATAGTATACAACATGATATAAAGCTTTTATTATGAAGTTGGTAGAAAACAAATAAATTTTCTCATTTGAACAATAGTATGTGTATGACATATAACCCTATAACTAGATACAAGCTAATTAAGTAGATTACAATGTACTTTATAAAAATTCAAGCAATTTGAATTTCAAAATAAGTGCAATTAATAGAAATTCAGATAATTCTCTATGAAACTAAAAATAAAACTATTTTTTTTTTAAATATTAACTTTTATTTTTAAATGTGCTATATGGGATTGAAATGGGTCTCACCCATATTACATCATGACCATATAGTAGTATTACAGTAGCTTTATGTGTTTCCTCCATGAAAGTTAGGAATATAATTGGTTGAGTTAATATTATTTGATAAAATATTAGTAATCTTTATAGTAAATTAAAGTTTACTTTTCTTAGTTATAAAAAATTCTTTATAGATCTTAATCAACTTATTATCATTTAGTTTAAGATGAAAAAATTATAGGAACTAGCTAAACTATAATTATTTCAAAAATATTGATAAGTGTATAGTCATAGTTGATGTCATAATTGAATGAAAAGTAATCGCTATCTTGTAGTAACACTATACAAAAAGTAATCGTTATTCTATATTCTAGATATTTTATGTTAAATTTGATCTTGAGCATCACTATTTTATGTTATTCATAAAGGTAGGCACTTATATTTTTCCTCATCAAGCTCTAAAATTTGTTTCAATTGATTCAAAACCTTCATATTTATATAAAAGTTTGTATGGATATTGCATTAAAAATATATTAACAATGATAATGAATTGATATTAATAAGATATTGCATTACATATGAGTTTGTATAGATACACTGCGTACAAATTTTCCCATCAACATACTATATGCAACATATATAATATTATCCTCTATGCAGAAGCTGTATCATGTGTGCAATTTACCCAATGTACTCTCTTGGCATGTACAATATCTTTGTGTATACAATATATCATCTACCCACTCAAATAAATGAAGGGTCTATTTAAAATTGAAGAAAGGTAGTTATTGGCATCTTCCAAACCCAACACCTTACCTTTTACATTACATTTGTCTTGCATTTTATTTCATTTCATCTCCTAAATACATGACAACTAACTAGTTTTAACTTATTTGCACAATAATTACATTCTTGCATGGACTATTATAATGTTATCAAAATTTATCCAACTTTATGAAAACTATGCCTAAACTTCAACATGACTTACATGCATAGATTTTATTTCTTTTGTTGAGGTGGCAAGTCAAAACTAGCACCCATATTTTTCCTCCCCTCTGGATTGGCCGATGTCCTCATCAATGACTGTTTTTGATCCTATGGGCTCTTTGTTGAGAATTATGTGATGGAATAGGTACTCCTCCTAACTCCTAGATCTACATTTTCAAGGTTTCATTCTCTCTCTATAGTCTCTTTGCATGGACTTGATAACAAGCCCACTAGAAGCCAAAATTATGCGACTTGTGCTCAACTTCTACCATCCTAACCTTCAATTCAGTCTTCCTCTTTGTTGCTTTGGATTCACTCCTCACAACTAATACTAATTGCACATCACGTTAAACAATAAGTTGATTTTTGTGAGCAATATCCTTCATATTTTCTTCTAGAGATTGCTCCCTCACAACATATTCTAATTTCAATAGTCCTATTAACTGATCTTGTTATTCATGTGTTTGCCTTATACTCTCCTCTCTTTCCTCAATTCTAGTAGTTATGCTGCAACATTTGACTATACTTACCAAATTTGTTCTTACACTATCTGCAATTGATTAGCTTGCTCTTCCTCCTTCAGATTCAGGCTACAAACCACTTGTTGAAATATATCTAATTCTATTGCTAACCACAAAATCAAGTATACTAAGAATTTCATTCTTGCATAGGATTTCACCAATTGAGGTGCCAATTTCATATTCTTGATACCTAGAAATTCAAGTTAAGGCATCAAGTTTCCTTCATCAACATATATCCAAGGTGGGTATCAATACATATCTGGAGTTCCTTTTGGCAAATTTCTATCTTCCAAAATCAAATAGATACTCCTATCGCTAGCTACTGGCTCTCATGATTGCATCTAATAGATCTTTGTAAAAAAAATTCATGAACTCATCATACCAAGCCCAACCCACTAGCCTAATCAACTCTTCTTCCATCCATAATTTCTATAGTCACAAGTCCCCAACACATCCTACTCAAAACTCACTCTAGACCCTATCAAATAGCCTACTCATTTTGTCAAAAAGTGCATCAACCTACTTATTGATTGTTTTACCATAGGCTAGGGTTCTCAAATTTTTCACTTCTATAATGAAATGCTCACTCATTCCTCCATCCTCTAGATCCAAGTTTGTATCATCCTCGATTATTGTCTCCTCAACATCCTCCCCATCACATTCTTCCTGACCATGTCCATTGTCTCCTTACCTTGATCAAGTTCTTCTTATCTAGCCCTTATGTCACAAATGATGTTCTAATGTAGATTGTTTCTCTTTTTTCCTTTTCTCATTTGACATAGATGATATTGGTATCATGGTTTATGTAGTTATAGATATCAACTCAATTAGTGGCCCCTCATCCAACATAGGTGATCCACATCTATCCACTTCATTTGTATATTGCCTTAATGGTGTTGTGGAATAACTCTCTAGCATATTCATATTGTCTATATGCATTGAAACATCACCCACAATGTCTCATCCTTTTGGTATTTTGTCCAACAATGGTGATGCTTCCACTGCATCCAATACAATTTGAACATCATTATCTACATCTATAATCACAAGTGTCTCTTGCACCTATTGTTGTGCAATTCTTATTTTAGACCATTGCACTACTCTTGCACCTCAAACATTCTATACAATATATACATTTGGTATTGACCGTTGTCTACGACAACCTCACTTGAAGCCACTCCCCTTGTATCCACAATGACACCTATAGTTTCTACTCATATAGTGTGGCTTTGCAGTGATGAAGTTTCCATTTGCACTGCATCCTTTGATAACTACAAATTACCACCAACTATTTTCTTCTCCATGGCATGATGTGGGGGTCATGAAGAAAGCACATTAGTACCTTTAGTGACTAACTATTATTGTTGTTTCTACTATTGGGCTATGGTTGTTGTTATAGTCATGTTCCCATATGTTGCTTCAACTACCTCTACTTCTCTTTCTTGACTAGTTCCTTGGCTCTTGACAACTACTTAACTCCATTAGATTATTTTTTTTTTAGCCATGTCATTCATGTCATCCTTTTTGTCTCCTAATTCCTTTTGTGCTTTTCTTTTATTTGATGCACTCTTCTTCCTTGATGCTACCCTACCTAGGGTACCAAATTTCATCAATGGGACAACATGCACCCAAAAAAAAATGGTTGTCACACTTTCTAGAATAATATAAGGAGGATTCAGTCCTAGAAACTAAATATTCTCTTGTGACAATACAACCAAAATCAAAGCAATGGTGTGGAAAGTAATTAAAATATTCTTTATATACTACATTAATTTTTTTTTAATATGGTCTAACAAAAAAGTATCCTAATCATACCGTTCTTTGGCCATAATTCCATCCATGTATGGTATGAACCAAGTGGGTATTTCTAAGGCTCTTTGTTTGCTAGATAGTCTGATATTATCACATTCATTATCTATTATAAATCATATAAAAATATGTTGCACTTTCAGTCCATGCAAACCATGCTTCGTAGTTTAGCCACTTCTTGTGAACTAAGATTTGTGACCTCAAAAAAAGTCCACAACCATAGAGTTCCACTCCCTTTTTTTCACTAGTCTCATGGAAATCGATAAGCCAAATACTCTCCAAGAATTATTTAGAGATAATGATACCTACAATTCCTTTTCACCAAGCATGATTCTACACTAATTTTACTTAACATCATATGTTTACAACAATTATAGTAGGTACAACTTGAAAAGTCTTTGTTAGATCTAGGAACCTACAAGATAAACTGCATTCCTACATTCTAAAATACAGTTTTCAATGGGTGATATTTTGGATGCTCTAGCCACCATTTTCTAAAATATTATACCAATGATATTTTATAGGTAATCTCTTCTAAGGGGATCTTAATCCACTCCTTCCACTTATTCTTTAGCTGGGGTGAAGTTGTTGGATCCTTTACATGTCCTTGTTGTTTATTAGGGGTGTTGGTTTGTGATCTCAACCTTGATTCTAGTCTATGTTGCTACACTCTCCCTCATACAACGTCTATTCTATGCTCTCTCTAACATGCATATGATCAACTAGGCCTCTCTCAAACCTAATTCTAATGCTTCCCCATGAGTGCAAGGTCATACCTACAACACAACGTCAGGTGGAAATATCCTCTATAGTTCCACTTGCTCGATTCACTCTAAAAGTTTTGGCCTCCTCTATATTCATCCTACAGTAAATCTCCTTGGCTTAAAATTTTACCAACTTCTGGAAACAATTACCTCCAACTGCTTTGTCTCCCTAATGAATTATTTTATTCTTGTAGCTCCACATGGAACATTCCTTCTCTTAATTCTTTGTGCCTTTGGTCTTCTTCTATTGTATGGCCTTGATTGTCCATACGCCTCAACTTCAAACAACCTTCTTCTAAATTTTCCAATCTTGGATGGCCTAATACCAAATGACCCAACCTTAAAAAAATTGGATTTAAATGGTCTAGTCTTAGATAACTCTGGATTCTAGACAATATTCCTCTGTTTATATGACAACATTTGCAACTATTTGGATGACCTGTACACTTGCTTTCAATCATGATTTTTATCTTTTGTTAACAATCCATACAACCCATATGGTTCGTACAATTTGATTTTTTAATTATAGTGTCTTTGTGCCTTTTCCTCCATAGAATATGGTTATCATACCTTATTTTGTCTTCTACAACAACAACCCTCCCAATGGAGAAGGATTTTTTGAATAAACCCTCTTCAAAACTTCTTGGCACTATTGGTCTTCTACTTGTACATTTCCTTCTTCAATGCAAGTTCTTGTTTCCTCAAGAAGTTCTTCCTTCGCAATGCAAATATAACCTTCTATTTCTTTTGTGCAACAGTTTCTGCTTGGAGCTCTCTTCTTCATAAAATGTTCAACTTTCTCCTCCTACAATACCTAGCCCTTGCTCTCTCCAAATTCTCTCCAGTGTTGTGTGTTATAATTCTCTATCATCAACTCCTATTCCGTAGTAGGGGACAACTAGCCTAAATCTAGTAACTACCCCTTAACTACCACTTCACCATATTTAACTTCCTTGCATGTAATTAGAAGTTATGTTTTTTCATCTTTTGTGTTTTGTCTTCATCACTTTGTGCAATTCCAACCTGCACTCTTGTGTATATATAACCTAAATTTATTTCTTGTATGGCCATTATTTAACCTCTCTTTGACCCTATCTAAATAGCCCAAGTAGCCAAAAAATCCACTTGACTATCCTAGTGGCTCATTTGATTATTTTGTTTGAGGACTTATCTATCCAAATGAGCTTGACCTATTAATCCTCATAGCACTATATGACTGATTGTATTCTTGGTCTAATATCATGCTTCAAATGCCCTAGGTGGCCAGTCTATCCACCATCCCATCTTGACTACCTCCTTCATTGTCAACTCCTTTGCGATGATTTTTTGGGCTTTAATTTGACTCCATTTTGTCACTCAACTAGTAATTCCATAGAATATTCTTTGAATAACCTAGCCTCTTATTATTTAGTTTCACCTCTAATTGGATGATCCTACCATTATTGCTAGTTGGATTGGCTCTTAAGATGGACCAATTATACTTTATATCTAATTCCTCTAGTATACCCTCTGACATATCTAGACAACATGACCCTCAACTTTGATGGTCCAAGGGTCATCTAGATCCTTTGGTCAACTCCTAGACAACTAAGGGATAGTCTAGATGGCCTAGCCTCCTAGCTATATGAACTAGGGTAGTCTAAGGAAAAATATTTCCCTTAGATGACTGGAAAAGAGGTTAGACAACCTCACCCCTTGGACTAATTGATCCAAACTACTTGAGGGTCATAATGGCCTTACCAAACTACCTGGATTACTTAATTTGGAAATATACCTTGGGTTATTAGGTAGCCTTTTCAAACCACTTTGAATCCCAAAGGAACTATTCAAATTTGGTAATTCATGACTTCTCCAACTCATCTGCCTACCTACCTTGAAGGTATTTTGGATCTAAGTTACTAGCTACTAGTATAGCCTAAGTAGCCTAATGATGGTGATTTGGAACTTTGAATAGAGGTCCAAAGTGTGAATCCTACAAGGGATAGGGTTGTACACCATGCTTCACTAAATAGAGTATGGTTGGGGATAATCATATTGGGTAAACAATATTTATCTCATATGACTTATGGCCTCGGGGATATTAAAAACTACTTTATACTTTTTTAACCTTTATTATCACTACCTATACGTTGGGTAACTTGTTGTCTCCTTGGTGTTCCCCTCATTACTCTTTTTTTGATTTCCAAGCCTAAGTTATCACTACTTTAGTCCTCTTCATCAGTGTTTGAACTCGTTAAGTATACACTATTGGAATCCCATCTTAAGTTTCCAAATTCTCCTTTTCTTGGCAATGGTACTTCATGGATATCTCTTCACTCCACTTCATTTATTGCATACCACTTCATATATTTGGTAGTCCTCTAGAAGCTTATATTTTTGTGCACAACCATCAACAACTCCCAACACTTGATTGTTTGTTGTGCACCTATAGAGTTTTCCTCTAGACTTTTATCTCTAAAGAAACTACTACCCATTGCTTTAATATCCTATCGTATCCTTAACAAATCTTATGCACATTTCTTCTTTATTCTACAATATAGTTATCCAGTTGCTCACTTTGCTCATGCAACTATTATGATTCCTCTTGTATTCTTTGTTGTACATGACCAGTATCTAGAAGCAAACTCATTCTATCCTAATCACTTCCCTCACTATGAGGCTCTTGCTCTAGAGGTTCTCCTTGTGCAATATACACTACCACCTTTCATTGTATATTCTTCATGTTTAGTAATATTGGTTGTTCCTCTTATTCTACATCTAGAAATATAACATGCACCTAAATTCATCTATAGTTTATAGATTGAGGATGAAATTCCTCTTGTTCAATAATGGTTGCATTTCCACTTCATACCAACTTGTGTTTTCCTCGTACAACCATGTTAGTTGTTTCACAAGTTCAAATTTAGAGTCATTATAATTTATTGTACTATCTTCTTTCTTAGTATGACTTGAATCAATATTCCTTTAAATGATCCTAAATACTCACTTGATACTATTTTTAGCCTATCCATACTTGTTTCTTCATTTATTGGTTTAAAATTTACCATGCTGAATTGTGATTGCATCCTATACGACTTCAACTTCAAATTGTTAATTGTCTTAGGATACAACATCCTATATAGTTTCTTCAATCTTATTGTACCATTGATCATTAATTCCTCCACTTGGAAGGGTCTAAGCCATAAATTATTTAGCGTTACTAGCTTGATATCTCTCTTTTCATTGTACTTCATAACTAAGTTACCTTCCTTTAAATCCATCTTCTTTAGGTCCTTGTCATGCCACAAATTTCTACAATATTGGGAAACCTCTATGGCCCACTGTGCCATAACTCTTTTTCTCATCTATCTTGATAAGTGTCATGAGCCTCTTCTCTAGGCTTTCCTAGTCATCAAGATAGTTTTGTACCACCACTCGCAAAATAAGTACCAAAAATTTAATCAACATGACTACTTCCTAATCGTACATTAAGTGGAATGGGGTGTAGTTCATTATTGGCTTAAACATAGTCATGTATGCCAACATAAAAGCTAGAAATATTTCCTCCCAATCAACATTCTTAATGCCACATGTATTATACATTATTTAGACTATGAACTTATTCGTGGCTTTAGCTTACTCATTTGCTCTGGGGTAATATAGAATAGACAACAAATGTAAGATATTAAACTTTGTGGTTAGCTTCTAAATAGATTCAATGATGAAATTCCCTCCATGATCACTTATCAATTGAAGAGATATGTTGAATATTGTAATCACTTGCTTGTATAAGAAGCATGTACTACACTTTGCAAAATTATTAGGCAATGCCCTTGCCTCAACCCACTTTATCAAATATTTTATATCTACCACAATATATCTACATTTTTTTGTAGGTTTTCAATGGCCCCACAAAATATAGACCCCATATTTTGAACAACTCCTATGGTTATGACAAGTGTAATGGCATTAAGTCGCTCTTTAGTGGCTTCCAAAATCTCTAGCATGTATCACTAGTAGTAACAAACTTCTTCGCATCACAATAGAGGGTGGATCACATAGCCTTTCTAGAAAAACCTTTTTTGTAGTTACGTTTGGTGCCATATGCCCTTATGTTATCCCTTCATGAGCTTACTTCAATATTACATTCACTTCTTTATCCATTAAACACCTCTACAACACTAGATAAAGTTTGATCTTATATAATAAACTAGCTATCAATTGAAATGGTATTGATTTTACCATGATATTTTTTGCTATCGTCAACTTCTTGGGAAGATCACCCATCAACAAGTATTCACCCACATAATTATACCATAACAAAAGCATAATAAAAAAAATGAGTGTCTAAAAATTCATCCAACACTTCTCTCCCTACATGCTCTTTCTAGCAAATCCTCAACAACTAATCTACTATAACATGATTCTTTCTAAGTTTGACTATAAATAAAAATATGAATTCCTATAATGTGACGAGCCACTTGCTAACTAATCTGTATATAATAAACTTGTTGATGAGGTACAACAATGCATGATGATCCACATAGAAAGAAAATAGGTTAGTGAATAAATAGTGTCTAAATTTGTAAACCATACTGGAGAATATTACATTATTTGGTACATGCAAATGTACCCCCATGATACCTTTATGGTATAGATGTAGATATGTAATAGATTGAGGATTGAGTCTAAAGTTTAAAAGAGTGATCTATATTTTATGTGTCTATGTGCGGGATATGCACAAGTGTCATGTAAGTAAGAGTACAAGTGTGTAATGAGAGAAAGTGCACAAGTGTCATGTATGTAAGTGTACAAATATATAATGTGAGGATGTGCACAAATATCATGTATTAGGAGTGCAAGTAGGGGAGTAAGTGTCGTGTAGAAGTGTGCAAATGTCATATATTTAAGTGTGCATGTAAGTAGAGAGTCAAGACTTTTGTATACAAGAGGCAAGATGAGAAGCCAAAAGACCTAAGAGTCTTGTCTTTTGTAAAGAATAAGAGAGAATGTAACTCCAAGATATGTGGAGTGCAATAGTCAAGTATTGAAGAGTCACCTTTCTATGTCTATATTATGGAGATAAAGCTCCATATAATGTATTGGGAAAATAGTCTATAAATGATCACCATAGCAAGCATTTATAACATTGAAGCTTGTATATAAATTTTGAGCAATATTATTGCAAGTATTTTTCATGCTAGTACGTAAATGATTTTGGCCATTTACATTTATATTTGATGTTATAGTGAATGTTATTATAATTTATATTGGCCAATATATACTTTGATTGCTCTTATATTTAATTCTACTCTTGATTAACTATATTAAGACTTGAGATATTATTACTTTATTATATTTGGAACATGAGATAGTTTGGATTAAAAGTCAACAATGGTATCAAAGTTACTACTTAACTCTATCCTTTTTGATAGTCATATTTTTAGAGTCTATCCACTTTAAGCGTAGTGAAGACTTGGAATCTATTTTAAAAGGTATGAAGGAGTAGATTTTGAGGGGACATATAAAGGTCACCCTGATCTAGATGCTATAGTTTAGCCATGATTCAATGAAGATAAAGGACCTAGTTAAATATATTAAGAACTAAATCATAAGAAAGTTGGATGTGAGGGGATATTCAAAGCCACCTTGATAGTAATTTGTATTCTCTAGAAAGGAGGATAATCACATAGTACACTTAGACTAGAATTTGAGAGAGAGTGCATAGATTGAAAAGATAAGAAAATTTATATAAATATACTATTGGAAACATGAGCAATATTTGTTGTCATTGATGTAAAAATTTAGTTTCAGTGAGCAATGCAAGAGGAAGGATTTCAAGAGCCAGTTTCAGAAATAAGAAGGTGATCAGATAAGGTCTATAGGAGAAGTTAGAAGGCCCAAGAAAATAATATTATAATATTAAAGGTCTAATGGAAAGACCTAAAGTAATTAAATTAATTATAATAATTTTATTGTAAATTAATTTAATTAACCCTATGGTTATTAAATTAATTATAAGTTAATTATAATAATTTTATTATTAATTAAATATAATATAATTTAATTAACCCTAAAGTTAGGGTTGCAAGGCAAAAAGAAATGCATCGACATCATGAATAAAATCCCTCCATCGACATCTAAAAATTATGGTGGCATAATGGTATAAATACCATATGCCTTAGTGGTAAAATCTTACCTTCGTTCGAATTACTCTAGCCTATGATTTATGTGATTTATGCAATTTATGCGATTTATGCGATTTCATGCAAGGAAAAAGACAAAACATTTTTTTGTCTTGTGCGTGCCAATGAAAGGAGTAAAAGTGGTGAGGCTCTAAGCCTCATATCCATATGATGGGTTGGATTGGTGGCAAGCAACTATGAATTAGGGCTTTGGTAGCGGGAGGACCCACGATCGAATATCGATCGCAGTTTTTGGTAAGAGTTTTGTTTGGGCACCAAAGGAAGTAGCACATTCCTTTTGGCTTAGGCACCAAGAGGGAAAGATATAGAGCACGTGGTGCTCTTTGCTCCTAAGGTAAGCACCTAGCTCACATGGTGGTTAGAGCCATAGCTAGGGCGTTGGTGGAAGCGTAGCATGGGTTCGATTCCAACCAAGGGTAAAAAGGTATTTAAATTTTTCAAATTTAATTTTGTCCTAAGGTTGTTTGGCATAAGGTTTTAAGGATATATAAGGGCTATGAAATTTGATTTTTTATATTGTGATTTTTGGTGATTAGAATATTGAATGGAGTTATAAGACATTAGATGGTTTTGAATTTTATTTCAAAATAAAGTTTTATTTTGTTTAATATTTGAAAGGAGTAATAAGGATAATTGAGTTCTCATGTTGTGTATGGTGAAAATAATTTGTGAGGAAATTATTGATTAAGATTCTGAGAAGGTTGTTGCTACCTAACCCTTAATATTGATAAAGAGAATAATTGTGATTGAGATAGGTTTTTAAGGGCACTTCTTCATCAAAAAAAAGGTATGGGCACATGTTCCTTGTGAGTGATTGTTGGATTTTGTGAATGCTAATTTGGAGTGAAAAGGGTTGTTTGATAAGCATTGTTGAGTTTGATTGTTAAAGGTTTTTTCTGAGTGAAAGTTGATGAAAAAAACCTTGTTTGATAAGCATTGTTGGAAACATTGAAAGAACCTTCATATGTATGATTAGGGTTTGTGAAAGAACATGAGTATAATTGTTAGGTGAAGTTGTGAACTATCTTGAACTAGGGTTTGTAAAAGAACATGAGTATCATTGTTATGTGAGATTGGTTGATAAACATTGTTGAAAATAATTGAGTGAGTGTTCATATGCTTGGACTAGGGTTTGCAAGTAAGGAACGTTTCATTGAGTGATTGATTGATTAGAGTTGATTGAGCCTAGTCAAGTGGAAGTTTTGAAGTGATAGTTCAAGTTTTGTGAAACAAATTATTCTATATTCTAATTTGATTTGAGAAAGATATTGGAAGTGATTCAGCATTATTGTGAGTATGAAGCATATTGAGTTTCTAACAATTCTCTATATGTTTCTATGAGATTGAACACAATATGTGTGAAGCTTGTTTGTGTGATTGAAGAGGATATTGTGTTAGATTGAGTTGAGGTAAGCTTTTATGGAATCTTATAATATAGATTTGAGGTAAGCCTTGGTGAAGACTTGTTGAGTATATTGGACAAGTTCTAGTGAGGACTTGTTGAGAAAATTTAAGGTAAGTCTTGGTGAAGACTTGTTGAGCATATTGAACAAGTTCTAGTGAGGACTTGTTGAGTAGAGTTTAGGCAAGCCTTGGTGAAGACTTTTGGATAGATTAGTGTGAAATTTTGTGGAAGCTTACAAGGTAGATTTGAGATAAGTCTTTGAGAAAACTTGAGAGTAGAGTTGATTGATTGATTTGTTCAAACCTTGGGTTAAGGTTTGGGGTAGATATAGCAGAGTTTATTTTTGATTGAGTCAAGATTTGTGTTAAGGATCGAGGATAGAGATTGAGTAGATTTGTGCTAGATCAAAGGACTATTTTTAGGACAGACTTGAGGAAATATATTGAGCAGATTTGTGCTAGACCAAAGAACTATGTTTAATATAGATTTAAGAACAAAGATTGAGTAGATTTATGCTAGACTGAAGGACTGTATTTAGTGCATATTTGAGGATAGAGATTGAGAATATTTGTGCTAGACTAAAGGAATGTGTTTAGTGCAGATTTGAGGATAGATATTGAAGCAAATTTGTGCTAGATCGAAGGACTATATTTAGTGCAGATTTGAGGATAGAGATTGAAGCAAATTTGTGCTAGGTTAAAGGACTATGTTTAGTACAAATTTGAGACAGATTTGAGAGCAATATTTAGAGGAAACATAGTATAGAGGACATTAGTATTCAATGGATAGAGGTCCATTAGCCAGGGTAGTGAAGATAAGTATTTTGAGTGAGGGAAAGAGTGTTTAGTGGATAGATATCCATAACCTAGTGCAGTGGAGGAAATAGTTCTTCTAGAAGATCACCAACCAGAGCAGAGGAGAAGGAGTTCTCTTGTAAAATGAGATCCACAAACTTGATTAGGATATTGGTGTCTCCTTTGTACAAAGTTCCATAAACATTGTAATAGGGAAAGGATTCCCAAGAGATTTGTTGAGAAATTTTAGTGAAAGATTTTCTCCGTGGAGTAGCCCACATTTCGTGAACCACATTAAATTGGTGTCTCTATTGTGTGTGGTGATTTATGCATTGATTTAATTATTGATATTGATATTTATATTGATACATTGTATAATATTTATTGGGAAAGAAAAGTAAAAAGTGGTCTTATATTGTTCACCCCCCCTCTCAGTATAAGCTTGTGTTCTTCAATTGGTATTAGAGCGGGTTCTTTCAAAAGAGTTTAACAGCTTGAAAGAAAATCTTACAAGAACACAGATGGATTCTCAGAGTGGATCCTTAGGAAATTCAACATCATTTTTCGATGGAAATAATTATACTCTATGGAGCACAAGGATGAAGTTTCATCTAATGGCACTTGGAAATGAAGTGTGGGAAGCAGTTGAAAATGGATACACGGCACCAAAAAATCCACCTACAGATAAATATGGTAAGCTTCTACATAATTATAATTCAAGAGCAATGAATGTAATTCAAAAGGGCTTGTGTGAAACTGAGTTTATAAATATTATGCATTGCACATCAACAAAGGAAATTTGGGATAAGTTGTAAGGAATATATGAAGGAGATAAAAAGGTCAAAAGGGCCAAGTTAAAAAACTTCAAAAGAGCATTTGAAGATCTAAAAATGAAGGATGATGAAAATATTTCTGCATATATACTTCGTGTGGATGAAGTTGTTAGTTCCATGCAAGGACTTGGGCTTGAAGTTTTAGAACCTTATGTGTGATAAGATTCTAAGGTCACTTCCAAAAATATTTAGTGAAAATATTTCAGCTGTAGAAGAGTCTTAAGATATTGATCTTTTGACAAGAGATGAATTATATGGCATTCTCATAGCATTTAAGATAAGAATAAAAGAGGAACCTATTCCCCATAAAGAAGCAACATTCAAAGCCACTAAAAAGACTAAGGGTAAGAAATCAAATTCAAGCAATGAGCTATCCAGTGATGAAGAAGCCAATTATGGCAGAAGGAACAAATACTCAAGGAAGTACAAAGGTACAAAATTAGTTAGATGTTTTAAATTTGGAAAATATGGTCACTATGCATCTGATTGTCCAAAAGTTGGAAATAGCAGTGGTGATGAGAAACAGGATTATAAGAACATGGATGTAGGAAGGCACATTTACCAAAAGAAAAACAAGGATGGACAAGGCACACAAGGGAAGAAATTTTTCTAGAGGTATAAGAAGAGTTTCTATGCAGATAAGGTAAGTAAGTACTCAACTGATAGTGATGATAGTTCCTCAAATAATGATAGAGATGAAGTTCTATTTATGGCAAAAGAAAAAGAAGTGGTTAAGAAAAGGACACCAATAATCCTTAAATATTTTAGATGTGGTAAATTTGGTCATCTTGAGGATAGTTGTACAAAGAATGGATTCAGTTTCAGTGATGATGAATATGGAGATACATTTGAAGGACCAGAATAGAATATTATTATGGCACTAGAAGAAGAAGGAGGTGATCATATAGTAGACAAATAAAAAAAGAATGAAGATATTTTCAAAGGCAAACAAATAGAGGAAGAATCATAGAAGGGAGAATTTGATCTTGAGGGAGAGCTTATACATGCTCTTGATGCATTAAATAAGGTAAGAAAGCAAAAATTCCAACTTAAACTTTATTTTCAAGAATGTGATGAAGAGAAAGGAAATCTTATAAATGATCTAAATAAGTCAATGGCTAAGACAAGGAAGTTCAAATATAGGTTAGAAGAAAAGGTCTTAGAATGTGAAAGGTTAGAGCATGAAGTAGATTAACTAAGAAATGAAGTAAAAGAGTCTAAGGAAAGGTTACATAGGTTTGGGAGAAGCTCAAAGAATTTGGATAAGATTATCAAGACACAAAAACCTATAGCAAGAAAAATAGGACTTGGTTTTGAACAGGTACAAAAGAAACAAAGAGAGGAGTCAATATCAAGTTCTAAAGAAGAAGAAACTTCAGAAGAAGAGAGTATAAGATAAAGTGAAACTTCTAAGGAAGAGATGGATAACAGAAAATTCAACAAAGAAAGGAACAATGCACAAATGAGAAACAGATGAAACATAAACCAGTATAGGGTAAAAAAAATTAAAAGACCAATGAGGTCAACACAAGGCAGTTTCAATGGATTATGCTTATTATATCACAGGTTTGGGCATAAATTTACACAATACAGGATACATGGAAAACATGAATATGAAAGCTTCAACAACATGTAACTTTTTCAAGGGTATTGCTACTCTTGTAATCAGTTTGGTCACAAGGTAGTGAATTGCAGGGTTCATGAAAGGAATAGATATGGCTTCACCAGGAGAAATCCCAAGAATTTTACACCTCCAAGGAATAACAACATTACATGTTATAAGTGCAATCATGATGGACATACAACAAAGTGGTGTAAAGAAGAAATTACATAGATAAGCCAAAATAGAGATAGTTAGAGGAATTAGAAGGATCAGATGAGGAGGAAAGTGGACAAAGGAAAATATTAGTGCATGCTAGGAGTAGAAATACTCCCACCCCAGAATTAACCACCTCAAGAGGAGGTGGGGAGGGGCTAAGCTAAGAGTCTCATTATTAGCCCCGAGCCCCAAAGGTGACCCTTTGCCATTGATGATAAAGGAGGAGAGATTTGAGTTAGGGGGAGAGCATTCAGTCAGGGGAATCAGTTTCTCAGGGGGAGAAAAATAGAAAAAGGCAAAAGGAATGGTAAAATGAATATGGGTTGCCATCAATGACAAAGGGGGAGATTGTTGGAAATATGAGCAAGATTTTTTGTCATTGATGTCAAAAGTCAGTTTTAGTGAGCAATGCAAGAGGAAGGATTTCAAGAGTCAGTTTCAAAAATAAAAAGGTGATCATATAAGGTCTACAGGAGAAGTTGGAAGGCCCAAGAAAAATAATATTATAATATTGTATTATAATATTAAAGGTCTAATGGAAAGACCTAAAGTAATTAAATTAATTATAAATTAATTATAATAATTTCATTATAAATTAATTTGTAATTTAATTTAATTAACCCTATGGTTATTAAATTAATTATAAGTTAATTATAATAATTTTATTATTAATTAAATTATAATAATTTTATTATTAATTAAATTATAATATAATTTAATGTTGCAAGGCAAAAAGAAATGCGTTGACATCATGAATAAAATCCCTCCATCGACGTCTAAAAATTATGGTGGTATAATGGTATAAATACCATATGCCTTAGTGGCAAAAACCTTACCTTCGTTCGAATTACTCCAACCTGTGATTTATGCGATTTATGTGATTTCATGCAAGGAAGAAGACAAAATATTTTTTTGTCTTGTGTGCACCAATGAAAGGAATAAAAGTGGTGAGGCTCTAAGCCTCATATACATTCAGTGGGTTGGACTGGTGGCAAGCAACTGTGACTTAGGGCTTTGGCAGCAGGAGGACCCACGATCAAATCTCGGTGGAAGTTTTTGGTAAGAGTTTTATTTGGGCACCAAAGAAAGCAACACACTCCTTTTGGTTTAGGTGCCAAGAGGGAAGGATATAGAGCATGTGGTGCTCTTTGATCCTAAGGTGAGTACCTAGCTCACATGGTGGTTGGAGCCATAGCTAGGGCGTTGGTGGAAGCGTAGCATGGGTTCGATTCCAACCAAGGGTAAAAAGGTATTTAAATTTTTCAAATTTAATTTTGTCCTAAGGTTGTTTGGCATAAGGTTTTAAGGATATATAAGGGCTATGAAATTTGATTTTTTATATTGTGATTTTTGGTGATTAGAATATTGAATGGAGTTATAAGACATTAGATGGTTTTGAATGTTATTTCAAAATAAGATTTTATTTTGTTTAATATTTGAAAGGAGTAATAAGGATAATTGAGTTCTCATGTTGTGTATGGTGAAAATAGTTTGTGAGAAAATTATTGATTAATATTCTGAGAAGGTTGTTGTTACCTAACCCTTAATATTGGTAAAGAGAATAATTGTGATTGAGACAGGTTTTTAAGGGCATTTCTTCATCAAACAAAAAGGTATGGGCACATATTCCTTGTGAGTGATTTTTGGATGTTGTGAATGCTAAGTTGGAGTGAAAAGGGTTGTTTGATAAGCATTGTTGAGTTTTATTGTTAAAGATTTTTTGAGTGAAAGTTGATGACAAAAACCTTGTTTGATAAGCATTGTTGGAAACATTGAAAGAACCTTCATATGTATGAGTAGGGTTTGTGAAAGAACATGAGTATAATTGTTAGGTGAAGTTGTGAACTATATTGAACTAGGGTTTGTAAAAGAACATGAGTATCATTGTTATGTGAGATTGGTTGATAAACATTTTTGAAAATAATTGAGTGAGTGTTCATATGCTTGGACTAGGGTTTGCAAGTAAGGAATGTTTCATTGAGTTATTGATTGATTAGAGTTGATTGAGCCTAGTCAAGTGGAATTTTTGAAGTGATAGTTCAAGTTTTGTGAAACAAATTATTCTATATTCTAATTTGATTTGAGAAAGAGATTGGAAGTGATTGAGCATTGTTCTGAGTATGAAGCATATTGAGTTTCTAAAAATTCTCTATATGTTTCTATGAGATTCAATATGATTATGTATGAAGATTGTTTGTGTGATTGAAGAGGATATTGTGTTATATTTAGTTGAGGTCAGTAAGCTTTTGTGGAAGCTTACAATAAAAATTTGAGGTAAGTCTTAGTGAAGACTTGTTGAGTAGATTGGACAAGTTCTAGTGAGGACTTATTGAGAATATTTGAGGTAAGTATTAGTGAAGACTTATTGAGCAGATTGGACAAGTTCTAGTGAGGACTTGTTGAGAAAAGTTAAGCCAAGTCTTGGTGAAGACTTGTGGACAGATTAATGTGAGCTTTTATGGAAGCTTACAAGGTAGATTTGAGACAAGTCTTTGAGAAGACTTGAGAGTAGATTTGATTGATTGATTTTTTCAAACATTGGGTTAAGGTTTGGGGCAGATCTAGTAAAGTTGATTTGTGATTGAGTCAAGCTTTGTGTTAAGGCTTGAGGACATAGATTGAGCATATTTGTGCTAGATCGAAGGACTTTGTTTAGTGCAGACTTGAGGATAGAGATTGAGTAGATTTGTGCTAGATCAAAGGACTGTGTTTAGTGCACATTTGAGGATAGATATTGAGCATGTTTATTCTATATCGAAGGACTGTGTTTAGTGCATATTTAAGGATAGAGATTGAGCGGATTTGTGCTAGACTAAAGGACTGTGTTTAGTGTAGATATTGAGAATATTTGTGCTAGATCGAAGGACTGTGTTTAGTGCAAATTTGAGGATAGATATTGAAGCAAATTTGTGCTAGGTCGAAGGACTGTGTTTAGTATAGATTTGAGAGCAATTTTTAGAGGTGATAGAGTATAGAGGACATAAGTCTCTAGTGGATAGAGGTCCATTAGCCAGGGTAGTGAATATAGGTCTTTTGAGTGAGGGCAAGAGTCTTCAGTGGAGGTAGTAGTTCTTCTAAAAGATCACCAGGCAGAGCAAAGGAGAAGGAATTCTCCTATGGATAGATATACATGAAATTGATTAGGGAATTGGTGTCTCCTTTGGACAAAGGTCCATAAAAATTCTAATAGGGAAATGATTCCCAAGATATTTGTTGAGAAAAATTTAGTGAAATGTTTTCTCCATGGAGTAGCCCACATTGGGTGAACCACATTAAATTGGTGTCTCTATTGTGTGTGGTGATTTGTACATTGCTTTGATAACTACTATTGATATTGCGATTGATACATTGCATAATATTGATTGGAAAAGAAAAGTAAAAAGTGGTCTTATACTATTCATCCCCCTCTTAGTATAAGCTTGTATTCTTCATATACTAGGTAAAGTAGAAAGGAAAGTTTTGAAACCTTCTACAATTTTTTGAAAGATATAATATATTATTTTAGGAGAAAAAAGGTAGGCAAGCAATTGTTCAAGAAGTAAGGTGCAATATTAAGATATCAAAGCAAAAAAAAGTAAATAAAGTGCCTAAGCAATTTAGATAGTCTATAATGGACCATAGAGAACAAGCATTTCAATAGAAGCTTCATTGGAAGTAGTAGAGAAGTCATCCAACAACCTGAGAATTTGAGAGGTTAGTGGATAGTAGAATCCAAAGGACCAGTGAATTGAAGAATCCAAGTAATCAGTGGATAGAAAAATCCAAGCAACCTACAGTTAGAAGAATCTAAGCAACCAGTAGGGAAAATAATCTAAGTTTCAAAAGGAGACAAAAATCTAAGTGATCAATATCTAGAAGTCTAAGTGGCTAGCATCCAAAGAATATAAGTGACCAACATATAGAAAATATAAGTAGCCAATATCTAAGAGTCTAAGCAGCCAACATATAAGAAATAAAAGTGGCTAGCATCCCAGGAATCAAAGCAACAATATTTAATGAATTTAAGTAGCCAACATTCAAGAAATCTAAGCTTCCAACATCTAAGAAATCAAAGCAACTAGCATTGAATAAATTTAGGTAACCAACATCTAGGAATCAAAGTGACCAAAATCAAAGGAATCTATATGGATAAATGATAAGGTGAGCACAATATAACTAAGTGCAATGCAACCATGGAGAGCACATATTAGCTAGGGAGAGCATGTCTTATCTATAGAGATTATGTCATAACTAGGGAGAGCACATCATAGTCAAATTTGAAAGTAAAGTATAGTAAGGAGATCACTAGTACAAGAAGAGCACCTCTATAAGCCTAAAGAAGAAGAACATACCTCTAGAAGAGCACCTCTAGAAGGCAATAAAAGAGCACCTCTAGAAGAAAACAAAAGAGTACCTTTATAAGAACATCATATAAAGATAAACTAGAGTGCTTCCTTAAGATAAACCAAAAGAGTTTCATGAATAATAAGGCTGAATGTCTTCCAAGGTATGATTTGAGTGCCTCGTTGAATTCAAAGTTGCACAGCCGGAGAAAGATAGCATTGAAAGCATAATCAAATATTCTCTGTACATTCTGCCATAATCAAAAGTTGTTACACAACATAATATTGTTGGTGAAGCATTATTCAGCCCTAATACACCAAGTGTAAGGTAATGTCAGCAAAATTACCTTTCTTCAATTAATTAAAAATTCTAAGTTAAGCATCATGTGAAGTATTGAAACTTAGAAACTTTAATTAATTTATTTAGTGGGAGATAAAAGGATTACAACCTCTTTTTTAGTAAAAGAAATATAGGTGGGAGTTATAAGTTTTTCTACCACATATATTGAAATTAATATTTAATTTTTGAAATTTTTAATATTTTGGAGTAATAAGGTTTTTCTACTTCAAATAGGATTTAAAAATAATTTGATTTTTAAAATTGAGAAATGTTTGAAAGCTAAAGTTTTTGTTTTTTGAATTGAGAGGATTTGAAGTTTGAAGAAAATTATGAAGTTAAAGTTTTTTAAGATTTGAAAATATTTAGAGTTTTGTAAATTTAACAAAGTAGGGAGATAAAATATTTGCTACTTCAAAGGTTTTTGAAAATTTGAAAATTTTAAATTTGCAAATTTATTGAAAGGTTATAAAAGTTTGGAGTAATAAGGTTTTCTATGGATATAATAAATATTCAAGAAGAAAACAACACATCATTAGAAAATATGCAACTTATTTATAAATAAAATAAAGGAAGAATGAATTTAATATTGCATCGTTGGTTGTGTTGTTTTTTTTTAAGAATACAAATGATCATAAAGCATTAGTATGGAAACATAGAATAAAGAAAAGAAATTGTAATCAGTTGAAGTGTATCATTACAATAGAATTGGGCATGAAGAATCTAATTGTTGTAACCTTTATCCATGTAAATTTTGTGGAAAAAATACTCTTGAAGAAGCCAAACAATTTGAAAAAATGCTATTGTTCAGATTAGACAATTTTCTACAAAAAAGTTATTTTTGAAGCAACTCCTAAAGTCATTAAAAATAGAGCAAAATGTTCTAATTCAGAGATACAAACCAAAATTAGAAAAGATAAAGAAAAACATAAAAAAAAAAATATGTAATCATTTTTTGTCGAAGGATCAGATTAATGATGAATTACTTGATTTTTGAGAAAGACAAAAAATGGAAAAATGGATCAAGTATACTTCAATATTATCTTACAAATAAAACATACAAAGGGTTACAGGACATCAATATTGGAATATTATAGGAATAAGAGAAACACGTGAACCATAGGCCAACAACAAAGAATAAGTTCAAGTCATTCATGAATATTCATTAGAAGTGCATAGCAAAGAAGAAAAAACCACATGAAGCAAAAATCAAGAACAAGGAAGAAGCTCAAGCAATTCATGAACAAGATAGCAAAGAAGTAAATACTGAAAAACCAAAGAAAGAAGAAGAATCTTAAATAAAGGTTCATGCACAATGCAAGGTTAATGAACACAAGATTGAATATTAAAGTCTTCAATAACCAAATAATGTAATACAAGGGGGTGTTGGAGAATATTACATTATTTGATACATGCAAATGTACCCCCATGGTACCTTTATGGTACAAATGTAAATATGTAATAGATTAGGGTTTGAGTCTATAGTTTAGGAGAATGATTTATATTTTATGTAAGTGTCTATGTGTAGGATATGTAGAAGTATCATGTAAGTGTGTAACGTGCAATATATGCACAAATATCATGTAAGCAAGAGTGCAAGTGTGTAATGAGAGAAAGTGCACTAGTGTCATATATGTGACTGTGCAAATATGTAATGTGAGGATGTGCATACATGTCATGTATTAGGATTGCATGTAGGATAGTAAGTGTCATGCAAAAGTGTGCAAGTGTCATATAGTTAAGTGTGTATGTAAGTAGAGAGTGAAGAGTCTTGTATACAAGTGACAAGATGAGAAACCAAAGGACATGAAAGTCTTGTCTTATGTAAATAATAGGAAAGGTTGCAACTCTCGATTATGTGAAGAGTGCAACAGTCAAGTATTGAAGAGTCGCATTTCTATGTCTATATTATGGAGGTAAAGCTCCATATAATGTATTAGGAAAACGACCTATAAATGATCACCATAACAAGCATTTATAATATTGAAGCTTGTATACAAATTTTGAGCAATATTATTGTAAGTATTTTTCATGCTAGTATATGAATGATTTTGACTATTTACATTCATATTTGATGTTATAGTGAATGTTATTATAATTTATATTGACCAGTATATAATTTGATTGCTCTTATATTTAATTATACTCTTGATTAATTATATTAAGACTTAGGATATTATTACTTTATTATACTAGGGCATGAGATAGTATGGCTTAAAAACCAACAAACTACATACACCATTTTTGAAGCTTCCTATTTCATAGTATTGCAATTTTTCTCTGCACAAGACAACAATCGACTTAAGAAATATATGGGCTGATCCCACCCATATTGCCCCTCCTGGACCAATCTACATCCAATTGAATAATTGGATGTATCAACATGGACATGAAACTCCTCCCAATCTAGTAATGCCAGAATGGGTGTGCAAATCATTTTTTCCCTTTAATTTCTCAAAGGACTTTTGATGCTCCATCATCCATATAAAAGGAGCATTCTTGTGCGTCAACACATCAAAAAGGTGTGAAACTTGTGCAAAATTGTTTATGAAGCAAAAATAATGCTTGACATACCCCAAAAGGGCTTCAACAAACTCACATCATATTGCTCTTCCATGCTCATCATGAATCGTATCTTGTTAGGATTGGTCTTCAAACCCTCTTTACACATGATATACCTAGAAAATTTCTAGTATGGTACCAAGAAATTACTCTTCTTTAGGTTCAAGGATAGTCTAAAATTCATACACTATTGCATGCATTATTTCGATACCTTCAAATATTTTTCCTTCCTCCCATATAATGAATAATCATACAAGAACACTTTAAAATTACATATAAACATCCATTAAAAAATATGTATAATTATTTTTTGAAATGTGGTTGGATCATTACACAAACTAAAAGACATTTAGTTATGCATAAATTCCATTATCCACTATGAAAGCGGTCTTTAGTATATCCTCCTTAATGATACTAATTTTATTGTAGCCTAAGAATCCATCCAAAAAAGAATACAACTCATGTCCTACTTCTTCTTCCAAGATCAAATCAATAAACAATATGAGAAAGGGATCCTTAATGGTCACTATGTCCAAACTCCAAAAATTGACACAGATACAAATTTGATTGCTCTTTTTTTTCAAGCTAATCATAATTGGTGACACCCACTCACTCACCACCACCTTGAAAACTATCCAATAATCCATATTTTAAATTTCCACCATGATTAAGGTTATGTACTTTGAATTTATTCTATATGGCCTTATTTTTGGTTATGCGCCAGGAATCAATGAAATCCAATGCATATACAATTTTAGTGGAATCCCTTGTAAATTTTTATAAGTCCACACAAAGACCTCTTGTAATGCATGAATATTTTAAAATTCATTGCTTTCAAAATTAGTTTGCCTCTTGTCCCTGCAATGGGTCATCTCGTCTTTATCTTATTTTCCAAGATTTACCAACACTATCTTCGGTCCTTCATACTTAATGGTGTCAGGCTCTTTTGCCACATTTGTCATACCAACTGGTTTTTTTGGCTTCTTGTCAATCTATGCATCACCAATATTGTATTTTAAAAAATCCTATGGAAAGGTCCAATTTTCTTCTTCAACTTTAGCTACAAGCTTGGCATTTTGACTGCATTTGTCAATCTCATACACACTCCATGATAGTTCTTGGATATCTTCCTCTACATTGATACACATATAGGTTGGATGAAAAATTCATAGTCTTCCATTTTCTAGTGTAAAATTCTACTCTTCGAGTGCTATTAATCTTCCATGCACTCTTCCAACTCCAAAACTTCATTCAGTTCACATATGTTTACATGATTTTCATCCTCTAACAACGAACTTCTATATTATTAAAACATAACCAATTCCTTGTATATGGATTGATTCTTTAGATTGATAACATACTTGTAATAGCCTTTATTAAATTTTAAGCAATCCTTATCTCAATTATGGTTCATTTTCACCATGTGTAGCCATATAGGTCCCAAAAACGTATCATAAATTGATTTTTGCACAATGATCACCATAAAGTCCATGATGAATATCTAATCAACAATATTTACTTTCTATGCAATCAATACTACTTTCAACCCTATGCCATATTAAGCTACACCATACAACCAAAACTTGTAAGACCACAAAAATGGTTTTCCTAGATCCTCCCATGTCTTCTTGGGTAATACGTCCACACTTGAACCTCTATCCATGATCATCAACTTATAATTCAACAATTCCATGTGGATCAACATTGGTTTCTTCTTGGTATCTAGCATCAAGACTATTGGGTCAATTGATCCCACCGTATTTGTGTTGTTTCTAGTTGGTGTTGCAACTCCTCTGATCCTCTTGTACACACCATATCTCCTACCATCACATACAACTCCAATATTGTGCACAATAAGCTAAGTACTTTTACTCTAATACTTATATTCATCACTTATGCATCCAACTGATATTTTGATATCTCATCTTGTTTGATCGTAATATTCCTTTAACTTCTTCTCCTATAGCAATGTCTTGATTGGTATTTCTTGTTTCTTCTTCAAGCTAAACATATGATTCCTACCATTTATCCTCTTTGGTAGGATTTAGGTACTCTATATTATTTGTTTGTACCTAACTTACAACTAGCACACATTTATATTTTTGTTATTGGTCTTATAGAGGCTTATCAATGTCAATGAAATTTACATTCTATGAGTTGCTTTTATTCACCTTCTTTTGGTAATTTTCCTCCTTGTGGTTGTCCAACTTGTACCATTTTCATATCATTGTGATATTTTCCCCATTGCCCCCTCTTGTTGGAACATTCTGATGATTGCATGTGAAGTATCCCCACTTTTGACATCTTCGATATTATTTAATTGGCCTCCCATATAAATCATATTGAAACTAACCCTCTCTTCCCATGGATTGGTCCCCTTGTTGTGGTTGCCATTTCCCTTGGTGATTGTTCTATTATTTGATACTTATCACTCCTTATATATGCTTTGAAGTGCTTGGTTTATCCTCCTTGACATCCTTTTGTACCATCAGTGTCTGATGTCTTATATTTTTCAAATTAAATGGACAATTTGTGATAGTATGTTCCACTTTACACATGTTGCAAAATACTTTTTTCACATTGGTATGTCCCTCTAATTTACAATCATAGAACCCTATCTCCTTATCCTTATTTTATGCATTCATATCATTGATCATACACTTTAAGTCCTTATGCATGGCCTGGATTGTTCCACTTAAGTCATCACAATCATTATCAATTTTTTTATCTTGACCATGACCATCACTTCATAGGCTAATATTATTTTCATTTTTATTTCTATATTCAACGCTCTATCTAAAGCTTTTTGATAGGTAGTTGGTGGAACTACCTTCATATTCACATTGTACCATGGCAAAAATCCATATAGAAACTATGGCTTTTACATCCCATCTATTGAATTTACCTCCAACTTATCAATGATTTCCTTCAAACGATAATTGTATGATAATGTTTTCATCTCTCTTTTGCTTTGTCGAATAAATCTTATCAATAATATTTGTATCATCATGAAGCAATATGAATTACTTATTGAATTTAGCCTTAAAAAAATTCCAATCCTTGAAAGGTTCTAGTTTCAAATGCCAATCCATCACTATTCCATGCAATATTTCTAGAAACAATCTCAACCATGTGCCTTCATCAATTACACCATTCACCTTCCATATTTTTTCAAACATTCCAAGATGGAACTTTGGATATTTTCTTCCATATCCCATGATCTTTGGGTTATTTTTATTGCCTATTACTGTAGCAATGTTTTTCATAGGTTTTTTTTTTTATCTCCACTCAAAAAACCTTTGGTTGATAACAAGTCTTCAACAAATAACTTGCGATCACTACCTTGTGCACCCACACTTCAACAAGGAGTACAACATAATTTTTGTATGAGCAAGTGATCACAAGAGTTGATGTACCTTTATAGTCGATGAGTGACCAAGGTAGATACTTTGTCAATGAAGTAACACAAAAACTTACTATAGATTTTAAGATCTTGTATTCATTGTCAAGTCTGTATTAGCTTAGGGCAAGCAAAGGTGATAAATAAGGTCTTGGTTTCTAATGTATAAGATGTATTAAAGGTGTTGATTTGGAGGAGATATTGCCAATAGTTCCATGGACATATAGAATGATATTTAAATCAATGAAAAACCATACACAATTCCAATAGATGTATGGGCAAGATGCTATTATATTAGTGTATTTTCTCATACCAAGTTTGAGAGTGGTAGTACAAAACTATTTGGGTGACAAGGAGATCCTAGATGAGAGGTTAGCGACACTAGTGGGACTAGATGAAAAGAAGGTGATGGCTCAATGAGTTGAGATATGTTGCATAATCTAAGGTAGAAAACAAATAAAGGATAAAATCAATAAGAAATAATTAAGATTTTGGAAGAGGGAGCCCCACTCACTTGAGCAACCCACTCTTCGAACAATGTCACTCTTGAATATAGGCTTGTCACACAAACAAAGAAAGAATATAGAGCAGGGTAGAAATCAAGAATTGGTTAAGTGTTTCGAAGAGGGACCCCCCCTCATTGAAGTGACCCACTCTCAAATCGACCTACTCTCCAAGCAACCCCACTCCTTAGGCAACCCACTCTTCGAGTGACTATGCTCTTAAAATTGACCCACTCTCCGATCAACCTTACTCCTTGTCTCTTTTTAGTAAACAAGATAAGGATGATATAACCACCTCATACTTTTCAATGAGGTACACTATATGTATCCCATTTTGTGACTATTGGTTCAATTATAAATAAGATATCAATGCTCATTGTAAGGGTCTTTTGGCCTTCAAGCATATTAGAGCTACTCTTTGGAGTAAGATTGTATTGAAACTTCAAATTATAATTCAATAAAAGAGTGTGCATGGCATTTCAATTCAATTTTATCTCTAATAGTTTATCTCATGGATGTGCAAAATGAGTAGCTTTTCTCTCTTTTCCTTGGTTATTCCTTCTAATTTTATTGTTATTGTAGGTTATTCAAAGATCTTACACACTAAATATTTTTAGTCCCTACTCAAACTAATAATTTTACCAAAACTAAATATCGCTATTGCTTCGATCGTATTATGCATCTCTTTTCTCTTGCACCCTTTTCTCTTACACAAAGTAGATCAAATTTGTTTTTTGCATTTTAGATTAGTTTATTTAATTATTTTTAGTTTAGTTTAGAAGGGAATCTACCCAAGATCTAGAGGTTAGGGAATGTGAAACCCTTCCTATCCATTTGTTGAATTACAACCACAAGCACAAATCACACTTATTAATTTTCATGTTTAACAGGTGTTGGAGCTAATTCTAATCAACCTCAACAAAATAAATACTATAGGAAGTATAATAAGTGCAATATGCACAAATATAAATGTAATAAAAAATATAGTTTTGTAATGTAATAACATCAAGTGTGATGGCATAAGCATTGATAATACAACATTCATAATATATGGTATTATGCATATAATTAGTATGTGCAAATGAAGGGTATTTAGATGAGGTGTTTTGGGAAACAATTGTTATTAATTTACAACCCTCAAGTATAAATATGACCCCATTCATTTGTGTGAGTACAATGGATCTATTATAGCCCATTGTAGACATAGATATAACACAAATGTCATACAAGAAAGAGTAAATGAAATAACCACTCGTCCTTTATCTATGTGTCTATGTATACATTTTGTGTGATATTATTGCTATAGAAATATAGCTTTGCATGTATTTCCAAGTGTGTGTAGAATTGAATTAGTAGTTGTAGTCCAAAAGTGTTGTACAAGGAGTGTCATTGAGGAGTATGGTATGAGGAGAGTGTCATACAAGAGTGTTGATAAAGAGTGTCATATAAGTCTAGAGAATTCCACAAGTGCTTGTCATACAAGTGATTGCCAAGTTGTGCCATATAAGTTCTTATCATACAAGTTATTGCTATTCAAGTTGTGTTGTACAAGTGCTTGCCATACAAATACATTATCGTGTAGATTGTTCTTGATTTGAATTATCATAAGATTGCATCCTAAAATATTGATTATAGTCATTGTTGATTGCTAAATATATAATATAAATTTTTCTTTCAAGATTTGGAATACTAACCACTATGCTTCAATAGGATGGACTTCATGCCATTGCACCCATATCAGCTGTAAGAGCTATTGGAACAATGGAATCTAGATTTTGTTGGATTTCTAAATATCAATAAAAGAGGTTGTAGGTACATTATCATCTAGTAATTTATAATTGGTACAAGTTGGTGGGTCATCAAGTCAACTAGGGCATATAGGTCGGTCATCAAATCAACTAAGTTTATCCATGGTTGGCTTGCAAAGGAGGCCACTCAAGCCATTACAATGGGCCATAAATTCCTCTAGGCTATCTATGATACATTGATTAAGAGAGAGGTTGTCAAAATTTATCCCCAACCAATAAGGATGTTGTTAATATTTCTCCTTGACCATTTAGGGAAGAGTAGTCAATCCTATATGACCCTTAGACCAATTGTCTAGTGGACAAAGTTGTATGGATCATTCCATTATCGTCTAAAAGGGGCAATAGTCCCAAAACAACCATTAGATTATCAAACATAAAGGGAGAGTCATTTTAAACTTTCCTTGGCCATATAGGGAAGCCATATGAGGCCTAGAGAGTTCCCAAGACATCAAGTATTTTGAGTGGATTGTCTTGCCCTTTAGGCCATCTAAGCCCAATTAGGAGAAAGTCATCTAGATGGCAAAGAAAGTTGTCTAGACTCCTAGTCCATCTGGGCCAAGAAATATAAGGATCATTAGGATAGCCATGTAGGTCCTCTAGCCCCTTGGGTCATCTAGATAGCCAGAAGGCCATTCAGACTAGCAAAATTACCCATAAAAAACCAGAGTGCATACACACACCACATGGATCCAACAACCTCAAAGACAAAATAAGCATAGTGCATGTAAGATGAATGCATCACATAGATTGAGAAATTGCATGGACAATGGTTGTATGAGTTGAGGTGGCATTTAGGGAAGTGGATCTAAAATTAGTGTATGTAGTCCAAGTGCCCATCTAACTCAACTTAAGTGTCCATATCAATCAACTTATAGAAAGATGAAGAAAACTCTCATTTATATTTTCTTAAGCACATGAGAGTCGAGGAGTTGCAAGTAGGACTAGGAACTAGTTCTAAGGAATAGAAATAAAAGTGTTTATGGAATAAGTTTTGGGTTTAAGTGCAAATATGCACTAATATGGTCAAAATAAAATATAAATACCAACTAAAATGTAATGTTATTGAAATGCAATGTATGTAATAGTTTTCATAGTTGAGCACTCAAATATTTGATGTATTTTAAAGTGGCATTATGTATTAGAAATATAGGAAGAAGGAAAATAGTTATGTGCAATGTGTCCTAGAAACTATTGCCAAATATGAAAAATACTACACTGTAAGAAGACCCCCATTACTCAATTGTTTGAGAAGGATCATCCTAGGAAAGATATGAATGAGATATTTATCATGCTAGAAGAAGCTATTATTATTTACGAAGCATGTTGTGAGTTTGAATACTATTTCTATAATCTATAAATACCATTATGATAGATTACCGATGTAAACCCATTATCCATTCATGTATGTGGATGTCTATGTGTTGATAGTAATTTAATAGATAATTAGTTGTGCATTATGAATATAGTTGGTTGCAGTTGGAAGATGCAATTTGATTCATTAGTTGCAAGTCATAGTCAAGGAGCATAGACGTTGCTTGGAAAAATTATCATTTGAAGACCATACCATCATGCCATCACATGGGTGCCATCATGATTCTATGTTGATGCTAACTTGCTAGTGCCATCATGCCATCTAGAGGATTCCATCTAGAGGATGTCTTCTAGAGGATGTTGTTTAGAGGATGTATTCTAGAGGATGTTGTTTAGAGGATGTCATTATACTGACTAAGAGCAGAAGTTTAATCTATCATCTTGGGTATGATGTCATCTAACTAATTGAAGATGATGATAATGTTCCAGAGTGCTAAATGTAGACATGTTGTCCCTTAAAATTTGGTACTATCTTGTTAGGAAACCTCAATGTGGTGCTACATTTGGCATTGTTAACTAATTAAAATTCTTGGTTGCATGGATATAGGAGATAAAACCATGGGAGATCTTCAAATCGACCTATGAGAAGAAGTATATGGATTACCAAAGTGTACAACGATAAAGGTAATAAATTGAACAACCTAAGGTTGAACATGTTTGGAATCCTTATAAGGAGGATAGATCTAGTAACAAGATAAAAATGTGGTAGATGTTGTTATTAATGATGAAAGACAAGGTGTAAGGTGAGTTAAATCAAACAACTAAGGAATTTTTTTACATAAGATAAGATGCCAATGTGAAATATGCACTAGAAGATGAGGAGTGGATGGTAATGCTGGAGCAAGTGGAGATGATTTTGTCAATAGGTGTGGGATAGGATTCAGGAACCAGACCAATCACACATGACTACTTGGGCAAGTAGACTAGATTCAACGATCGTATATTCATAAAGTCACAAAGTAAAGTTGCACTAGAGTTTAATCAAAGGCTATTTGAGGGTAGCACAAAAGGTGAATAAGCACCAAGGTTTGAGGAAGAATTATCGATGATAAAAGCATATATAGAGGAAGTGTTGGCCAAACAATAATTGGGTGGAGATAAATTAGGAGAGGAAAACCGACCACCAATAAAAAATATTGTAAACTAGGTAGGAAAATAGAAATGCCCATATTTTATGGGAGAAAAGAAAGAAGACCCTATACGACATATAGGTATGTATACAAAAATTTGAAAAGCCAATGGAGTAAGGTATCTAGATGCATAATCACAACTATTTATACCCACACTGCAAGGAATTGCAATCAATTAGAATTTAAAGAGAGAAGCAACAAAACCTTTCACAACATGGAAAAACTTAGTGGATGAATTTAAGAAAGAATTTAGACCATTGAGGAATGACACAAAAATTATAACATAAATTTACTCTAATAAAAAAATAATGATGAGGACATAAAGTCCTATAACCGATGATTAAAGCAACTTACAACTAAGATGGTTGTAAGTTGGAGTTGCAACCAAAGAATGGAATGCTAAAGAAATGGTTATTTGATGGACTGTTACCAAGGTAGAAGAATAAAATGAAGATATTACCATCCTCAACATATGAGGAAACTTATGAAAGTATGAGGAAATTTGAAAGTGAATCCAAACAAACTACAACTGGTATAGTTCACTATAGAAGTGATGACTCCTACAATGATATTTTTTTTTTTCATGTAGCCTTTTTAGTCAATGAATAAATAATTTGAATATATGATTAATGAAGTGAAAGGTGAGAATAAAAAGGAAAAGGAAGACGTATGGTGTTCAAATTGTAAATTGGAATGACATATAAATGTAAAGTATCCAAAAAATACATATTGTAATATATGAAATGTTTTGGGATATGCTATCAAAGTGTGCATTCAATTTGAGAAGGACAAGGGATCACATAATGAAAATATAAGAAGAAGAAGATATGCCAAATACCTCAAAGAATGAATGAGGGAAAGCTAGTTGTGATAATAGAAACAATCATTGAGGAGGAAGACAGTACCAAAAAATTAGTCAACAAGGTAGTTAGAGTTGATTACAATATGATTTGTATGGAAGGCCAATTATTTAATGTAGGAATTGCTAGGAGTGTAGGCATTTTTTGAAAAACTATCCAAACCCACAAGTAGGAGGGGCAAATAGAAACAACATGGTGCACCTGTACAGATGGTGTGGTTTAGGTAATCATAAGGAGGTAAATTAATCAAATAATGTGAGTTCTTGTGGAAATTAGAATGTCAATTTTATTGACAAAAGTGAAACTTTGATAAACCAACAAGAGAAAGCGAAGCATGTGTTAGCAGTAACAAGATCTCAAGCTAAGAATATCGAGCAATACTTGAACCCTGCTAAGGAAAAGGAGTAGTGGAAAGCAACACATGACATGATGGAATAAATGGAGAAGAAAAAATAGGTTAGACTCCTCCCAAATAAAACATTGAAAATAAAATTATTGTGGAAGAAGTTCTAAGGAAGAAATCATAAATAGAGTAGTTGGCAACACAAGTACTAAACATGATAGTCAAAGTAAATGTGTCTAGTTTACTTGGTGTTGCACTTAAAATTTATGTGAAGGTAGGAGAGATTGCTCACATAAAGAATGTGGAGCTAAGAAGACATAAGGTGAAAATGATCTAGAAGGATCAATACATTTATCCTATAGTTTTGACGATTGAAGTAGTTAAGAAGCCATATTTTATCCTCATGGAGTTGTTGGATTGTAAGCTAATACAAGTATCATAGATGAAGGATCTAGTATAAATGTAATGTCAGATAAGACATGGAAAGATATTGAAGCACCATTTATAGTCTCTAAACTTTAGATTGTATGATATGGATCAATACAAATAGAGATGAAGAATGTGTTACCAAATCAAAAAGTAAAAATTTTTGACCAAGATTTCATGATGTATTGTGCTATGATTGCAATACAAAAATTGACTTACAATGCATTGCTAGGATGTGGATGACTAAGGATGGCCAAACTGAATCAAAATTAGGAGAAGGATGACTCACATTCAAGAAAGACCAACACAAATATATGATAAATTTTAAGAATCAATCCATAAGTCAAGACATTGCAACATTAGATGAATCGATCAGTTTGTCATAGAATGAAGAGAGCGAATATGAGCCAAATGGAGTGTTGGAACTTAAATATTGTATAGAGGATGAGGAGGAACTTGATAAAATAATATTCCATTAGGAGATGGAATATTATGAGGTATTTTACCACCTTGTTTTTACATCCACATAGGGGAAAGCCATGTTGGAAAGAAGATTTTTTTGCAATACATTGATGAATCTAGTCAAGAAAGAAAATTTGCATCAAAGGAGAATAAGTGAAAATTCCAAAAAAAATTTGTGGAGTAATATGGGTAAATATAATTCACCCACAATCAAGTGGCATTAGCTCAACTAGTTACATTCCTCAACATTTCAAGGAGGATATCCAAGTTTGAATATTTCCAAATAATACATGGATAATATCAAAGATTTATTGTAATACCACTATGTGGTGATGATGTAATATGGGTGGGGCTTATTTCAATCCCATGTAACCCATTAAAAAATTCACCCACATCTATAGACTATCTCTTGAGAGAGAAATTTACTATTAGTATACATCAAACGAGATGGACAAAGGCTCAACCAAACACATAAAACAACCATTAGGTCAAAAGAAAAGAAGCTAAGGTTGAACAAGCTTATGCAACATCAATATGTAGAATTTTTCTAAGTATAGAAGGTTGTCAAAATTTTTAAATATTGATGTTAGAAAGGTTATGCAAGAAGCCCAACACTTGGCACATCAGATCAAAAAATTTGGCTAAGTATTATAATGGCCCTTGTTAGGTGCCAAAATTTGGCTAAGTATCAAAGAGAACCAAATTTTTAAAGTGTTGATGTCATCATGAGGTGCATAAAAGTCTAGTAGAGCAAAATTTAGTTCCAGATAGAAATTATTTGTAAGGAATAAATCCTGATAGTGAAGTTCCAAGTCTCAAGAGTAATCTATGGCATCCGATACTATGCATGAACACAAATAAAACTGACTTAGTGTATAAGAGGGCCAAACTCTTAAAGGTTTTGACATTATCACAAGATACAAAAAAGTTTGGCATAGCAAAAAATGGGCTCGAAGCTAAAAATATTTTAAGATATGAAGTCTAGCATGCAAGGGATTTTATTTTTGAAGAAAAAGCCTTTTTGACATCCAAAAAAGTGCATTGCCGAAAAATGGTTAAGTGTAGAAGATGGTTGGACTCTAGAAGCAATGACATCATCAAGGCAAGCAAAAAATTCTAGCATCCAACAAGAGAAATAAAAAAATTGGTTGTGTTAAGAATAACTAGATGAAAAATGGGGCTCACATCATGTAATCAAAAGAAAATCTCCATGCCTACAAAATAGAGAGCTATATTGACTTCAATAAGGAAAAGAAGAATCTAGACCTATCCTTGACAACCAAAATTTATTGTCAAAAGATATTAATAGCTAGAGACTTCTACATTTGACACCTATCATGATGTAGTTGGGCCAATCATGGAGCAATATGGAATAAAGCAAACCTATCAGACAATCTTATGGATTAGATGGAGACAGGTAGGACACCACTCTCTCAAATTAAATTAGAGCAAGGCACATTAGTGTAATGGTGGCAATATAGTTGCACTAGAATGATATGGAAGAGGATGCACACATACTACATGTTGAGTGGTATTTTCACCCGATTGTGAAAACACACTCTCCGATAGGATTTGGGTTCTAAATCCTCTGCTTGCAAAGAAACAATTTCTCCAAGGTTCCTGTTATGTTAGCATTTTGCATCTGTGTATAAGAGATATTTAATTAAAATGCTTGGAATACCTTAGTGATTGCAAGTAACTGAAAACAAGGGGCACTGTGGTTTATTTTACTATGAAATTTAATGATTGTTCCTTGAACCCTAATAAAGTAAATGTGATTTGATCCTTAAATGACCATGCTGTAACTTCAAAATAAAATTTAATGAAATGCCATAACATGAATGGAATTATTTTTGGGTTTTGAAGTTTTTTTTTTAAATTTTATTTTAATGCTTGAAAATAAAAGTGGAGTTTCCGAAAAATAAAATACAAGCAAAAGAAAATAAAATGTGAAGAAAAGAAATTAAAAATTGCATCCGAGTCGATGCTATCCCGTCCTGGCAAAATCGAAGCCGTGAGGTTTCCATGCATGCAACCTAACTTACTGGACCTGCAAACATGCACAATCCCGATAAGCTAAGTGCTGATTCTAAGGGTTTTGAAATAAAATTCATATTTCGAACATTCGCCTAATGCAACCCACAACAGTGGCATTTAACATTATCTATAAATCCGAAATATGAAAAATGAAAGAATAAACATTAAATCTGTAACATGCACAGAAGATCTCCTTCTTTCTTGCCCACAAGATGCAAATTTTTGAACACTCTGCATTAAAAATATGTCATTTACAGCAGCAAAACTTTCTGGTTTTCTCAAAACCAGCAAAAGGAAGGAAAACAGCCTCAAAGCAGGCCCAGAATGACCCTCTGGCCTCTAGCACTGCAACTCTGCTCCAGCGGTTTCCGACCCCTGCACCAATCTGCGCCTCTGCTTTTAAACTTGTTGTTGAATTGATTCTCCTTCCACGACGGTTCGTTTCATCTTCCAATGGTTGCTCGTATTTTAGCTTTTATGCTCGACATTAAGACGTTAGATCTTCTCTGTAACGCTTCTGCAGCCTATACGCCACGTGTCCCGCACTTTTTTGCATGTTCTGTAACGGTTCCATGAAAATCGTGACCAAAAAATAGCATGCAGCCTTGTCCGCCTTCCTGGCCGCGAAAACGCGACATGTCGCGAAATCGTGACATGTCGCGATATCGCGACGTTTCCCTACCGATAGCCTTTCTTGCCTTCATGCCCAACGAAAACGTGACATGTCGCGAAATCGCGACGCTTTTTCGTTCTGTACACCTGGGTGGCTTTCTACCACGAAATCGTGACAATTTTCTCTTTCGTGTTGCTTTGCTATTTTTTGTCACGAAATCGTGACACTTTTCTATTTCATACCATTTGCCCGCAACCTTTCGCAAATCACGACTTTTTCCACTACACCTTTCTTCGATTTCGCGATGTTTTTCTATCTCCTCCTCTCGTAAACGACATTGTCCCATTTCGTGACATATTTTCTTTCGTACAACTCCTCATGATTCACGACTTTTTCATTCATCACCTTTCGTGAAATCGACTTTTCCACCATATCGCTGTCATTGACATTTTCTCTTCATGCTCCTTTCGATTTCCACTTTTATCCTGTTTGACTGGTTTGACCCACGATTTTGCGACATGTCACGATATCCGTGACACTTTTCTTCTCTCTCTCTCCTCTCCGGGCCACAAAATCAAACACGTCACGATTTCGCTACGCTTTTCTCCCCCTCTGCGATTTTGCGACATGTCGCGATTTCGCGACACTTTTCATTTTCTGGCAGCGACGGAGCAACCTGTCGTGATTTCGCGACACTTTTTCATTTTCGGTCGCGATTTTGTGACATGTCGCGATTTCGTGACACTTTTCATCCTTGTGCAATTTTGCCCCTTTTTCTTGATTTTTAGCATCTGGGTCACTGAGATTTTCTTTGAAAGCATGCAAAAAAGGTGGGTCCCCAATTTTGGGGTGTGTTGTGGATCAGCCACAACAAATGGCGACTCTGTTGTCAAATGCTCTTGAGCATTTTAGTGAGAACCCAACCTAAAACATATACAAACTCGAAAACATGTGTTAGCACATAAGAAATATAAACAAATGCCCAAAGATCAAAAGTACATGAATCATCAGAATCATCAAGTATTAGCTCAGTGTGTGCAATGAATTTCATTCCCTATCGTTTGAAATTGATCAACATTCCATTGTCAATTTTGCATGAATGCATATGTGAGATTGTGAATGATTTGTGTAACCTAATGAATATGCTAGGAGATCTTGCTTTTATAAAATGCATAGTCTTTCTTCTAGTATCATGCACAAACATTCAAGATTGCCAAACCCTCTTAGGATCCACTAATTAATTGCTTTATTATATCCCAAAGTTGGTTATGAGTCCCTACTATCTTGAACCCATGTGCAAGTGAATGTGAAATCAGAACTTTGGGGAATCAGACTCCCAACCAACCGAGATGAGAGTTTAACCCTATCCTTACTATTCCGATTTAGAATTCATTACCTCACTTTGAGCAAAATAATTTAACCAATTATGGAAGAAATGGTCATGCTAGTCTAACCCTTTGGACAATCAGTGGTCTTGTTTTTTAGACAAGACATGTTGCCATGCATGGGCATACTTAACCCCACAATCCAAAACTTATCTTCATTTCTTTGGACCTTGGGGATGACTACCCATCCTTTGCAGAGGACAAGTAGTACGATCCTTCCAATCCAATATAAATATGAGATGGGAAAAATTTATTTTTTACTTCTTGGACCTTAGGGATGACTACCCATCCTTGCTAGGGACATGTAGTACGATCCTTCCAATCCAAACTTTAGATGTAAATGGAAAATATTAATTTTATTGCTTAGACCTTGGGGATGACTACCCATCCTTTGCGAGAGGACAAGTAGTACGATCCTTCCAATCCAAGATTTATTATGAAATGAGACATAGGAGCTTTGGGGAATCAGATTCTCAACCTAAGCGAGATGAGAATTTATGCCCTATCCTTACTACTCCATGTAGGTCAAATCAAAGCTTTGGGGAATTGGATCCTCAACCTAAGTTCGATGAGGATTTAACCCTATCCTTACTACTCTGATTTTAGGCTTTAAGCTCTATGGAAGTGGTCAAAACCACTATTTTTAAGGATCATGTTGCATAATAAGATAGACATGAAATACTTCTTTCGCCCAACCTTTTCTTCCAAGTTAGGTTTTGATCATTTTGCTCAAGATCCTTTTTAATGTATAAGACGTGCTTGGTTCTAGATATCTCAAGACTCAGTTTCCAACCTTAGGATTTTCTTCTTATTTATGTGATAGCATAACCTTAAGAGGATTTGACATACTTTAATGATTTGTTCCTACGATGCATATGCAACTAAGATGGAATGTATTTGCAAAGTGAGATGTAATATGAATGCATTGTCCTTTGAAATGCAGATGAAATGTTGCCATATAAAACTGACTACTTCATGCATCACAAGTTTCAAACGATATTACTTAAACTGTTTGTGTTACTTGTGGAGCTTTTACAAGACAATTCCAATGTTTCATATTCTCCCGATCTAGAACATAAGTTAGCATCTCAAGGCAACTTTTTCATCATTTTTTTTTTTATTTTTATATAAACAAACAAAAAATGTCAAATAAACACACAACTTTAAATTAAAACTTATTCAATCCAAAACCAAACTGCAATCCCAAAAATGAAAATTTGAAAACACAAACCAAAACCAAACCCAAAACCAAAAACCGAAAACACAAACCAAACCCAAAAACCAAAATCTATATACAAATGTACACTATAATACAAGATGATGCAAAGCTTGGATTATCACTTTCCTGGATCCCACACATGATTAGAACATTTCAACAAAAATATAACATGATATGCATGCCAAATGTTGTGGGAATCCAACACAAACAATACCAGACCAAACAATGCAACAAATCTCCACTTGCCATGCTCACCATACCAATTTGATTTAGTTCCAATAATACTCCCATAGGTGAGCATCAAACTACTAAAATGATTAGACAATAAATGATTTTCAATCTTATCATGTCTATTCTTTAAAATCTGAATTTCATAATTCCCTCCTTGATTTAGAATTAGGCTATTCTTTTCAAATATGCAATTTTGTAAGTAGTAGCCTATTTCTACAAATTTCAAAGCCAAATCATTTTCCAAATTTATAGGCCAATCAAATTTGTGCAACAATTTACAAGCATCTAAGATATTTACTAAATTAGGATCATTAAAAGTTTTTATCCTAGATTCAATTAGCAATTGTTGATGAATTTGATTTAACAATTCAAGTGCATCAACTTCTTTTCCATTCATTAAAACAATGTTATTAAAGGTGTGATTAAAAATTATACCTTGTTTTTCATTTACCTTTAATGACATTTCATCACAACTATCAATCAAATTCAAAACATGGTCATGCAAATTTTCAACCCTCAAACACTCTTGGTCAAAGTGTATGTCCCATGACTCATCTTGATGATCCTTCATTTGAGTTGCTTCCAATTGATCAATCTCTTTATCATTTGGTTCTAATTCTTTGTTCACTATCCATGGTATCTCTTCATTTGAATCCTCCAAATCATCATGCAAACTTGCATCCACACTTTCAATGAATTTATATTTTGTCCCCTTTTCAAATCTTGTGAATATGAGATCTTCGTATGATGTAGAAGGTTCACCATCCTGCATGTCAAGTGAAATATGAGTTTCATTTATGGAGATGTGAGAAAAGAATGCATTATCATATCTCCCCCAACCATTGTGAAAATTGTCATCCAAATCTGTGATATGAAACTCCATGGTATTTGTGACATGATCTTTTGATTCATTCATCCATTCATTTTCTTCTTTGTCCTTGGCAATAGGATCATTATAATCTTCCAAAATTTGATGAGATTTGAAACCCTCTTCCAAAACATCCTCAAATTGTACAGGAGTTGTAATATCTTCCTTTGAGTAGGCAATTATGTCATCCTGCATATCAATTGGCACACAAGTTTCATTAGTAGTTTTGGAATGAGTGTAGTCTTCCCACTTCTTCCAAGCATCATAATAATCATCTTTCAAAATCAAGTGGTGACGTTCAACTACTTCTTCAACATCTTCCCATTCATCAATGTGTTTCTCATCAAATTCATCTTCACCTTCCTTAGATGGTTCAATTATTTCCAAAAGTGGGTTATTTCTTGAATTCAAATTTATAAGGCTATCATTGTCCAAATTAGTAACCCATGATTCATTATCATAATTTGGAGGGTGAAGAATTTCTTGATCCTTAATTTTACACATCTCATCAATAGTATCTTCCAAGAACAAGTGGTGAGACTCTATCATGTCTTCAAATTCATTTATTGGTTTTCTCCCCATTTTACTTTCAACCACTTCATTTAATTCCATGGTAGGTTCCATCTTATCACATATATCAAACATTGTTGAATTTAGAACCCCTTCATCTAGATAATCGTGTATCTCTACATGATCCTCACTAGTGGATGTTGTCTTAGCAATTTGCACCTCCTCTTGGACTACATCTAAGGTGGTTGTAAGATTTGGATATTCAAATTCATCCCCTTGATCATTTACCTTAGATATCATTGGAGTGGAGGGTGCTATGTTTGATGGTTGGTGTAGGTTGGCATCAAAAGAACAATCTCTCATATGAACATGTTGTGCCTTTTCTTCTTCAAGACCTTGTCGTTCTATCTCTTCTAAGACCTCATGGATTTTCTCTAGGGACAAACCACTCAGTTTTTTCCTCAATGAGTGAAGCAAGTGTGGGGTGTATGGCTCCTAGGTATACTTCCATGGCTTCCTCTTCTAATGTGTTAAAATTTTCCCACATTTGGGAGTGCAACTCACGAAATCTTCCATTGAATTGACTCAAGGATTCATTAGGCTCTTTACATATGGAGGTAAACTGATTTTTCAATATTTCTAAGTCAGCCTGATTACCAAAATGATGAAGATAGGCTGCTTCTAGTTGTATCCAAGAAGTCCTAACCTCCATAGGTAGTTGACTATACCAAAAGAATGGTCTATCATCCAAAATGTATGCGAATAATTTACAAGCTACCTCCTCATAAAAAATCTGGAATTTACATAATGCATCCTTGTAAACATGCAGTTTTTGCAAGTATCCTAGTGGCACCTCTTGATTAAAACACCGTAAAAAATCCAATAACATTGTAGGAATATGATAGGGTATCACATGTAAACCCTCATAATAATCCTCCATTATTAATACCATTCTCTCTCTTAGAGATGTTATTTCAGCTCTCAGGGATACCCTTTGCTCCTCAAGTGTTGCCATTAGTGAACTTAAAATGTAATTTTAGAACCAAATCTGTTGAATATTCAACCTGCAATATAAAAAAAAAATCAAGTTAGCATCAACTAAGAGATGTATTCATTAAAATCAAATGAAAAGTAATTGCATGAGACCAAAATTCTGAAAAATTAAATCAAATCACTTTAATTCTGTATGAACAATCAGAAAAATATACAGCATACCTGAATTGCTTAAAATAGAACAAGTAAATAAATTCAGACCGTCCTTTTTACAATCTGCTGAATGTTAGAGGACTAATGCATACAAAAATTTAAAATTATATTACACTAAAAATAAACCCGTACGGCCCTCCTAGCACCAATCCGTTGAGTGGTGTTAGAGGCCGAAGATGCTTGAAATATTTAGCAATTTAAAATTCTTAAACAATTATAAACCCGTAGCATCTAAAAATCACGATAAAATAAACCCTTTTCAGGCCCTCCTTCTAGCGCCAATCTGTTGAGTGGTATTTTCACCCGATTGTGAAAACACACTCTCCGATAGGATTTGGGTTCTAAATCCTCTGCTTGCAAAGAAACAATTTCTCCAAGGTTCCTGTTATGTTAGCATTTTGCATCTGTGTATAAAAGATATTTAATTAAAATGCTTGGAATACCTTAGTGATTGCAAGTAACTGAAAACAAGGGGCACCGTGGTTTATTTTACTATGAAATTTAATGATTGTTCCTTGAACCCTAATAAAGTAAATGTGATTTGATCCTTAAATGACCATGCTGTAACTTCAAAATAAAATTTAATGAAATGCCATAACATGAATGGAATTATTTTTGGGTTTTGAAGTTTTTTAATTTTTAAATTTTATTTTAATGCTTGAAAATAAAATTGGAGTTTCTGAAAAATAAAATACAGCAAAAGAAAATAAAATGTGAAGAAAAGAAATTAAAAATTGCATCCAGTCTGATGCTATCCCGTCCTGGCAAAACCGAAGCTGTGAGGTTTCCATGCATGCAACCTAACTTACTGGACCTGCAAACATGCACAATCCCGATAAGCTAAGTGCTGATTCTAAGGGTTTTGAAATAAAATTCATATTTCGAACATTCGCCTAATGCAACCCACAACAGTGGCATTTAACATTATCTATAAATCCAAAATATGAAAAATGAAAGAATAAACATTAAATCTGTAACATGCACAGAAGATCTCCTTCTTTCTTGCCCACAAGATGCAAATTTTTGAACACTCTGCATTAAAAATATGTCATTTACAGCAGCAGAACTTTCTGGTTTTCTCAAAACCAGCAAAAGGAAGGAAAACAGCCTCAAAGCAGGCCCAGAATGACCCTCTGGCCTCTAGCACTGCAACTCTGCTCCAACGGTTTTCGACCCTTGCACCAATCTGCGCCTCTGCTTTTAAACTTGTTGTTGAATTGATTCTCCTTCCATGACGGTTCGTTTCATCTTCCAGTGGCTGCTCGTATTTTAGCTTTATGCTCGACATTAAGACGTTAGATCTTCTCTGTAACGCTTCTGCAGCCTGTACGCCACGTGTCCCGCACTTTTCTGCATCTTTCGTAACGGTTCCATGAAAATCGTGACCAAAAAATAGCATGCAGCCTTGTCCGCCTTCCCGGCCGTGAAAACGTGACATGTCGAACGCGACATGTCGCGATATCGCGACGTTTCCCTGTCGACAGCCTTTCTTGCCTTCACGCCCAATGACATGCCGACGACACAACGTGACGCTTTTTCGTTTCATACCTGGCGCTTTCGTCACGAAATCGCGACAATTTTCTCTTTCGTGTTGTTTCACTATTTTCTATCATGAAATCGTGACACTTTTCCGTTTCGTACCATTTTCCCGCAACCTGTCACGAAATCGCGACGTTTTTCCACTTCTGGCACCTTCGCTGCATGCTGTCGCGATTTCGCGACAATTTTCTATCTCGGGCTCCCTTGCTGCTTCTGGCCACGAAAACGCGACATGTCACGATTTCGTGACATATTTTGCTTTTCGTACAACTCGCTCTTTCCTCTTCCGATTTCGCGACGTTTTTCATTTCATGCACCTTTCGCTTTCCGTCGCGAAATCACGACGTTTTTCCACCTCGCCTTACTTACCTTATCCTTGACCTGATTTTGTGACATGTCACATTTTTCTACGCCTTTTCTCGTTCTGTACAACTTCATCATTTGGAGCCGCAAAATGACATGTCACGATTTCGTGACATATTTCCTCTTCATGCTCCTTTGCCATTTCTTGTCGCGATTTCGTGACGCTTTTCTGCTTTGCCCTGTTTGACTGGTTTGACCCACGATTTTGCGACATGTCGCGATATCGCGACACTTTTTTGCTTCGTCTTTCTCTCTCCTCTCTGGGCCGCGAAAATCAAACACGTCGCGATTTCGCTACGCTTTTCTCCCACTTGCTGCCGTTGACTGCGTTGACCGCGATTTTGCGACATGTCGCGATTTCGTGACACTTTTCATTTTCTGGCAGCGACGGAGCAACCTGTCGCGATTTCGCGACACTTTTTCATTTTTGGCCGTGATTTTGCGACATGTCGCGATTTCGCGACACTTTTCATCCTTGTGCAATTTTGCCCCTTTTTCTTGATTTTTAGCATCTGGGTCACTGAGATTTTCTGTGAAAGCATGCAAAAAAGGTGGGTCCCCAATTTTGGGGTGTGTTGTGGATCAGCCACAACACTACACCAACCTAATAGGTCTATAGTTTGTTTTAAAGGTAATAATGTTGAGCTAACTAAAAGCAAATGTAAAACTATTCATACTTGAATGTAACCCATTCAAATATTTGACTCTTTTAGCTTTTACAATTATGCAAGCTATAATGACTATGTTGCGCACCTTTGAATAGAAGTTGAATTATTGTTTGGACTATGTCTGAACTATTGCATAACATGTATGTTTACTACCTTTCTTTCAAAGCATTTATGTTAAAATTGGATGAATGGTCTATTTTGTCAAAGTTATTCTGCTATTTAGATTTCTACCTAGATTACTATTTATTCAGTTCCTAGAATACTTATTTACGATTGCTATTTTAATTAATGTTATATAATATTAACTGGGAGTTGGTTTGTTAATCAGTTTAATTAAGTTTTGTATACACAAAAACCTAGCCACTTGTCATCCATTCAGGTTTTCCTATCATTTCCACCCATTATTCATATATCTATTTATTTTATATATACTTAAATAATAATATTTTATATATGTTTAATAAATATATATTTATATAAGTGAATTAATCCCAACCATCCTATTTCACTTAATCCTATCCATCCAACCATATCAATCCATGCCACACCCTAGATTTAATATCCACCCTCCGATATGATTTTATCTCAACCACATGATTAGTGTCATTGAAACCCTAACATGCCCTATGTTGGATTATTAATAAGAACCATTTTTATGGCTCAACCCCTAAATCATTCTTGTTAAGCCATTTGTCCCCGAGTTCCTTGGAGTATCCAAGTACTCTTGCCTTCCATCCACATCCATTGCCGCCCCTATCGCTCAATCATATTTGCTTCTACAGATTTTCCTTCAATCGTCGAACACCTTCAGGTGCTCCCTATCACTGCCAATCACCTCCAAACACTTTTCCTTCACCATCGAGCACTTCTAGGTACCTTCCACCATTATTGAGCACCCACAGGTGTTTTTTACAACTGTCGAGCACCCTTAAACATCTTGCACCAGAGTTCTACAACCCTCCTAGCCCTCAAGCGATACTAGGGCATCACCACAATAATCCATTGCAATATACTACATTAGATCAGAGAACAATAGATAAACAAGGTAAATCTATTTATTGTTATTTAATTCCATACATTTTTAGTTTTTGTTCATGCTATTTACATCATATAGCTAGGGTTTTTGTATTGATTATAGAGGGCCTCACATTGTGGAGCCCTCATAGTTGCTACTAACCCATTTGCTATTTTATTGTGTGCAGATCTAGAAGTATTAAATTAGCATTGTGCAACTGCTTAAGCCAGAGTGGCCTAGTATTGGATAACACAAAGCCCACTCACATTTTTTGGGAGCAAGGATGCATTCTGAAGACACCACCAACATTGTAGCTAGAATTTCAGAGAACCTTAGCATTGTGCATATTTGTATCAAAGAGTTCAAAGATTCTTTATTGTAACAATGGAGTTTTGAGGCTCCCCCCATTAATAAAAATAATTCATTGTGCAATATTATATTTTTGAGTTTAATTTATATCTTGTTATTTGGTGTTGCATTTTTGTCTTCACAAATAGCGATCATGGTGGGAACTACACAAAATAATATTCATTACACCTTGGGGAATTTTTTGTTACAAGGTGAAACACTTTGGCCTTACAAATGTAGGTTCCACTTATCAACATGCCATGATATTCATTTTCTATGATTACATGCATAAGATTATCGAATATTATGTGGATGATCTCTTGTCTAAATTCAAAACTCAACAAGAGCACATTGGTGTATTGGAGAAAGTTTTTGACCGAATCCTAGAGCATAATGTAAGGTTGAACCCCCAAAAATATGTCTTTTGTGTTACCTCAGGAAAAATTATAGGATTTATTATATCCCAAAGAGGCATTGAGGTGGAACCAAACAAGGTCAAGATCATCATGGAAATGCCTCCCCCAACTAACTTAAAGGAATTACATAGTTTACAAGAAAATATTCAATCAATCCATCATTTCATTACACAACTTTCTAAAAAATGTTGGTAATTCAATAACCTACTACAAAAAGGGGTGCCATTCTCTTGGATATATGAATGTCAAAAAGCCTTTGATGATATTAAGCAATACCTAGCTTCTCCACCAGTATTAGCTCCTCCTCGTCTAGGGGTCCCTTTCTATATTTATATTTTAGCAATGGACTTTTCATTAGGGATAATGCTTGCACAAAATAATGAAGAAAATCAAGATCAAGCTATCTATTACATTAGTCAAACATTGGTAAGCTATGAAAATAGATACACCTATGTAGAAAAATTGTGCTTAGCAGTGGTTTTTACCACTAAGAAACTTTGACATTACATGCTTAGTCATACAACATATGTCATAGCTAGATAAAATCCTCTACATTATATAATATCTCACACTTACAATAACACCCACACTGCTAAATGGATAATGCTCCTTACTGAATTAGACCTTGAATTCATTAGTCAAAAATCCATTAAAGGTTAGGTAATAGTCAATCAAATTGTGGAAGCCCCACTACCTAGTGATCGTCCTTTGATTATTGAGCTCCTAGATGATTCAATATTTGTTGTCATCTAACAAGAAGAAGATGTAATTCTGGAGGAAGATATTGACATCACACTATTATTTGATGGCTCTAAGTGCATGAAAGGTCAAGGTGTTGGAGTCGTGTTTCATACACCCTAGGGGGTACCTATCCCCTTATCATTCAAACTTGATTTCCAATGCACAAACAACACTACAGAGTATGAAGCCTTAATATTAGATCTTCAATAAACTATAGCTATGTGCATTAAGTGTATTGGGATATTTGGTTATTCTCAACTTTTCATTAAGCAAATAAATGGAGAATACCAATGCAAAGAACCTACCATTAAGATTTACCATGAAGTAGCAATGAAATTGCTCTCTAATTTTGATTGGTATGAAATCAATAGTTTGCCACATTTGACTAATAGATCTGCAGATGCAATGGCCTCCCTTGGATCATTGATTCCAAAAGACTCCTTTGGAGAGGTACAACCCCTTATAATTTCAAAGGTATCTAAATATGCAATTATTCATGCTGAATCTAAATATGAAAAGGATATTTGCTTTATCCATTCGGATCCATATGAGCCTTGGTCAATCCAAATTGTAGCCTTTCTCAGGTTTTGAACACTCCCATATGACATGTATCAAACTACTAAATTCACATTTAAGAAAAAAGTAACCCATTTCATTCTCTTGGGGGACGTGTTGTAAAAACATGGTTATGATGGAGTCCTCCTTCATTATATCGAGTCTAATGAGGCACAAAGAGCTATAGTTGAAGCTAATGATGGTACTTATGGTGGTCATTTTAATGGAATGGCCATTGAAAAGCATAATTTATGGATGGGTTATTATTGGTCCACAATGGAACGTGATTGTTGCACATATGTCAAACATTACAGAAAGTGTCAAGAACATGCTAACTTAACTCATGTACCATCACAAGATTTACAACCTATTCAAAGCCTTTTGTCCTTTCCACAATGGGGCCTAGATCTAATTGGTAAAATTTTACCTCCTTCCTTGGGACAACATACATTCATCATCATAGCCACTAAATACTTCATAAAGTGGGTTGAGGCAATTCCTCTAACCAGTATGATAGGACCTAGAATTGTGGAGTTTATACTTCACCATATCATTTGTCATTTTGGTATTCCCTCAAAAATCATTTCAGATAATGGCAAGTATTTCAAGAACAAGTATGTTCAAGCACTTTGTGAGAAATATAACATTCAACATAGTTTCTCAACTCCTTATTACCCATAAGTAAATGGAAAAGCTAAAGCTTCCAATGTAGCAAACAATTTATATAAATGCATGAAAGAGATGAATACGAAATGAGAACAATAATGTTTACCACTTTAGAAGGGCTAAGTCATTCACCAATGTGGAGGGCTTAGTCCTTGCAATTTATGCAAATGAATACAATGATGATAGATGATAAGATATAAATTAACCTAATATATTTAATTTTAAATCAATAAACAAATAATGGTGATAGAAATACAATCGACTAGCTATATTAGGGTTGTAACATGGCTCCCCTCATCAGAAAGCTTTGTCCTCAAAGCTGGAAATGATTGGAAAATAATTTTTGGTTCCCATGTAGCATATTCTTCTGGTAGGTCCAACTATTTTATGATAAATTATTTGATGTGACAGGATCTTAGCATATGTGATCTGCTCTGTACAATTGCTTCTGGTTGGAGATATATACGCCCTTCATCAAGTACTAGTAATTCTGACTAAGAGTGTACTTTTTTTTGATCACCTTCTTAAGACAGGAAACATGAAATACTGGATGTATAAGGGATGAGAGAGGAAGCTCTAGTTGATATGCCACTTCTCCAGTGCGACACACTATTTTTTAAGGACCATAAAATATTGGAGCCAACTTTTGACTGGTTTTGATCTTCAATGACAATTTTTTGTAGGGTTTTAAACGTAGGAACACCATATTCCATGTGTTGAATTATCTTTCATAATGATGAGGGTCTTATTGTTGCTTCATGTGATTTTGTGATTAGACTAAATTATCTTTGAGAATTTTGAGTATTGAATGCTAGTGTTGGAACCAATCATCCACTTGAGCAACTTTGGAAGCACCTGGAACATAATCTGCTATTACGGGTGGTTTGACTCCATAAAATGCTTTAAATGGAGACATCTTGATGGAATAATAGTATGAAGTGTTGTACCACCATTCTACCAAGGAAAGCCAATGACTCCATTGATATTATTTATCTTGAGCAAAACATCTTAGATAGGTACCCAAACATTTGTTAACTATTTTAGTTTGACCATCTGTTTGAGGATGGTATGCAGAAGACATATTTAACTTGGTACCACTAATATGTAATAATTCTTTTCAAAAATTGCTAGTAAATATGGGATCACAATCACTTACAATATTTTTGGGCATTCCATGCAATTTTAAAATTGAGTCCATAAATACCTTAGCCACTTTGCTTGCTGAAAATGGATGTTGTAGAGCATTGAAGTGAGCATATTTGGAGAGGCGATATACTACCACAAAAATTACTATTTTTCCTTCTAATTTAGGAAGACCTTCAATAAAATCCATTGAAATATATTCCCATTAGTGATCTAGAATAGGTAGTGGTTGAAGCAATCTAGAATATTTTATTGTTTCACCCTTATTGCGCTGGCATACTTCACATTCAACCATCCATGTTTTGACCTCAGATTTTAATCCTTTCCAATAAAAGGATTGTTTTACCCGCATATATGTCTTCAAAAAACCTAAATTTCCTATTGACGAAGAAGCATGTGATTCTTCCAGAATCTTGGATCTGATGGTAGAATTATGTGGAATGTAAATGTGATTCTTTCTTCTTAATATCTTGTCATCATAGAAAAAATGAGGATGCTTGGATGATTCTAACATCAATTCCTGAATTATTTGAGTAATTTCTGTATTTGATAGCCATTCCTCTTGGAGCTGAGAAACCCATTGGGAATAAGGACCAAAAATAGCATTGATAATCACTTCATCTTCATATTTATGTGATAATGCATTTGCGGCCACATTTTATTTTCCTTTCTTATACTCGATGACAAAATCATATCCCAACAATTTTTTTAACCACTTGTTTTGCTCTGGATAAGAAAATCATTGTTCTAAAAAATGCTTGAGACTACCATGATATATTTTAATAATAAAGCAACTACTGATTAAGTAGTGTCTCCATTTTTAGACCGCAAGTAGAATAGCCAACATTTCTTTCTCATATGCAGATCTTCCCAAATGCTTACCTGAAAGTTGTTTACTTTAAAATGCCAAGGGATGCCCTTCTTGCATTAGTACTACCCCAATACCTATTCCTGAAGTGTCGCATTCAATCACAAATGGTTTGTGAAAATACGGGGTTGCTAAAATTGGAGTAGTACACATTGCTTCTTTGAGATTTGTGAAGGCTTGAGTGGCTGATTAAGACCAATGAAAAACATCCTTTTTTATGAGAGCTATGAGAGGGACTGCAATTTTGCCATAGTTGAGCACAAACTTGTGATAGTAGCTGGTAAGACCCAAAAAACCATGAAGTTTCTTGATGGTTTTAGGTAAAGTCCAATCCTGAATGGCCTTAATCTTATTAGGATCCACTTTAACACCTTCATGAGAGACAATATGACCCAAATACTCAATTTATTGAATACCAAAAGAGCGTTTAGAGCACTTGACAATTTTTTTTTCCTTCTGTAATATATTAAGAACCTTTCCCACATGCATCAAATGATCCGTCCATGTTTTACTATATATTAGAATATCATCAAAGAAGACTAAGACAAGTTTGTGAAGGAATGAACAAAAAACATGGTTCATAAGACTTTGGAATGTGGATGGGGTGTTAGTGAGACCAAAATGTATGACTAAGAATTCATAATGACCTTCATGAGTATGAAATACGGTTTTAGGAATATCCTCATCCCTTACTCTGATTTGGTGAAAACCAGAGCGTAAATCCAACTTTGTAAAACATTTTACACCATGCAATTCATCTAATAAATCATCAATGACAGGAATAGAGAATTTATCCTTGATGGTGATTTTATTGAGAGGACAAAAATCATGACACATATGCAAAGAATTATCCTTACGATGGGCCAAAAACACTGGTGAAGAATAAGGTCTAGTACTATGACGAATGACTCCATGTTCTAAAAGTTCTTGGACAATTTTCTCAATTTTCATTTTTTGAGGATGAGGGTAATGATAAGGATGAACATTAGGAGGAAGACTTCCTGGAACCAGGTGTATGGCATGGTCATGAGATCGTTTGGGAGGTAGTCCTTTTGGTTCTTGGAAAACATCATCATAGTTAGCCACAATATCCTCAAGATCCTTTGAGTTAATTTCAGGGATATTCTGTTCTTACTTTTCCAAACAATTGATTTGAGCTATGAATCCATAAATTCATTTCCTTAATATTTTCTCCATGCTATGATAACTCACTACCTTTTATGGAGGAGTTGTAATTCCTTGGAGGCGAATAGTCCTTCCATTTTATTTCCATTCCACAAATATCTTTTTTGAAATTAAAACTGACCATGTCTAATTTTTCTAACCATTCAACTCCTAAAATAACCTCTGAATTTCTTAAAATCATAACAAAAAGAGTTTCTTGCCAAGTATAACTTCCCATTTGTATCGAAAATAAATATGTTCTATCAATACATTGAGCATTTCCTTCATTAGCAACCAAAAATTGAAACTTATCATGATTAGAGGAGTGAATGTATAAGTTCAATGCCTTCATAGTTTTTATGTCAATAAAGTTATGAGTACTACCTGAATCGATTAACACATTTATCATTTTCTATCAAATGAATCCTGGTACCTTGATTGTATGGTGAGTTGTTAATCCCATAATAGCATATACTGAGATAGCCATAGTGTCTTCATCACATGTTACTTCATTATGTTCACTTTGTTCTGTAGGCATAGGTGAGTCATGTGAATTGATATCCTCTACTTCCTCGTCGTCATCCCTGGTATCATATTCTATTTGAAAGTTTTATCTTGGTACACATGCTTGATCTTTTGGATGATGAGTGTAATATTTGTAGTAGTAATATATTGATGGTTGGTCATTCCTACAAAAGGAATTATTGCAATATTGAGGATGACTATAGGAGTCATGTCTGAAGGATGTCAAATTTTGCACCTTTTTCTCAACCAATTTAGCAATATTTATAGTGTCATCCAATGAGTATGGATCATGTAAGTCTACTTCAATTTGAATATTCTCTTTCAAACCATGTCTAAAAGTGGATACCACCACATCGGATGGTAAATATCCTGTATAAGCAAGAAGACTAGTGAATTCTAAAATATAATCCCTTACCGAAATCGTTTGTTTAAGTTCCAACAAGTGAACCATGTATAAGGATGAACTATCTCCATCAAATCTCTTGAGAAAAAGCTTCTTGAATTCAAGCCATACGAGGGGTTTAATATGATGACATTTTTCCAAGCAAACCATTGGTAAGATTTAGTACCTATTGGTCAAAATGATCACATCCAGGAAAATAAGATGTAGTCTTCTCAAGATTTCACTATATTTTACTAGGTATAAGATAACAGTCATGATGACGTGATATTTTGAAGGCTGAAGCAAAAATAAGGGTGAAAAGTCATGATGGCATGACATTTTGAAGGTTGAGGGCACAACTAAGGTGGAAAGTCACAATGACATGAAATTTTGAATACGAAGGTAAGCCAAGGGTGAAAAGTCACGATGGCACAACATTTTGAAGCTAAGGGGTCAAGCCAAGATTAAAAGTCATGATGGTGTGATATTTTAAAGGTCAAGGGTAGAACTACGATGGAAAGTCATGATGGTGTGATATTTTGAAGGTCGAGGGTAGAACTAAGGCATAAAGTCACGATGAAATGATATTTTGAAGTTTGAGGATAGAACTAAGGCATAAAGTCATGATGGCATGATATTTTGAAGGCTGAGGGTAGAACTAAGGTAGAAAGTCATAACGACACAACATTTTGAAGGCCAAGAACAAAACTAAGGTAAAAAGTCATGATGGCATAATATTTTGAAGGCCAGGTGAACCACAATGTTTCTAATGAGATTAACAAATATCACCATAAGAAGAACATGTCAACCACTTCCAGTTAAAGACTCCATGCTCTCTCAACTACTTCTTTACTAGAATGAACCTACGGGCATACTGTTGTAACAAATATTAGTTTTTATGTTATGTAAAACTCTTATATATAGAATGAGCAACCCAAACAAAAGGTTGGCTATTAGGTGTTTACAAGGCTATGTATACAGGCTTATAAAAGTTTAATAAAGATTATCCATTCTGGTTCTTGGCTCACTAGTGTTCTAAATCAAGTATGTATGCATTTCCAATTGCTATATAAGTCTAAATTGAATGTAACTTGCATTAATTCTTATTCTAAATACCTACAATAAAGTTCAGTTAGATCTACAATTAACTTTAACGATAAGCTTGCACTTAAATAGATCTTCACCATAAGTTTTAGTTTCTCTGTTTTGGTTCTCTGTTATGCTTCTCTACAAAAGGCTATAATAGTTGCTTTGCTATTACCTAATTTGTACTGCTTTAACTCTCTCGCCATTGCTATATTTCCCTCTCTTTATACATTTTTGTTTTCCCCCTTTTCTTAAAATAAGCAAGGAACTAGCCTCCTCTAGAGATTAAACTAGGTAAACTCTATGTTAACTTGGTCTTTTAATATCAAAAAATTCTTGGATGTAAACGTAACCACAGGTAGATTTTTCTCCAATAGTTTTTGGTATGCCCGATGAGACACAAATCCCATGTAGTATACAGATCAAAGCCTCGGTGAATAGCTTTGCTCTGTAAATTATTTTTAATCACCTGGTGACTCCACACTAGAAAGGAACCCTATGAAAGCATTTACATAATTTATGGTTATATACTATATTTTATAGAATACAAAGCACTCTTCGTAGGCCTCAAGAAAGCTAAAAATATGGGTATCAGGAAGTTATAGATTTTCGGGGACTCTAAATTGATAGTGAACCAGGTAACTGAGAAATGTGTAAGCAAGTAGCATTACCTTAAGGCTTACAAAAATAAAGTTTGGGACTTGCTAGAATCTTTTGAGTCCTTGAACCTCAAGGTAATTCCAAGAGAGAAAAATACTCATGCAAACTTGTTGGCTTTAGTAGGGGTGAATTTTTGCCCTATCAGAAACTTCATCCAAAAGTCAAAAATAGTTAGGCTAATCTACAAGCCTTCTATGCCAGACAAGGATACCTTCTGGTAAGTTTTTGAGAATGACAAACAAATAGTGGAATTCCTCATCCATGAGATGAACTACTCTAGCAACAGGACAACTGAATATGAGGAGGATGCAAGTATGATCTAGTTAAATAACAATCACATCCCAAAAGGGTTGGTCACCCTAGAAAGCATATTTGATAACAATGACAGGTCAACTATCCACAAATTGAAAGTTGACAAGAATAGATACAAAGAACCTCAAATGGAACTTGATAAAGCCATCAAAGTAAGATTGAACATTACTGAAGAAGAACTAGAAGAGATCAGGGAATTATGTAAAGAGTTTCTAGACATAATTACCTAGACTTATGGTGACCTGAAGGTCTACTCCAAAGAAATTATCCAACATACGATCGAAATTGATGAAGGTGCAAAGCCATTTTGACAAAATCAGTGGCTGGTAAATCCTAAAATCAAATCTTTGATGAAGCAAGAACTACTAAAATTACTTGAAGCTAAAATTATTTACCCAATCAAGCATTTGACTTGGGTTTCTAACCTAGTCTCATTTAGAGAGAAGAATGGAGATATCTGACTGTGCGTCGACTTTCATAATTTGAATAAAGCTTCACCGAAAGACCATTATCCTCTCCCATAGATCGACCAAATCCTACACACAGTAGCAGGAGAAGAATGTTTCTCACTTCTAGATGGATTCTCAGGATACAATCAAGTATGTGTCAAGGATGAAGATCAATTCAAGATCATGTTCACAACCAAGTGGGGAATATTTTCTTACCATAGAATACCCTTCGGGTTATCTAATTCTAGAGAAATTTTTCAAAGAGCAATGGATGTAGCATTTAGAGAACTCATCAATAAAATAATAGCGATATACCTAGATGATATTGCAGTGTTATCTCACCAAAAAGAGGATCACATAGGACACCTCAGGAGTGTGTTAAAAAAATATAGAGAATTTGGCATCTCTATAAATTCCAAGAAATCTATCTTTGCTATGGAGGAAGGACTTTTACTCGACCATGTTGTTTCTAAGTCCGGTCTAGCTATAGACCCTAACAGGGTGAAAGCACTATTAGAAATCCCCATCCCCCCTAAAAAAAGGGCTTGTTGTCATTCTTCGACCAAATCAAATTTGTGTGCAAATTCATAGTTGATTTTGCACAAATTGTCAAACCCATGACCGAGTTGTTGAAGAAAGACATCAAGTTCAAGTGGACATGCAAGAAAATAGGCCTTCCAGCAGATCAAGGAAAAAATAGCTCAAGACCCCATCTCAGTAAATCTAGACTAATCCAAGGGTTTCATCCTATACATTGTAGGCAAACAAGAAAGATACATCGTAGTGCTCACACAAAAAGGGGTTGACAATGAAGAAAGTCCATAGCTTTTTTGATTCAAACTATGCAAGAACATGAAGATAAGTATAACTTCATTGAAAAATAGATCTACACAATAATGAAGTCTAAAAAAATTTAGGCATTTCCTCTCATAGATCAGGACTATAGTATATGTAGTTCACCCTGATGTTAGAAACTTTATCATACAGGGGGAAATTGGTGATAAAAGAGCAGGTTGGGTGATAAAGATACAAGAATACAACATAGAGATACACCCAACCAAGCTGGTAAGGGGTAGATCACTATATCAAGAGCTTTCCAAGAAAGCTTCACCAGAATATGTGGCTTGTCAAACTCAAGAAGTAGCCTTAGATGCTGATCAACCTTCAAAGCAGCTTGATTGGGCAGATGAATTGATGGTACTTCCAAACTAAAAAATACCCAACAAGCTTGAATGCTTCACAAATAAGAAGGTACAAGATCCAGGATTTGAAATACACTCTGCTACCTAAGGGGTTGTACAGAAATAATTTGGATGGAGTGTTGCTTCGATGCATAAATGAAAATAATAAAAAAAATATTTAGGAGGAATTCCACGATGGATCATCTGGAAGACACTACTCTAGAAGGACCACTGCCTTAAAATCATTAGAACTGGATGCTACTAGCCAAATATCTTTGTAGACACCTTCTAAATAACAAGAAAATATGAGGAATTCCAGAGATATGTCGAGAGAAATAGAAATGCTTTGATGCTTCTAAAGTCCATTCAAGTTGAAGAGCCTTTTCAACAATGGGGATTGTTTTATTTGAATAATAGAGCCCAACTCATCCGTTGGACATAAGTACATCCTGATGGCTATTGACTACTTCATGAAGTGGGAAAAAGTAATACCCATTAAAAAAGTGGACTAGGAGGTTATGATGGAATTTGTGGAAAGTATGATTATGAGATTTGGTATCCTAGATGCGTTGCTCACAAATAACTTTTTGTCCTTCGTAGGTGCCAAGATGATCGACTTTGCATGTAAATATGGGATTTAATTAAAAATATACTCAAACTATAACCATCAAGATTAGTCGAATATATGAACAAAAACCTGCTCATAATTTTGAAGTGAACCCTGTAGGACAACAAGAGAAGTTGGCACTCTTTGATAAATCAAGCATTTTGGGATGATAGAATAACCATCAAGAAGTCCATAAACACATCTCCCTACTCTCTGGTCTATGGAAAATAAGTAGTCCTGCCAGTACACATAAAGATCCCATCTCTAAAATTACACAATAATATTGACACAAAGGAAGTATAACCAATGGAGAACAGGTTGATCCAACTCCTATAGTTAGAGGAATGAAAGGAGCAAGCCTACGGTCACTATCAAAAACATGTGGTTACCACAAAAAATGGCTCGAAAAAAATGTTACTCGAAGAAATTTTAATGTGGGACACTTGGTCCTAAGATGGAATGAAAAGAAGTCAAAATCCAAAAATCATGACAAATTCGACGCATTCTGGGAAGGTCCTTTCGAGGTAATAGAGGAAAAACAACAAAACTCCTTCCAGCTGAGAAACGAATAGGGCTAGGTTCAACCTATCCTTGTCAATGAATTCCACCTGAAGTTGTACTACAAGTAAAAGGTTTTCCTCTGCCTTATGTATTTTATGTAAATATTTGTTTTATTTTAGCCTTCAAAAAATGTCATGATGACATGAAATTTCAGTGCTCAAAGGCCCCTTCAATATAAATTGTTATGATTTCATGATTTTTTGGTAGCCAATGGCCACTCCAAGGAAAAATGTCATGATGGCATGACTTTTTGGTGCTCAAATGCCACTTCAATGTAAATTGTTGCAATTTCTTGAATTTTTGGTAGTAGATGGCCACTCCAAGGAAAAATGTCACGATGGTGTGACTTTTCGAAACTCAAAGGCCCCTTCAAATTGTCATGATTTCATGAATTTTTGGTATTTTATGGTAACTCCAAGGAAAAATATCATGATGGCATGAATTTTTAGTGCTCAAAGGCCCCTTCAAAGTAAATTTTCATGATTTCATGACTTTTTGGCAGTCGATGGCCACTCCAAGGAAAAATGTCATGATGGCATGACTTTTCAATGCTTAAAGGCCCATTCAAAGTAAATTGTCATTATTTCATGACTTTTTGGCAACCGATGACCACTCCAAGGAAAAATTTCATGATCGCATGACTTTTCGGCACTCAAAGGCCCCTTAAAAGTAAATTATTGTGATTTCACAACTTTTTGGCAGTCGATGGCCACTCCAAGGAAAAATGTTGCAATGGCATGACTTTTCAGTGCTCAAAGACCTATTCAAAGTAAAATTATCATGATTTCATGACTTTTTGGCAGTCGATGACCACTCCAAGGAAAAATGTCATGATGGCATGACTTTTTGGTGCTCAAAGGCCCCTTCAATGTAAATTGTTGCGATTTTGTAATTTTTTTGGCAACCGATGGCCACTCCAAGGAAAAATATCATGATGGCATGACTTTTCAGTGCTCAAAGGCCCCTTCAAATTAAAATGTCATGATGGTGTGAATTTTCAACGCTCAAAGGCCGCCTCTAAGTAACTGGGAACTTTTGTTGGGAAAAGTAGTTTTCTCAACATTATAAAAAGTCTCACTTTTAAGGTACCGCCATACCCGTTGATTGGTCTAGAGCAAATATGATGCAAATTTATTGGCCCAGGATAGTAGCAGAGTAGTATCATTGGCCCAAAGCAAAATGGTAATACATGGTAGTTGGATTCTTAAAGAGGCACACAAATTGAGGTACCCAAAAATATTCAAAAATAGTATTGAGGTGTGTGCTGCCAATCATAGTTATTTCATGTCACCTTGGCACATGCATGCACAATCGATTATATCACAAATATTTTCATCACCTTTTCATATTCTACATTATTTCCCTTCTACTCACTGTGCTCCCTGTTCTCTCAGAAAGCTCTACAACACTCTGCTAAAGTACAAAAAATTAGTTTTACTGCCAAAAAATAGAATACAACCATCATGGACACGCCTCTAGCTACTACTTCAAATGGGAAATGAATGTCATCTATAAAGGGAAGTAGTTTTGTGGATCCTGAAATCCACATCACTGATACAAAGCTAACATGGAAAGACCCAAGGCAAATTCGGAAGGACATAATAGCCAGAATGACCACAGACATCTCCCCATCGAGCCTAAGCAACTTTCATTACCATTATCTGCTCTACTGGTACGTCTACCCTCAATTCCACCTTGCCCTGAGTTAATCAAGGCCATGGTGAAATTATATGAGGTTAAGGACAGGATAGTGAGAAAATACAAGAATGAAGTCATTTTCATGCTTGATGCTGACTCAATTAGGGTCACCTTCACACATGGTAGGAAGCCTACAGTACCTCCTATTCCATTCGATCCTACTAATTTTACAAATTATTACACCAATACCCTAAATATCTATCTATTCCTGCAAGAGCATTTGTCAGACTCTCTTCCTAAGGGAGCCATGCCAAAATCCCCAATTCCCTTGGAAAAATTAAAAAGCAAGGAGCTCTTTTCCATGTTGACCATGGTGGCAGGACTAGAAACAAACACATAGGTGGCAAATCGCAATAGCACAATGCATATCTAATCCCAAGTTTTACAATGTGGCACACGTAGACCCAAGTAGAGTGCCAATCTTCTTTGACTGGTCGACATACCTAGCCTAGCAGTTGCATGAAGGGATCTTCAAGCTAAAGAAGGATATCTCGAATACCTTTAGGTTCTCTTCTTACCTGGTATGGATTTTCTTCTTCTTTCAGGTAAAATTTTTAGGTTTTATCTCTACCACACAAACATACCAAAAGGGAGACCTCTTGCCTATACGTGAGTAGATGCTACTCCTTTCAAATGCAGGTTCATACTATAATTTAAATATGGAATTCTTGGGCATCACATTAAAACTCATGTATGGAACCATGCCAAGAATTCCCCAACAAATGAGAGATACTTTGCAGCACCTCCACACAGAAGAGGGGGACTAGTTTATTTTGATGTAGGGAGTGGCCATCATACTCTAGGGGTTCACAGAGAAGACATTTTATTATGTTACTATGTGATTATTCACCCTAGAATACATAAGGCAAATTGAATTCATAAAAAATAGATTCGGTATAGGTGTTGGTAAGATAGGTACTTGCCTCATGCCCTTCTATTTTGAGGGTGTATCAATGTCAAAGAAAGGAGACCATGAGTAAATTTCTCAAACTTTGAGAAATCTGAAGTTGATAGAGTTACCACAAAAATGGAGGTATGATCCTGAATATAAATTTTCTCAAAGGCAAGCCACCCTCAATAAGGCACTATTCAATAAATTACATTCATCGGATAGGCCAATTGATAAACAGGGTAAGAAAAATGAAAAAAACCAACCTTTGGAATGGCACATTGAAAAAATACAACCACTACCTCCATGGCATGATTTCTATTTGCACTTGGTAGATTGGTGCCCTGATGTGGATCCGAACCACAAGTTGAATAACAAGACCATCAAAAATATGAAAAAATAGGGAAATATTGGGACCACACTAAGATATTAGCATGGTGGAAAATGAGATGCCACCTACAAACATTCTCTAGGTATGGGACAAAGATCGACAAGGCCTTCTCAAAAAAATATGATGAGAATCATGATGAATGGTCTGAGACTTTTGTAGATAAAGTCCCTCTGGGCATCAATGGCATCCCTATAAAACCAATTGAAGGTAAAAAAAGTACTAAAAAGGACAAAGGGAAAGAGGTCCCACTAAGTAGATAGAAGTCCCTAGAAGAAAAACTTGAAGTTTCATTCCCCCTTTAGGATCAGATACAGAGATCGATGATGATTCTCAACTCGATCATAGGAGATAGAGAGCATAATAAAGAAAGTGAAAAGTAGAATCGGTGAAGGGAGGAGACCAAAAGAAAGAAAAACCTAAATAAAATGAGAAGAAAAACCCTATAAAAAATCAAAGGAGCATGATGAATCAAAGGAGCATGAAGAAATAAGGGACTAGGAAGGATTATGGGAGAGCTCTGAGTAAACTTTTGAGCATTAGGAGATAAATAAACAAGTGGTCGGGATGACTAAAGAGCCTCCCACAACAAAAGAAACCCCTAGCATGGAAAAAATCCCAACAAAAGCAACAACTGGTGTTGATGACTCGAGCCTAAATAAAATAGCAGAACCTTATACCAAGGATCTAGAGAAGTCACAAGGAACCGGAGACACCAATCCACCAAAAGTTTTAGGTATGTCTCCTATAAATATCGATACTCCTTCCTCTTCTCACTCAAAAAATAATTCCCCTTCCCGTTCTAAAGGTTGTGGTAATGCCTCTCCCACCTCAACTCATCAACCTCCACCATCACCACCATCAACTCATCAGCCTCCACAATCTCCACCATCAACTCACTAGACTCCAAAAGCATCTTCTTCTACCCCCACAGGTTCTCTCACTAAAAAATCAAGCATAGAGGTCTCTCTAGCCACTGCTCCTTTCCCTTACTCCACCAACCTGTTAAGATTTCAATCCATTCATACCACTTCTCTCGAGAGCAACCCCACCATTGCTAAATTCAAAAAATTAAAAAAGGTAACCTTGAACGCTGCTACATGGCTGAAATCATGGATCTCCCAAAGTTCTAAAGATATAGCCCACATTAGAGAAGGAATAGTGTTGGATCCCATCAGAATGCAACATTCCACTATGAAAATGACCCCACTCGTATAGAAGCTAGAGAAATAAATGACCCTGGAGGACTACCAAGCTAAGGTAACCATAGAAGATATCACTCAACTACCAATGGATGATGAGAGGGGCAAGGTATAGAACCACATGGGAATAATTTATCTAAATGTTGAATTTTACAAAGAAAAGTACCTCCAATCCAAACAAGCAAGAAAGTGTTTGGAAGAAGCCTTACACCAATAGAAAACAATCGAAAAGGCTTCAAAAAATGAAGCTAATAAATGAGAGTTGATGTTCAATGAAGCACCCCCCTAGAAAGAGAAAGTGGTGAAAGCTGAAAAGCATCCAAGTGTTGAAATACTAGGTCGAGGATCTTAAAAAGTAGCTTGTAGACAACACTAATAATACCAGTGGGCTATCTAAAGAGAAATTCAAGATAGTCAGGAGAGACATGATTAGAAGCATCAACAAGGTGACCTTGAAGGCAAGGCCCACACTATCCTATCTGCTCAAAATCAAAAATATGCTTGGACAAGTGGAGGATGAATTCGAATCATTAGTTAAACTACTGGAAATGAGGCTATCAATGGCTATGAAAATTTAAGTCTTGGCGAATATCATCCAAGCAATAATTGGATACTGAGCATGAGATAAAAATTGGTCCTAGGTCAAGTTAGTCGCCAAGAGCTTTTTCAAAAGGCACAATCTGGTAACTAAAAGTGCTAAGATCATGCAGAAGCTTAGAGCATAAGCTAAGGCAATTCTAAAACATGTAAGCATAGCTAAAAATTGTGGCATGCCTAGCTTCTGGGACGAGGATTCAAATCTCCTAGTTGAAGATGAATTGAAATCCACCTATAAGAAATTTGTAGAAGATGAGTCAAAAATTGATAACTAGGAAGAGTTTGTTCAAGAATAATAGGCTCAAGATATTACCCAGATCAACTCTTGTCTACATGAACTATACATGAAATCAAAGAATTTATCATATGACAAGGTAGAAGAGTTGGAGTATTTGTATGTCACTTTCAAGGAAAAAGCACATACAGATGAGGAAACCTGGAGGAAGGCCTGCATTACCCATAATGAAGTAGTAAAAGAAAAGGACAAATAAGAAAAGGCTAATAAATCCTTTTAAAGCAGTGCAAAAACTCCTAGTTAAGGTGAAGAAGAAAAATATAATGAAGAAGATACTCCTGAAGAATGACCACCCCAAAGCAGGAAGCATTTTTATGCTTGGTATCATTCCCCTTCTTTCCCTTATTTTTTCTTAATTGTTTCTTTTTACTCCATTCCCTAATGGATAAAGGCTCTAGGTTCTAACATTCCACTGACAGAATTACCCTAGGAGGCACCAATAATGTTGGTCAAAATGACCACATCTAGGGAAATAAGGAGTAATCTTCCCAAAGTTTCACTAGATTTCACTAAGTATAAGAGAACAGTCACGACGACGTGAAATTTTGAAGGTCGAGGTGGAAATAAGGGTGAAAAGTCATGATGGCACAAGATTTTGAAGGCTAATGTGGAAAGTCATGATAGTGTGAAATTTTGAAGGCCAAGGTGTAAAGTCATGATAGCATGACATTTTGAAGGCTAAAGATAAAGATAAGGTGGAAATTCGTGATAGCATGACATTTTGAAGGCCAAGGGTCAAACTGAGGTGGAAAGTCGTGATAGTGTGACATTTTGAAGGCTGAAGACAAAGCTAAGGTGAAAAGTCATGATAAAACGACATTTTGAAGGCCAAGGGTTGAACTAAAGCATAAATTTGTGATAGCATGACATTTTGAAGGCCAAAGATAGAGCTAAGGTGGAAAGTCATGATGACATGACATTTTGAAGGCCGAGGACCGAACTAAGGTGGAAAGCCATGATGGCATGATATTTTTAAGGCCGAAGATAAATCTAAGGTAGAAAGTCATGATGGTGCATGACATTTTGAAGGCTAGGTAAACCATGACATTTATAATAAGATTAATGAAGATCACCGTAACAAGAAGATCTCAACCACTTCTAGTTGAAGACTCCATGCTCTCTCAACTACTTCTTTACCATAATGAGCCTACGGGCATACCATTGTAACAACTTTCAATTTTTTTATCGCATAAAACTCTTATATATAGAATGAGCGACCCAAACAAAAGGTCAAATCTTAGGTGTTTACAAGGCTATGTATACAAACTTCTGAAAGCTTAATAAATATCACCATTCTGGTTCTTAGCTCACCGGTATTCTCAATAAAGTATGTATATGTTTTTAATTGCTATATAAGTCTAAATTGAATGTAACCCACATTAATTCTTATTCTGAATTCCTGCAATAAAGTTCAGTTAAATCTGCAATTAACTTCATAGATAAGCTTGCACTTAAATAGATCTTCACCAAAATTTTTAGTTTCTCTATTTTGGTTCTCTGTTATGCTTCTTTACAAAAGGCTGCAATATTTTCTTTGATTTTACCTAATTTGTATCACTTTAACTCTCTAGCCATCGCTATATTTTCCTCTCTTTACACATTTCCCTTTTCTCCATTTTTCCTAAAAGAAGCAAGGAACCAGCCTCCTCTGGATATTGAACCAGGTAAACTCTGTGTTAACCTGGTATTTCAATGTTTGTAAAGTCTTGGGTGCAAATGTAACCAAAGGCAAATTTTTCTCCAAGAGTACCCATTTTGGAATAAGCATAAGAAACATTTTTATATTTGGGAATCCGATATAGTTCTAAAATTCCTTCTATTTTAGCTATCCAACCACATGGATCACCACCCTCAAATGCAGGCATATTAGCACATGGAATATTAATAATTTGAGGCCATATTTCTTGTTGATAATATTCCCTAGTATCCTAATCCTCATTATCATACCGTCTATGGTAATATTTGGGGAATGAGGAGCTTCTTGGTTTTGTTTCCTCAATACTTGTTGTAGCATTGAATTCATGGTGTTCATACTAGTCACTAGTTGAGATATACTAGAATGGACATCTTGGTTACTTGCATTAGTATTTTACATTTCCCCATTTGTGATATTTTCATGGGATGAGTTGGAAGGATCCATGGAGTTAATAATGGGGTGGTTGGGATCAAAGATATTAATGTGTAAAGAAGAGTTGTATTATGTACCTTTATTTCATGGAGGTCTTCTTGGTGACTTTGGAAGTTCTTTGTTTATATTAGTTGAGCTTGATAATCGACCGTTTGGTCCTTTAGTCCACTGAAAACTCATGTACTTCATTCAATTTGGATTACTTGAAGTGACACTGCTATAATTTTCTCCAAAATTTTCTACCCGATTTGGCTTTAATGATAATTTCCTCAAAATTTTTATCTTGATTTCTACAAAATAATTGTTAATTTAAAAAAAATTTGGTTTGTTTTCATTCAATTTGTTGCTACAACTGTGATGTGGATAATGTTTTACTTTTTTTTTCGAAGGCTAGATTCTGGATGATCTTCTACAACTATATATATATTTTAATATATATAGATTTTGGATGATATATATATTTCTTCAACTACAAGTTAACTGGCTAGTTTTCTTCGATGGTGGATATGATAACTGTTGAGCAAGGTGCAACAACAGTATTGTCATTGTTGTCAACACAATAAAATAGATCTGTTGATGCAATGGATAGGAAGTTCAAAAGCTATTCAGATGCAGAAGACAGGAGTTCAAAGGTTATGTAGAGTATGTATAGTGATTTTCCAAGAAGACCGAAGTGGCCCATATGCAAAAGATCAAAGAAAAAGACAAGTAAGAAAAGTGTCGCGATATCGTGACATATACAGCAGGCAAGAAAAATTGTCATGATTTCACGACATGTTGGAAGAGAGAAAAAGCAAGAAAAACTGTCGCAATTTCGTGACATGTTCGAAGAGAGAGAAAAAGCAGGAAAAACTATCGCAATTTCGCGACATGTTGGAAGAGAAAAAGGCAAGTGGAAAAACTGTCGCGATTTTGTGACATGTTGGAAGAGAGAGAAAAAGCAAGAAAAACTGTCATGATTTCGCGACATGTTGGAAGAGAAAAAGGCAAGTGGAAAAACTGTCACGATTTCGCGACATGTTGGAAGAGAGAAAAAGTAGGAAAAACTGTCATGATTTCGCGACATGTTGGAAGAGAAAAAGGCAAGTGGAAAAATTGTCATGATTTCATGACATGTTGGAAGAGCAAGAGAAAGCAGGAAAAAGTGTCGTGATTTTGCGACAAGTTCGAAGAAAGAGAACAAGTAAGAAAAGTGTCGCGATTTCGTGACATGTCACATTTTCGCGACTAAAATAAGAGAGAGAAAGTAAGTTGGAAAAGTGTCACAATTTTGCGACATGTCGCATTTTCATGACTAAAATAGGAGAGAGAAAGTAAGTTTGAAAAGTGTCATGATTTCATGACATGTCGCATTTTCACGACTAAAATAGGAGAGAGAAAATGCAAGGAGAAAAAGTGTCACGATATCGCGACATGTTGCATTTTCATGGCCAGAAGAGAAGAGAAAATGCAAGGAGAAAAAGTGTCATGATATCGTGACATGTTGCATTTTCGTGGCCAGAAGAGAAGAGAAAATGCAAGGAGAAAAAGTGTCATGATTTTGTGACATGTATTTTTGTGGGCCAAAGCTAAGAGAAAGAGCAAGGAGAAAAAGTGTCGCGATATCGCGACATGTTGTATTTTCGCGGGCCGAAGCTAAGAGAAAAAGCAAGGAGAAAAAGTGTCGTGATATCGTGACATGTATTTTTGGGGGCCAAAGCAAAGAGAAAGCGTAAGGAGAAAAAGTGTCGCGATATCACAACATGTAGCATTTTCGTGGTCCGATGCAAAGAGAAAGAGAGAGAAAGAAAAAGTGTCGCGATATCACGACATGTATTTTCGGGGGCCAAAGCAAGGAGAAAGAGAGAGAAAGAAAAAGTGTCGTGATATCGCGACATGTATTTTTACGATTGAGTTGAAGCCGACGAAGTCCGATGACAACCAACTAAAATTAGGGTTTACAGTTGTTATGAAAGCCGACTAAGATTAGGGTTTACAACTGACTAAGATTAGGGTTTTCATCATGAAAATGTTGTTATAAAAGGAGGGCTGTTTGGAGAATTTAGCAGTGTGAAATGTGTGAGCAATACAGTTATTGTGCATAGAGAGCAAGTTGTGTCGAATTGAGCTAAGTGTAAATTTCATAAAGAGAGCAGAGTGCGCAAAAGGGAGAAGACGATCGTGAAGTTTGACTGTAACGAAGCAGAGTGTGCGAAGTGATTGCACAGAGAAAGCAGAGTGCGCAGAGAATGAAAAGGTGAAGAAGACCAGTCAGGGTCTTGCAAAAGCAAAGGTATCTTACTATCAAACTTATAGATTCAGAATTGAAGTCCAAGTTGGTGCTTGGCATCAGGGGTTGGTGCTCCTTCTAGTTGGTGCTAGTAAATTGATTGTAAAGTTGGTGCTTTGAAAATGCTAGATTTGGATGGTAGTCCAAGCAGTCAATTTTTGAGGAGTAGCCACTTTGGTGAACCTCATTAAATATTGTGTTGTGTGATGCTCTGTTGTTATACCTGCTATATCTAGTAATTAGTTTTAATTGCTGCGGTATTAAGAGCTATAAATTCAAGTTTAAAGAGCTACACTGATTCACCCCCCCTCTCAGTGTCATTGTAAGACTAACAATAACTTATTTGGCTAGGAGACATTGTAATGGGAATGACACAATATAGATGACGAACAAAGGATGATGTAGGACTAAATGAAAAAGGAGGATACAAGACTAGATGAAGACAATGCAATGGACAACAAGGGAATAATACAATAATGAACAAAGGATGACATAGGACTGGATGACAAAGGAGGCTTGGATACTAGGGCTTGGGATTTGTGAATAGAGAGACATGAACCACCGATAGGTGGTCACACTAAACTATTGTGCCCCGATGTTTATGAACCCCAATAATATAAATACATGAACGATTTGGAATTTAATAATCCTAAAATAATTTTAATAGTAAGCTCGATGGGATAACGGATCATTTAAATTTTGGTGATGAAATAATTTTAATACTACCTTGGACTAAGTCTTAGCAATGGAACAAATAGTTGTCATGGAACCAGTTGATTTACAATGGCTAATTAGAATTTTATTGATGCATTAGAGATGAAAACTAGAATGTTAATTTTGAAAAAGAAAAATATTAAACTCAAAATATTTTCCCTTATCACATAATCATACCTTAATATTTCTTGCATCCATAATCTGAGAGTTTAAATATGTCATCCCTCGATGGAATTATAACCATGGCTAATTGGGTTAAATGTATTTCTTTAGTATAGGTACTTGCCAAATTATTGATAGAAAATGAAAACATCCTAGATCTGAATTGCCGTTTTAATATTATGCATGGGTTGCTTGTGAGAATTTAGTAGTGTGAAATGTGTGAGCAATACGGTCATTGTGCGCAGAGAGCAAGTCGTGTCGAATCGTGCTAAGTGCGAATTTCGCAAAGAGAGCAGAGTGCGCAAAAGGGAGAAGACGATCGTGAAGTTCGACTGTAACGAAGCAGAGTGTGCGAAGTGATTGTGCAGAGAGAAAGAGAGTGCGTAGAGAATGCAAAGGTGAAGAAGACCAGTCAGGGTCTTGCAAAAGCAAAGGTATCTTACTGTCAAACTTATAGATTCAAAATTGAAGTCCAAGTTGGTGCTTGGCATCAGGGGTTGGTGCTCCTTCCAGTTGGTGCTGGTAAATCAGGGGTTGGTGCTCCTTCCAGTTGGTGCTAGTAAATTGATTGTAAAGTTGGTGCTTTGCAAAGGCTGGATTTGGATGGTAGTCCAAGCAGTCAATTTTTGAGGAGTAGCCACATTGGTGAACCTCGTTAAATCTTGTGTTGTGTGATGCTCTTTTGTTATACTTGTTGTATCTAGTAATTAGTTTTAATTGCTGCGGTATTAAGAGCTATAAATTCAAGTTTAAAGAGCTACACTGATTCACCCCCCCTCTCAGTGTCATTGTAAGACTAACAATTGGTATCAGAGCTAAGTTCCTGTACAAGCTTAACCGGCTAGGGTGATCTTGGAAGTAACACAATGGCAGGTGGTGAAGGCTTCTCATCAAACAAAGCACCATTGTTTGATGGATCTAATTACGCATTCTAGAGAATCAGGATGCAGACATATCTCTATGCTTTGGGATACGACATCTAGGATTCAGTAGTTAGTGGATACACAATACCCATCACTCCTCCAAAAGAGGCTGATGAAAAGAAACTGTTTGACAATAACTCAAAAGCAAAGAATGCTCTCATGTGCGCATTAGCAGACAGTGAACTAGTAAAGATCATGAGCTATAAAATGACAAAAGAAATATGGGACAAACTGAGGAGTATTCATGAAGGAGACGATAAGATCAAGGAGGCCAAGTTACAGATACATCGAGCTCAGTTCGAAGCATTAAAGATGAATGACGATGAAAACATTGAGGCATATATGCTGAGAGTTAATGGAATCATTAATGCGATCAGAGGACTCGACGAGGATATCGAAGACTCTGCCATCATGAAAAAGGTATTAAGATCTCTTCCTCAAAGGTTTGATTCTAAAGTCTCAGCGATAGAAGAAGCTAAAAATCTAAATTATTTTAGTATAGATGAGATGTATGGTTCTTTGATTGCATATGAGATGAGGATAGGAAGATCTAAACCCATAGACAGAGAAGCGGCTTTTAAAGCCCTTAAAAATAAAAATGCAAAACAGGAGTCCGAGGAAGAAGAGACATCAGATGAAATGGAAGCAAACTTTGTTAGAAAACTAAAAAGGGGAAAAGGAAAATACAGAGGAAAGCTACCGCTTAAATGTTTCAACTGTGGAGGCGTTGGGCATTTTGTGACTAAATGTCCACTTAATGAGAAGAACAAAAATGATGAAGGATCGCACCAAGAAAGAAGTGACTGGAAGAAGAAAATGAATTTTAGAAAAGGCAACTTCAAGAAGAAAAGTTTCATCTCCAGGAATGCCAGTTCATCAAGAAGACAGCTCCGGTGAGGATTCGAAGAGGAAACAGGTGAAGCTCTTTTCATGGCATTTGAAGAAGAAAAGGAAGGAGTGAACTCTGAAGTATGTGGTGAAAACCCTGAGGCTGAAGTAGATCTAGAAGGTGAGTTGATCTCTGCACTTGAAGAGTGGAAAATAGAGAAGAAAAAGAATAAGAAAATTTCAAAAAGGCTTGAGGATGCAAACGAAATCATAACCAATCTGAAAGTACGAGACAGAAGAATACAAGAAAATATCTGAAGATCTTGAAGTACAAATTACCATGAAAATAGATTATTGTTGCAAACTAGAAGAAGAGAATGTTGGTTTACGGATGCAGATAGAAGAGATGAATCACAAAATTAGTTGCTATCACAAACGCGAAGAAAGTTCTATGAAGCTGGATAAGATTATAAATGACCAAAGGCCTGCAGGCATCAAATTTGGTCTGGGTTTCATCGAAGGAGAATCATCAAATGGATCAAAGGCCAGAAATGTAGAATCCATAAAGAATGAAAATAAGAAACAGGTTGATCAAGGAAAAATGTCTCATGCAAAAGAAAGCAATAATGCCAGGCACGAAAGGAGAATTGACAATGATGGATTCACCAATGTCACACATCAAAGAAGAAGAAGACCTATGGCTCCTACGACAACATGGCAAAGACCATCCCCCAGGTTCAATTATCCCTTTTCTGGTTTCTGTTTTAAATGCAATGGCTATGGACATAAAATCTTAGACTGCAAATATAATGTAAGACCAAGGAATTTCACCAGTAGAAATGCTTTTTCTCCTTTGATGAATTATACGGTAAAATGTTATAACTGTCATAATTTTGGGCACATTGCAAGAAACTGTAGAAGTACATTTGCATCAAATCAGTTTCAGGGAAGAAAATTTCAACCAAATAGGATGAGACAAAATAGAAAACTTCTCGAAAAACATGCACAAGCTATTGATAAGGGAAAGGCAAAACAAGAGCCCAAAACTACTATCAAAATGGAGTGGAAAGAAAAAGAGCGACTTAAGGAAGAAAAGGAATCCTTAATCGTACAAACAACATTTAAAGCACAGAATAAATATGTACCATGGATACTTGATAGTGGATGCTCCAGTCATATGACAGGTGACAAACAGAAATTTGAGAAGTTACAGAAATATGAAGGTGGTTCAGTAAAGTTTGGAAATAATGATGGAGCTAAGATAGTTGGCAAAGGTTCAGTTAAATTTAGTGACGGAAAGATTAAGTCAGAAGAAGTATTGTTTGTAGATGGTTTGAAACATAACTTGTTGAGCGTAAGTCAGATTTGTGATAAAGGTCATGAAGTAGTTTTTAAGAAGCGGGGTTGTGAAGTTAGAAAAACAAATAGTGGAAAATTGATAGCAAGTGGATCAAGGACATCTGGCAACCTGTACATGCTCTCAGAGACTTCAAAAGGAGCTTGTTTTATTGGACAGGAAGAAGAAAATTGGTTGTGGCACAAGAGACTCGGTCATATCAGTTTTGATAATCTAGTAAAAATCAACTCAAAAAGGGCAGTGAGAGATATTCCCACCATCAGCAAACCTGCAAACAACATTTGTGCTTCATGCCAAAAGGGGAAGCAAACTAGAGTCACATTCAAAACAAAAGAGTACTACACAAGCAAACCGTTGGAACTAATACACACTGATTTATGTGGACCCATGAGAACACAAAGCATAAATGGTGACAAATATTTTATGTTGTGCATTGATGACTATTCCAGAATGACATGGATATTTTTCTTGAAGCATAAATCAGAAGCTCTTAACATGTTCAAGATTTTCAAAAACCATGTTGAGAATGAAACAGGAAAGAGGATCAAATGTTTAAGATCAGACAGAGGAGGAGAATTCATTTTAGAGGAGTTTACAGAGTACTATGAAAAATACGGTATTAGGAGACAATTTTCAGCAGCCAGGACACCTCAGCAGAATGGAGTGGTAGAAAGAAAGAACAGGACAGTGCAGGAAATGGCACGGACTATGTTGGCTGAAAGCAGAGTAGCAGATAGATTTTGGAAAGAAGCAGTCCATACTACGGTGTATATCCAAAATAGGTACATGCTGAGAACACATGAAAGCAAAACTCCTTATGAGTTGTGGTTCGGTAAAAGGGCAACAACAAAATACCTCAAAATTTTTGGCAGCAAGTGCTACATCAAAAGAACTGAAGATAATCTTGGTAAGTTTGAAGATAGAGCGGATGAAGGTATTTTTGTTGGTTATTCATCAAAAAGCAAAGCTTACAAATGCTACAACAAGAGGCTAAAGAAAATTGTGGACAGTGTCGATGTTAAATTTGATGAAGGTAGAGAACGAGTAATTAGCTATGAAATGAACTACCCAATTTATGAAGAGGTTATTGAAGGAGATGAGGAAAAAGAAACGGAAAAGATACAAAAAATTGACTCAGATGATTTAAGTTGTGATTCAGAAGTGGAAGAAAATAAGAAATTCAAAACAGTAGCTGGCAGAAAAATCATCCTAGAGAGCAAATAATTGGAGACCCCAAAGTTGGTGTTCAGACAAGAAGAAGAGTAGTAAGTAACTACTCTCTATTATCCAACATTGAGCCCAAAAATGTTGTTGACGCAAGTAAAGATGAAAGTTGGATGAAGGCAATAAATGAAGAATTAGATCAGATCGAGAAAAACGAAACTTGGGAGTTAGTACCTAGACCTGCAAATAAAAATATAATCGGGACTAAATGGATTTTTTCGAAACAAATTGAATGAAGACGGACAGGTAGTCAGAAATAAAGCAAGATTGGTATGTAAGGGTTATGCACAAGTTGAAGGCATTGACTTTGAGGAAACTTTTGCACCAGTAGCTAGACTAGAGGCAATTAGAATGTTTCTGGCTTTAGCAGTCTACAAGAATTTCAAAGTTTATCAAATGGATGTGAAATCAGCATTTTTGAATGGGAAACTTGAAGAAGAGGTTTATATTGAGCAACCAGATGGTTTCGAACTTGGTGATGATCCCAACTTGGTTTGCAAGTTGAAGAAAGCATTATATGGCTTAAAACAGGCACCCCGAGCATGGTATGCAAGGCTAGACAACTATCTCACTCAACAAGGGTTTAAGAAAGGTATGGTGGATAGTAATTTGTATGTCAAAATAGAAAATGGGCATCTTATTGTTCTTGTTGTATACGTAGATGATATCATATTTGGCAGCAGCAAAGATGAGTCGTGTAAAGATTTAGCAAATAAGATGCAGAAAGAATTTGAAATGTCAATGATTGGTGAACTTTCGTATTTCCTCGGGTTGCAAGTTAATCAAAATAAGAAGGGCATATTTATTTCTCAAGTTAAATATGTGAAAGAGATGTTAAAAAAGTTCACAATGGAGGATTGTAAGCCGAGTTAGCACTCCCATGACGACAGGTTGCAAGTTGAGCAAGGATGACAAATCTCCACCTGTTGATCAAACCATGTACAGATCTATGATTGGGAGCTTACTGTACCTGAAAGCTACCAGACCAGATATTTTGTAGGCAGTATGCATGGTAGCACGATTTCAGGCTAATCCCAAGGAGACTCATGTGACAACAGTGAAGAGGATTCTTCGGTACCTCAAGGGTACTATGGAGTATGGGTTATGGTATCCGAAAGGTAAGGACTTCACCCTTATTGCGTATTCAGATGCAGATTGGGCAGGATGTGTAGATGACAGAAAGAGTACCAGTGGAGGTGCATTCTATCTTGGAGACAGAGTTGGTCGTATGGCACAGTAAGAAACAAGAGTCGGTTTCTTTATCGACAATAGAGGCAGAATATATTGCAGTGACAACATGTTGTACGTAGGTATTGTGGATGAAACAAACCCTAAAAGATCTTGGTATTAGCTTCAATGAGCCAATATCAGTTAAGTGTGATAACACCAGTGCCATTAACATCTCCAAGAATCCGGTTATGCATTCACGCACAAAACACATTGCTATCAGGTATCACTTTTTGAAGGAGAAAGTTGCGAAAGGTGAGGTTAAGTTGGATTTTGTTCCAACTACAGAGCAAGTAGTGAGATATCTTCACAAAACCATTGCCCAAGGAAGTTTTTGAGTACCTTCGCAATAAATTGGGAGTGGTCACACTTCCCAAGAATTGACTAGCTACAGGGATCACATTCTCAGGGGGAGCATTTAAGTATTTGATTATCTTTTTGCTCATGTTCATGATTTTTGCTAAGTGTAATAAATTTTGCCTGAGAATGTTGTGCATGGACTCAGGGGAGTCTGCGGTAGCCCTTTGGTATTATTGTCAAAGGGGGAGAAGAGTTACAGGAAATTGCACATGTGTTGCCAACAATTCCAAAGGGGGAGATTGTTGAGCAAGGTGCAACAACAATATTGTCATTGTTGTCAACACAATCAGATAGATCTGTTGATGCAGTGGATAGGAAGTTCAAAAGCTATTCAGATGTAGAAGACAGGAGTTCAAAGGTTATTCAGAGTATGTACAATGATTTTCCAAGAAGACCGAAGTGGCCCATATGCAAAAGATCAAAGAAAAAGACAAGTAAGAAAAGTGTCGCGATATCGCGACATATACAACAAGCAAGAAAAACTATCATGATTTCGTGACATGTTGGAAGAGAGAGAAAAAGCAAGAAAAACTGTCATGATTTCGTGACATGTTGGAAGAGAGAGAAAAAGCAGGAAAAACTATCACGATTTCATGACATGTTGGAAGAGAAAAAGGCAAGTGGAAAAACTGTCATGATTTCATGACATGTTGGAAGAGAGAGAAAAAGTAGGAAAAACTGTCACGATTTCGTGACATGTTGGAAGAGAAAAAGGCAAGTGGAAAAACTGTCATGATTTCGTGACATGTTGGAAGAGAAAAAGGGAAAAATGTCACGATTTCACGACATGTTGGAAGAGAAAAAGGCAAGTGGAAAAACTGTCATGATTTCATGACATGTTGGAAGAGAAGAGAAAGTAGGAAAAAGTGTCACGATTTCGTGACAAGTTTGAAGAAAGAGAACAAGTAAGAAAAGTGTCACGATTTCGTGACATGTCGCATTTTCATGACTAAAATAGGAGAGAGAAAGTAAGTTGGAAAAGTGTCACGATTTCATGACATGTCGCATTTTTGCGACTAAAATAGGAGAGAGAAAGTAAGTTGGAAAAGTGTCACGATTTCGTGACATGTCGCATTTTCGACTAAAATAGGAGAGAGAAAATGCAAGGAGAAAAAGTGTCGCGATATCACGACATGTTGCATTTTCATGGCCAGAAGAGAAGAGAAAATGCAAGGAGAAAAAGTGTCGCGATATCGTGACATGTTGCATTTTCTGGCAAAGAGAAGAGAAAATGCAAGGAGAAAAAGTGTCACGATATCGCGACATGTTGTATTTTCAGGCCAAAGCTAAGAGAAAGAGCAAGGAGAAAAGTGTCGCGATATCGCGACATGTTGTATTTTCATGGGCCAAAGCTAAGAGAAAAAGCAAGGAGAAAAAGTGTCGCGATATCGTGACATGTTGTATTTTCGGGGGCCGAAGCAAAGAGAAAGCGTAAGGAGAAAAAGTGTCATGATATCGCGACATGTAGCATTTTCACGGTCCGATGCAAAGAGAAAGAGAGAGAAAGAAAAAGTGTCACGATATCGTGACATGTTGTATTTTGAGGGCCAAAGCAAGGAGAAAGAGAGAGAAAGAAAAAGTGTCGCGATATCGTGACATGTTGTATTTTCGCGGTTGAGTTGAAGCCGATGAAGTCCGATGACAGCCGACTAAAATTAGGGTTTACAGTTGTTATGAAAGCCGACTAAGATTAGGGTTTACAGTCGACTAAGATTAGGGTTTTCATCATGAAAATGTTGTTATAAAAGGAGGGTTGTTTGGAGAATTGAGAAGTGTGAAATGTGTGAGCAATACGGTCATTGTGCATAGAGAGCAAGTCGTGTCGAATCGTGCTAAGTGCAAATTTCGCAAAGAGAGCAGAGTGCGCAAAAGGGAGAAGACGATCGTGAAGTTCGACTATAACGAAGCAGAGTGTGCGAAGTGATTACGCAGAGAAAGCAGAGTGCGTAGAGAATGCAAAGGTGAAGAAGACCAGTCAGGGTCTTGCAAAAGCAAAGGTATCTTACTATCAAACTTATAGATTCAGAATTGAAGTCCAAGTTGGTGCTTGGCATCAGGGGTTGGTGCTCCTTCTAGTGGGTGCTGGTAAATTGATTGTAAAGTTGGTGCTTTGCAAAGGCTGGATTTGGATGGTAGTCCAAGCAATCAATTTTTGAGGAGTAGCCACATTGGTGAACCTCGTTAAATCTTGTGTTGTGTGATGCTCTTTTGTTATACTTGCTGTATCTAGTAATAAGTTTTAATTGTTGCGGTATTAAGAGCTGTAAATTCAAGTTTAAAGAGCTACACTGATTCACCCCCCTCTCAGTGTCATTGTAAGACTAACAATAACTTATTTGTCTAGGAGACATTGTAATGGGAATGACACAATATAGATGACGAACAAAGGATGATGTAGGACTAAATGAAAAAGGAGGATACGAGACTAGATGAAGACAATGCAATGGACAACAAGGGAATAATATAATAATGAACAAAGGATGACACAGGACTAGATGACAAAGGAGGCTTGGATACTAGGGCTTGGGATTTGTGAATAAAGAGACATGAACCATCGATAGGTGGTCACACTAAACTATCGTGCCCCGATGTTTATGAACCCCAATAATATAAATACATGAACGATTTGGAATTTAATAATCCTAAAATAATTTTAATAGTAAGCTCGATGGGATAACGGATCATTTAAATTTTGGTGATGAAATAATTTTAATACTACCTTGGACTAAGTCTTAGCAATGGAACAAATAGTTGTCATGGAACCAGTTGATTTACAATGGCTAATTAGAATTTTATTGATGCATTAGAGATGAAAACTAGAATGTTAATTTTGAAAAAGAAAAATATTAAACTCAAAATATTTGCCCTTATCACATAATCATACCTTAATATTTCTTGCATCCATAATCTGAGAGTTTAAATATGTCATCCCTCGATGGAATTATAACCATGGCTAATTGGGTTAAATGTAATTTCTTTAGTATAGGTACTTGCCAACTTATTGATAGAAAATGAAAACATCCTAGATCTGAATTGCTGTTTTAATATTATGCATGGGTTGCTTGTGAGAAACAATTTTAGGGTTGCATTTTTATGTGATTGGTTCTCTGATCTAACTATAGCATTCACTGGATTGAAAGGATAGATTTATTAAGAAATCGTTATCCTTATCTTATACCGGTTATTGTATGAAAGTGTATGAAGTGCGAAACCAAAGACAAAAAAATATATATTTTATTGCTGGCTAGCAACGAATGACATGAATCCCACATTATGCAATAAATAGATCAAAACCTCAGGTAACTAAAATTTCTACCACATGTATACAATCTTGAGAGCATTTCATGACTCTGAATTATTTCTGTCAATATCACTTCCTCTGTATTGTTGTAAACAAACATTAATTGTAATTCCCACCAATCAAAATGTGCAGAAAATTCAGAATAATTTTTTTACACAACCTCAAGGAGCATTGCTATGATACCACTTGTAGCAAACAATTTATATAAATGCATGAAAGAGACAAATACAGAATGAGAAAAATAATGTTTACCACTTTAGGAGGCTAAGTCCTTCACCACTAAGGAGGGCTTAGTCCTTGCAATTTATGCAAATGAATACAATTATGATAGATGATAAGATATAAATAAACCTACTCTATTTAATATTAAATCAATGAATAAATAATGGTGATAGAAATATAGATGACTAGCTATATTAGGGTTGTAACATACAATAAGACCTTAATTGCTATTATCAAGAAACTAGTCAAAGAAAATCATAGAGATTGGCATACAAAAATTCCATTGGAATTATGGGATTATTTAACAAGCATACAAATGCCTACAAGGGCAAATACATTTTCATTGGTCTATGGAGCTGAAGCAATCATGCCTATTGATATTGAAATACCCTCCTTGTGAATTTATTTGTAGGAATTCATATATGACAACACTACTAGACAATCACGTCTTGACCAACTCACACTTTTGGATGAGAGGTGAGTCAATGCACTAGAGCATTTACGAGTTTATCAAGACTGCCTAAAGAGTGCTTACAATATGAAAGTTCATCTACATGAATTCCAAGTAGGAGACCTTATCCTTAAAGAGAACCGATAAATTGGTTAGGTCCATACATTGTTACTCCAAAAGTGGGTAATGAAACTTATAAACTTACCAGTCTAGAGGGAGAGGAAGAATCCAAGCCACTTAATGTTATACACTTGAAAGAATTCTATGCATAATGAGATTTATATATATGTATATATACATGGATAATACACAAAAACATTTGCATACATTTCATTCACAACATTGCATTTCATTTGCATACACATTACATTCAAAAATGTTGCATTGGCACAAATTTCATTTTACCACTTTGCACTTCCACCACATTGCACATCTCATATTAGGGATCATTCCTTAAGTTCAGGGTCTTCATTGGTCCAATAAAATCATGCTACCTTAATTAGGGGCATCCTCACAATATCATCCACACAATTCCACTAAGTCAAATTGCCATTCGTACAAACCACACATCCATAATTCCTAAGTGTTTTTGGTCACTCAGCCACTACTACTGTTTTAAGCAAACCTCAAATACATATTGAGTATTTTAGGACCATTACACATATACAATAAGAAAATCTTGAATTTTGGAAGTTGACTCCAAAATATTATTGAACCAAACACAATTCCACATCTTGAAAATATCTTGTGTCAAAGAGGGATAGAACCATACTTGGTTTGAACCTCAAAGTGAAAAGGATAATCCTCGCCTATCCCATCATACAACATAGTCCACAAAAATAGTGGTTTTCACCACTATAACAGTTGCTTCCAAATTCAAAATATGAAGTAGTAAGGTTAGGGTATGATTCTCATCACACTAAGGTTGAGAATCTAATTCAAAAAAATTCTAAACCTTTTTACATCACACACCATTGATTATTGGGTTGTAAGTATCGTACTACATTTCCAATTAGATGGTTAGGTAGTCATCCCAAAAACTTAAGAGATCAAAAATACAAATCGTGGACTATGGAGTTAGCCTCCATCGAAACTATAGATACTTGATTGGTAGTGGAGTATGCTCATGCATGGTGAAATGTCTCTTTTAAAGAGACCTATGACCATACATATAGACAATCTAGCTTCTTGGTTTCATCCATAATAGGTCACACCCAATTTACTCAAGATGAGTTAATGAACTCACTTGCACACACATTGGTTCTTGATTACCTTCAATCATTACCATGCTCTTGATTCAGTAAATGAATTCTTTGCACACACATTTTATCCTAGAGGAATTAGGTAGTTTTAGTGTGTTTGTTTGATACCACTAGCATGTCCGAGTCTCTGCAAAATAGTCAGTTTTCCATATCAACATCCATATATTCTTCCATGTCAACATCCATGTCATATCATGAGTCATTCACTTCACATACCACCAAGTTTTGTACCCCTGATTAAACAAAAATGCTAGAAATGGGTTAAGCAAGATCTAAAATATGAATTATCATTAGAACATTTGCATTCCATAAAAAAATTACAAAAATATATAACACAAAAGGTAAAAGCTATGTATATATATCTATATATCTATATATATAGATATATAAATATCACATGTACAATAAGTTCCAAAAGGCTACATAAAATGGAGCACCAAGTCTCATATACAAAAGTGCATTTAAGCGCTAGCTACGCCCTCTAAGAGGACCCTTGTGACCTAGAAGGAGCCCTAGACCTAGAGCTATGCCTAGTAGCCTTGGATACAAATAATATTGGAAGATCAAGAAGTGGAATATGATGCTCTATAAACCTATCCTCCAATGCCTTGAAATACCTATGCTGAGATTGAAGGTGCACTATGTTGAGATTATGTTGATGTCCCATCTCTATTAGCTTTGCCCGGAGCCTCGTAATCCTCTCATTATGAGCCATCACCATTACATCCTACTTTGCTACCTGATACTCTAGTCTAGCAATATCCTCCTCACTTTGATCTGGAGGTCCATCTGGAGTCTCCTCCACATCATCCCCATCTCTATCGTATCCCCCACTCTTGGGGGTCTTCCTAGTCGCAACCTTAGTCCTTGTACTTTGACTATATAATTGAATATGCCATTGACGCTTGAGGGCCTCATGGATCCCATCTCCCTCAACCTCATCCCCATCTCCACTAGCTACTACTAGAGTCGATGCCCATGGTGGCTATGCAACAAACCACATATCATACTCTATAGTAGTCCCTACATCATCCATATTTGAGAGATCTATCTCCTTGTCATTATCATAGATAACCCTCCATGGCTCCACACATGGTAGTATTATCTCCTCTCTATGCCTCTTATAGAGCATCGACTCCTCCCTAATTCCCTACCTCAAGTTGAATTATCAAAGTACTCATGAGAATTAAAAATATTCAACCTCACTTTGATATATCCCAACCACCCACTTAACCTGTCATACCCATCATAAAATGCTCTCCATATTTTGTCAATATGCTATCCCACCATGGCCTCCATATCACTTGGATGGATGTTAGTCTAGTGCATAAATCTTGGTACCATTGGCTCATCCACACATGCCAAGTCAACTGTACCTCCTTGGCCAACGCACATCTCCTCATGTAGGGCTTCTCAATACCCAAGCCTACCACTGGTAAGCCCTCCAGATGTACCATACTAAAGTTCTCACATCCCAAAAAATACAACAATAATATGAATCCTAATCCCTTCCTCCTATGTCACCTCACATCATAGATATCTTGGTATACCTGCACCAATAAGGTAGGAGCCCATGCATACACCTATCGCATAATGAGCATATCACTCACTAACCCTATCAGGTTCCAAGGGAACTTGCACCCAATGTTGTTCAAGGCCACGATATTGGTCAACATGAACATGACCAAAGTATAGAGGGAATCCAACTACTTGTACACATACATGGACAAGTAGGGAATACCCCCACTCTCCACTCCACTCTACCAAACATAGATTCTCAAACTCACAAATACATAAATGAGATTCATTTCTCATCCTACTAGCTATTTATATATGATTCAAGCACCTTGAGATACCCATGGGAATTTCCTAATGCACTGAAGCACACCAGGACATTCACAGAGTGCCCAAACATCGACAAGCATCTCTGCATGCCAAAAGTGCCAACTGGCGTTTGGCATCAATTTGGAAAAAAATTAAAATTTTTAGAAAAATAGTGTCTTATCCGTAACAAATCATTTCATATTGCATTCATGCATCTATTCCATCATTTCATCAAGTTTTGTGAATATTCCAACTGTTTTGAATACATAATTTCTGTTTATGACCACAAATTGCAAATCCACTTAACAAGTTGCAAAAGAACTCCAAAATGGTCCAAATCCTCACAAAATGACCATAATCATCATTATTATCATTAATAAATCATTTTAATAGCATCAATATCATTCCATATCATCATTTGCATATTTTCCAAGTTCAAACAACATTCAATTGAACCTTGTATCTAGTGGGTTATTCTATATACTTGGCGATTGCAGTTATTTGCATCCATGCAATTTGGTAAGATGAAGAGCCTACCATAAGGAAACTTTTTAATTTTCATCATTCCATATCCTCTTGTTCAAAATAAATATCACATTTGGTACTTCACATTTTGAGTGAAACATTTCCAAGAACAAACTGCACAAAAGCTATCATTGATGGCCTAGTTCGTGGGGCTTAAAACATGGACAAAATCACATTTCATCATTTCATATCTCCTTGACAGTCATCATGGCAACTAGCCTTAGCTAGGGTGATTGGTTCCAATCATAGGAATTATCTTACAATCACTAGCTGACCCTCTAAAGTTAACTATATTTATCTTTGCATTTTCATCTTTGCATATCAATGATGCCAAAAGGTACATTCTTTAGTAGCATCAAATCATACCAAATTTGGGATAACCACATTTGGTTTTGAATTTCCCACAATGGGATACATATTGCATGATCATGACCCTTATCCTTGGAAAACATCCCTTCATATATTGGGGTAAAAACATACACATATTTTTCATCACATTTTTCACAAAACCCTTCATCTATTGAGGTAAAAATAGATGCATCATTTCACATTTTTCACCAACCCCCTTTCCACCATTGGGGAAAAAATGGTATCACATTTACATCATTTATTTTCATATATTTTTCAATTGGTTCATGATATTCATTCACAAACGCATTCGCAAATTGAGGGGGTAAGCTACGCAAAATTCAAATTCTTTCATTCTTTTATCTTCAATCTCATGTGTTTCATCCCAAGAGAAAGCTACTTCTACACCTAGCCAAAATAGGTGTCTCGTGTTTTTATACTGTATTGTTTTTCATGCAATGCAATACAAAAAGGGGTATATGTAGACATCAAAATTTAGCCACTTGTCATCCATTCAGGTTTTCTTACCATTTACACCCATTATTCATATATATTTATATATTTAAATATTAATATTTTATATATATTTAATAAATATATATTTACATAAATGAATTGATTCCAATCATCCGATTTCACTTAATCCTAGTCATCCATCCATATCAATCCATGCCACAACCTAGATTTAATATCCACCCTTTGATATAATTTTATATCATCCACACAATTAGTGCCATTGAAACCCTAGCATGCCCTAGGTTGGATTTTTAATAGGAGCCATTTTGATGGTTCAAACCCTAAGTCATTTTTGTTAAGCCATTTATCCTCGAGTTTATTAGAGTATCTAAGTACTCTCGCCTTCCATCCTCACTTGCCATAGCACTCGCATCCATCATCGCACCTCTTTCTCAGCTAGATCTACTTCTATAAATTTTCCTTTAGCCACTGAACGCCTTTAGGTGCTCACTTTCACTACCGAGCACCTCCAAACACTTCTCATTCATTTTTGAGCATCTCTGGGTACCTTTCACAATTCCCAAGCACCCACAAGTATTTTTTTTAGCCCTCGAGCACCCATGCGCATCTTGCACCAGAGTTCTATAGCCCTCCTAACCCTCGGGTGATGCTAGGGCATCGCCACACCAATACACTACAATAGAGTACATTAGATCAGAGAACACTAGATACGCAAGGTAAATCTATTTATTGTTATTTTATTCCATAAATTTTTAGTTTTTGTTCATGCTATTTACATCATATAGCTAGGATTTTTGTATTGATTATAGAGGGCCTCACATTGTGGAGCCCTCATAGTTGTTACTAACCCATTTGCTATTTTATTGTGTGTATATCTGGAAGTGTTACATTAGTATTGTGTAGCTGCTTAAGCTAGAGTGGCCCAGTATTAGATAACATGAAGCCCACTCACATCTGTTGGGAGCAAGGACACATTCTGAAGACACCACCAGTGTTGTAGCTAGTGTTTCGAAGAACCCTAACATTGTGTGTATTTGCATCAAAGAGTTTAGAGATTATTTATTATAACAATGGAGTTTTGAGGCTCTCCTCATTAATAAAAATCATTCATTGTACACTATTGTATTTTTGAGTTCAATTTATATCTTGCTATTTGGTATTGTATTTTTGTCTTCACAAGTTCAAAGAGTGAGAATCTCATATCTTGTGTCTCGTGACGTTGCTAAGTACTAGCCATTTTATCTCCTAGCTTCTAACCTTATGCATTTCTTACTTTAGTCTACAACCCCATTTATTAGTTTAGCTAGTATCATAGAAACTAGCCTACTCCAAAGGTTAATCTAGAAGCTATTATGGGTGTTCCAATCTTGGATGAGGTCTTAAGGGTGAAACTCATCCACTTAGGCAGATTTTGAACCAATAATTTTTGACATGCCAGGTACGATTAACATCTCACCTACCTGATCGAGTAAAATCTTGGTAATATTCTACTTTAATAGATCATATTCACAATCACCTGGTGACTCCACTAAAATAAACTATTCTTAGAGAACCTATCCACCAATTTACTTATAGGCCCATGCTCACAAGAGCAGTAGCTAAAAAGCTACATGAACCAATACAATTTTTGAATTGCCTCCATTAAGATTTATAATTCACACTTCTTCTTAATCATCTTTCTCATCAACTCCTAAAAAAGTGTAGGATATAGATATTTTATATCTACACAATATAATCTCTCCATCAGACTTGAAAAATGGCTTAGATCCCACCTCAACAAAATTTTCCTAATTGGAATAAGACCAAGCCAATTAACCTAGTAAATCAAAACCTGATTCCTCAAGCAACACTAAAATATTTTCCAACATATTATGGTACTAGAAAAATAACATACGAGCATTTTCAAGACGCAACTTCTTTAGGTGTTATCCATAATATTCAAGATAAAGAAGTTATGATAAGGCCACTATTACTATCATTTAAAGGTAAGGTATTATACTAGTATAGGACCCTTAAAGATGGGATTATCCATTATAGGATTAACTAGATGGTAGATTAGTTCAAGAATTTAATGAGCTAGTAGATCCATTCTCATTGTTGACCCAATTTACCACTATTCAAAGGCACCTTCAAGAAGCATTAATAGATTTTAACATCATATTTAGCAGGACCTAGAAAAAATACCCACAAGTTATTAAACTAACTGATCCATAGGTATTATACTATTACTTTTATGCTTTTAATCTATATTTAGGCTTATTGATATATAAATCCAATGTGTTGATATTTTTTGAGATTTATCAAGTTGCTATAATCGTAGAGAATACATTAATCACTATAGGTAAAATTCCTCCTCAAAATGTAACGTTGTATCTTCCAAAAATTACATAGCTTGGATAGGAAACACAAACTCCAATCATAATTATGCATCTGCTAAATATAGCTCCAATTCATGTAGTGACCAATAAACCCTCCAACTCTAGAATTATCGACACCTCCTACCATTCCTTCATTGCATTCCCCTAAACATCAAGAAGCACTTGATATGAAGGAAATTATGTTGGTATTGAAAAATTGACTAATAAAATTACCACTATGAAATAAGAGAAACTGAAAGGAATTTCCAACCTAGAATATTTTCATACATGACAAAAGACAAGGGGAATATTCTAGTGTCATTGATAGAAAGCCTAATGCAGTATACAATAACTAGAAGGACAACCCTTCTACTTTATCATATGAAATCGATTGTTAATGCTTAATCTACAATGAACCACATAGTGAAGATACATGTATGCTATATTAGTATTAGGCACAAATGGTGGTAGCAAAAAAGAAAAAGAAGGCATAAAAAGCTGAATTAACATGTTGTGTGAAGTAGACTAGAATATGATGATGCAAGATTCAATGGAGTAATAATTTATATCGGTATTAACCCAGTCTAGCAAGAAATCATTACATGTAGATCCTAAAAGACTAGATCCATTTAAGTATCATCTCAACAAATAAAGCAATCAAAAAAGTAACTGCCTCAACCTACTCAAAGAAGTGAGCAACCTCCAAAGGAACATATTAAAGAACAACAAAAGCTAATATAGGAAAAGGAAGCTAAAACCTAGAAGTATGCTAGGAATAAACTCTGATATCCTTCTATCACTAAGAAACAAATAATAGAAGCAACACAAGAATACTAAAGGAGATTTGATGAACCAAAAAAGAGAGAAAAAGCAATTGGAGTCTTCAGGTTTTAATGTTATGGAAAATCTTAAGAAAAATCCATCTAAAGCAAGCATGTACAATGATTTAATGATTTTGGGACAAACTGACCTTCTCCAAGAATCATTGAAATCCACCTGGCCTAAAGATAAGTCTCATCTAGAACTGAATTTAACACAAAGTAAATCTACATCAAGAATAAGAAAAAATAGGCATTATCCTTTTTACATGTCCTTGCATATGTAAGGATGGGTTGTGCATAAATCTATGGTATATTTTGGTGCAATAATTATGGTAATGTCGAAAGCAATATGTGAAGCAATAAGCATGGAGTACACCCGGTCTAGTCCTGAAGTGTCTCAGCCAAATGCAAACCTAGTAAAAATTATTGATGTAATCAAACACATACCCATGGTGCTCCATAATATTCCAAAGATAACAATTATACAAAATGTGATCATGGTAGAACTAGAGCCATACTTTGGTATATGCCTCTCTCACGAGTTTATATCCAAGTTGGGAAATATCTATCCTTAGACTACTCACATTTGAAAATTCCTCATGGATACAGGAAGGTAAAAATATATGCAAAAAATCCTTCATCACACTATATAGAAAAAATTAAAGAGGAAGAGAACAATGTCAGCATGATTAGTGACGAAGTTGACCCAGTAGAAGCAATTATAGATGACCTGCAAATTGAACATGAGTTTTTACTTAGAAACTTCAATATTATTATTGAAATGGGGATATGCACTTACTCTATCTCAAAACCAAAAGAAAAATATTTCCAACCGTAACAAATAAAGAGCTTCGATAATTTTTTTTTGGAAGTTGTACTTTGATAGAGCCAAATAAAAAAATTGTTCTATAGCTAGAATAATGCTAGTATATCCCTCTGAAGGGATGAAGCACTGCTCATATTGTCTACCTAGGAGTTGCATCAAAATATGTTTAAAGAGGCAAAGAAGATGAGAATAAAGCTGGTAATAATTTATGAATATTTTGAATTGATAGTGAACTAGGTTACTAAGAAATGCAATAGTAAGCAACACTATCTAAAAGACTAACAAAATAGAGTATGGGATCTATTTGAAATGTTTGAAGCTTTGAACATAAAGGATATACCTAGAGAAAAAAATACATAAGCTAACACATTAGATTTCCTACTGATTTAAGAAAAAATTCAAGATTGATTAAATTGGCTTTCAGGTCTTCTATGCTAGATAAGGACACTTTCTAGAAGGTATTTAATGATGATAAAAAATTGTGGATTTCTTGATTGAGAAAATAGCTTGTGCAAAAATGACTAAATACATGCTCAAAAGTATAAATGAAGAAGATATTATTTAGCTGAAGTATAACCATATTTCCAAAGGACTAATTACTCTTGAAAGCCTATTTGATAGCAGTGATTGACCAACTAGCCAAGAAATGAAAATAGATAAGCAAGATTTTAGAGGTTCAAATTGAACCTAGAAGAAACCTAAAAGTTGGAGTGTAATACTTTGAAGAAGAAACTTAGAAAATTTTGTCATTGTGTAGAAAGTTTATTGACACCATTACATGGAGTTACGATGATTTAAAAGTCTATGCCAAAGATACTATCCAACATAATAGAATTGTTGCCAAATGTTAAGCCCTTTTGATAAAAGCAAAGGCCAATAAAACCCAAGATAGAGGTATTCATGAAGTAGGAGCTGTTAAATATACTTAATGCAATTGTCATTCACCCATTCAAGCATTCCATATGGGCTAATTTGGTACTTCTTATGAAGAAGAATAAAGACACCTACTTCTGTGTGAATTTTTAGAAATTTTTTTTTTTTTTTGGTAATTATTATAGTAGATTAAAAAAGGGTTTTTATAGAGGATCCCAAAACCTTATGTACAAAATCAGCCTTGCATCATGCCTCCTGGCTTTATGTATAAGCCTATTACGTAAAAACGTAACCCCTAAAAAAAACCTGATTACATAAGCAATGGGCATAGGGAATCAATCCCTTGAAACTGAACACCAAAACAGAAATCCCGCCTAGCGGTAACAGTAAGCATGAAACAATCCCTGTCATCGGGAAACAGAAAAATAAGAAAGAAAGTAGTTTTGGAGATCCCGCCCAGCGGGGAGTAGCCAAAAACCACCATCGAGAAGATCCCGCCCAACAGGAAGCAAAGAAAAACCGTTACAATAAAATATCGCCTCGCAGGAAGCAGTCAAAACCACCACAAATAGTCCCGCCTAGCGGGAAGCAACAGGGAAATCCCGCCATCCGGGAAACCAGCAGAAAAGAAAGGATCCCGCCTCGCGGGAAAACTGGCGGATTTGGCGGATCCCGCCCTGTGGAGAAACCATCCCGCCCATTGGGAAAACATTCCATTCAGCGAGAGCCATCCTGCAGGAAGCCGACAACCAGCACAGAGAGGATCCATCCCATCAAGAAGTGACCAAAGAGTTGCACCACAAAGAACCCGCCCCGAGAAAATAGAAGAGGATCCCAGCAGCAGGGACCAAGAATCCCGTCCAAGCATAGAGCCCGTCGAGGATTCACAAGAAAAATGGGGAAGTTGTCCAAACCCTAAACCATCACCTCCACCACACCGAGAAACGCAGGGGACCAGATCCATGCGAATAACCTACAAAAAACCCCAGGGGGAAGCCTGAGGGAAAAAGGGAAGGGATCCCCAACCAAACAGGGATCCCTGGGAAGCACCAGTCCGAAAAAACAACCAAGGAAACCCTATCCGGTCGGGAGGGGCACAGATAGTGGAGAAGGATCTCCCCCAGGAGATCATCTGCAAACAACCACTCCCCGAGAGGGATGACCTGGGTTGAGCCAGGAACTGGGAAGGAACCAGGAGCCATGGGAGGGGGAGCAGGGGAGGGACCCGAGCCCTCCCCTCTCTACTTTCTTCCCTCACCGAATTTTTAGAATTTGAATAGAGCATATTTAAAAAATTATTATCCTTTGCCACAAATTGATAAAATTTTGCACTCTATTTCTAGGGTAGAGATATTATTCTTTTTTGATAGATTCTTTGGCTTTAATCAAGTATGGGTTAGATATGAAGATCAATACAAAATCACATTCACTACTAAATGGAGAACATTCACCTACCAAAGGATGCCCTTCGACCTATCAAACACGAGATCTACATTTCAAAGGGCCATGGATTTAGATTTTGGTGAGTTGGTGAATAAATTTATACTAATATATTTGGATGATATGATGGTCTTATCTCATTAGAAGGAAAATAATGTAGATCATCTCTGACTAATTTTTCAAAAGTGCATAGAATTTGGGGTGTCACTAAACCCAAAAATATCAATTTTTGCTATCCATGAGGGTAAATTTTTGGGACATGTAGTATCAAAATAATTCTTGGCCATTGATTTAGATAGAGTAAAAGCAATATTAGCACTCCCTTTGCTAAAAAATTAGAAATAATTGCAATCTTTCTTTGTACAAATTATTATTTTTTCTGAAAAATTGTATCTAAATTTGCTCAAATAGTGAAGCCAATGATAAATATGATAAGAAAAGATGCAACCTTCACATGGATTGAGGGTAGAAGAGATACTTTCAAAAAAATAAAATAAGCCATAACCAAAGCCTCACTACTAGCCAATACAAACTATAAGAGAGATTTTATTCTCTATGTGTTCGCTATAGGAGAAAGCTACGTACTCATACATACTCAAAAGGATAAAGATAACAATGAGTGACCCATAGATTTTATAAGTTAGATGCTACACAATTATGAAGAGCATTATAAATATATTGAGAAATAAGTATTTTCTCTAATGAAATATCTAAAAAATATAAGGCATTATATATCTCAAATCAAAACATTAGTATATGTTGTGCATCTGGATATTTGAAACTTCATAGTGCAAGGGGAGTTAGGTGAAAAAAGAGTAGGATTGATTACCAAAATCTAAGAATATGATATGGAAATCAAACTGACTAAGTTGGTTAGAGGAAGAACACTGTGAATAATTGACAAGCTCTACAACACTAGATGCCAATATTTTGATTCAAGAATAGGAAGAGTTATAATCAATAGAGGACCAAATGAAGTAGTGGATCAATTAATCCATTTTTTTGAGATCGACAAGTGTTCAAATGGATTCAAAACCTCTCAAAGGTGAAGATACATACTTCAATCTATGAACTTTGTTATGATTATTATATCATTGTTTTTATAGTATACTCCTGAGATATATTCAATCAAATAATAAAAAGAAATAATTTCATGTTGGTTTCTCAACTAGAAATTACTCTGGGCAACTACAATAGCTAAAATTATAAGGGCTATATATTGTAGACATGGAAAATAAACTCATAAAAATAGGTAATTTTTTCCTTAGAATCCTAAGAAGGTACTCAAAATTGCTAAGTGCAAGTTTGAACTGCTTTTTCCCCTTTTGGCTTGCTTTTTCTCTTGGCCTTTCCAAATTCTTGGTCATCCAGTACAGGGTGTGAATTCAAAAAATTAGGGTTTTTTCTCTTGAAAAGCTCAATTTTTGGGCTGAAATTTATGGCATCAACTCTTGGCCAAGTTTATTTTTTGTTTTCCCACCTAAACCCCTCCAAACCTCCTATAAATAGAAGGATTGGATTCCCTTTTTCTCCTAGCAAGAAATTTTTGGATCATCATACACATGCTCTCAAGATTTGATATTTTGGAAATTCTCTAGTGCTCTACTTTTGGTGTGTTTTCTATGATTTTCTATTGAGGATAAGCAAGTGGAGAAGCTTTGATGACAGATTGAGCACATCATTTGTCTTCTAAGGAGGAAAGATCTTCCACTTTGGTTGCTACCTCTACTCTTGCTTCCTCTACAAGCTTATCAGGTTTTTCCATGTACACTTATTAGCTCTTAGATCATTAGTTCTTAGTGTTAAATTGTATTTTGTATTCTAAAATTAGTTTTTGAGTACTCTTGTGCGAATTCGCACCCCACCCTTATAGGGTATGGATTTGACAAAACCATTGGTTTCACCATATCCTCTTCTATTTGTAAATTTGTGAACTTTGGGAGCTTCAATTTTGTGCCTCTAAGCTTAGTCACATAGCAGCCTAAGAAAGTCCCCAAACACTAATCAAAATTTCCAAGGTTTTGAAGTTGTTTTGCAAGTTTGACCGAATTCATGATCAAGATTTTAGGGCATAAATTTAGACAGGATCAACCAATGGATCAAGTAAGTTATTTTTTAGATATTTTAGGCTATTTCTTGAGTATATATGGTCATTTTTATTTCTATGGTTGAAAAAAATATAAATTTGATAGATTAGAAAATTATATTTTGGTTTTAGATCTAGGCATCAACCAAAAAAATAATATAGTTTTCATTTAGGTCAATCATGTTTGTGCACTCTATTGGATATTTTCTTGAAAATAAAAGATTTACTTTCTCACAAGATTAGGGATAATCCTCATTGAAGCAAAAAATAATTCTAGGAATAGTCCTTTGTTTACTTGCATCATTGTTTGCCCTGCATTGTTCTTTAATTCTTTATAGTTTAGATCTTAGTAAGACCAAACTTAGGTGCTTGCTCAATAAACACATAAAACCTTCCATACTAGACTTGGAGTGAGTCCTTAAACTATTCCTAGTGAACCCTTCAATCCCCAAGATCCCGAGTGTAGATAAACATAGTCCCATAGTCACCTTAGTTCCCAACGGATCCATCGAGAATCATATGTGGTGGGTTATTTTCCCCCTCTACATCTTTGGTGAACTTGATGTGAAACACATCCTTAGTGGCAATTTAGGAAGCCTTTTATCTATTTTATTTTTATTTTAAACTATAATCAAAACCATTTAATTTATTTTCCTAGATTAGAAAAACTAAATAAAACTCAAAAATCCCATTTGTGTCTTGTACATATTTTTATTAGTTTTTTGCCCCCTTCTCTCTCTATCTCTTTATATTAATATTATGGCCTCAAAAATTAGGAATAAGAGAAATATGATAGAACTAGAAGAAAATATTCTATGCCATGAGGATGATCAGGTTGATAGGAAAAATCCCAATCTAGAAGAAAAAGAGGATGTAGAGGCTAGTGATGACTTTGATCCTATTGAAGGAACTCATGGTAAGGTCACTTTAATTACATAATCAGATCTTAAATTTATTTAGGTAACACAGACAAGTATTGAATGAAGCATTGGAAATAAACATTCACTTCAATGTGAAGAACACAAACTTATACCGAGAGGGGGGGGGAGTGAACAGTATACAATCAACTTTTACTTTTCTTTCCCAAACAATATTAACCAATGTTATCAATTGAAAAATAATTCCATAACAATGTTAACCAATATCATAAATAACAGTAGCAAAGCAATGCACAAATCATCACATACATGAGAGACATAATTTTAATGTGGTTCACCTAATGTGGGTTACATCCATGGAGAAAATATTTATTCTAAATTTTATCAATAAATCTCTTGGGATATAAATCCCTATTACAATATTTATGGACCTTTGTCCAAAGGATATCTCAATCCCCTATGCTTTGGTTTGTGGAATTCTATCCATGGGATAACTCTATCCCATAGCTAGTACATGGGCCTCTATCCACAGGAGAAATTTATCCCCTCTCTGGTATGTGGACCTCTATCCACCAGAGAACTATATCCCTGTAGCTGGTACATGGACTTCTATCCATAGGATAACTCTATCTCCTCTCTGGTACGTGGAACTCTATCCACTTTTTCATATGGTTAGCTCTAAATCCTACTCAAAACTCTACTCAAATTTGCATTAAGCCTTATCACAAGGCTTGCTCAAATAAAAAACCAAACCTACTCTTAGTTATGCTCAAATCTATCTCAAACCTTCTCACAAGGCTTTCTCAAACTCTTCTCAAACCTACTCATAAATATACCTCAAATACATGTACAAATCTGCTCTAACATATGCTAAAATCTGCCTCAACCACATGCACAATTCTGCTCTAACATATGCTCAAGTCTGCCTCAAATACATGCACAAATATGCTCTAACATATAATGAAATCTGTTCCAATACTTGCTCAAAAACTACTCATAGAAAGTGCTTTCTTCAAAAATTCAATCTAGAATTATTTCATGAACTTATAAAGACTAATATGCAATGCCAATGCCCAATATGTTCTCTTTAAGCCAATACACAAAAATGGTCTTTACCCTTTGCAAATTTATCTCAAACACTTTCAATGTTTCTCAAACCAATGCCTAGAATGTTTCACAATGATGCAAAACCTTATCCTCAATATCTAGCACATATGATTCCAATTTCTTACTATAAGGATGCATAACTTATTTTACAAACCCTAGCTCAAGTGCTTTCCAACTTCACACAATAATGATGCAAAACTTGTTTCACAATTATTTCCAACAATGCACATATGAAATCCTTATTTATCCCTCTTGTAATTACTTTTTCAAAACACAAACACTTAGTGAAATATTTAAACCACCATACCTCAAGATGCTTGGTGAAGATGTGCCCTCAAAAATTTATCTAAAAAAAAAACATATCCCTTTTTGTGCCACTTATAAGTACTTCATAGGAATGAACCTTTGTGACCTTCCAAATCTTGATGTTCAAGCATCTAGATCAATGACCATCCCAAAAACCATCCAAGTTTGTTGATGTCTGAAATCTTTGAAGTCATGTTTTTGTTATCACTTTGATAGCTATCATTTCATAGGTCCTTATGATGGATCGCAATATTCTCAATCAGTAGTGCCTTTTTCAAACCCAAAAACAATGTTTGCTTTTGTGCTCACTAAATTTTACCTTGTGTTTTGATTTACTGTCATTTGTAACACCGTGTTTCCTCTTGACTCATGATGGATTGAAATAAGTTTCACATGATAACTCTATCCCCTCTCTGCTACATGGACATCTATCCACTCTATGATCTGGTCAGCTCTAAAACCTACTTAAAAATCTGCTCAAGTATACCTTAAGCCTTATCATAAGGCTTGCTCAAATCAACAACCAAACCTGCTCTTATTTCTGCTCAAATATGTCTCAAACATTCTCACAAGGCTTGCTCAAACTCTGCTTAAACCTGATCACAAATATACCTCAAACACATGCACAAATATGCTCTAAAATATACTCAAAGCTACCTCAACCACATGAACAAATCTGCTCTAACATATGCTCAAGTCTACCTCAAAAACATGCACAAATATACTCTAACATATGCTGAAATATATTCCAATACTTGCTTAAAAACAACTCACACAAAGTGCTTTCTTCAACAATATAATTCAGAATTATTTCATGAACATATAAAGACTAATATGCAATGCCAATGCCCAATATGTTCTCTTCAATCCAATACAAAAAACTGTCCTTTGCCCTTTGCAAATTTATCTCAAACACTTTCACAAACACTTTCAATGTCTCTCAAACCAATGCCTAGAATGTTTCACAATGATGCACAAAATTGTCCTCAATCTCTAGCACATATGATTCCAATTTCTTACAATAAGGATGCATAACTTATTTCACAAATCCTAGCTCAAGTTATTTCCAAAATGCAAAACTTGTTTCACAATTATTTCCAACAATGCACATATGCAATCCTTATTTCTCCCCCTTGTAATTACTTTTTCAAAACACAACCACTTAGTGAAAAATTTAAACCACCATACCTCAATATGCTTGGTGAAGATGTGCCTTCAAAAATATGTCTCAAAAAACATCTCTTTTTGTGCCACTTATAAGTACTTCTTCACACTTCATAGGAATAAACCTTTGTGACCTTCCAAATTTTAATGTTCAAGCATCTAGATCAACGACCATCCCAACAACCATCCAAGTTTGCTGATGTATGAAATATTTGAAGTCATGTTTCTGTTATCACTTTGATAGCTATCCTTTCGTAGGCCTTTATGATGGATCGCAACAGTCTCAATCAGTAATTTCTATTTCAAACCCAACAATAATGTTTGCTTTTGCGCTCACTAATTGTTATCCTATGTTTTGATTCGCCGTTGTTTATAACACCGCATTTCCTCTTGAATCATGAAGGATTACAATAAGTTCAGTAGCAGTGTCTCAACCTCCCAATTCCTGTCAGATCACACAAATTTAGCAATATCTTCAATAAATTTCATTTCCAAGTACCTTGCTATCGTCCAATTATTTTCCTCTGATGCACATTAACTTTCACACTAAAATGAGCACACTCCACTTGCTATTGTTTAATCTCTGCTACCACCACATGATCGAGTTTCACAAATACTCTTGTTTGTTAACTGTCTCTCTAACTCAACTACCACAATTGAAGTTGTTTATCTGCACTGCATTGTTTTCATTCATAAAGTTTGCTCATCAACATCTGCTTTATAGATTTCAAATATTTTGGCACAACTCACTATCTTCCCTGCAAACTCATTTGCTTCAAAACTGCCATTGTCTTCCACCTTTGTCACACTACTATTTTCTTTGTTGTTCATTATTATGATGCACTCGGTCAAACAAAACATCTAATTTTCTATATCCTATTCCTTAGAGACAACATGCTGGTTCTCATCTCATTGTACTGTATCATCTATTGTACTTGTTAATACAAGCTGAAAGCCCACCGTTCGCTTGTTACTCAATTTCATTTGTCATTTATCTCTTTTCCAATACAACACATGATTTCTTTCATGTAGTTATCTTTAATTCATACTGTCTTCTTATACTTCCTTAGACACCACAAATATGGAGTCCCCTATGAGTTATATCAAGTTTATTTTAATAAGAGACCACTCAATCGTACTGCAGATCATTTCAACCCTTACGCTATTTGATGGCTTATTCCTGGAATTCTTTTGCCAAATTCCTACCGCCATTTTAATGTTGTTCACCGCTACCCTTAAAAATTCCCTGCTAATAACCTGTTTGTTTTTTACATTTGCTACTTCAGTGTCTTGTCAAAGGTGTTTGCTCACATGTATCACACCACCCAATCACAAACATATTTTCTGCTTGTGGTCTCCAACTATTTAGGTCCAAAACTCAAATTTAAATCATGCTTGGCAGTTTCCTTTTAAATACTATTATCATGCACCTTAGCTCACTCGCAACTATATCTCCAATACTTTTGCTGGCTTATTTAGAAAACACGCTCACTCGTTGATACCATTTAATTGAATTGCACCAATAAAAACCATTGGTAATAATGAAATTATTTCACCTTTTTATATAGTTTTCTTTCACAACAAAACATCACATCGGTGCACTTCATTTTCTTAATCATTGGCATAATTTAAATGACCATTGGCATATCCAAATTTGAACATTGGCACTTGGAGATTTTCATAATATCCATTGTGAAATGACTTTCATTTTGAGCCTTTGCTACCAAGACCTTTTTTTTTAATATTTTATTTAATTATAATTATTTAAATCTTAAAATATTTAAATATTATAATTTAAATACTTTTGACCTTTCACCTTTGAGCCTTTTGCAATAAAATATTTTTCTCACAAAATGAAAGTTTTTCTTTTTCTTTGGAACTACTACCATGGAGAATGGTTTTGCCTCAACTCTTATTGCCTTATGTGTCTTTTGAAGATACTTGCTTTGTACTTTGATATTTCAACCTTGAAGATTATTCTCACCTATATTTCCTTTGACACAATGACAACCAATGTACTCAATATTTCCAACACAATGAAGCTAGGACATCTTATCATCAAGTCAATTCTCCTCAAAATATTCACATCAATCCATTGTTTCAATATTCTCCTAATGTTAATCCATTTCATAAACCCACATATGCTACTACAACAACCACCAACATTGGGGGAATTTTGCAACATCCTCCAATTAGTAGTGCATCCAAAAATAATGTTCAATTTCCTTCTTCTTCCAACATTCCTCTTAATATTTCTTCTTCTATTCCACCAAATGCAAAATTTATCCCACAAAAATATGCTATACAAAACATCCCATTCCATAACCTATATAATAATAGTGTTAATGCCTCTAAAATTAACCAAGTTCCCTTTGAACAACCTACCTATAACCCACCCTTAGAGAATCTAGGGGTATTGCACAATAACAATCTAAACATGCAATGTTTAACACATATAGTGCAACAATTGGTATTGAGAATGGATACACTTGAAGCTCCAAGTTTCACTTATAACTATAAGGAAATGTGTAATCAACCCCTAGATCCTATGGTAGCCTCTAGGCCCTACCCCAAGCACTTTCCAATATCAATTTTACTTATTTATAAGGGAATAGAGGACCCAATAGAGCATTTAAGAATGTTTAGATAACATGCCATGATATTATATACGATGATGTTGTTGCTAAAGATGTTACCTAAAATCCTTGGTGGTATGAAATTGTAATGGTATTATCAACTACCTCATCATTCTTTGAGAAACTTTGATGAAACAATCGAGTTATTCATTTAGCAATGTGGAGCTTATGTGGAGAAATGAGTAACCATTCAAGATCTATATCTCCTAAAGTAAGGAAAAGATGAAAGTTTCTTGGAATTTTTATATTGATGGAAAATTTTAGTTGGACGATTAAGATACACCCTACCTCTTCAATACATGTTAAAGATATTTATTGAAATTTGCAAGAGAAAATATCGTATGAGTTGGAAACAACAACTATTAAATAATTTTAAAAAGCAATAAATTTGGTAAGAAGAGTAAAGCAGTATCTTATTCAAAGAGGTCATATCAAACCAAGGAAATAAGAAGAAAGGACCATGAAAACCCAATATAAGAACAAGCATGTAGTTGGTTATGGGGTAACAGATAGCAAACCAACCAAAAATATTAATACAACTAGTACCTTGTAAAAGTTGGTACTTAGCAAACCCTAAAAATACCCACAAAGGAATTTCACTAGACTCAACCAACCTATTTCGTCGGTCCTTAAGCAATTTTTGGAAGCTAAGATGATTTAACTGCATCCCATAAGACAACTTGATATAACAACAATTTGGTATAATCTTGATCAACACTGTGAGCATCATAGAGTGGAGGGGCATATGCCGAGCTCATGTAAGAGGTTGAAACATGTGGTTTAGGATTTAATAGATGAAGGTCACCTTGTTGTGGATGATTCTTAATCTAATCCTAACCACAAACCTCCAACTAATAAACCTCCTACTCAACAAAAACCTACAAATAATCAATATATGGGGATATTCCAAAATATTCTACCCAATCATGGGTAATAGACAACTAACCAAGTATCATATCATAATGTGCCATATCCCTATAACAACATGATGGGTATGATAAAAGCTACTACAAGGCAACAAGCTCAAACTCAATTGACTCAACAATCTCAGTAGGAGACAAGTTCTTGAGTATCCCTAGTTCTTAAGAGTACCCAAAAAAGGAGTACAAGTGTAGAAAAAATAATCTTAGTGTTGAAACCACAACCAAAAGCCTCCTTCAACCTCCAATAATAGTCTAGTAACACACCAACCAAGATATATCTCTTAGAACTTTTTACAAAAATTTCCTATTCATAGGGATGCCTTGTTGAAGCTTCTAAGTCAACAATCTATCCTACAAGATCTTCTCCCTAGTAACCTAGCCAATGTTGTAGGTACTCTTGGGATAAATAATATATATTTTTATGATGATGATATTCCTTCCTCAAATTTACAAGGGGATTATTACCTTTACATAAGTAGATATATTAGGAAAAAGTTCATCAAGAGGATCTTGGTGGACAATGGTTCCTCCCTCAATATATGCACTTATAATTTCTTCCAAAATTTTGGACTTAGGGAGGAATATTTGACCAAATCGGATGTTATAAAAAAAGCTTTCAACAATGAGTCCCAAGAGGCTTATGGCATTTTATCCCTTCGACTTAGGGTCCAATCCAAGATCTTAGACACTTTGTTTTATGTGGTATCTTGCCTAACATATTTTAATCTTCTTATTGGATGCCCTTGGATTCATGCCATGAGGGTTATCCCTTCTACTCTTCACCAATGTTTGAAGTATGGATTTAAAAATCAGCTTATCACCATCTAGGGTGATACTTATCCATTCTAATAGTGTTCAATGGTTGAGAAAGCCCAATCTATGATCAATTTTTTCCCGTATGTTTCTCTTAATAATGTTTCTTCTTCTCATCTTATTATTTCTCATAATTATTTTAATAATTCCTAAATCACCAGGAAGTTTGATAACTTCAAAATCAGTGAAGAATAACCAATCATAGTATCATCACAAGATCAAGCCAATCACCTATTTGAAAGTCCTCTTCAGATCTATCTAATCTACTACCTTCACCTTGAACTATAGGTTTACCTCATAAAAAGGATGGACTAGTACACATCGATATGTGTACCTATATCTATGCAGGTACATTTAAAGAAGAAAATATCCATGGTAGAAATGCCTTTCCCATAGAGCGAACCTTTACCCATTATTATCTATTCAATGATTACCCACTTTCCAAGCAGATCCTATCTAGTATGAGATATGCAGGTAAGGGTGTGGTATGAGATATGAGATCCTATCTTTGGATATTGAACTTTGTCTTGGGAGACATGGCATAGGTTATATCCCCAACAAAAACAAACCCTTACCAATTTATGATGATCAAGTTGTCACACTCACTGAATTTATGGATCATCATGGTCTGGAGTAGAATAATGAATATGAGGGACCACCTCCTCCATCTAACATATTAGTTTGCAATGTGATAACTTTGGTTCACCCTTAGTTGCAACACTAGAGGAATATACTAAAGAAGATATTCTTTGTGATATGGATCATGAAGTTATCATCTGTAGAAACCTAAAACGCGTCATGCCTAAGGCGAATACTCATATGGACATGCTACAAAACCATATGAAGGATCTTGGATAGACTTCAAGATAGAGCAGTGGTTCTAACCACTCAATTTAAGCATTCTGGCCTAAGCAATCTGAACTGTAGCCCAGACCTACGGTCTCTAGTCTGAACCATAGTTGACACCTGTGGTCTACAGTCTGGACCATAGCTATGACCTACAGTCTGAACTAGAGTTTAGTTAGGCATTCCATCCAAGCCAAATCGGTTGGAATGACCAAGAGATCTAGAAGGAGGTAGTTGGAGGCTGAAAGATTCCAAAGGCTTCCATCCCAACTATCCTAACCAACCTTCTTGGTCTTGGATTCTCCATGAAGCCACCCATAGCCCTAGGGGCATGCTATAAGTACCCCCATTTTCAATAGGGAGGATAAGATGGAAGAGAGATAATTGGTATAGCGAAGCCTTGGCAAATTATCGAGTGAGCTAATTGATCAAGAGAGTAGCGAAGCCCTATCAAATTGCATAACGACCTTGTGCATTTGAGAGCCCCTTTGATATCCATTCAAAGACCAATTAGCCATGGATGCCCTAGGTGCCTAGGAGGATCAAGAAACACAAATCTGGGTGAACGAAGGCCCTTCACAACAATTTTATCACCAAATCTATTAGAGTACGACAAAGGCAACCCTTGAACATCAATTCAGACAAGGAGGTCAAACCCACTGCTCCTAATTATGAGGGCAAACACATCAAAGGTCAAACCATAGCTATTAGCTACGGTTTATAGTGCAGACCACCCCTCAAAGTTGTGGTTTGTAATAGGTTAGAGATCACCTTATTCAGTTCTATTTTTACCACATAGATTAGTCATGTTAGTCTTTTCATAGGTTTAATTGCATTTTTAGAGAAACTTTGAACATAGGAATTAGGTATTTTATGCGTTGTAGTGGGTAGTAGTATATTGGATCTTTTTGATGTTTTATTGCTTCTAATTCGATATTTATTCAATGCATCATGTGCTTATTCATGTCTTGTATGTTGTAGTATAATTCTTGATATGATTAGAATAGCTCAAAACCTTTATTTATGCTTTCTTGTTTCATTAGTTTAATGGTATTTACATGTGTAATTATTTAAAAGGCCTTATCACGAGAGGTTATCAATCTCTATAACCTTGTGCTGTTGTTTCTTGTTCACAGGGAGATAGGTGTAGAAAGGAGCCTATATCATAATCCTTCCACATCGTAGAGAAGGGGGTTAGCTCTATCCCAAGGTAGTTTGTGAGTAATCACCAAAGCAACGTACAAGCGCACCTACCCTGTTGAGGGCATTGGAAATTGTAAACATTTGTATCATCTTTGGAGTGACCCTGAGGGGGAATTTTTGTAACCCAAGATCCTTTGAAATATCAATACAAGAAAAATTTGCATTAGTTGTCTTTCTTTGTTCGATTTATGCATTTTTGTGTGGATTTTTGTGTTTTATGATGGTATAGATCAGTACACTAGCTAGGTGAGCGCTCCGCGGTTACATCATGGTCTGGAGTGGAATAATGAAGATGAGGGATTGCCTCCTCCCTCTAACATATTATTTTGCAATGTGATAACTTTGGTTCACCCTTAGTTGCAACACTAGAGGAATATACTGAAGAGGATACTCTTTGTGATATGGATCATGAAGTTATCATTCAAAATAGGTTCTTCTTTGATGGGTCAGTCCCTTGTGTCTCCCATGTTGAGTCTTCTAGTTATCAAGTGGATACTATTCCTATGTCTCCCAAAGACCTTGATAAACTGGGAGTGATCCCTACCCCTCATCAATATGATGATGAATCCCACATCCTCATTGAGGAGACCTTCAAAATTAACATAAAAACCATATAAATCCCTAGAATCCTTCAGTTAGGCAAAGCCTTGTCCATGGAAAAGTAGGATTAATTGATCAAATTATTTTTATAATTTCAATATATTTTTTCTTGGTCATATGCTGATATGCCAGGGCTTGATCCCTCCCTAATCATGCATCACCTAGTAGTTAGATCCAATGCCAATCCCATTAAGAAATATCTTAGGAAGGATAGAAATGAGGATTGTGATGGAGCAGCAGAGCAACGAGAATAGTGAAGGTAGAGAAGGAGGTTCGAAGGTTTCGGGTGGGAACCTTGAGCAGGTGGTAGGTGAGGATCTAGAGGTAGGTAGGTTGAATGTCTCTGGAAGGGGATATGGGCCTATCCATGAGCAAGTTAACAAGGTACGAGGACCCTAACCCCCTGACAAAGACTTAGAAAAATGGGCCCAGTAGAGTACTACGGGTCCCCGAAGAGGTCTATGCTTTGTAGAAACTCTAAAAGGAAAAAAAAATGATTTTCATTCACTCCCACCCCTCATACCTGAGAACAACCAGATTATGGCACCTACGAATAATATAGGTCCATTTTTATCCTTGGAGGAGTTTTCACTAGTAGGCAAGTTTCTGGGTGGAAGGCCGGATATAGAAACTATACGCTCCTGGGCACTATCCAAATGGAGAATAGCTGGGAACCTGAAGATTGTTGCTTTGTCTAGGGGATTTTTCATCTTAAGATTCAATAACAAGGAGGATGCAAATCACATTCTAACATGCAGACTGTGTTTTTTATGAAAACGTAGCTTGTTTCTCAAAAAATGGGGGGAGGAATTTGACCCTGAAAAATAAAATATTAATATAGCTCCTGTCTGGGTTCTCCTGCCAAAACTTCTCGCTCATTTTTTTAATGAGTACTAGTTGCAAGGGATTTCCAGAGCCATTGGGAAGTTAGTTGCCATTGACCATTCAACCCTAGCAAGGACAAGGATGACACATGCAAGGATCTATGTCAACGCAAACTTAGATTCTAAACTACCAACCTTCGTAGAACTGGGCTATGGAGATTATCTGAGAAAAAAACTAGTGGAATATGAAAATAAGCCAACATTTTGCATAGAATGCAAAACTTAAGGTCACCTACAAAATCAATGTCCAAGTCTAGCAGCTAGTAGAGAAGCTTAGAGGACATAAGGCAAAAGGAAAAATGGTAAAGCATTCCTCGAGAACCAATCCACAGGAGGACCAGTAGGTAGAGGAGGGTTCAGGCTGGCCAAGAACAATAATATTTACTAGGAGCAGGACAACCATGCTCAACCGCAGGAGAAAGGAAAGCAACAAATCAAAAATGAGCAGGAAAATTAGGTAAGCCCTAGAATATCGAGTTCAAATAAGTTTAAAGTTCTTGCTGACTTGATGGTAGAAGTAGAGATGGGTGAGGATGAAATACTTCAGGTTGAATTACCAAAAAATTTAGAATCCTTATCCGTATCGGGTACTTCCAACATCAAAACTAAAAGACTCCCAAACCATCAGGAAGGATTAAAGTACACCCCTGAGTAATATAGGAAAAGGATGGAGGAGATAGGATCAAAGTAATTGAGTCATTCAAATATCATAACCAAAATCCCTGCAAAATTTCAGGAAGATTCACAGTAGAATTGTGGAGAATATAGGATAAGGACAAAATATTTAAAATAAAGGACTGAAATGGTAGGAACAAACAGGCCAGAAGAGTGTTCTAGTCCAGTCCTTCAACAAATTGTACCTCATCATTTTATCCCAAAATAGACTAGAAGCACAAAAAATACCCAATTGATTACGACAACGAGAAAAAGAGGGGAAGGATGTCCAATGCTGAACATAATAGATTGAGGACTAACAACGAAGTGGTAAGTGGGAAAAAAAAATATTGATACAATAGGTTATCCCAGGTCAAGATGATAACAAATTAGGCAAACCTCCCCAAGGAAGGGGGAGGGGAAAAAATCCCAAATAGTCTAAATGAAGGTACTCTCATGGAATGTGAGAGGCCTAAATGGCCCATCGGCCCACATGAATGTCAATTCAATAAGAAGGCAATATAACCCAACCATTATTCTCTTACAAGAAACAAAAATAGATTAAACCCAGTCAAAAATAACAGCAAAAAAAATATGGAGTCAAGGAGATTTGGTTTTCAAGTAGGCAAGAGGAGCTTCAGGAGGACTCATGGTGCTATGGGATTCTAGGAGTGTGGAAGGCAAAATTATTCAGGATTATGACAGGGTGTTAAGCGTGTTTTTTCATGACATTGACAAGAATAGATTGTGGATTGTGTCAAATGTGTATGCACCCAATTCAGTTCAAGGAAGAACCTCATTGTGGGAATTTTTTAGCCATTTGAACACACTATTTCATGATATTCCCTAGATGGTAACATGAGATTTCAATACTCCCTTATACCCTTCAGACAAAAAGGGTGGGGCTGGGCTTCCAACAAGGAGCATGAAAGAATTTAATGAGTTTGTCAATTCTGACAAGCTGATGGATGTAAGGCTAAGAGGGGCTAAGTTTACTTGGAGAAACTGTAGGATAGGAAGCCAACTTATTCAGGAAAGGTTAGACATATTATTTCTATCAAAAGAAGTTGTCATAGTTTTTGGGGACTCCACTCTGCAAGCTCTTCCCAAAATTGCATCAGATCATAATCCCATTTTATTGGAGGTCCCACAAGTTAAATTCTTTAAGAAAACTTTTCATTTTCAGTCAATGTGGATCAAACATCCATACCTAAAGGAAAGAATCAAAATCTGGTAGCAACAACCCGTTCAGGGCAGCTCAACTTTTAAGTTAACCCAAAAGTTGAAATCAGTGAAGGAAAACTTGAGAATATGGAATACGGATGTTTTTTGGAACCTGTTTAAGAACAAGAAACAAGTGGGAGAAATTTTGAAGTCTATTGACAACATGATTCAAAATGGTACTTATGATGAAATAATAATAACAGAGGATCAAATTAAGCTTTCAAAATATCATAATATTTTGGCTTGTAAGGAAACCTATTGGAGGCAAAAATCTAGGGCTTTATGGTTGAAGGATGGCGACTTGAATTCAAAATTTTTTCATATCACTTCCCTAAGAAATAGAAGTAATAATAGATCAGAGAGCTGACTAGAGTTGATGGATATAAAACTCATGACTTAATTGAGATTAGATAAGAAGCTGTTAGTTATTTTAGCTCCCTCCTTGGGGATGAAACCCAATGCGAAGAGGAAGCCAATGAGACTTTCCTCCAATTTATACTTAGTGTCATAGATGGGGCCACTAATGCCAAACTTATAGCTCCCTTCATTGATGAGGAAATAAGAAATGCTTTGTTCAACATGGAACCTGATAAGGCCCCATGTCCTAATGGATTCCCTCCTCATTTCTACCAAGTTTTTTGGGACATTGTTGGGGAGGATGTAATATCGATGGTAAAGGAGTTCCAGGCTCCAAAACACATCCTCGAGGGTTTAATTATACTTTAATTGCATTGATTCATATGGGACAGACCTCCAAAATGATGGTATAATTTTAGACCAATCAGTCTATGCAATGTATCTTACAATATCCTTACTAAAGCCATAGCTAATAGGATGAAATAAATCTTACCCCTTATGATTTATCCTTTTCAAGGGAGCTTGGTTTAGGGAAGATCGATTCTTGATGGGGTGATTATAGTACATTAAGCCCTTCAGACTACAAGCGAAACTAAGAAGGCAACCTTTGCCCTAAAGCTTATCATGAATAAAGCCTTTGACCACATCAACTGGGATTTCTTGATTGTAGTTCTTCTAAAATTTGGTTTCCATCCTTAGTGGGTAAGTCTTATCAAAGGATGTATTATCAATTCTTGGTTCTCTATCCTTGTAAATGGTACGACAACAAGGTATTTCGAAAGCCTTAGAGGCCTCAGACAAGGGGATCTTATCAGTCTAATGTTGTTCATTATTGTGGCGGAGGCTCTAGGAAGAACTATCAAAGAGGCCTGCAATGCAGGTATGATATCTGGTATTAAAGACACCTTCCTTACCAATATGGTAACCCACCAACAATTTGTTTATGATACCCTTATATTGGCCTAGGTATCAATATTTGAAGCTAGAAGGATAAAGTGTATTCTAAAGCTTTATGAGGAGGTGGCTGGGCAGAAGGTGAACTTCTTCAAGAAAAAAAATTACTTCCTCAACAACCCCATTCCAAGGTAGGTTAGGATAGCTGGGATTTTGGGATGTTCAATTGCTGCTCTCTCTACTTCTTACCTAGGTCTTCCTCTATTTAGAGACTCCCCAAGAAAATCAATTTGGGACAATGTGGTAGAAATAATTCAAAAGAAATTGGCTGGTTGGAAAGGGCTCTTTCTATCTTAGGCAGGTAAAGCTACCCTCACTATGGCCTCCCTTAAGAGCATCCCCATGTATTTTTTATCCATTTTTAATGCCCCAACTAAGGTATACAAAAATATTGAACAAATCCAAAAGAACTTCCTCTGGTCAGGGTCGGAGGAAAAATAGAGAATACACCTAATTGGGTGGAGTAAGGTGTGCAGACCTAAGGAGAATGGGGGGTTAGGCCTAAGAAGAGTATATTAGTTGAAAACAACACTACTAGCTAAGAAATTTTAGCATCTCATAACCAACGAGGAGAACCAACGGATTGCCATTATTAAAAGAAAATACCTCCAAGGCATTTATTTTCTAAAGGACAATATCCTAAATAGAGGATCAAATTTTTGGAAGGCAATATTGACCAGCAGAAATGCCATCAATAAAGGGTTGAGATGGATCTTAGGGAACAGGTAAAATATTAGCTTTTGGGATGATAGGTGGGCTAAGGAGGAGGCTCTCTCCCAATTGCCACACCTAGCCAGGGTCAAGGATTATACTAATTAGTTCATAGAAAGGAAAGTGGTTGATTTTATGATGCAGAATAGGGGAAGGTTTATATGGAAACAAATCAAGATACCAGGATTTGAAGCCGATTCAAAAGAGATCCAAAATATCCTGCACCAAAAATTCATTCCCATGAGAAGTGGAGAGGACCATGTAACATGGGCTACAACCGAGAGCGGGTATTTCACTATCAAATCTGCCTATAAGCTTATGATTGATCCTAAGGATCCCATCCTCCAGACCCAGTTGGTGTGGGTCAAAAATCTCATCCCCAAAATATCATTTTTTGTGGTTGGTGATACAAGGGAGGATAATCACCATTGATAATATGTTAAGGAAAGGTATGATAATTGCTAATCATTGTTATCTATGCAGGGCTAATTGGGAATCCACCCTCCATATATTACTTGAATGTTTGATTACAGATGATATTCTAGGTGGGTTTTCCAAGATTTTAGCATTTTGTGGGTTAGACCAACCTCCATCATTGACCTCTTCTAGAAATAGCCTAATCCCTTTACTAACCTTAGGCTCAGGTTCATGTGGAAGATTTCCATTCACCATTTCCTATGGTAGGTCTAGTTAGAAATAAACCATAGAGCCTTTAAGGGTTCTAGCCATGATCCCATAACCATTACCAACAAGATCCTTGCCTTTGCTTGTGAAAATATTAGTATCATCCCCTATGAAGCTTAATATAACCATCCCTAGGAAAAAAAATTGCTCAATCCCTACATATTACCTTGGAAGAGGAACCATTGGTCATTAATCCCAATCCCATAATAGGTGTGAAGTGGACCCCACCCTGGTTGGTTGGTTCAAGCTCAATTTTGATGGCACAACTAAGGACAATATTGGAAGAGTAGGTGCTGGAGGAGTGGTTCGCGACCACCAAGGAAACTTGGTGTTGGCATTTTTTGAATAGCTTGGAAGAATGACCAACAATGAGGTGGAAGCAAGAGATCTATGGAGAGGGTTGTAGATGTCCTAGGAGATTGAAGGCAAACTAATAGTTGAAGGGGAATCAATGAACATTATAAACCTCCTAACCAATGGGAAAAAACCTTCGTGGCAGATCAAATCAGTCATAGAAGAGGCAAGGATCCTTTTTGAAGCTAGGAATGATAGACTAGCATAACATGTGTTCTATGAAGGCAATAAAATAGCAGATAAGCTGGCCAAATTAGGGGTAAACATTGATGGACTTGTCACATGGGAGCAAGGGGTCCTCAGTGACATGGATGTTGAGCAAGGTGCAAAAATAGTATTGTCATTGTTGTCAACACAGTCAGACTGATCGGTTGATGCAGTGGATAGGAGTTAAGAGGTTCTTCAGAGTATGTACAGTGGTTTTCCAAAATATAGAAGTGGCCCATATACTAAAAATCAAAAGAAAAATCACAAGGAAGAAAATTGTCATGATATCGCGACATGTTGAGAAGAAAGATAACTGTCGCAATATCGCGACATGTTGGCAAGAAAGAAAAACTGTCGCGATATCGTGACACGTTGAGAAGAAAGAAAACTGTAGCGATATCGCGACATGTTGGCAAGAAAGAAAATCTGTCATGATATCGTGACATGTTGAGAAGAAAGAAAACTATCATGATATCATGACATGTTGGCAAGAAAGAAAAACTGTCGCGATATCGCAACATGTTGAGAAGAAAGAAAACTGTCGCGATATCGCGACATGTTTGGAGAGAAAGCGCAAGCAAGAAAAAATTTCGTGATATCATGACATGTTCAAAGAGGAAGCGCAAGCATGAAAAACTGTCACGATTTTACGACATGTTCAAAGAGAAAGCGCAAGCAAGAAAAACTATCATGATTTCGTGACATGTTCGGAGAGAGATAGTACGGAAGAAAAACTGTCATGATTTCGCGACATGTTGGAAGAGAAAAAGACAAGTAGAAAAAGTTTCATGATTTCGTGACATATTGCAAGAGAAAGAGGAGAGAGAAAAAGGTGTCGCGATTTCGCGACATGTTTCATTTTCGCGATCCAAAGCGAAGAGAAAGAGGAGAGAGAAAAAGATGTCGCGATTTTGCGACATGTTTCATTTTTGCGATCCAAAGCAAATAGAAAGAGGAGAGAGAAAAAGGTGTCACGATTTCACGACATGTTTCATTTTCACAATCCAAAGCGAAGAGAAAGAGGAGAGAGAAAAAGGTGTCGCAATTTCGTGACATGTTTCATTTTTGCGATCCAAAGCGAAGAGAAAGAGGAGAGAGAAAAAGGTGTTGCGATTTCGCGACATGTTTCATTTTCGCAGTCCAAAGCGAAGAAAGAATATACGGACAAAAAAGTGTCGCAATTTCGTGACATATTGCAAGGAAGGTTGTACGGACGAAAAAGTGTCACGATTTCGCGACATATTGCAAGGAAGATTGTATGGACGAAAAAGTGTCATGATTTCATGACATGTTGCAAGAGAGAGAGTCCAAAAGAAAAAGTGTCGCGATTTCGTGACATGTTGCAGGAGAAAGAGCTAAGGAGAAAAAGTGTCGCGATATCGCGACATGTCGGGTTTTCGTGACCCGAAGGCAAGAGAGAGAGTCCAGGAGAAGAAGTGTCACGATATCGTGACATGTCGCATTTTTGCGACTTAAGGAGGAGAGAGAAAGTAAGAAGGCAAAAGTGTCGTGATATTGTGACAAAAGTAAAGAAGAAGAGTACGGAGGTGAAAGTGTCGCGATATCGTGACATGTGTTTTTGTGGGTGCAAAGCCGAGAAGAGGACAAAGAGGCAGAAGTGTCATGATTTCACAATAGGTCACTTTGGCACGAGCAAAGAAGAGAACCCAACCAAAATAAGATATGTAACAGCTTAACTAGAGTTATACGGAAGTTACAGGTGTAGTTGTAGAAGAAATTCATACATATAAAATAAGAAGAGTTAACTGAAGTCATTACGTCATTTACAGGTGCAGTTACAGTGAAAACACATGGATGCACAAAAAAGAAAGCGAATAGTCTCTAAGGAAAATACGAACAGTCATGACCAAGAAGACGAATAGTCATGGTAAAGGTATGTGTGTCAATTCGTTGCATGTAACGTAATGCCTACTCTATATATACAAAAGGAGTTACATATAAAAGGCATTACAATTGACAAGTGGCAGATGAGAATATGAAAGTAACAGTTACAATTGACAAGTGGCGTATGAGAAATGAAAGAAGGCGTTATAACTAGAGTTACAAAGTGAAAGGATTGTTATAAAAGGAGATCTGCGTGGAGAGTTAAGTGCTACTAAAAAGAGAGAAAAAAGTGCTGCAAGAAGAGGGTTGAAGAGAGCCGTAAGAAGGAGTTGAGCAGAGCCGTGAGAGCCGAAGAAGTGCAGTAAGCAGAGCTTTTAGTGTGTGTGGTAGTCTGGTGAAAAGTGAGAGAGGTTGGGTAAGCAATAGACCAGTCAGGGTCTTGAAGAAGTGAAGGCATTTTTATGTCAGTCTTATAGCTTAAAATTTGCAGTCCAAGTAGGTGCTTGGAATTAGGGGTTGGTGCTCCTTTCTATGGGTGCAGATAAATCAAGATTTGGTGCTCCTTTCAGTAGGTGCTAGTAAAGTGATTGTAAAATTGATATTTTGTAAAGGCTGGATTTGGACATTAATCCAAGCAGTCAGTTTTGAGGAGTAGCCAAATTGGTGAACCTCGTTACATCGTGTGTTGTGGAATGGTCTCTTGTGATACTTGCTTTATCTAACTTAAATATTCATTGTTTCATTATTAAGAGTTGTAGATTTGAATTTTAAATAGCTACACTGATTCACCCCCCCTCTCAGTGTCATTGTGAGACTAACAATGGAAGAAGCAATGCAAAATGACCACCACTGAAGTCTGAGGTGGGGATACTATGGGCAACATAATTCATCACATGAATGAGCTCCATGGAGCCCTCACCAATATGTTTTTTAATGAAGGATATCAGGGTGGAAAGTCGACTAAAATTTTCCAAGACTTGGATGAAGATGAGGAGGATGAGGAGGTCGAGGAGCTCGAGGATGATGATGAGGAGAAAACTTAGCTTCCTCTATCCAACCACTGGTATAGAGGAATTTTTGCTTGTCAGCCCTATTCTGTTCTAATCCGTGACAAATTTTGGTTTTATTTTTGTACTGAGGAAAGGGTCCTTCATGGGGATATTGTTCTTAATAGCTCTGTAGATTGTCTTGAAAGATGTCTGAGGGTCTATAGTATTCTTACGGTATGCTGTCAACTTGATGGTTGGGCTATTAGTATGAGTAATGGGTATCAAGCCCACTTGTTTCTAGGGCTTAGAAAGGCAAGGAATAGTAAATGACAAGTAGTCCTTAACAAGGAAAGGATCCATATCAGATTAAGGTTGTATTTTGTAATAGGTTTTGGGTTAACCTTCAAAACCCGATATTAATGAAATGACCCTTAATTACCAAAAAAAATAAAAAAATTAGGAAGATGCATCCTAAATTCACCCTATTAGTCAAGGATGAGCTTCAAAAATTCCTTGAACCTAGTTTTATCAAAGCTATTGACTATTATAATTGGATATCTAACATCGTTCCTATGGCTAAGAAGGAAGGGACAATTAGAGTATGTACCAAAATTTATGACATCAATTTTGCATGTCCCAAGGATGAATTTCCCCTATCCAACATAGACATGATGATATATTTCACCATTGGATATGGAATGCTATCACTTATGGATGGTTTCTCAAGATACAATCAAATCAAGCTTACCCCCGAGGACTAGGTGAAGGCAACTTTCATAACCCCATGGGGAATATTTTTCTATAAATTCATACTTTTTGGCTTGAAGAATGTTGGTGCCACATACCAAAGGGCCATGCCATATATTTTTCATGACATGATGCATGATATTATTGAGGACTATGTGGACAATATTCTTGATTGCTCCATAAATAAAGAAACTCATGCACAAGATTTAAGACAGATCTTTGAAAGAATTCAAGAATACAATTTTTTTCTTAAGCCCTCTAAGTGTGTGTTTGGAATCACATTTGATAAGATTTTAAATTTCATAGTTTCTAGGAGAGCCATTGAATTGGATCCCACTAAGATATCAACTATCATTGACATGCCTCCTCATAGCTTGCAAGGAAAAATTTAAGCTATCCACTGCTTCATAGCCTAGTTAGCTAATAAGTTTAAGCCCTTTATTAAGATTATTAAAAAATATGTAGTATTCAAGTGGGATACTGAGTGTCAAAAATCCTTTGATAAAATCAGAAAGTATCTCACTTTACCACTTGTAATTGTTATCCCTAGGTCGGATAAGTATTTAATACTTTACATAGTAGCTACAGCCTAAGATTTTGGGGCTATGCTAGCTCAACATGATGATCAAAACAAAGAGCAAGCAATCTACTATATTAGGAGAACATTGGTTAGCTATGAAACTTGGAACACTCCCTTAGAGAAGATTTGCCTTGCTATAGTGTTTGCTTCTCAAAAGTTGGGATACTGCATGCTTAACCATAAGACAATAGTATTTGTAAGGTTTAATCCTCTTCACTACTTAATGTTGAAGCTCCATATTTTAGGTTGAGCTACTAAGTGGGTTCTAGCCCTTAGTGAATTTAACTTAACCTTTATAGGTCAAAAGGCTATAAAGGTTAGGTGATTATTGACCAACTAGTTGCTGCTCCCTTAGAGTCCACCTATCCCTTAGTCATAAATTTTCTCGATGAGTGCCTTAGCTTAGAAGTAGAAGAGCTTGAGTCTTGGTCATTATTTTTTTATGGAGTCCATTGCTTAAAAGGTATTGGGACTCAAATAATTCTAATCACCCCTAAAAAATAGTTGATCCCCTTATGCTTCAATCTTCATTTCTCTTACACTAAAAATACTGTAGAATATGAAGCCTTGATCCTAGGTCTTAGGGAATATTTAGCCTTAAATGTTAGAGTCCTTTTCATATTTGGTGACTCTCAAATTGTGATTAATCAAATCAATTTTGTTTCTCAAACTAGAGATGATAAACTAAAACCTTACAAGGAGATTATCACCAAGATATTATCCACTTTCAATAAGGTAAGCATAGAGTCTATCCCTAGATCCTTCAACCACCATGTATATGTCATGGTTGCTACTGCATACCTTATTCCATTAGAGTTAGAAGATGATCAAGCAATAATTATTATTCAAAAACTCTGATACCCTATATCCCTTCGCTCTAGCCTCATTCCATTAAATATTCTAAACATTGGAGTTTCTCAATCTGAGCCTTGGTACACAAACATATTTAGGTTCCTTAAGGATAATTTTATGCCTGGTGGCTTAGATTACAATCAACAAAAGTTTTTGCAAAAAAGAATGTGTCAATTCATCATAATTGACAATACTTTATATTGATATTATTTTTAAGGTATCCTCTTACACTACCTAAACTTTGATGAGGCCCGACTAGCCCTTAGTGAATCTCATGAAGGATCATGTGGAGGCCATTTTAGCAGTAATGCTATTGCTAAGAAGATACTTTGTATATGTTACTATTTGAATTCCATGGATAAATATGTATGTGACTCTATTTGATAATATGACAAGTGTCAATGTCATGACAACCTTGTTCACGTTACTTCTCAAAACCTTTAGGTTATTTATTCTCCTTGGTTATTCTCCATGTGGGGATTGGATATTATAGGGAATATTAACCCCAAATTGTTTTATGGTCATAACATTATCATCATGGCTACAAAGTACTTCACCAAGTGGGTATAATCCATACCCCTGGCTACGATGACTAGAGTGTAAGTCTCTAGGTTCATATTCAACCAAATATTTTGTAGATACGATATTCCTTCGGTAAATGTCTTTGAAAATGACACTCCCTTTAAGAACAAGGATATCCATAAATTTTTTACTAAGTACAATATTAAACACAAATGGTCAACTCCATATTAAAATTAGGGTAGTGTTCAATCCAAAGCATCCAACAAATCTATATTTAAGATCGTCAAGAAGATGATAAGTAAGACTGATCATGACTGATATATCTAGTCGTACCTTGCCTTATGGGCCTATCATACCAGTGTATGAAATACTATAGGTGCAACCCATTATGTCTTGGCCTATGATATTGAGGTAGTTTTTCACTTCGAGTTAGAATTCTTGTCATTATGTATCTCATTGCAAGATACCTCGATCAGTGATGAGTATCATTTAGATTTTTTAAACCAATTGGAGCTAATGGATGAAAAGCACATCCATGCCTTAGAGCATCTTTGAGCCTATCAGAATAGAACCAAGTAAACTTACTCTAAGAAATTTCACACTCATTCTTTTGAGGTTGGGGACCTTGTTCTCAAGGAAAACTAGAACACAAATGCTCATGCAAATCTGAAGGACAAATTTCAGCTCAATTGGCTATATCCCTTTGTCATAACAACCAAGTTTGGCTCAGGATCTTATCACTTAGCAATGTTCAATAGTAAAAATCTAAGAGAACCAATGAACATAATGCACCTAAAATAATATTATGCATGAATTCACATCATCTCTCTTATGTTATCCTTTTTTTTTATCATCTCTCTTATTCTATTATTTTCTTCTCATATTTTTCTTCTTCTGCTTCTTCTATGCCATCTTGATTTTATTTTCTTGCTCATATTGCATGACTACCTATCATACATTGCGTTACTGCTTGACATACTTCTTTATGAACTTATGCTTGTCATATAACTACTTGATTACTTGATCATACTTGCATGATTGCTTGATAATTTAGATTTTTGGAGATATTTTACAATGAGGCAAGTGATGAAACCTAGTACATTTTACCTCATATGCATTGCACTCATACTAGGTCACTGATGCTTAGAAAATCCCCAACCTAGGGCATGTTCCTTGACCTTGAATATTTTAATAATTCTATATTTCTCCAAGTCAAGGGATATGGTTATTCATCTCTTTTATGCCCTTTCTATTTTGCAAGTTTTCAATCATTTCTTATTTTCTCCAAGACAAAGGATGTACGCTTCTTATTTTGTCTATGCATCTTGTTTTGCTTACACTTTTTCTTATTGATGTTTTGATTGTTAAGGGATCCTCATATGATAGGATAGATACCACATGGATATATTTTATGGTGTTCATACGACCACTGACTATTCTACGTACATCTCTTAGGATTTTTTTTTTTTAATAAGGACACACACACATTAATTTTCATCACCTTGTTCTTATTTTTATCTTTGTTTTCTCTAGCACATGCACACGCAACACATTTTTGCTTTAATTTGATCAATATTCTTCCCTTCTTTAGTGAGTTAACACCCCTATCAGGTTGCACTCATTTTGACCATCAACACACATTACACTCCTATTGGGTTACACCCTTTTTTCTTTTGGCTCAGTGAGCACTACACCCCATTATAGGATAGCTTTATGACTACCAGTGAGCATCAACCTCCACTTAGATAATTTACGAGTACACATCATAGTATGTATTGCTCCACATAAAACCACTAACAAGCATCATATCCATATTAGGTTTTCACTTCATATTTCGATCACTAGCGAACACACACCCATATCGGGTAATGCTCCAATCCAATTTGTTCTTTTTAGCAAGCATAACACCTTCATAGGATATATTCATGACCACTCACAAGCACTACATCCATAGCAAGTTTTTCTCTATACTTATCCATCTATGAGGATACATCCTCATATGGTTCCACTCCATATTTTATTTTATTTTTTTCGCTTAGCTTATGATTGTTTGATCACACTAACCCCTTGCGGTCTACACTAATTCAAATATCATACTCCATGCATATTTTTTTCTTTCTTTGAACTTTTGTTAACCTTCTTCTTTTTCCTTTTCTTCTCTTCCTTTTTCTTCTTTTATTATCTTTTACCAAATTTACACCCTGTCCTTATAGGGCACGAATTTGCTCTATGATAAATTCAAAGTCCATTTTTACGAGGCACAAATTTTGCTGGAGTGTTGTTTTTGTTTCTTCTTGTTTTTCTTATTTTCTTTCTTCCAACACCTTTTTATGCTTCCAATCTAGTCATCTAGTCATGCATTCATTAGTTAAGTTCATATAGTATGCATTCTTTAGTTACATGCATTTGTTGTCTTCATGGCTTTTGAAGCCTTAATATTAATGTCAACTCACAGGATAATTATTCATAGGATCAAATATATGATAGCCGCAATATAATTGTTGGTCTTAAAATCTACATAATGGAAGGGATTGTGTGCCCATATATCTCGAACAAATTTGAATAACTTGATCACCAAGAGGGTTTCAGGTCAATATCTAGAGAAGGTGGGTTCCTTATGAATCCCTAGCTAAATGAATTCTAAATGTGTGGAAAAAGGGTTCTAAAAGGAAATAAATGAAGCCAAAGCTAGAAATTTGAAGGGGTACAAATTTAGCTGCATAAAATTACATGCATTAAAATTTAATTATTATGAGAAATTCAAGTAAAAAACTAACAGACCAGCCAATTTGTTCTCACTTAACATTAATTGTATGCTTTTTCTAAAAAAATTCAAAATCAAAGAATGAAGAGCTTAGAATCCATATTGCATAATTAAAGTCGAACCATTCAATATATTTTAACAAAAATAAATAAAAAAATATGTATTCATACATACATGAGACAATATGGAGGTCAAATAGTGATCCACTTGTATTCCTTGCAATTTCAAAAGCTTTATGTGCAATTGTAATAGCTAAAGAGTCAACCATATAATTCCTTACAATATAACATATATAGTTTCTACAAGGAATTCTATTACAAGTGACCATGATGCCTAACAGTGAAATATGACTATGTTAGGTAGTGTCTAGAATGTATCTCTTGTATCCATACAATCCTAACCAAATATTCATGTGACATGAGAGTGGGCTTTGTTGCCTACACCTAGTACATCCATCCTTCTGATGCATCTACAATTTTTTTTATTTGTGATGCCTATGCATGCCTAAAGCTAGTGGGTTGTCATGGTCACTTGTGTAGCCTACCTTAAGCTATTGATCCTCTCTGAAATATTATAATATCATACACCACTTATTATATGGAATATAGATTCAGCTTGCTACACTTATGAATTACCTTCATGTTTAGGCTAAGTGTTTTCCCTCCATTGGCTTGCCTTGTATACCTTGGTAAATGAGGATGCTTCCAACGTTGGTGGGCTTTTGGGATTTACTTCTAAACTTTGATTCTCCTCTTCTACCATGGTGAGATTTTAGGATCTACATGGATCTTGGTTGTCATCCATATCTTCTCTAGACATCACCTCTTATTTCCTTATGGTGGGGTTTCAGGACATATCCTAGACCCGGTAGTATCTCGATTCCTTGTCAATCTTCCTCAGGGTAGGTGTTTGGGTTTCCTTCAAAATCTGACTTCATCCTACTTTTACACAAACCTTAACATGTAGTCATAGTCAAGTTCTATCATGGTGGGTTTTTGGGATCCGTTCGACATACAATGGTTACCTATTTTCCTACACACCTCAACACTTAACCAATTTATCAGAATCTTTGTGATGGATTTTTGGGATATACTAAAAGTTTGTCAACTTACCATTTTCCCACCAAGTTGTGGTAGGTTTTTGGATCTAGTATAGGGCCAAATTCTACTCATTATTCTACCCACCTCAACACTTAGATAATTTCCTGGGTTATTCGTAGTAAGCTTTTGAACCGTTCGGAGAGCGGTGGCTGCCTATTATTCCACAAGATGTTTCTCCTCTTTCCTCTGTGGTGGCATTTTGGGACTTTCTTGAGGCCTAACATAAGCCCATTTTACCACCCACCAAGATACTTAGCTGATTTTGAGGATCTTGCCTATTACTCTAGTGTGGGGAAGAAGTGGGTGTGGGAAAAACTACCCACATTCTTTATGACTTATAGGGTTTTTTACTTTGTGAAAAGTAAAAAACCTAGAAAAAATGAAGGGGTAACCATCCTACGTCAGTCAAAGGATAAAAGTAATTTTTGGCCTTTGTTCATTAGGCCATGGAGTCACACCAAAAATGGGCCTAGAGTACAATATTATTTACAATTTTTTCTACCTTTAGAGCCTCATGTTGCCCCTCCTGGATCCTTTTGTTGCTGCTCTTGAGTTCCTGAGGACTCAGATTGGGGAGTGGCTATCTCGGTAGCCTAGACCTAGAACTTCTGGCATATTTACTCCTAGTTTTTGGTAATAGGGACAAAAGTATTCTTGATGTGATTGATGATAAACTACAATTTGCACGCATCCTTGTATGGAGGATTACTATATTTTTAATTGCCTTTTTTTCTTGGTGAGAAGACAAAAAAGCTTGAGTGCCATGTTAAGCACCTGATCCATCATTATAAGTTCTTGTAACACAATAGTATCATTCTCATCTTCCTATAAGGCCTCAAACAACTTCCTGGGATCCTTTTATATGTAGATGTGCTTGTTACTATCCAAAAATACCAAGGAACCGAGTGCTTTGAGTTCTACATTAATTTTACCCATCATTTCTAGATCCTTTTTAAGTGCAACATTGAGTTATTTCCATTCATCATACAAGTCCATGATATAAAACATCTATTGCATAAGGGACCTATATTTTTCAATATTTTGTACTGAGCACTTTGAAAACTGAGGATCTCTTCTCCTGAACATTATCCTTAGTGTTAATTCTTGTGCACCCATGCTCCACATAATCTTCTTTTTGATATCTAGTTTGGTTCTTGCTTCCTTGGATATTGTTAGGGCATCTTCTAGTTTTTGAGCAAAGGGAGGAAGAACCTTCATAGATGCTTCTTTTATTCTCTTATAATAGATGGCACTGATCTGCTTCACCTAATATCTTGAGATTGCAAATATATGAGGCTCATATTTTTGCCTTTGCAAATCAGCCAACATAGTAGTCAAAGACTCCTCTTATTTTTGCAGCTTGGATTTAAACTCGATATCCTATTTTTTTAGTGCACCTTGTGCTGCTTGCAGCTCATTTTCTAAAATAGCAATATTTTCATCCCTTTGCTATAGTTCTCTCTTAGATGGGGCCTTATCCAAGGAATTTTTTAATGCTTTCACCTTGTTTTATAAGGCTTGTTGGTCCATATTTCTTCTTTGTATTTGGGACTCCAAAGTTGTAATTATATTTTGCATAGCCTTCAACTACTTTTCTATAGTTTTTTTCTTCAAGAACAGTGTGTCAGCTTTGGTATGGAGTGCTCGAAGGGTATTAGTAGAGGAAATCTAAAAAATATTCTTGGTTTGTACATCCAATTTCCAGTATTAAGGATTCATTTTTGTGATGGTATTATTTACTTTTGGTTGAACAACTATCTTGAACCTTTTTTCTAGATGGGATCAAGCTCATGATGAGTGATGGTAACTACCTCTACCTTGTCATCATATAACTGTTGCAACTTCTCTTTATCCTATTTTTTCTAATTGTATTGTGCAGTTCTCATAATATCAAAGACTTTTGGTAAGTCCTATTCTACAACCTAGGGTGTGTGGGATTAAGTCAAGAAGGATGGTAGTAGAGTCAAGCGGTATGACACCACTGTTTAATCTAGGATTGCACCAACTAGCTCATCATAGTGCCTTGGATCTAATGGTGGTGAAAACATAGGAAGTTGTTGAGGTGGGGGCTACATTGGTGGTGGTGGAACAAACACCACCTTGGATGAAGTGGGAGGTTGAAGTGGAAGGGGTGGAGTGACACACAGATTCGATCCAAGTGGAGGTAGTGGGAATTCAGATGAATATTAAGGTAGGTTAAACTAATGAATGGAGTGCAATGGGGATATCATAGGAGACTTGGGGGGATATTTCTTAATCAAGGTGACCATAGCTAAAATCACCCTTGAGTTTTAGGCTGAAGAAGGAGTATTATTCAAAATTTCAATGGAGGGAGTACAGTTAGGAGAAGGGGAACAAGAATGAATAAGTGAAGGATTGGATTTAGAGATCATACCTTACTCTTGCACCTTCTTTTATGATCCATTGACTATCTGCTTCCCTTTATCCATCTGAGTAGGCACTTCTACTTCTCCAACCTTTACCACTTTCTGCTACATATAATGCCTTTTGTGTTTTTCTCCATGCACCTCAGAGACATCAAGACTAGAGATTTCACTTTTCTTCCTACTTAAAATATGGCTTCTCTAATGGAGGACCGAGCAACTTCTTTTATTGTATTCCAAAATGTCTCATCATCCTCAAATTTTTGGTGCTTTGCAGAGGCTATGCTGAGGGGACTTCTTGCTTAGCCCTCTTTTCATAGACTAGGCTCTATTATGGTCAAAAATATATTTGGACCTCCTGATCCTCATCTTCATCCTCTTTGTTTTTCTTATATTATTCTTCCGTCAAGTTTAAAACACTAGACTTCCTCAAAAATATTGGGGAAAGATCTATATCTTCTTCATACATTTTCTTCTAGGTAGCAAATTGGGAATCAAATTTCTTCTCAAATTTAGTATCCACTCTTCTTGGGAATATCCCCTTGATGTAATCTTGATCACATTGCATTATCCACCATTGTTCAATATTTTCTTCATCCCATTTTTTCCTATTTTTAATTTCTCAAAATAGGATTGAGCTTAGCCTCTATTCTAGGTTTCTTTCAAGGTCAAAAAAATCCTAGTATGGATATCAAGATCTCCATGGTGGTTGGTCATGTATGTCAAGGTACATGAAAGGTACCACTTGATCTTGCCATAAATTTTTGCATCTTATAATCCTCTCATTGAAGTCACTTTTTTGGTGCTAAAAAACTTGCAGTCTTGCATTGTTGACTTTGGTCTTATTATTAAAGATGTTATATGGGTCATAGTTCTACCTAGGAGGTACCATTAGGAGGTCTATGAGGGATAATTTACTCTCCAATGCTTGGTATGCGATGCTTTCTCTCTTGGGTATATTTATAGGTCCAAAATTTACTGGGATTGTGAAAATCACCTTCTTTTTTATCTAATACCCAATTTATTTTCAATGGTATAGATATTCTTGCATATATCCATACCAAATACCTAGTCCATGATGTAGAAGGGAAGCAGGTAGGAAAATCCTAAAAATTTGTATAGACAGATGATTGTCCCTTCCTTCAAAAAGTACCAATATCTTGATTCCATATATTACCTCGTAAGAAACCCTATGCCTCATAGGACAGACATGGAAAAAATTCAAAAATAAATGTGAGAGTAGGTCCTAGAAATACCTTATTGAATTTTAGATAAGAATTGCTCCTCCTAAGAATATGCATCCAATCCCATTATGGATGTATCTAACCTTGCTCATACTTCTCTTGAAATGGCACACAATGTCTTGTGTGGGGCATGCAGTAGAAAAATAACCATGCTTAAGTAGGAGGAATACCAAAATTTGGTACTTTTACCTATTTGATATTCCCTCATTTATTTTATAATGTTTTTGGTTAGGAACTCCGCCTAGTCTAGTATCACAGAATTATGTGCCCTTAATACTGTATGCACCATTACCATCTAGCATGGGAGGACTATGGCATATATTGGAAGGCCAAGAAAAAACACCAACATGGAAAGGAATGGGTGCACTTCTTTCTTGAAGTCCCCCAATTGTCATGGTTTCTATATGTAATAGTTTGTTAATCTTCCTAGCACATTGGCTAGCCATTTATTAGGACCTTCATTTCTTAGAATCACCTTTTTTTCCTCCAAATCAATGATTTTTAGATGCCCCTATGGAAGCTCTTATACACAGATTTTCTTAATAACAACTGCCTGTCTAATGGTCTATGCATCTATGTAGAACAACCACTATAATTTCTCATTTTTGACTACACCTAAACAAGCCTCAAAGTTTTGAAATTGCATTGACCAACTCAAGGTAAGGATGCACTGGAATCAACATGAAGAGACTAAGATTGGCCCTCCATGTAGTAGCTCCTAGATTACTGAAAGGAAATTTTGCTACCTTGGATGTTGAGCCCTCATGAAAACCTCTCAATTTGGAATTAATCATGAGGTTGATATCAAAGAGATTTTAAAATGTGTTTGTTAGCCATATTGGAGGCTTTGGATTTTTCATTCTATGCTCTCAGCTATTTTGGCTTCACAGTTTACCTCCCCAAAGAAATAAAGTCATACTATTCAGATATTTAGATGTCTTCCTTGATCCTGATCTTGAGAATTATTCTAATAGTTTAGTGCTATAGGGACATAAAAAGATCAAGAGTGGGGTAGAAGAATAGCTCATCCCTATTTATAATGCTCATCAATGGAAGCTAAGGATATGTCTGACATGATTGTTAAAGATAATTTGCATGAAGCAAGGGAGATATTATCAAGGAAATATTACTTCTAATAGGTGGTTCTTGTTATTTGTTCTTGGTATGTAAACCATTGGTCAATGACATCAATGAGGAAGCAATTTGTGTTGGTTAGGCATGCAAAATTTAAAATGTACCCTTTTTCCTTAAGCACTTTCTACTATTGTTCTCTTGTTACTTGTCAGAGTGTGATTGGTTCTCATTAGATCATGCTCAAGATCTTACCTAATTCATCACTTATGACATATCTTCATCATCCCATAGAAAGTGTGCCCCTCACCACTGCTGTTGTGGAGGAACAAATAATATGTTTGATGAAGGTACTACTACCTCTATTGGTTTGCTAATTTTACTATTACCTATCATGGTGTTCTTGGTATGTGGTATTTTTGAATCTAGCATGGTCAAATCATGTGGATCCTATTGGACCAAAGGTTATCTCCTTGTATGTTACATTTTGATAATGTGCACTTTAGTTTATTTACAAAATGGCAACATTGAGGTGGAAGACACCTATTGGACATAGCTAGATTTTGACACCTAGCTGATTTTACATGCTATTGATGTACAAATGGTAGTGATAGGATTCCTTCAATTTTTTCTTATGGCGAGGGTTTGGGATTGAAGAACACAAGCTTATACTGAGAGGGGGGTGAACAGTATAGCGCCCACTTTTTACTTTCTTTCCAAACCAATATCAATTAGTGTCCTTAATTGCAATAACCAAATATAGCAAGTGTGCATTAATGACATAGATAGCAATAGTAAACAAGTGCACAAATCACCACACACAATTGAGACACAAGATTTAACGTGGTTCCCCCAATGTGGGGTACTCCACAAGATAATCTCCTTATAATATTTCACACAAAAATAAGGATCCTTATCCCAATACAAATGATTACTTTGATCTGCTCAAAGCTAGGCAATACACCGATCTGCTCAGGTAGGCAATCCACTGATCTGCTTCAGCAAGCTCACCAAGAACTTGCCCAAAACTGCTCTAGCAAGCTCACTAAGAACTTGCCCAAAATCTGCTTCAGTAAGCTCACCAAGAACTTGCTCAAAATATGCTCAGCAAGCTCACCAAGAACTTGCTCAAAATATGCTCAGCAAGCTCACTAAGAACTTGCTCAAAATATGCTTAACAAGCTCACCAAGAACTTGCTCAAAATCTGCTCAACAAGCTCACTAAGAACTTGCTCAAAATATTCTCAACAAGCTCACCAATAACTTGCTCAAAATATTCTCAACAAGCTCACCAAGAACTTGCTCAAATGTTGTCCCAAATCTATCCACAAATCTGTCCCAAAAGCCTTCTCAAAGGCTCAATCAATCATACACAAAAAATTCCACAAATCTATCCACAAATCTGTCCCAAAAGCCTTCTCAAAGGCTCAACCAATCATGCTCAAGTAGCACTCAAATCTCATCCACAAATATATGAAGGCAAGGCTCAATGATGAATTCAATAATGAATGGCAATGCACTCTACAATGGATGACAACAATGATCCACAATGATCTCAACTCAAATCAATCTCAACTCAACTCAAGTCAATATTAACTCAACTCAAATCTTATAGAAGCATAAAGAGAATTGTTAGAGACTCAATATGTTCTAATCTCAAAGCTCAATCTCAACCCAAATCAGAATTATAGAATTGTTTGTTTCATGGGACTTGAACAATCACCTCACACAATCACTTGACTAGGCTCAATCAACTCAACTCAACCAATCACCACAAGGGACAACTCTTTCTCACAAAACCCTAGTCCAAGCATGTATCAACCAACTCAAATGTTTCCAACAATGCTCAACCACAAATCTCACATAACAATGATACTCATGTTCTTTTCTAACTCAAGTTCTTTGCATAACCAATGGGCTTCAACAACTATGCTTATAAAACAAGGTTTAAACACAACTCTCAAACCAGAAAACCTTGAAGCATTCAACCAACCACTTTTGAAAAGGAAACCACAATCAATCCTTTTCTCTCCAATGATATTTCAGAAATCAACCACCATAAACAAAGTCAATGGAGAATATTGCTCATACCTTTTGATGCCTTATTGGATGTCCACTAAATCTGCCACACTCAACAAACTTCTTTTTCAACTTTCAACAAGGGTTAGAGATCATGATTAATATCACAACAATAATATCCAAATAACACCTTATCACTCCTACTCAATAAGATACAACATGTCCCCTCATGAAAGAATTAATCACCTTTGAAAAAGAACAAAACAACCTTCACTTTTGAAACCCTTTAAAAAAATAGAAATATCTCTTTACATACACCTTATTTCTCCCTCTAAGCAAGTTAATCAAATAGCCCTCGAAATAAGATTTCCAACGATATATAATATGATATACTTTCAAAAGGAGAAACACCAAAAATCTCTCTTTTTCTAAACATGCATCACAACCCTTATTCCTCCTAGGGCAACTTTAGGAAAAATAAAATATATTAAAAAAATTATTAACTTGCCTCTGTCCCTGACGGGATTCGATCTCGTGATGTCTCCTTGCTCAATTCTTTAACCACAACCAACCTACCATTGGGCCACATGCCCTCACGTGTCCAAAGGGACATGAACAAAAACTTATATCATAAACTTCTGCACCCTTCGAAAAACTTAACAACGCTTCGAGCGCTTCAACAAAGCAAATAACCATGGTGGGACTCGATCGTAGGACCTCCTGCGTAACACACAATGCATGAACCGCTAGGCCAAAGATGCCTATGCATCTTATTAAACTCGCATGAATGATTTTTCAATAGACCAAAGTCACACTTCTCTCTCTTTTCGCAATTCGTTCCCCAATCGAAGGCATTCAAAAAATAAGCGTTGGGGGTCTTATGAAGTCTAAGCTTTTGTTGGCATATATATATGCCTTTCCTCTTTCTTTAGACGTCGGCGCTATAAATTAATATAGCCTTTCCTCCTTTCTTTAGTCGGCGCTAAAATTAATATATTTAATTTTAAAATTTAAATTTAAAATTTTAAATAATTTAAAATTTAAACTAAATATTTAAAAATAAATATCTCCATCACCGGGGCACATTTTTCGATGAAACAAAAAGCCAATATAGGTTTTAAGAAAAACCCATTTCAAATATGCCATCCATGGTTTTAAATAAAACCTTTTATTTTTCCTGCCTTGGTTTTCACAAAAACCCTGTATATATCCATGCTCTCCAAAATATCATAAATGCTTATTTATGAAATGCTTTGGCCACCAAAACTCAATGTGATCCATGTGACATCAATGATCCATGTGACATCAATGACAACATAAAATAACTCAAATTGCCAACAATCTCCCCCTTTGTCATTGATGGCAACACCTCTAATGCAAAAACCACAATCACTGCAAAAACCATCTCTAAGAATCAAAGTTGCTCCCCCTGACTCAATACTCTCTATGGAGGCTGCTCCCCCTAACTCAATGCTCTCTTTGGAGGCTGCTCCCCCTAACTCAATGCTCTTCCCCTTACTCAAATCTCTCTCCCTTTGACATCAATGGCAAAAGGGACACCTATGGGGCTAAAAGATATGACTCTTAAGCTTAGCCCCCTCACCACCTTCTCTCTTGAGGTGATTAATTTTGGGGTGGGAGTACTTTTACTCCCATATTACATTGTTTCTTTCCTCTGTCAACTTCCTTCCATATTTTTTTGATATCCTTCTCTTGATGAATTACTTGATCTTCTTGTCTTGAACCTGTTTGACCTTCTTTTCTTGAACCTGTTTGACCTTCTTGTCTTGAACCTGTTTGGAATTGAGTCCTACACCATTTTGCAATATGTCCAAAGTTATTGCAATTAAAACACTTGATATTGTAGCCTTTGGATGGTGCCCATATCCTGAATTATTTCTTGAAATAATTTCTCCATATCCATTCCTTTCCTGAACCCTGTATTGTGAAGTTTTGTTTTCATGACCATTATGACCATGACTTCTGATTTGTGTAGCTCTAAAACCAAAACCATGTTGCTCATTTTATTTGCATTGAGAAGCTCTATGACCAATCCTATTGCATAAGAAGCAATGTCCCTAAAAACCATACCTTCTTCCTTTGAAGTTTCTTCTAGAAAAATCAAACTTCTTTGATCCATGGATCCTGCAGTGTATAGCCCTGTGTCCAAATCCATTACAAGAAAAACAATGTCCTTGAAAAGCCCTTTGTTCATGCCTTGGTTCCTCATACCTTTCTTGACCATTATCCTTATGATCATTTTCAACTTGTGCATTGCATCCTTGAACCTTCTTTGTAGTATCTAAATCCTCTTCCTTAGTTTCTTCCTTGCTTTCTTCTTCAAGTATTTCTTTTCCTTTTGAACTTGATTCACCTATCTCAAAACAAGATCCAAACTGAATATTTGGAGCCATAGGAACTTTGGAACTTTCTTCATAACACTTAGGTGCTTCCTTGCTTTCATCTTTTAGAACTTCCTTTCCTTTTGAGTGTGATTCCCCAAACCTGAAATATGAGACCTTTGGTGCTTTGGGACCTTCCTCTTCTTTCTCTTCATTGGCATCCATATTTATTGTCTCTGAAATACATGTTTCCTTCTTAGTGAAAATATCTTGACCTTTTGAGTCATGTGATGGATCAAACTTCTCAAGTATGGAACATCTCAATTCTTTTAGATTCTCCTTAACCTCTTGTAGTTGCTCATGGATATCATTGAAGTCTTCCTTTAGATCAACTGAGACATCTATCTTTCTTACAATGTTCTCTTGCTTAACTTCTTATGTTTGGAGTGAATGTTCTTCTTCTACTTATTTTATCCCATAGAAAAACCCTTCTTCATCTTCACTGTCACTAAGATCATTATAATCTTCTATAGCAAACAAACTTTCATGATTTCTTTGACCATGCCTATTTTCTTGATGGGTCATCTCATCTTCACTATCACTAAAGCCATTGCAATATCCTGATCTGTGATCTCTTTGACCACACACAAAGCATTGTTCTCTTTCACCCTCTATTCCTAGGAATAGATGTTCTTCCTTTTCATCATCTGACTTGTCTCTATCACTGTGATCTGAGCTATCACTTGCTTCTACAATGTAGAAAGTTTTCTTTGTCTTACGAAAACTTTTCTTCTTCTCATACTTGCTTTGCTTGTACTTGTTATCTTTGTCATGCTTATACTTTCCATATTCTTTTCTTTTGTGACCCTATTTTTCATCATCACTATTTTCTTCATGTGGACACTTGTGTGCATAGTGACCAAAATCACCACACTTGTAGCATTTGACTTTCTTCATATCCCTGTAATTTCTTAAGTCCTTTTTCTTTTTGATGAAGTTAGCTTCCTCATCATTATCTGAATCTCTATCTGTCTCTAGAACTTTCCCTTTATTTTTCTCTGAAGCCTTGAATGCAATCTCTTTTATTGGAACCTGATGCTTACTCACCCTCATCTCATAAGTTGTGAGAGTTCCTTGTAGTTCTTCCATTGTTAGCTTGTTGATATCCATTGTTTCTTCTATTGCTGAAACCTTTGCATCATACTTCATGGGAAGTGATCTCAAAACCTTTTGAGTAACTTTTGATTCTTTCATCTCAAATCCTAGGCCTCTCATGGTGTTAGTAATCTCATCAACTCGAAGTAAAAACTTTGCAATATCTTTAGAATCTTCCATTTTCAATTCCTCAAATATTTTTCTATGAGTTTGTAGTTTTGCCAACTTTACCTTTGAATCTCCTTCATAAGTATTCCACAACTTGGTCCACATTTCATTAGTTGAATTACATACCATGACCTTTGCAAAATCTATTTCACGTAGCCCACTCAAAATACAATTCATTGCCCTTGCATTGATCTCAACCAATTTCCTGATAGTCTTATCTACCTCGAGATCACCTTCAACCTTATACTCTTTTTCAACCATCTGCCATACCTCATATCCTTGTGATATCAAGTAGTTCTTCATTCTCATGCTCCAAAAAGCATAATTGTTACCATCAAATAGTGGAGCCTTATTTGTAGATAATCCATTCTATGAAGCCATCTGTGTTCTTGTAGAATCTACCCTCAAGTTGTTAGCCTTTTCGAAGGAACCCACTCTGATACCAATTGAAGAACACAAGCTTATACTTGAGAGGGGGTGAACAAGTATAGCACCCAATTTTTACTTTCTTTCCAAACCAATATCAATTAGTGTCCTTAATTACAATAACCAAATATAACAGTGTGCATTAATGACATAGATAGCAATAGTAAACAAGTGCACAAATCACCACACACAATTGAGACACAAGATTTAACGTGGTTCCCCCAATGTGGGGTACTCCACAAGATAATCTCCTTATAATATTTCACATAGAAATAAGGATCCTTATCCCAATACAAATGATTACTTTGATCTGCTCAAAGCTAGGCAATACATTGATCTGCTCAGGTAGGCAATCCATTGATATACTTTAGCAAGCTCACCAAGAACTTGCCCAAAACTGCTCTAGCAAGCTCACTAAGAACTTGCCCAAAACTGCTTCAACAAGCTCACCAAGAACTTGCTCAAAATCTGCTCAACAAGCTCACCAAGAACTTGCTCAAAATATTCTCAACAAGCTCACTAAGAACTTGCTCAAAATCTACTTAACAAGCTCACCAAGAACTTGCTCAAATCTACTCAACAAGCTCACTAAGAACTTGCTCAAAATATTCTCAACAAGCTCACCAAGAACTTGCTCAAAATATTCTCAACAAGCTCACCAAGAACTTGCTCAAATGCTGTCCCAAATATATCCACAAATCTGTCCCAAAAGCCTTCTCAAAGGCTCAATCAATCATACACAAAAACTGCCACAAATCTATCCACAAATCTATCCCAAAAGCCTTCTCAAAGGCTCAACCAATCATGCTCAAGTAGCACTCAAATCTCATCCACAAATATATGAAGGCAAGGCTCAATGATGAATTCAACAATGAATGGCAATGCACTCTACAATGGATGACAACAATGATCCACAATGATCTCAACTCAAATCAATCTCAACTCAACTCAAGTCAATCTTAACTCAACTCAAATATTATAGAAGCATAAAGAGAATTGTTAGAGACTCAATATGTTCTAATCTCAAAGCTCAATCTCAACCCAAATCAGAATTATAGAATTGTTTGTTTCATGGGACTTGAACAATCACCTCACACAATCACTTGACTAGGCTCAATCAACTCAACTCAACCAATCACCACAAGGGACAACTCTTTCTCACAAAACCCTAGTCCAAGCATGTATCAACCAACTCAAATGTTTCCAACAATGCTCAACCACAAATCTCACATAACAATGATACTCATGTTCTTTTCTAACTCAAGTTCTTTGCATAACCAATGGGCTTCAACAACTATGCTTATAAAACAAGGTTTAAACACAACTCTCAAACCAGAAAACCTTGAAGCATTCAACCAACCACTTTCGAAAAGGAAACCACAATCAATCCTTTTCTCTCCAATGATATTTCAGAAATCAACCACCATAAACAAAGTCAATGGAGAATATTGCTCATACCTTTTGATGCCTTATTGGATGTCCACTAAATCTGCCACACTCAACAAACTTCTTTTTCAACTTTTAACAAGGGTTAGAGATCATGATTAATATCACAACAATAATATCCAAATAACACCTTATCACTCCTACTCAATAAGATACAACATGTCCCCTCATGAAAGAATTAATCACCTTTGAAAAAGAACAAAACAACCTTCACTTTTGAAACCCTTTACAAAAATAGAAATATCTCTTTACATACACCTTATTTCTCCCTCTAAGCAAGTTAATCAAATAGCCCTCGAAATAAGCTTTCCAACGATATATAATATGATATACTTTCAAAAGGAGAAACACCAGAAATATCTCTTTTTCTAAACATGCATCACAACCCTTATTCCTCCTAGGGCAACTTTAGAAAAATAAAATATATTAAAAAATTATTAACTTGCCTCTGTCCCTGATGGGATTCGATCTCGTGATGTCTCCTTGCTCAGTGCTTTAACCACAACCAACCTGCCATTGGGCCACACGCCCTCACGTGTCCAAAGGGACACGAACAAAAACTTATATCATAAACTTTTGCACCCTTCGAAAAACTTAGCACTTCGAGCGCTTCAACAAAGCAAATAACCATGGCGGGACTCGATCGCAGGACCTCCTATGTAACACACCATGCACAAACCGCTAGGCCAAATATGCCTATGCATCTTATTAAACTCCATGAATGATTTTTCAATAGACCAAAGTCACACTTCTCTCTCTTTTCGCAATTCGTTCCCCAATCGAAGGCATTCAAAAAATAAGCGTTGGGGGTCTTATGAAGTCTAAGATTTTGTTGGCATATATATATGCCTTTCCTCTTTCTTTAGACATCGGCGCTATAAATTAATATAGCCTTTCCTCCTTTCTTTAGTCGGCGCTAAAATTAATATATTTAATTTTAAAATTTAAATTTAATTTTTAAAAAATTTAAAATTAAAAAAAAATATTTAAATTTTAAAAAATTAAAAAAAAATTAAATATCTCCATCACTGGGGCACCTTTTTTGACGAAACGAAAAGCCAACCTGGGTTTTAAGAAAAACCCATTTCAAATCTGCCATCCATGGTTTTAAATAAAACATTTTATTTTTCCTGCCTTGGTTTTCACAAAAACCCTGTATATATCCATGCTCTCCAAAATATCATAAATGCTTATTTATGAAATGCTTTGGCCACCAAAACTCAATGTGATCCCAATGATCCATGTGACATCAATGACAACATAAAATAACTCAAATTTCCAATAGGGACAACCCCACAACCTGATCATATCACATTTCTATACCAATCAATATTACCACTTTTCCTCTATGATGGGGTTTTTAATGAGTCCTATCACCTGACAGTTTTCCAAACTTCTGCCAACCATCCCATTGTTGGACTTTCAATATAGATTAAGAATCAACTAGCTTCCCATTACCTCACCAAAGTATGGTAGGTTTATAGGACCTGTTTGATGTTGAAGGTTACCCATTTCTTTGCCATACATTATAACCTACTTGGTAGCAAAATTCTAGGACTCATTTAGAGCTTGGTACTGACCCATTTTTTACCAGGTTAATAGAACCATTTTACTTACATGGAAAACTTGGTGCATGCATGGTGTGCTGGGCTAGATACCAATCATAATGGGTGCTAGTTTTTATTTTTCTAGCCCTAAGTATTCACAACATAAATTTTACAAAAAATATATGGGAACAAACAAAACAAAACCATATACATATGTACAATTATGTGATCAGTGGAGCTAGGCATAGTGCTTTAGATATTGGTCATTCATCAGAATCGAGAGTAGCCATCCTTCAAGATCACATAATTGGTAGGCATTCATATCATTACAACTTTAAATGAGGTATAGCCTTGACCACAAGGAATCAAATTTATCATGTGCACCTAGCTTTGCCTAGTTTGCATCCTATTTCAGGATAAGATCACCTTCAATGAATACCTTTGGTTCCACCTTATTGTCAAACCAATATTTTATAGTGCTATGGTGTTGGCATAAGTTGTTTTACACCTGTTTATGTTTTTCTTCTAGATGCATAAGCTCTTCCAACCTTTTCTCCATTGAAATAAAACCCTCCATTTCCATATCACTCATAAATTTGAGTTCCATAAGCTTTGGATTGATAGGGAGAACTACCTCCTTTTCATATACCACAATGTATGCTAATATTTTCAAGGATTTTTTTGGAGTTATCCTATCCACCCAATGTGCTTGATCAAGTAGGAGGTGCCAACTACTGGGGTTGTGCTCAATGCTCTGTTTTATAATTTTTAACAAATTTTTATTTGTGGACTCAACAAGACCATTTCCCTATGGGTAATAGTTTGAGTAAGCATTCCACTAGATGACGTATTTTCTAGCAAAGTCCATTGTTTTGGAACCTATGAAGGATGTACCATTGTCTAATACAATTATGGTAGGAATTTCAAACTTGGTGATTAATCTCTCCAAAAACTCAACAATTGTTTGCTGATCAACCTACTTGGTAGCTAAATATTCTATTTATTTGGTGAAATAATCCATCTCTATGAGAATATACTTGTGACTAGTTAATGAATTGGGATTGATTACACCAATAAAATCTAATTCCATTTATTTAAATGGTTCTTCTGTAGTTATTGGCTGTAGTGGTATAGCGGGATGCTTGCTCTTTCCAATGAATATTTGACACTTATCACATGTTCTAACCAATTTGAATACATTTGAAAAGATGGATGGCCAATAAAATCTTACCATCAAGACTTTAGCCACTGTAGTTTGTCTTGAATAATGTCCTCCTAAGAAATTGGTATGTAATTCCTCTAGGATCTTCTTGGCATTTTTAGAGATACACATATCAATAGCACCTCATAAAAATTCTTCTTGTAGAGAAAATTACTGAATAATACATATATTTTTTTTCTATAGTCTATACCTTCACCTTTGAGATGTTGTTAACCCTTCTGGGCACTTGTTAGAGTTGAATTAGTGTATTAATTGGGTAATCTAGGTTTCATATGACACATCCTATTCCTTTGGCTATGTTGGGCTTACTTCCTCCATGAAAAAATTAGTATCCAGTGCCACATATTCTGCCAACTACTGGCAGGGTTATGCATAGTGGCTATTTATCACCAAATTGGCTAAAATTAGGATTTTCAAAATTTGGAACTTGCTAATATTTGGGACCCTAGACCAATCAGCCAAAAATTTATAGGTGCAAATTTATTTTTGGGTCAATTCACCCCAATTTTATAATAATTTGACCATTTTAAGTTTAAATTTCCAACATTACCCCTAATAATAGTGAACCTTCTACATGTGTTTGGACACTATTCGTCTAGATAATGAAACTAATTCACCAATTTTTTATAAACATATTTTGGGGTCGACCCCTTACACATAACCCTGACTACTGGAAAAGTGCTCTTCCCCTTACCAACTTGGTCAACATGATATTGACATCATATTCCTAGATTTTTGTCATCCATATTGCTATTTTATCATCCAATTCCTCTTGTATCACAAAGTTCCTAACATTCAGGTGTACCATGTATACAATTATTTTGATTTGACACAAAATGATTGAATTTCTTCAAGTATTTCATGACTGCATATACCTATTTTAAATGAAATTGTATATTTATTCATGATCCTACAATGTTTGGATGAGGAAAGTTATGGGTCTCTCACTACCATCTTCCTCTTTTTGGGTGAGGAATACAACATAGCTTTGTTCTACTCCAAAAGAATACATAATGCAGTCCTTGGAGTAGTCTGTGTTTATGAGAACTAGAGATATTGCAATATCTTTCTTAATATTTCCAAAGGTATTCTTTCAAGCATTTGCCCACTTGAATTTCACATTATTTTTGAGCATCTCCATCATGGGCTTGACTATTTGGACAAATTCTAATACAAAATTTCACACAAAATTTATCTGCTTGAAAAATGATTGTAGCCCATTTTTGTTTAAAGGTAGAGGAAGGTCAAGGATTACTTTCACCCTATCCAGGTCAACCACCAGTCTAGCTTCAGATATAACATTCCCTAGGAGTTTTCCTTATTCTACAACAAAAATATATTTCTTTGGATTTAGGAAGATTCCAAACTCCCTACATTTTTTAAAAATCATCTTGAGGTGTTCTACATGATCCTAACTTTTGTGTGAAAAGATAAGTCATATCATCCAAATAAATGATAATTACTTTGTTCAAAAGTTCACCAAAATCTAGGTCCATAGCTCTTTGAAAAGTAGCATCAACATTGAACAACCCAAATGGCATTCGTTGGTAAGAAAAGGTACCCCACTTGGTGGTGAATGCTATTTTGTGTTTATCTTCATCTTAGACCCAAACCTGATTGAATCTAGATAATCCATCCAACAATAAAAATTGCTTTGCTCCAGCCACCATATGTAGTATTTGATCAATTTGGGGAAGAGGGTAAAGATATTTTAATGAGTATTTTTTTAGATTCTAGAAATCAATATAGAGCCAAATATCTTCATTTTTTTTCTTACTGGCTCCAGGTTGGCCACCCAAGTAGAGTGCTTAATAGGGTAGATAATTTTAGCATTTAACAACTTTAGAAGCTAATATTTCGTTAGGGCTTCTATTTTTGGGTTAACCAACCTCTACTTCTGCTTGAAAGGCTTTGAATCTCATTATAACTCAATCATGTGTTGAATGGTGTCCTTGCCATACACCTTGAGTTCATTATAAGTCTAGGATATGATATCATTAAAATTTCCACAAAGTTCCTGAATTTGACCAACTTCTTCAAAATATTTTACCCCTATTTTTAGTCTTTTTTTAGTGCAATTTCAACCTCATTGCATCCTATGGTATCAAATTTCATCATATGGCCTACCGATCTATCATTGTTATCAAATAAAATTTCAAGGGTTATCATAACCTTTGGTATATGGTTATTTTTTAACTGGATGAGCTCTTCTTCTCCCTCTTCATCCTCATATTCCTATAATTTATCAATTGAGCAATTCACTTCATTTATTAAGAAGTCTACTATCTACCCATATCTCTCAAATACTTGCCAAAAGATGTCCTTGTCTAGAACAGAGGGTTTATACACCAATATTAGTATCCTAGCCTTGTATATGGCATTTGACACTAGGTAATAATTGGCCTCTATTGATGCCAGTATATCAGCATGGGTATTCTACTCCCTTGGAATTGCCTTGATGTTCAGAGCTTTAAATATATCTAAAAAATCCCATACTTTATTCCTGTAAGCTTTGAGATAGTATTTCTTACTTACACATTTCTTAGTGATCTAACTTATCACCAACTTAGAGTCTTTGAATATTTGTAGCTGCTTGACACCAAGTCTCTCAGTATTTTTTAAGACCAAACACAGTGCTTCATATTCTGCTACATTATTTATGCAGCTCCATGTTATTTTGTATGAAAAATCTTCTCAATTATTATGGATGAGATCAAGACTATACTAGCTCCAACACCATTTTTGCATCTCACTCCATTGAAATAGAGCTTCCAAATCTGATTAGGCATAGGGGTTGGTTCCTCCTAAATAATTGGTTTCTTTGTTTCTAGATTTTCAATGGCATAGGCACCCATTTCCATTTTGATCATGGCATTGAAATACTTCAGTGATAAGTGTTCCTCTATCTGCAGCTCCTCCAATACTTATTCCATCAAATCAGCCTCTTCGATCACTATACTTACTATATCAACTTGTTGGCTCCCTTTCTCAAATATCTCTATACAAAAAGATGAAGGTTTTTATAAATATATTTTGACTCTTCTACCTTTGTGGAGTATTTCTATAAGAGTAGTCAAGGGAAAGATATCCACCCAAATTAGTAGTAAAATATCTTGAGAGACACATTCTAAAATAAGGCTCTAGGTATACTACCACAATATCTTGGATGATAGTAACTTGAGGTAGCTATTGTAACACCATAGGGATATCCTTGATCACCCCCATGATTTTCACTGGAGTTCCATCTAATTGCAAAATTCCAAGGTAGTTTCTAGTATATTCCATACCCATAATATCACATGCCGCTTTGGGCATAATGGTAGTAGCAACCCCTAAATCAATCATGCAATTATGAACTATCCACCCCTCATTTTATAAGGATAGATAGAATGGGGATGGTATATTATTTCTTGCTCCAAATATGAGGTTACCTTGATATAGATCCATATTTTTTAGTCTTTGATTTGACTCTTGATTAGCTTGAGGGAGGCTTGGAGCAAATCAATTTGCCTAGGAATGAGCATAATATCACACATGGTGGATTTTGAAGGTGTTTTCTTCATTTCTTCAACAATATTGAAGGTAGGAATATTATATAGCCTCTCCCCATCTCTTGGAAATTACGTGTACTTTATTTGATATTCATGAGTTGCTTCAATACACTGGTGTTTGGTCAGGGAAGGTTATCTCAACTTATCTCTAGCTTCTTCCTACATCTTATCCCTCCTTGGATGGGTTTTAATTTGTTTAACCTCCTTCATTTGCTACTGTGGTGTCTTGTGGTTAGAGATTTTTTTGGAGCTTCCCTCCTTAGCCTCATCCTTGTATTCAATATCCATAAGGATTTTTAAATGCTTCAACTAATCAGGGTTTACTTGTAAAGGTTTATTTCCTAACCTTTTCAAAATAGAAACATGTTCAATAGATAGCATCATGAAGTTGTAAACAACCTATTTGATCATATTGAAGTGCCCTTTTTGGGTTATTTTTACCTTACCAATAGCTACTTTCTGTATATAATTCTAGTGCATCATACAAGTACTTTTCCCATGAGGATCATTGCACGTGGAACACCAATAGTCATATTCAAGTGCAAATATTGAAGCTTCTCCTTCTGCATTTGTGAAGACTATGTTAGATTTTTTAGGAGGCTTGCTATTAGAGATAGCTTGGCCCCTAGCTATATAGAGGAATATTCTAGGTTGGAAATTCCTTTTAGCTTCTCTCCTCTTCATTAAGGTGACTTCATTGGTCAGATTTTCATTGTAGTTTGCATTTCTTGGATAAGAGCAGCTTGTGGGTTAGGGGTTGATAGTTCTAGAATTTTGGAAGGAGCAGACAACATTGGAAGAGTGGAGAGAGTTGGAAAGGATTGCACCACATGAGGACTAGGACATGGAGGGAAGTTTATGGGGGGTATTCCAATCTAATAAGTGGTGCTAGTACAAAATGACTTTGGTTGATGTTGGGGAAAATAAGGGAAGATGAGTATAACAATCTTAGGAGGCAATTTGCCTATAGCAATAAGATCCCTTTATACCTTTGTAACCTCATAGAATATTTAGATAAAGGTATAAAAATTTGATTGTATTATTAAAAACCCCAAATACAAGCTAAAAACTCTTATATAATAGTATACAATCTACTCATTAGTTGATCAAAGCCCCTCAAGCACTCTCCTCTAGGTGCGATTGAATCTAATGTTGAAGTACACTATTTCTTATTTTGGGTGTCTTTGTATTAATATGAACTAGATGAGTAGGGAGAAAGGATTTGCTTGCTCATTAAATTATTCTACAAGCTTGTCATCCAAGTTAGCCCAAGAAGCAATAGTCCCATTGGTTAGAGTTTTTTACCAATATAGCATTTTACCTCTTAGGGAGATAGCCAATAATCTAATCATCACGTCTTTCTCCTGAATGTTATGAATAACAACTAGTGATGCAACATATTTATAGTGCTAAAATGCAGTATTTCGAGTGCCATCATATGTTGGTAAAGCCTTCAAATCCACCTAAGGAATTGGGTTTTGATTTACAATATTAAGGGGACCATTATTATTCCAATGGGGAAAGTTTTGGTTTTGATTTTGGGCCATCATTATTTAGAGAACAATGAGGAATTCAGGTGTGAGGTTGATAATATCTTACTCTTCTATGCAATATGATAATAGGGTTGATTCAAAGGATAGGATATGGCGTATTCTAAGACTTCCTAGATGCAACTCTAGAAATTCTATGGGTTCCTCTCATATTTTGGCTTCTTGTCTTGTGATCATGAAAATGAAAATAGGGTAGCCTTTTTATGGCTTACTAGGTTTATGCTTTTGTAGAGTTGTCAAGTGATTTAAGCTAATTGTGGGTAAAGTAGAGTATCACCAAAACTTTGATTCATCCAAAGTATGGGACCAGGTCCCACTGAGCATACTAAAAACTATTGGTCTTAAAATTTGCTTAATGGAAGGGATTGTGCACCAAAAGATCTCAACCAAATTTGAATGGCTTGATCATCGAGAGGCTTTTAGCTCAATATCTAGAGAAGGTTGATTCATTATGAAGCCCTAACTAACTACCTTCTAAATATGTGGGAAAAGGTTGCTAAAAGAAAATAAATGAAGTTGAAGCTAGAACTTGAAGGGGTGCAAATTTATCTGCATCGAAATACATGCATTAAAATTGAATTATTACAAGAAACTCAAGTAAGACACCTAAAAAACTAGCCAATTTGTTCTCACTTAACATTAATTGCATGTATTTTCTAGTAAATTCTAGAATCATATAATCAAGAGCATATAATCTAGATTGCAGAATTAAAACCAAATCATTCAATAGATTTTAATAGAAATAAACAAACACTCATTCATACATAAATGAGACAATATGGAGGCCAAACAATGATCCAATTGTATTCCTTGCAATATCAAAAGCTTTACATACATTTGTAATAACTAAAGAGCCAACCATTTTAATGCCTTACAATCTAACATATTTATTCTCTACAAGGAATTTTGTTACAAGAGGTCATGATACCCAATAGTGAAATGTATCTGTGTTAGATAGTGGCTAGACTATATCTCCCGTATCCTTGTAATCCTAACCAAATACTCATGTGGTATGAGAGTGGGATTTATTTCCTGCACTTGGTTCATCCATCCTTCCAATGCATCTATAGATTTTGTTGTTCATGATGCCTACGCATGCCTAAAGCTAGTGGGCTATCATAGTCACTTGTGTAGCCTGCCTTAAGTTGTTGATCGTATCTGACACATTAGAATATCATCTACTACTTGTTAGATGCATGCTGGATTTTGCTTGCTACACTCATGAACTACCTTCATGTTTAAGCTAAGTGTTTTCCGTCCATTGGATTACTCTACATACCTTGGTAAAAGAGGATGATTTCAACATTGTCAATATTTTGAGATTCCTTGCTAAAATTTGATTCTCCTCTTCTACCATGGTGGGATTTTGGGGTCTACATGGATATTTGCTACCACCCATATATCCATCGAATGCTACCTCTTCTTTCCTTATGGTGGGGTTTCAAGACATCCTTGAACTGGTAGTATCTTGATTCCCTGCCAGTATTCCTTAGGGTGGGTGTTTTGGGTTCCTTAAAAATCTAAATTCATATTGCTTTTACACCAACCTTAGCACATATTCATATTTGGTTTCTATCATAGCAATTTTTTAGGACCAATCCGACATACAATGGTTGCCTATTTTCTTGCCCGCCTCAACACTTAGCCAATTTCTAGGATTTTTTACAGTAGGAATTTGGGATATACTAAGAGTTTGCTAGCTTTCCATTTTTTTGCCAAGTTATAGCTGGTTTTTGGGTCCAGTCTAGGGCCAAAGGTTGCTCATTCTTTTGTCCACCTCAAAACTTAGATAATTTCTTGGGTTCTTTGTGATAGACTTTTAAGTCATTCGAAGAGTGGTGGCTGCCCATTATTTTGCCAAATATTTATTCTCTTTCCTCTATGGTAGCATTTTGGGACTTGCCTAAGGCCCGACATGAGCCTATTTTATCACCCACCTAGATACCTGACTTATTTTGAGGATTTTGGTCATTACTTTGGTGCAGGGAAGAAATGAGTGTGGGAAAAGCTACCCATAATAAAGAGATAAAATATTAATGTAACAAAGATAATATGAAACAACTAATATGTATATATCAAGGCTAATAATATATCAAATAACATTCATTAATAAGCAACAATTATGAATGTAATAGCCTGAATCATACAATATAACAAGACTTACAATATTAGTTGCTCAAATGTATGCAAAATTTATTACTCCTCTTACAAATGTATCATAAAACTCTATTACAAGATAATCACAATGCTCTATATGCTTGCTATCTCTTTCTTTGATTTCTATATGTTCTATGCTTATCTATGGAGTAATATATAGCCATTGTAGGATGACTCTTTGGTTACTTGACTCTTCCTTTTCTTATTCCAAGTCTCATAACTCTTGGTTTCTCCACTTGACACTTGCATACACATGACTCTATCTTGTATGTACACTTGGAAATGAATTTTCACATAACACTTCCTAATCTAAGAACATATGTGCACACTTACATACGGGACACTTGTGCACATTTACACATGTAACACTTGCACACTTATTTACATGATAGTGTTTCTTGCATATTATTAAATTACATAAAAGATTTACTTACACTCTAATATAAGATAAAACCCTAATCTAATATTTACAAGGATGTACCAAGGAGGTACATTGACATGTACCAAATAATATAATATTCTCCAACACCCCATTGTATTAAATTATTTTGTTATTGAAGACTTTAATCTTCAATCAAGGTCTTTGTCCTTCATGTGACTTTGCTATGGATTTGATCTTGGTTTGGTTCTTATTTTTTCTTGTATATGATCATAGGACCTGTGCTTTCTCTATTATCCTTTTGCTTTATTTAGTATATTACCTTTTTGTATTCTAATAAAATGAATAATTTGTATTTTTCAAACTTTGTAATAAAAATTCATCTTCATTGTTTATAATTTTTTCTAAAAGAGCTATAACTTCATTCTCTTTGGTAGTTTCTTATAACTCCTAAATTTCTTGAATTTCTTGAGCTAGATGACCTCTTTGATTTTCCTTTCTATATTGCAATTGAGGTTGACTATATTGATACTGAGAAGGATACTGCCATTGAATATGTTGTTGTTGTGGATTATATTGAGTTTGATATTGTCTTTGCTATGTTGACCTATTTGTTTGACCACTTTGATTCATCTATTTTCCTTGAGACTGATTTCGTGGATTATATTTACAAGAATTTGTGCTATGTCCCCTAATTTTACATACTTGAAAATATCTATTATTCCATTTGTATTGATCTCTAGAAATTTAATCAATATTGCCTTGCAAATTATCTTTTGTCACTAAAGCATTGTTAGTCATTTCATCCTTGACTAAAATTTTCACTTCATACTCTTGTAGAATATTGACTAACTCATCAAATGAAGTATTTTTGCCTAGAATTTGCAAATATGTAACTAGATGTTTATAATTTTTTGGAAGAGCTTTCAAAATCACTTAAACAAAAAATTTGTCCTCTACTTTTTTCTCCCAAAGATAATATTTTTGCTTTTATAGTTTCTACCTTCCTAAGAAAGAGTTCAATACTTTCACCATTGTTGAATTCTAAAGAATATAACTGAGATTGAAGATTCAAAATAGTAGCATTTTTTTCCCTTCAAATATTTTGGTTAAAGTATTCCAAGATTATGTAGAGGTTTATGTTGTATTTATGTAAGGTTGTATTTCATCAGTAATTACAAAAGTTATTATCATAAGTGTTTTTGCTTCTCCATATTCATATTTTTGAATTTCTCTAACATATTTATTAGGTTTTATATTTTCTAAAGAGACTATATCCCAAAGTTTTTTAATAATTAAGATAGATTTTACTTTATTTTTCCATGAGGTATAATTTTATCCTTTTAGAAGTTGAGACTCAAAAATAAAGAATTTGTTGCCTGACATTGTAGTACTCATATGACCTTTGAAGTAGTCTACCTTATTACTCCCTACATTTTAAATGAATTTAAGGTTTCTAAATTTACAACCTAAGAAGTAGAACTCCTTGTCTTCCTAATATTTAGAAACTATGAAGAAATACAAGTTTTTGGAAATTTGATATTGGCTTCCTTTTCACTCCAAAATAATTTATTTGCAAATATTTTATAAAATTAATTAAATTTCAAATTTAACAATAATAAACTATACCTTACTACTCCATATTGATAACAAAGTATATACAAAAAATAATTGCTCCAAACTCAAATAAAATTGATTAATTATTACAAACTCAACTAATCCTTCCAATCAACCTTTATAAAAGATTAAATATTAAATATAAAATATTAAATTCAAAACCTTATCACTCCTTATGTGCCTTTTTGAAAAACTCTAAAATTTGAAAAATACCTTCAAGATGCAAGCACTCGAACGTTTCACCTGCACTTGAATTGATTTGAGAATACCCCTTTGCACTCATGTGCATGATCTTTGTAAGTGTTCTATGCTTTCAACCTTGAATCATTTCACTTCATATTATACCTTTGGTTGGACATTTTGCTTTCTTCCCTTCAAGACATCATAGACACATTGTATTATTCTATCTAAGAACTTAGCATTATGCTCTTCAAAATGTTATATGAAAGTGTTACACTAATATGCATTATGTTACTTTGGTTGTAGAATAATTGCAATTGTTACTTTAATATCCTTTTTTGACCTTTCAATATTCCTTTGAAATTTTTCTTATTGTTCCTTTGATTCCCTTCTAGCTAGATATTTGATGTTACAATGAGCTTTATCACGTAGATTATTCTTTGGCTCTTCTATGACTATTGGCATTCAATTTTCTTCCTTGTGCTTTTACCTCTTTGTTGGTGCTTCACTTCCCTATGCCTTTGCCTCTTCATTGGTTCTTCTCTCTTTTGTGCATTCAAATTTTTATTGGAAATTTTCTATGTGATGACACGTAGGTTTCTCTTAGAATGCACTATGCTCCTTGTTGGTGTTATGGTTCTTTCTACTTGTTCTTTCCTACATAGCTTCCTCTTAGAATGCACTAGACTCTTCATTGGCATTTTAGGCTCTATCTGCTTGTAGCTTCCTCTTGGAATTAAATAGGCTCTTATTATTTTATAAAGGTATATATTTACTTCTATTTTGGTTGTAGGTTCAATTATACTACATATTCTCTTCTGGTTGTAGATCCAGATGTTCCTAGGTGCTTGGCATTCACTGCTTAAAGATTCCTTTTGCACCTCAAACTTAAGAACTTTAATAATAATTATTTATTTATCTAACATCTACATACTACCACAAATGTAGACTTATAAATTTCCTTTAATGTATATGCATTCAAAATCCTCATTCTATAATTTTCCAGATAGTTATCACTTAGCATTCTGCCATCTTCATTCTTTATACTGCCTTGCTTTGATGATAAATCTTGTGTACTTATGAATCTTATCTAGAGACTTCCTTTGTAACTCTTCTTATTCAAATATTCATTCCTTTATGATATCCTCCAACTCATTCTATTTTCCTTAAAGGATCTATTTATTTAATATTAGCCTCTTTCTTCTCAAGTATTCTTTCTCTGGTTCTATGAGCCTTTCTTCTCGATTCTTCTTTCTCTGGTTCTATGTGCCTTTCTTCTCAAGTATTCTTTCTTTGGTTCTATTTGCTTCTAAAATTCTTTCTCTGCTTACATTTTCTTATCTTGAGTCTTTCATATACCTTTGTTCAAGCCTCATTTCTCTTTTTCTTTACTAATAAGGACTACACATTCTCATAATGGACCTCTTTCTTTGAAGGGTCTCAAATCTCTAATATTGGCATCTTCTTGGACCAACACCAAGGTCAATAGGACCTAAATCACTAAGAATTTTAAAAAGGACTAATTCTTCAAGATATAAAACAATCTCATAGACCACCTTCTATTATGAATATATTTCTAGAATAGGTAAACTCGATCTATCTTGTCAAGGTCAATATATTAATGACCTAAAACTATAATATTATACAACTCAAATCAATGTATATATTCTATTGCACTTGAAGATGAAATTATTCTCTATCTATTGTAGGAAGATTCTCATACTTCTAATAAAAAATCAGTGTTGCAACAAAGTCTTAGGTTGCTTCAACCTGAATCTTCTTTGTCAAGGTGACTATAAAATTTCCTGATGCTCCAAACAAAAATATTGATTGTACCTTATTCAATTTTCTTCTAAGTGTTGATAGAAACCAGTTGTTAGGAATTTTTCTATGTCCCTAATATACTTATGAATGTAAGGATGGTTATTTATTGAATGACCAACTTTCTCTTGAGTCGGTTCTACCTTAGTCCTAGTATGCAAATACTCAAATCTATGTTAGGGTTGGATATTTCCTTGAATAATCAATTATATTCAAGTTGATTCACCTTTAAATATGAGTCCTAGTCTTCACTAGTTATCCTTCAACCTAGTGGAATGACTCTATAGTTGAGTCTTAGTATTCACTATTTATCCTTCAATCTGGTGGAAAGACCATAGTTTTCTCTTCAATTTCTCAAATTCTATTGCTAAGTCCTAGTCTTCACTAGTTGTTCCTGCAACTATGGAAAGACTCTAGCCTTATGCTTTCTTCAAAATTTTAATAGAGTCTAGATCTAACTCCATTTAAAGTAGATAGACTCTAACCAATTTTATCATATTAGATACAAATTGATTTTGAAGCTAAACAAATCCTATACAAGAAACTTCTTGCTATAAATTTGATACCACTATTGGATTTTGAAGCCTTAATATTAATCTCAATTCACAAGATAACTATTTATAGGATAAGATATAGATAGTCAAAATAAAATGAGATAAAATATTAATGTAAAAAAGATAATATGAGATAACTAATATGTATATATCAAGGCTAATAATATTGTAGACACCAAAAACTGGTCATCCAAAATGCCACCATTTTCCACCCCACATCAAATCCTACATAATAATTTATATGCCAAAGTTTAAAATTAGGTACATAAAATCTTGCACAATATCCTATTTTCTAGATTTATTAAATCTGGAAAATCAGCCTAGGATACCATGCCTACCCATTAGACATGTGTCCTAGCTACCTCACTACCCCACCTTGCCACATCTCATACACCATTTTTCTCTTTGTACCTTCACATGGTGTAACCCTCCACATAACAATCCACTTGCATCCATCTCATACCAGTTAAGTGAGACACCCTGGGTGACTTGCTCTAACTACCTCCTCCATTTGGCAGCCCAAAATTACCATTTGGCAACCCTATATTTCCACCTCTCATTTTCCTCCAAAATACTAAGGAGCCTATAAAGGTACCTTCACACCACCAAATCAAGGAGGTTGAGCATTAGTACTGCCAGGATACCAGTTTAGGATTAGAGCTCTACACACATCCCAAGGAGAATCAAGATCCAAAGCCTAGGGGTACATTTTTGAGGAAATCTACCATTCATACAAAATTGCACATCTATGGTTTCATATTTGGAACCACACCTACACGGGTTGTCCACTGCCCATGCATAGTTTTCTAGTCACCACCGTGCACTTATGGTTTCTCAAAATAAAAATATCATGATAACATGGATTGGTAACCTTTGATTTTAGCAAGGCATCTTTAGAAATTGTTGTTATATCTTTCACATTGCATTTTATGATTTTGAAGCTAGGTTTTATTGTATTACTTTCTATATTGATCAATAGGTGCTACTGACTCTTTGCTTTGTTATGATATATGTGTAGGAGACAGGTGCTTGGAAAGATACTAAAGCTGGAGTTGTCCCTACATCGAATAGTAGAAGCCCACTCACCCTTTGGAGATGTAGCAAAAGGGTGAAGAACACACCATAATTTTATGGAGAGCTTGGAAGACCCCTACTTTTTTATCTCATATCAAAGCATTGTAATCAAAAGAGAGAAATTGTAACATTTCCCCCAATACATTTGGGGCAATTAAAAAATATTGTAAAAAGTATATCAATATCAATACAAAGAATTATTTTTGGTAATATTATCTCTTTTTTTGTGTTTATTTTATTAGTGTTCAGTTATTTTTCTAAAAAAATAGTGATCACGATGGGGACCCCTAAGGGTCCTATCTGATCTGTGTTCTCTATGATTTTTAGGTTTTGGGATTTAGAAGTGCATGAAGATTTGATATTAGATCAAAAAATATGAGACCTATTTCTTTTTGGACCCATTACTGCAAAACCATGCACGTACAATTTTGAACCCGAGGAACTGCACACCTGCGATGGAGTACTTGATGAACTATGCATAGGCGGTGCAAATTTAAAGAATCACAAACTGGTAGTAGATCACCTATCAAAATGTGTGCGGGTAGTTTTGGTACTGTAGAACCATAGATATACAATGGAATCAGACTAGAAGGAGTAGTGAAAGGATCATAGGTTTGTATTCTTGTTCCATTTTGCTTCTGTGCACCTATGATTGGGATCTCCCAAATACTTGTGTGTGCTTGGTAAACCATGCAAACGTGGTTGATCATAACCAATCACTCACCTACGGTTTGGTATTGAATATCAAAACTTCACCAGATCTCACCTGAAATTAACCATATTATCCCTGATCTAATTTTGTTTGCTACCTTTGTTTCCTATTTTTTACATTAGGTATAAAAAGTAGAATTGCATTATAGCTTGCATTTCACAATAGTCTAAACAAACCTCACACACTCACATAAATGTTGGTAATGACTAGATTTCATCACTGCTAGGTTGGATTTAATCACCAACCACCAACATATTATTACCAAATTGTGGCCAAATATGACTCCAAGAACTTTCATAATCATGGAAAATAGTAGACACTCCTCTTCGGAGGTTGTATCTCTACCCATGGATTACTGGGTGAGGATCGGTAGGACCTATGCTCCCTAACTAGATATGGGTTTCATATCTATATTTTGGTGGGTATGGATTTTTGGACTTCATCACCAGGCTTAGTCACTGTGAATATATAGGTGAAATCCTAGATTCATCTTAGGGAAAAATATTTTGCACATCATTTTTATTTTTTATCAAAAACCTTCAAAACTCCAAAAAAATCAAAAACTTTCAAAAATTAAAAAAAAAAACAAAATTAAACTTTGTGTGAACTGTTGAAATGCGAACTATATTTCATTATGGAAGCAGCATTTAAATAATACATTGGCAGCTGAAAATAAACCCGGAGGTTGTGGAACCACCCAAGGTAAAAATAGGGATTGTTATAGAAAAAAACAATACGCCTAAAATGAAAACTAAATAATGAAATAAATAAGATATCACTAAGATATGCTAACATCCCCCCTTATTACATTATTTATGTAATTGAAGAACTACTAATATCCCCCCTGATTACATTAGTTGGTAATACAAAGAGAGCTGCGAAACAATTCAAATTTGACACGTGCAAGTGCCTTAGTGAAAATGTCTGCAACTTGAGCATTGGTGGGAATGTGCTGAAGTTGAATTCAATGCCTTGGAACTTTGTATCGAATGAAGTGACATTGTGTGTCAATGTGCTTGGTTCTTTCATGATGTACTGAATTCTTGACAAGATTCAAAACACCCATGTTGTCGCAGAACAAGTGTATTGGAGATTTTTATGGAAGACCCATACTTATGAGGATGCGATGCAACCATATCACTTCGCACATAGCTTCACATGTGGCACGATATTATGCCTCTGTTGATGAAATAGCAACCACCTGTTGCTTCTTGCTGTGCCAAGAGATAGGGCCAAATCCAAGATGAAATAAATATCCTAAAGTTGATTTACAGTCATCATATGATCCGACATAGTTGGAGTTCATGTATCCCTGTAAGAAGAATTTATTGTTCCTCTTATATTCTAGGCCATATTCCATTGTGCCACAGACATAGTGAAGAACGTGCTTTGCTGCTTTCCAGTGTGTAGTCTTAGGCTCCTACATGAACCTCAAAATATAGTTGACAACAAATACGATATCTGGCCTAGTGTTGGTCAGATATATGAGACTCCTAATCAATTGGTGATAGAGAGTACCATCTAACTAAGGTGAATCATCATATCACGATAACTGAATTCCTATTTCCATAAGAGTAGGCATTGGCTTGCAATCAGTCATGTGATATTTTTCCAATAGGGTCTTGGCATATTTTTTCTGAGACACTTTGATGGAGTGCTCCTTCTGGCTGACTTCCAGACCAAGAAAATAATGGAGAAGTCCGAGATCCGACATCTCAAAATATTGACACAAGTATCTTTTGACAAGTAGAAATCATTGTTTTTGAACTCCTTGTAATGAGCAGATCATCAACATAGAGTACAAGCAACACTATTTCAGAACCCTATTTCTTAAAATAGAGGTTTGCATCCGACGAACATCTCTTAAAACCATGTCGTAAAAGGTGATGATCCATTTTTATATACCAAGCCTGAGGGGCTTGTTTCAAAACATATAAGGATTTTACCAATCTGTAAACTTTTTGCTGTTGGCCTTCCACTTCAATTCCTTCCGATTGAGTCATGTAGAATTCTTCTTGGAGATCATCATTTAGAAAAGCACTCTTGACATCCATTTGGTGTACTTTCCACCCATATTGCACTACCATAGCATAAAGAACTCAAATGGTTGTCATCCGAGCAGTAGGTGCAAAAGTTTCCTCATAGTCAATGCCTTCTCTTTGAGCATAGCCCTTTGCAACAAGTTGGGACTTATGCTTATCTATTGTATCATCTGCCTTATACTTCACTTTATACACCCATTTGCAGCCTATGGGCTTCTTTCCGTATGGCAGATCGACAAGCTTCCAAGTTTTGTTTTTCATCAGACTTATACTCTGCATCCATAGCAGCATTCCACTGAGGCTCACCAAGAGCAACTTGCACTGATGCGGGTTCAATATCGTCTATGGAAGACATAAATACCCCAGTAATCGTCAATATCCATATCTTCTCGTATCTCTCTCTGGATCTACAGAAAGTTCCTCAAAAGATTGACACAGCTCATCAACCCCAGTATTCTCTATTGCAGCTTTCTCCTGTTGAGCCATGCTGCAAGTACGAGGCCTATCCAATGTCAAATTTGGTGGAGTGGATAGCTTAGAGTATTTGATTGTATTTGTATACCACTTTGGATTCTTATTATGAGGTGTTGAAGAAGATGAAGATGGACCTCCAACTTTTGAGGAAGGAGATTTATCAACTTTAGGTTCCACAAGGTCTAGGTATACATCTGATGTGGGTTCTGATGTGAAAGCCTCATCAAAAACTACATCTCTACTGATGTGTATCTTCTTGGTTAAGGGATAAATCAAACGATAACCCTTAGAGTGCTCATCATACCCAAGAAGAATACACTTCAATGTCTTCTCATCTAGCTTCTTCCTTTTCTCTTTTGGTATGTGCATGAAAGCTTTACATCCAAAAATGCATAGATGAGAAATGGAGGGTTTCCTACCACTCCATGCTTCTTGTGGAGTCATTCCTTGTAGAGCCTTTGTGGGTGCCCTATTCAACAAATATATTGTTGTGGTGACAGCTTCTGCCCAATATAGTTGCTCAATACTAGCTCCTGTGAGCATGCAACGAACCATTTCCATTATGGAACGATTCCTCCTTTCAAAAACTCCATTTTGATGAGGAGTATATGCAGTAGTTAACTGTTGTGTGATCCCATTTTCTTTCAAGAACTCAAAGAATTATTTAGTTGTGAACTCCCCCCCTCGATTTGAGTGAAGGATCTTTATAGAAGTCCCTGACTCCTTTTCAACAGATTTCTTGAATTGCTGAAAGAAGCCAAATGCTTCAGATTTCAGTTGAAGAAAGAATACCCACATATTTCATGAGTAATCATCTACGAATAACTAAAAATTCCTCTTACCCCCATAACTATTGGGAGTGAAGGGACTGCACAGATCGGTGTAAATCAACTCTAGAGGTTTCTTTGCTCTTGTAGAGCTCCTTTCAAAAGGTACTCTATGCTGCTTTCCTACCAAGCAGTCAGAGCAAACTGGTAAAGTGGTAGAAATGGGAGGAAGACCTTTTACCATTTCATACTTACTTAACTCAAGTAAGTAACCAGAACTCAAATGTCCATATCTCTTATGCCATAGGGAAGTTGCCTCCTTTGTAGAGACTATCATGGCAACATGTGGAGTAGAGATAGCATCTAAGGCAAATAAGCCATGCTTATATTAAGCAGTGGCAATGTTATTACCCCTCATGGTAATAGAACAACACTTCTTGCCTCCCTCAACACTAAAATGCACAACCATATCTTTGTCCTGAATCTGTGTGACTAACAATAATTTTTTTGCCAATCCTGGAACATAGAGAACTTTGTCAATATGACACTTGCCATCAGGAAGAGTGACTAAAACAGTACCTTCTCCCTAAAACTTGTAGGTTTTATCATCAGCAATAGTGACAGGTTTACCCTCTTTGGCCTCAAAAGACTCAAACCATGATTTGTCACCAGTCATATGCTTACTGGCTCCAAAATCAACATACCAGATAGGATCCCTCTGCTTGGACACTGTGGTAGTCATGAGAACTTTGTGGGGTCTCTCAAAATCCATGTTAGATTCTTCAACAAAAACATTCACTTGTTGTTTGTTCTTTTGTGGTTTGTTCTAGCCTTTCTATTTTGATTGCTTATTCTTATGCCAACATCTATTTGTATCATGACCTTCTTTGTCACAGATCTTGCAATATCGCTTTTTCTGTTGAGGTTGTTGAGTTTGTTTCCCTTTTGAATCCTTTTGTGAATTCCATCCCTTCTGAAAATTACCCTTCTTCTGGTTCTACCCTATCCTATTGATGTAGAGTGTAGTGTTAGAAGAATCATATCACTATAGTTGGCGTGCCTCCTCCTCTTGAAGCATATTAACCAATTCTACATAAGTAAATTTCCATTGCAACACCTGAAGGGAAGTAATCAACAGTCGATAAGAATCAGGTAAAGCTCTCAATACAATTGAGGTAAGGAGCTTATCTTCAACTGGTTCTCCTAAATAATTCAACTTTGCTTTCAATTCTGACACTCTGCAAAGAAAAAATTCAACTGTCTCCCCCTGCTTCATGCTTAGACTATGTAATTGAGATTGAAGAAATAGAATAGTGGAAGCATTATTTCCCTCATAGATAGTTTTAAGGGCATCCCATGCCTCTTTACTATTTGCACAGTCAGCAATATGGGGCTGAACTTCATCAACCACAACAAGCAAAATGAGCACCTTTGCTTTGCTGTCTAGCTTGTCAAAGTCTCTTTGAGCAGTAGATGGAGCTGTAGCAGCAGCAGTAGATGAAGGTCTTGTTGTTGCTCCAGATACAACATCCAATAAGTCATCCATGACTAGGATAGCCTTCATCTTATTTTTTTATGGTGTGTAATTAGGACATTTCAACAACTGATGAGAATCAGTCATTAATTTTGCAAACATGGTGAAGGTTCCTTATAACACAAATTGGTCCCCCTTTCTATATACCTTGTGCTAGGCCGTTATACCATACAAAATACCTGCCCTTACGTGAGGGAAACTATAGGTATTTTGAAATCTAAAAAAAAATCACCCGCCCTTACGTGAGGGAAACTATAGGAAATTTTTAGAGATCATATGATATGTGGAACTTAAGTAGTACTGAAAGGGAATAGTCTTGTTGATGGCACCTACCATAGAAAGTCTGCAATCCTCATGCGTGGGGCATAACTTCCCCTAAACACTTTGGATTTCAGAACTTTTGTCAAGATTTACGCCTAAACACAAGAACTATTAGGGAATGGATGGAGTAAAAAAATGCAAAATGACAAACTTATCTCTCCCCAACGATTTATAGAGAACAAGCTCAGACGTCATTTTTGCAGCTATATTAGGTTGCGGATATAGTAGCACAATCATGACAGCTTTACCTGTAAGTGCTGGCTAGAGGTATCACAAATACTGAACGCTATAGTGCAATAAATTGCACGGATGAGTTTTAATTATTCCAGGGACTTAGGAGTGAATTTCATTTTAACTTTTAATGTTATAGTGCAAAAAATAAAATATGCAACATACAACATAAAAGTGCCCACAGAAATAACCCACTAGGTGTCGGGCGCAGCCGAAAATGCACCTTTACAATAATGCCAAAATTGCTTTGCAAAAAAATTACTCACTTTCCCCCCTGTGATTTTTGGAAAAAAATACCCCCGGAAAAAAAATTTCTTTAACAAAGCATTTTTTTTTAATAATTATTATATATTTTTAAAGTTAAAAAAAATAATTTTAATTTATATAGTTTAAAAAACTATGAAAATATAAATTAAAATCAAATTTTAATTTATATAGTTTTAAAACTATAGAAAAATAAATTAAAATTAAAATTTTAATTTAACTAAAAAAAATAATAATAAAAAAAAAAACTTTAGAATTTTTTTTTTTACCTTTTTTTTTATTTCTCCAAGGGGGAGTCGACGGGATTTGAACCCCCGACCTGTAGGCTACCTGAGCCTTACCGCACAGTCCACCACCAGGTGGACTAGCGGGCTGATCCGAAAGGATCAGGGACCCCCTCCTATTTGAGGAGGGTCCCCAACCCTTTGCCCATGTGCGGCCGCCTGGCCGCGGCTTCCTCCATGGTTGGTGGCAGTGGGAGGCCCGCGGCGGTGTTCGCAGTGCGCGACTGCAGCAGGCGGCCTACGACTGGATAGCCCATGGCTACAGCAGGCGACCGACGGCTAAACAACCCACGGCTGTTGCTGCAGGTGGCCGCAGCTGCAGCTATCATGCATCGCGCCGTGCGTGCGACGTAGGGGAGGGGAGGGGGGGAGTACGCGACACGCATCGAGTGACAAAATTATTCACGCGACGACATGCGGGGGGGGGTGGAGGGTGGGGTGGCGCAGCCGTGCATGATTTTTAATCACGTCGCAGCGGGGGGGGCGGCCGCGGAATTTTTTTTTTTATATAGAACACGCGCGGGGGGGGGGTGCTGAGTAGCATGAAGAAAAAAACACGCACAGGAGGTGCGTAGCGCAGGGGGTCTGCGTTTTTTTTTTTTTTTTCTAAAAACACGTGATTGTGCAGAAATTTTTTTTAAATATGCATGCTCAGCAAAAAAACACGCACAGACCAGCGCTGGGAAAAAAAATTTCCCAGACCAGCGCTGGAAAAAAAAATGCGCAGACCAGCAAACTTCCGCTTCGTCCCAAAAAAAACTTTTCTCCAGTAAGCTTCTGCGTTCTCTCTCTCTCACCCTTCTGGCTCTGATGCCATGTTGAAATGCAAACTATATTTCATTATGGAAGCAACATTTAAATAATACATTGGTAGCTGAAAATAAACCCGAAGGTTGTGGAACCACCCAAGGTAAAAATAGGGATTGTTATAGAAAATAACAATACGCCTAAAATGAAAACTAAATAATTAAATAAATAAGATATCACTAAGATATGCTAACATGAACTTAGGAACAAAAACCTTGTTTGTTTGTTTTCTTTGAGTGTTGTTTTGCATTGTGCTATCTCACACATTCACACACTTACACTTGCATTTCATACATCATCACACCTTAGCGTATGGTAACGACCCGTGGTCAGGCCAGAAAGTTAGCATTAATTCAGAGTCAGTTGTCTTCCCCTATGGATCCACCTCAAGCTAGTCAGGTCCCTAACACTTCGGTGGTAGGGCAAGTTAGTGTAGTCCCTAGTGTATCCCAAAACTTAAATGTAGGGCCCTCCAGTAGTGCCCCTATTTTAGATAGAGACATCATGCATAGGGCTACCCATACTGCTATTCCTGAGACCCCTAGGAGTGAGCCACCCACACCAATGGATGGTCGTGTCACACTTGTAGACATGGACATCGTTAGGATGTACCTGAATGCAGCTAGTATGGTTTTTCCATCGTTGCCACCGCTCACCATCCCATCTTGCACCATGCCATCATTACATCAGGAGTCTACCTTCACACACCCATAGTAGTTCATACCCTTCACCAATCCACTTTTTGAGTCGACTATTGCTACCTTGGCTAGTCATCCATCATCATCTAGCCAACCACCCATCACCTTGCCACATCAAAACATCATTTGCACCAACCCCCTTTACGAAGCATCAACTCAGGTCACTTCGTAGGTCCCCACATCCATTCCATCTACCGCCCCTATGGGCCCCACACATCATATCACCCCTCATTCGATGGCAATGCCTTTTGCCACCTACCCCCCACCTACATCTACTGACCTGGTTGTCTCACAACCAACCCAGCCATCCACTTCATATGTGACTGTACCCACATCATCTATGATTGCTATGCAATAGGCTTTCTTGCAGCTACAACAAATGATTTTGGATAATGCTAATCGTAGCATTAATCCTGACCCACATCAACATTCATAGAGGATTGAGCAGAACCCACCATCAACCTCTCATCAAGCCCATGCCTTTATCCAAGATCCATCTTGGGTATTGCACCCCCAACCACTACCATAGCAACTAACCCACTTCATCATATGTATGCTAACTCATCAGGTCAGCATGCTAACATGCCCCCATCACCTCATCAATATCAGAACCTTCATCAACCATCATATCATCATGCACTTCAGCCTAACATCCCTCATCATCCATATTCCACTTACAATGCACAATATTACCAACAATAGCTAATAAACTAGGGTTTTAACCCTATGGAAGATCCTAAGTTCTAGTTCCTATAGAACCAGATTGATAGCCTTGCCATGCAGACACCAGGTTTGTAGTATCAAAAGCCCACATTAAGGTAGCTACTCAATCACCCGATCCATGCTTTGGTACCTGCACCACCTTATCCAATGGATTTTTAGATGCCAAAGTTTGATACATTTAAGGGGGATGAGGACCCCCGAGAGCATGTGACAAGATTTGTTAACGTATATTTCAGGATTAGAAACAATGATGCACTCATGCTACACACATTTCCTCAAACACTTGGGGGAGAAGCCTAGGATTGGTACAACCACCTACCACATCAGAGTGTTTACACTTTTGAGCAGCTTGTGGACCAATTCCTAGAGTGATTCACCCTAAATGTTAGGAAGAAAACCACATTGATCAATCTACTTAGTTTGAAGCAATATGATGATGAATCAGTCCATGATTTTGGCAACCATTGGAGGGTGATTATGATCAAATTGCCATTCTCCCTCCCCATGATAGAATTAACAAGAATATTCATGAAGAGTTGTGCCAAGCCCATCTCTTTGTTGCTATAATTACAACAATATAGAACATTCGATGAGGCACTCACCCAGGCTAGAGTGATAGAGGAAATAAATATTCAAGAGGGTGAGATCAAGCCTAAGAAAAAGGAGTGGAAAAATAAGAACCAAAAGGGGAATAACCATGACTAGTCCAAGGCCACACAGGTTAATCAGATAGTCTTGGGCCAACCCTCACAATCAAATCAACAAGCCCAAGTTCAGATCCAACAACCCCAAAAACAACAACAACAACCACAACAATTGAATTATCAAGTGGTTCCACCCCACAATAGGTACAGAATCAAACACAACCTATAAAAAGGCAACAACATCATTTTAGGCCCAAACACAATTACACACCATTGCAAGAGCCCTACTCATCTATCTTTCAAAAGTTGTATGCGGCACAAATTTTTATACTACCAAATATTAAACCCAAAGACCCTAGCAAGCCAAGATCAAAGGCCTATAGAGAGCATTTATATTACATCTATCATCGAAAAAAAGGACATGACATCAAAACTTGCCATGGGTTTAAAGGTATTGTGCAAGACTTATTAGAAGTAAGAAATATCAAAGTCGACAATCCACTAGCCCAACCTAATCAGAACCTTGGAATATATCAGACACATTTGCCTCATCATGAGGTAAATCAACAAGCAATGGGAGCATCAACTTCTACAGTTCCTCCCAACCAAGTCAACTATGTGTCTCAACTATACCAAGGTTTTGTAGGGGCTATCAGTGTGGTCACCCATGGGCAAAGACAAGCAAATCGTACAACCCAAGCTCCCGTAGCACAACCAAGTATCCCCATACAACTAGGGCCATCCATTCCACCTCCACCCATCCATAATCCAAGTAATCCATCTCACCCAACCATCACCCTAGGCAGTCAGTTAACATAGAGTTTGAAAATAGCATCAACAAAACTATCAATTTATGAGCTAATACAATAATCTCCCCCACATCATGAGGCATTGATGGAGATTCTAAAATCCATTCAAGTACAATCAGAAGACCCTAATACCTTCAAATCCTTTGTGGGGAGTGTACAAAAATGCATGGAGCCCTCGATAGCATTTTATGACTTCGAGGAGAAGAGTGTGTCATCAGATTTACTAGATCCTCCATTGCACATAGTCGCTCATATTGATAGGAAGCCATTCAAGAGAGTACTTATTGATACCGGCTCCTCCATCAACCTCATTACCACTCCCACCATAAAACACCTTAACCTACCATCATCCCACATTACATCATCCACCTTCACCTTAAGGGCCTTTAATGATGCTTTATGCTCAACTATGGGGAACGTAGTTCTACCTATCACCATGGGGGTGAAGACTATTCATGTACTCTTCCACATCTTGGAAGGGGTGATGCAATACAACATACTTCTTGGATACCCCTGGATTAGGGAGATGAAGTGTGTGCCCTCGACATTACACCAATGTCTAAAATATGTACATGAGGGTAAAGTACATTGCATCCAAGCAGACATAGAGCCTTTTAAATACTACAACTTGATCTCAAATCCTTATGAGCCACTGCTTCCATCAACCCACCTCTCCATTCAACCACTCATCATCCGAACCACTCCCACTAACATCACTTCATCAAAAGCCCCCATCCCAGAGGAATTATTGATAGTTGATCCTACTTTTGCATCCAAAAGTATCAACTCTAGTCAACCCTCATCCACCACATTTCATTTTTCCACCACACCCGATCATCCTGCTAACCAATCACCAACTTCATTAGCCACACCACCCACTTCACAAACACCATTCACATTTTTAGCTCAACCCACTCCATCAACTAACAACCCAATCAAGCCTAATCCACCCCAAACATCACCACCCATCATCTCATAGATAGGGTCACCTATCCGAGAGGAGCCATCACCTCCACCTAAACCGCAAGCCACCACCAAAGCACCCTCCTCATCCACTAAGCCATCATCATCCCAACCATCCCAAGTTGTAGTACATCTTGCCAATCCAAGCATTGGTGAGTACATCATTGAAAGTGTCACAGTTACACCACCTATTGAGTCAGTCAGAGATTATGGTCACCCACGCGACCCACCTTTAGCCATAGGTGCAGTGTACAGAATGGGTTCCCAACTAGACAGGATCAACTTCATATATGGGGGAGTGGATTCTTCATTCGATCCACCTCCTCCTAATGAGGAACCCTTACAAGAGTTTAATGCCAATTTAGAATATCTATCCAACCCAGATTTCCCTTTGTGATATTTTCATAGGGTCAACTGGTAGGGATACGGACTTGGATGACATGAGCAGGGTCCACATCACATTATTGAGCTTGAATATCGAGAAGCACATGATCACTCTGGTCTAGGATATAGACCTTCTACCTCAAACTCTTCCTTCAACCATACATTTCAATGACTCACTCTTGAGTATGAAGAAGAGGATGAGGAGAGTGATGATTGTGATGATACTGATGATGAGTACTTGGACCCTGAATTTGCACCTCATTTACATGAGGCCTTTCAAGATTGTATTGCATACATTCTTGATCATATTCTAGATGATTACATCTCCTATGAATATTTTGAGGATTATATCTCTGATGAATATTTTGGAATATTCATAATAGATGGAAGCAAACCTAGATTGGATCATTCGAATATTTGATGGTCCCCAAGAAGATGTGGCCCCTATAGAGCCCATCGAGAGAGATGAGTGTTATACCAAGATGTTTCCCATAGATCACACCATATTTCACTTCAACAAGGAGCGTGAGCACCCTGAGCTAGATCCACCACCACCACCTTGGCCGCTCTCATAGCATCACCATTCATCCACCTTAGGTCAGTTGCAACCTAGAGAGAGTGAGCCATCACTCCTCGAATCATAGCCACCTCATTTCCACCAAGTCAATATGATTTTTGTTGACTTGTTTACCCCACTTCATAACCCATACGATTTGGTGAAGTTGATTCCGATCGATGCTAGCCTTATCACCATGGATAGGATTTCATCCCTACCATCCATCACCAAATTTATCCTATCCGAAGAGTTATTGTGAGCTTCAAACGCTTACATTCCATAACAACCTTCATCCTCCTCTACCTTAATTTTCCAAACCAAAGTAGAGGGGGAGTCCTCTGAGTCATTTGAGCATGTGGAGGATGATATCCATCTCATCCCAACTCCACATCAGCTAGAGGAAGGTTCCCATATGCTTATCAAAGAATCTATCGATGTGAACCTTAGCCAAGATGTGAATAATCCACAAATCATCAAAATTACAAAATATTTATCCATAGAAGAGAAAGAGTGTATGATCGACATCTTAACAAGGAAGAAAGACATATTTGCATGGTCATACAAGGACATGCCTAGCCTTGACCCCAATTTGGTGGTCCACAACCTTACCTTAGTGCCAGATGCTAAGCCTTTCAAGAAGAAACTAAGGAAACTTCATCCAACCATAGCATTAATTATCAAGGAAGAGCTACAAAAACTATTGGACATGAATTTCATAGTCCCAATTGATTATCCAGAGTGGCTCTCTAACATGGTACCCATTCGTAAGCTGAATGGGGGGGTACGCGTATGCACTAACTTTTGAGATCTAAACAAAGCATGCCCCAAGGATGATTTTCTGCTACCTAACATCGATCAATTGGTAGACTCCTACGTAGGCCATGAAATGCTTTCATTAATGGATGGTTTCTCAGGATACAATCAGATTCGAATTAATCCTGAGGACCAACACAAGATGATATTTACCACACCTTGGGGGACATTTTGTTACAGGGTGATGCCTTTTGGCCTTAAGAATGTAGGAGCTACTTATCAACGTGCCATGACGTACATCTTCCATGACTATATGCATAAAATCATTGAAGATTATGTGGATGATCTGATTGCTAAATCTAAAACACGTCTTGAGCATATTGAGGTTCTAGAGAAAGTTTTTGATCGATTGCTTGAACATAAGGTAAGGTTGAATCCTAAGAAGTGTGTATTTGGTGTCACATTAAGAAAACTTCTAGGATTCATTATCTCCAAGTGAGGCATTGAAGTGGACCCTGATAAGGTCAAGGCCATCATCGAGATGCCACCTCCAACAAATCTAAGAGAGTTACATAGTTTACAAGGAAAGATTCAATCTATCCGATGATTCATTGCACAACTCTCAAACAAATGCAGGCCTTTCAATCACTTGCTATAGAAGGGGGTGATATTTTCCTGGACAACTAAATGTCAAGAGGCTTTTGATGACATAAAGAAGTATCTAGCTTCACCACCAGTTCTTACACCACCTCATTTAAGAGTCCCTTTTCACCTTTATATCTCTACAACAGATTTTGCACTAGGGACAATGCTTGCTCAGAAAAATGAAAATCACAAGGAGCAAGCAATTTATTACATTAGTCAAACATTGGTAAGTTATGAGACAAGATATGCTTATGTCAAAAATTTATGCTTAGCAGTGGTTTTTACCACTAAGAAACTCAGACATTACATGCTAAGTAACACTACCTATGTCATAGCTAGAGAGAATCCTCTACGTTACATGATGACTCGTGCATACAACAACACCCATACCTCAAAATGGATAATGCTTTTAATGGAATTTGATCTCAAATTCATTAGCCAAAAATCCATCAAAGGTCAGGTGATAGCCGATCAACTTGCAGAAGCTCCATTACCAAATGATCAACCAATACTTATTGAGCTTCCAGATGATTCGGTATTTTTCATCAATGAACAAGAAGAACTAGTCCCTCCCGAGGATGATATTGACATGATAATGTTCTTTGATGGATCAAAGTGTGAAAGAGGACAAGGTGTTGGAGTCGTGTTTTACACACCCGAAGGAATTCCAATTCCTTTATCATTCAAACTCGACTTCCCATGCATAAATAACAATGCAGAGTACGAAGCCCTAATCTTGGGGCTTCAATCAGCTATAGCTATGGGTATTAAATGAATAAGCATCTTTGGTGATTCTCAACTTATCATTTGTCAAGTGAAGGGAGAATACCAATGCAAAGAACCAGTCTTGAAATAGTATCATGAAGTAGCAATGAAGTTGCTAGAGAAATTTGACTGGTATGAGATTAGCAACTTGCCTCGTTCGACTAACATATTTGTGGATGCAATGGCTTCTTTGGGATCCTTGATTCCTAAGAATGAACATGGAGAAGTCCAACCACTTATCATAACAATAGTGTCCAAGTCAGCAATCAAACGAGCAGAGTCTGAAGGTGAGAAGAGTGTTTGTTTGGTCCACGTAGAGCCATACAATTCTTACCTTGATGAGATAAGAGACTTTCTCAAATTTGGGACCCTCCCATTAGAAATGATGTAAACTACAAAAATAATATTCAAACAAAAAGTAGCTCATTTTACTCTCTTGGGGGATGTGTTGTATAGACGTGGCTATGATGGAGTCCTACTTCGATGTCTAGATCCCGTTGAGGCACAATGAGCTATAACTGAAGCCCATGATGGTACTTGTGGTGGCCACTTTAGTGGAATGGCCATTGCAAAGTGCATTTTGTGCATGGGTTATTATTGGCCCACCATGGAAAGTGATTGTTGTCAATACGTCAAGAAATGTCAAAAATATCAACATCACGCCAATTTGACTCATGTACCATCACAAGATTTACAACCCATTCAAAGCCTTTGGCCCTTTTCACAATGGGGCCTAGATTTGATTGGAAAAATTTCACCTGCCTCTTCAGGACAACATAAATTCATCATAACTACCATGGAATACTTCACCAAATGGGTCGAAGCAATTCCAATGACCACTACGACTGGACCTCGAATAGCGGAGTTTATACTTCAGCATATTATCTATCATTTTGGGATTCCTTCCAAGATCATTTTAGACAATGGCAAGTCTTTTAAGAACAAGGATGTTTGAGCCTTATGCAACAAGTACAATATCCAACATAGTTTCTTGACTCCTTATTACCCATAGGCAAATGGACAAGCCGAAGCGACCAACAAGACTATGATAGCCATTCTCAAGAAACTTGTCAAAGAAAATCATAGAGATTGGCACACTCAACTCCCCTTGGCACTATGGGCTTATCGAACAAGCATCAGAATGCCAACTGGGGCAACACCTTTTTCATTGGTCTATGGTACTGAAGCAATCATACCTCTTGAGCTCGAGATCCCTTCTTTACGAGTTACATTGCAAGAATTCATGGATGATGACACAACTAGACAAGCACATCTTGACCAATTAACACTCCTTGATGAAAGGTGCATCAATGCCTTAGAACATCTACGAGTATATCAAGATCGCATCAAGCATACCTACAATGCAAAAGTCCATCCTCATGAATTCCAAGTGGGAGATCTCATTCTTAAAGAGAATCAACAGAACACCAATGCATTGCCACATTTGAGAGATAAATTCATGGCTAATTGGTTAGGTCCATACATTGTCAAGCAGAAGTTGGGTCCAAGAACGTATAGACTTGCCAACTTAGAAGGAATATTGGAACCTGAGCCATTGAACATAATACATCTAAAGGTATTTTATGCATAGTGCAGTTTATATATATGTACATATACATGGCTAAAAAAACAAATAAAATAACAAAAATATTTCATTTTGCATCTCATACATCCATCCATGCATTCCATACATGCATTTTAGGCATTTTGTTTATACCATTCATTACATTAGATCATTTGGTTAATTTGGATGATCGCTAGTCCACTATGTCTTGTTGCCTTAATCAAGGGCATCCTACATCACTTAGCAATCCATCAATCACAATAATATGCAACTTTCCTTATAATATTTTGCTAATTAAGGGACTCACATAAAGTAGGATAGATACCGTATAATTGTTAGCAATAACAATTATGCGACCACTGACTATTTTGTGTGGATCTTTTAATTTTCAAAATATTGCATCAAAAGTATCACAAACATCACAAACCACATCAACCATAAGCAAATTCCAAATGTTTTCAATCACTCAACCACTCCTAGTGTTTTGAACAAACTTAATTCAAAGTCAAACAATCTTTAGATGCAACAGGTCATTCCTAGTCAATCAAGTTTCCTCTTGGACCACACACAACAAAACACATTAAAACATTGTGAACCTTGGGAATAACGAAGTCAAAGTTGCTATTGCCATAAGTGAAAGGTTTCCCCTATTCATCCAATTATGTGCATGGTCTAGAGTGCTACAAAGTTGACAAAAGGACAAGCTCCACCTTCACCCTTCAAAAAAAAAATCCCTTGCTCTTCCTCAAAGCGAGCAAGTATCCCAAAATATTACAAAAAGCAATAAAATCCCTTGCTCTTCCTCAAAGCGAGCAAGTATCCCAAAAAGCATTTCCAAAAAAAATCCCTTGCTCTTCCTCAAGAAGAGCAAGTATCCCAAAAAGCACCTCAAAGCAATAAAAATCCCCTTGCTCTTCCTCAAAATGAGCAAGTGTAAGCAATAAAATCTAATTGCTCCATCACAAAATGAGCAATCCCAAAAATCCAATGCAATAAAAGAAGGGAAGGAGCTTGAATCCCTGGAACTCTTAGTGTCTCAAAAACCATGGGGTGATCCTCATTACAACAATGGGCTGAATGAATCCCACCTGGCAATGGGGTATCCTTACGCGTGGTGCCATGTCTATCACATTAGCGACCTTATTTTGTATAGACCTATGGCCACTCTCGGATGAGCTAGCTTATTGGCATAAGTTACAATTGATTAGTTTGACCTAGCTCATAATGGAAAATGAATAATCATTGCACACACAGTTGGTCCTTGAGAAATTTGAAACCACTAGGACAACCATTTTGATCCAACAAAAAAGTGTGCACCCATCTACTGTAATATGTCATATTCATTTATTCAAAGCATAAAATTGACAATATTGCATATATTCAACAAAAAGAAATGTTTCTTGTATTAATAATTACAAAGAATATCGATTACAATCATACCCCTCTTAGGGTCACCCAAATGACGATACGATTAATACAATGCCAAAGCCATCAATAGGGTAGGTGCACTAACAATGCTTTTCACTTGGTCACAAACTGCTCTAGGGTGGAGTTGCCCTCTTCTTTGCATTGAGGAAGGAAGTTGATGGTTAAGTCTCCTTTGAATCTGTTCCTTGCGTTCAAGAAATAACATAAGAGTGTCAAAAAGATAGGCAACCTCTCATGAAATTGCATAAATACACCATGAAGCATGTATAATCAAGAAAACATGAAAAGTGCTTTTAAACTATGTAAATTGAATCAAGCTTCATGGAATTGAATGAAGAAAGACAATAGCTACACTATGCATGGATCAATTATGTAAAATAAAGCATGAAAGTGCATAAAGAATCCATTAATGTCCTATTTGATGATTAACATAAAGAAACTAATCTAACCTAATTCTACCAGTCAGAAGTCTGCTAAACTACAATTAAACCATAAAAATAGCTAACCTAAGCTAATTAACTAGACTAAAATAAAAATGGTGAGGTGGTGATACCTCTACTGCAAACCGTAGCTCTGATGGGTGGTCTCCACTGTAAACCATGACTGAAAGCCATGGTTAGAAATTTGATAGGTTTACCCTCAATTCGAAGGGCAGTGGGCTTGACCTCCTTGTCAAAATTGATGTTCAATGGTTGCCTTTGGTGTCCTCAGACTGATTTGGCAATTGATTCACAATGAATGGCCTTCATTTACCCGAATATACATTTCTTGGCTCTCATAGGCTCATAGGGCATCCATAATGCAATTCATCATGAATATTGGCAAGTAGGTAGGGGATAAGTGCAATAGCTCTCTCTTAGTATACTTAGTTGAGTGTACAATTCGATAGGGCTTCGCTGCTCAAATATCCAATGCTCTCTCTCTTAATTTGCCCTAATTCTAAGGGGTACTTATAGGACTACCCAAGGTCTAGGGGTGGCTTCATGGATAAGCCAAGATCAATAATGGGTGGTTAGGATAGTTGGATTGGAAGATTCCATCCTCTAACCACCTTCTTCTAGATTAGATGGTCATTTCAACCAATTTGGCTTGAATTGAAGGTCAACTGAACTCTAGTTAAGATTGCAGGTCACATCTGTGGTCGAGACTATAAATCATAGATCTCAGCTATAGTTTAGCTTGTAAACCACTGTTCTAGGCTATAGTTCAGACTGATTAGGCCAAGGAGCCCAAAATGAGTGGTTAGAACCACTGCTCTATCTTGGAGTCTATCTAAGATCCTCCATATGGTCTTGTAGTATGTCCATATGAGTAGTCGCCCTCGACATGACGTGTTTTTGGTGTCTACAGATGCCCCTTTTGAGATGCATTGTGAGATCGAACAACGCTGAGAAAAAATAGACCTCCTAAAATGATGTCAAAGGTTTTATGATGATCATTAGTTAGATCAACATTAGATACCCCAGGTCATGCAAAAGGACACACATCCTGGAATCATTGCTTCCAACTGTGTGAAAGGCTTTCATTTGAAAATCTTGTGCCCTTCTCATTTCATTCGGTGCAACTGTGCATTCCATAGGTATCTTCTGACCCATAGATCCAAAAGGTAAAGAAAAACAAGAAAATTCATATTTTCTATTTGCCCCAAGCAAAGGGGTAATATTATGATAGATTTTGACAATGATTCGCAAGGATGGATGCAATTTTGACAAGATCAAGGGATCTATGATCTCTGAGATCTTTTGTTTATTTTGATTATAATTTGATATTATGACTACCCCCTCAAGCGATAAGTCAATGAGGGTAATGACAATTATTAAAGCGACAATGTCTCTTGACCACTATGGATGATCTAAATAAATTTAGACTTGAGCAAATTGATGCCTTGGCTAGGCATAGTTCAAATTTTGATTCTAACTGTTAATAGTATTTGCATATTTCTATCCCATGGAGTAGTTGGGCTACAATAGCCATCTTAGGAAATCAAAATGATACAAATCCAATCAGATTTGTGTTGAATCAAATTATCGATGATTTTATGAAAATATGTCATAGAAGACATGACATTAAATGCCTTGTTCTCATGGAGCAGTCCAGTCGTGAAGGCATTCTTAGGGATTGAAAATAAGCATATCATATTTGTGATGATATTTTTACCCCAAATATCCTTATGGTAATTTACTCATCTTGTCGGATTGCATGGAGCGCAAGTCGTTGCAACCGCCAAGTGTATAGGGTAAATTATTGAATACAAGGCGTATTTGGTGTTTTGAATTATTTGATTTTTTGAATGTTTTGAATTGTGAATTGAGTTTATTTATTTGGCTGGGAGGTGTGTTACTCCTTTAAAGGATTGTCATAGTGATGACCTTGGTTGAATGTACTTTATAATCTCAGGCAGATACTTGATTTTTAATAAGATCCTAGTGCTTGATCATCACCAAATTTCCAAATTGATTGCTTTTATTGAAATTTGACCCAATGGGAGTCATTAATTTACCTTTTAAGACCTTCCCATAGTGGGATTTAACCAGATTTGCTATCAATTGTAAACCATAGCTAGGGCCTATGGTTCCCAATTGCAATTTTGGGAACTACGGCTAGGGCCTGCGGTCTGCACATAATATGAAAACCCTATAAAAGGCTCAATTTTCAAATATTTTTCATTATTCCTTGACAAAAACTTGGCATTTATAGATCTAATAGTGACAGCTGAGAACTCACCTAAAAACCTACCAAATTCCCACTCACACCTGCACACCACATAATGGCAGAGCGTGGGTAAGCTTCTTATAGCCACGACGACTGAAAAAAGGACAAGGTAATTCGAAACCAAGAGCTCACATCCATTACCAATAAAATGAACCAAATTAAGTAATTGGCTAATCAATCACATTAAATTGCTGGCAATGAGCCACACCTTAGGTTAGGGTAGTTTAGGCATTGCTTTTTTTTTTTTTTGGTCGTGGTAAATTACTTGGCGGGATTTCAGTCGGAGATCATAAGTACCAGCTGGGGTTTGCATTCAAAATCCCAACTATCAAATTTTGACCGCATAAGGACCACAAGGTTTACCCGCAGTTCACAAAATTTAGAAAAAAATTATCAAATTTTTTATTTTTTTAAAGTTTATTAGGCAAATAATGTCATTTAATGCATTTCTAATTTGTCTGAGTGACATTTTTAATTTTTATGCCTGCATAATGACATGCTTTTGAAATTTTATCAATTTTTAGATGTTTTTGACAATTTTTAGGTCATTTTTATATGTTTTTTCTTGTTTTAGTTAGATTTTCCCTTATATTATACTTTTTATTTTGGAGGTTGACCTCTAGAGCTCGAAAGCACGACATCCTTAAGACTCCTTGTGGAGAGCTCACTACAAGGGAGTGGGAATGGTTTGAAGCTATCGACTTCGGCTAGATCCTAGATCTACCCATGATTAGGGTAGATCAAGCCTACTTGACTACGTTGTCCCAATGCTAGAATGTGCAGACCAACACGTTTCACCTACCTACAGGTGAAATGATGGTGACCCTGGAGGATGTCTATAGGATATTCAGGATCCCTATTGATGGTGAGGCCATCGTATCTTCTACTTATGGGGCCAAAGGGCCCATTTTTGATGCTATTTTTGGTGATCGGAGCCAGGATGCTAAACACATTATTGATCATGGATGCTTCTATATCAGATATTGGTAGGGGAAGAACATATTCTCCACACGTGAGGACATATTTATGCATATGGTGGTGCAAGTTGTCCTTCTAGATTCCTTGGGCGTGAGGATTCCCTGGAACCTCCTAGCCACTATCCGAAGAGTGTTTCAGAGCTCAATGACTCAACCACTACAACTGGTCTTGGGAAGCACCCTACTCTACCAATTGTATAGAGAGCTATACCAGATTACTGATCGGAGCCACTGGAAGATTAGCTATAGCCTGCTTCTTAGATTTGGAGCTGGTAGCACATCAGGATTGTAGACACTAAAATACAACACCTTCAAAACCACATATGCCACCCCACTATCAAATATTGCATAATAAAATTATATGCCTAAGTCTAAACTTAGGGATTTTAAATCTTGCACATTATCCTATTTTACTAATTTATTAAATCTAGAAAATTACCCTAGGATATCCTATCTACCCATTGGACATGTGTCCTAGACACTTCATCTAACACCTCTGCCATATATTACCCACTCCTATCCCCCTTATTATTGCACATGAGATAAATTCCCAACACCCATGTCACAACTGATTTGTTGTGTTCCCATTTGTACCTTCACATAAAACAACATCCCACATCCCACTCCACTTGAAGCCACATCACCCCAGTTAAGTGAGCCACACTAAATGACTCACTGTAACTTTCCCTTCCACCTGGCAGTTCAAATTTGCCACTTGGAAAGCCAGGCTTGCCACCTCCCATTCTCCTCCAAAGCCCTAGGAATCCTATAAAAACACCATGAGTTCACCAAAAAAAGGGAGTTGAATGTGCATACTGACAGGATACCAAAATTGATGTAGACCAACGAGAAATTGTAAAACATGAGCTTTGATTTTTATCATTGGATCAAATCTCGAGGTGACCTATTATTCAGCCAATATCACTTGTTCACGACTCCACAGTCGAAAATGCGACTCTATGATTTCACAACCATAGGTCCATAGTTTCCAACCCACAACCGTGCTTTCGTGGTTCCACAGTCCTGAGACAAAAATCACATGCATGGTCGAGATCAGTAACTTTAATATTAGCAAGGCTTTATTTATTTATCATTTCTGTCATTTGTTTCATATACTTATCTGCTTAAGGTTTTATGCATGCATTGATTCTATTGCTCAAATATACAGGTTATAATAATCCCTTTGCTAATCTGAATGTGTGCAGGTGATAGGTACTTTGGATAAGCTATTGAAGCTGGAGTGGTCCCTGGTTGGATACCAAAGCCCACTCACCCCTTGAAGCTGTGATGAGAGAACAAAGAACACTACATCCTGTGGAATATTTGGAAGACCCCTTTCCTATAAAAATCATTGTATCTCAGAAGAGAGACATATAAAGCATTGTTACATTACCCCCAACACACTTGGGGAAATTCAAAATCTTTGTAAACTTGTATCGAATATCAATATAAATATTCATTTGAGGCAATCTATCTTTTCTGTATTGTATCTTTGTTTGTGTTTAGTTCTTTAGTTACAGAAATGGTGATCATGGTGGGACCCCCTAAAGGTCCTATTTTTTTTTACCTTGCTTTTAAATTTGTTTACTAATCTCTGTTCGCACCTATAGGTTTCAAGAATTCGAGACACACGTAGATTCAACTTTGGATCGATATACTTGGAAAACCTTGCACCATAATTGTTTACTATGGAAATTCAGACACACGGTTCTTGTTTGAAGGAAACACAAACACACGGTTCCTATTTGTGGAAAATGTAGATGCGTAGTTACTGTTATGAGGAAACACATATGAGCGGTTGTTGTCTCAAAAACGCAGATCAACGATTGAAAGATGGAAGGAGCAATGATGGGATCATAGGTTTGTACCTTTTGATTTATGTTCCCTATTTTTCTCCTTTATATGCATTCTGTTACTAGCACTGAAAGGTTTAATCTTGTTTACTCTTATCTGCACATAGGTTTTAGGATAAGTCCAATTAGCTTAAGTCCTACATCTATAAAAAATAAAAAAAATCATATTGCACGTATCGGGTTAGGAATAACCCAAGACATCATATTTTTAGGTTCAGGTCTATTTCGGCCCTGTCCTACTGACAGAAAGGACCCACGCATCTGCGATTGGGATTTCCTAAATGTAGACACGTGGTTGGCAAACCGCGCATCCACGGTTTACTAGAACTAACATCCCACTCGTGGTTGGTCATGTTAAGTAGGATTTGGCCTAAAAGCTTATCTGAAGATGGCATTTTCCCTTGAATTTTTGTTAGTTGTGTTGTTCTACTTTTTGTCTTCTGCATGTAGGCATTCAAATATAAATTCATAATAGTTTTGCATAACACAATAATTAAACAAACCATCACACACTTGCACTTAAACATTGGAAAATGGCTGGATTTCATCACCATTGGGTTTGGATTTCATCACCGAACCACCAACATCATACCCCATTATTTGCCAAGGCCAATTCCAAGATCTGTCATAGCCGGTGGGTTATAGCACACATTTCTCCTCGGATAGGTGTATCGCAGACTACAGGTGAACTAGGTGAGGAATTGGTAGGACCTGTGCTCCCTGGCCATGTGTGGGCTTCATTACCACATATTATAGGTGGGATTAATTTACCTATATTTCATAGCCAGGTTGTCGAGCTACGAGTATATAGGTGAAATCCTAGATTTATATAGGGTAAAACATTGAGCACACGACTTTTCATTTTTAAAATGCTTAAAAAAAAAAACAAAACTAACAAAAACCTAACACCTAAAGCTTTGTGTGTTTGTTTGCTTTATGTATTGTATTGCATCGTATTATCATTTTATTTACATAGATAGTCACACATGGCATTGTACCACATAAAAATGTATGGTAGTGACTCGTAGTCAAGATAAGAAACTAGTGTCAAACCAAAGTCAACGGTCTTCCCCCATGACCTCTCAGTCTGGAAATGTCCCTCACACTTCAGTGGTAGGACAAGTAGGCATGCCCTCTTTTGTTATAAAGTCTTAATGTAGGGCCTTCTAGTAATGCCCCTAATACAGACAAAGATATTATACATAGGGCTACTCACACAACCATACCTGAGACACCTAGGAGTGAACCTCCTATAGTGGTAGATAGTCATGTCACCATGTTTGACATGGATACTATTAGAATGTACTTGAATGTAGCTGGAATGGTCTTCCCATAATTACCACCACTCTCCATTCCATCCCGTGTTGTACCATCATCACAAAAATAGCCCACATATACTTACTCACAACAGTCAAAATAAGTTTTTATAAATCCAATTTCTGAGTTGGCTACTGTAGCACTGGCTAACCAACCATCATCATCCAACCAACCACCCCACACATTACCTTAACAACTCACCATTTCCACTAATACCTTGTATGAAAAAATTCTTGTTGTTTCACAAACTCTAACATCCACTCAACCCACTACCCTCATAGATTCTACATCCCATATCATACCATAGTTAGTGGAAATACCCTTTGCTCCTTACTCCCCACTCACTTCCACTACCATGGTTGTTCCACAACCAACCCATCCTACCACATAACAAGTAGCGGTCCCTACTTCAAATGTAATTGCTATGCAACAAGATTTTTTACAGCTGTAACAAATTATTTTAGATAACGCTAACCATAGTGTAAATATTGACCCCAACCAGCATTTGCAAGGGATTGAGCATAACTTCCCACCTCCATCTCACCAAAAAAATACCTTTATCCAAGATCCATATTGGACAATGCACCCCCATCCACCACTATAGCTTAGAACCAACCTCCACATCCATATGCTAATACAATAGGTCAACATACCATCATACCCCTATCACCCCATCCATATAATAATATCCATCATCATTCATATCATAACACATTTCAGCCAACCATAACTTATCACCCGTAACCTACATACAATCCTCCCCATTACCAACAACATCAAGTACATTCAAGTGTCAGTCCTATGGATGATCCTAGATACCAATTTTTATAGAGTCGGATTGATAGCCTTGCCATGCAAACTCTAGGTTTGCAATACCAAAAACAAACTTAAGGCAACTACTCAATCATCCTATTCATGCTTTAGTTCCCAAGCCGCCATATCCAGCATATTTTCAAATACCTAAACTTGAATTTAAAGGGGAAGAGGACCCCCATGAACATATAACTAGATTTTTAAATGCATGCTTCAGAATCAAAAGCAATGACACATTAATATTACATACATTTCCTCAAATAGTAGGGGGAGAAACCCAAGATTGGTACAACCACCTACCACATCAAAGTGTTTTTACCTTTGAACAACTAGCAGACTAGTTCTTGTAAAGATTCACCCTGAATGTAAGAAAACAAACCATATTGATTGATTTGATTTATCTAAAACAATATGACGATGAATCAGTCTATGAATTTGGCAATAGGTGGAGATCAGTCATGATCAAGTTACCATTTTCCCTCCCTATTCCAGAGATAATATGAATGTTCATGAATAGTTTTGGTAGACCCATATATTCATTATTATAACTACAATAGTATAGGATATTTGATGAGGTACTCACCCAAGCAAAGATAATAGAAGAGATAAAAATTTATGAAGGTGAGATAAAGCCTAAAAAGAAAGAGTGGCATAATAAGAATCAAAATAAGAATAACCACGATCAATATAAGACTGCACAGGTTAACTAGATAGTTTTGGGTCAACCATATTTGAATCAACCAACCCAAGCACAAATCCAACAACCCCAACAACAACAATAACCACAACAATTAAATCATCAAGTGGTTCCACCCCCACAACAAACGCAAAATTAGACACAACATGCAGAAAGGCAACAATGTCATTTTAAGCCAAAAAGAAATTACATACTAGTACAAGATCCATATTCATTAATTTTCCAAAATTTGTATGTAGCAAAACTCTTTACATTGCCAAAAATGAAACCTAAATATCCTAACAAATAAAAAACAAAAGGTTACAAAGAACACCTCTTTTGCATCTATCATAGAAAAATAGGACATGATACCGAAGGTTGTCATGGTTTCAAAGGATTAGAAGCGGGTATAATCAAAGTTGACAATCCACTAGCCCAGAACAATCAAAACCTAGGCATCTATCAGACACCTTTGCCACATCGAGAGTCAAATCAACAACCGACGGGAGCATCAACTTCTATAGTTCCTTCCAACCAGGTTAATTATGTGTCTCAACTACCGTAATATTTTGTAGGAGCTATCAACATAGTTACTTGTGGATAGAGGTAGACTAATCGCACAACACAAGCTCCAACAACATAACCAAAAAATGTGGCCATACAACTTGGACCAAGTATTTCACCACCACCTTTCCATAATCGCCTAGTGGTCACCTTAAATAGCCGATTAATGCAAAGTTTAAAAATTGCTTTAGCAAAATTATAAATTTATGAGCTAATACAACAATCAACACCTGATAGGGAAGCATTTATGGAGATCTTAAAGTCTATACAAGTACAGTTAGAAGACCCCAATGCATTCAATTCCTTTGTAGGGAGTGTGCAAAAGTGTATGGAACCATCAATAGTATTTTATGACTTCAATGAAAAGCAAATTTTGGCAGATTCACCTGATCCACCATTGCACATAGTAGCTCATATTGACAGGAAGTCATTCAAGAGAGTGCTTATTGAAACTACTTCATAAACCAATCTCATCACCACACCTATAATAAAAAACTCAACATCCCATCATCTCACATCACATCTTCCACCTTCACCCTTAGGTATTTTAATTATGCTTTATGCTCAACTATAGGGAATGTTGTTCTTCTCGTCACCATAGGAGTGAAAACAATACATATCATCTTCCACATATTGGAAGGAGAAATGCAATATAATATACTTCTTGGATGCCCTTGGATTAGGGAAATGAAGTGTGTGCCTTCAAAATTACATCAATGCTTAAAATATGTACATGAAGGAAAAGTGCATTGTATACTAGCTGACACAAAATATTTCAAATACTGTAACTTGATTTCAAACCTGTATGAGCCCTTGCTTCCATCAGCACATCTAACGATCCAACCACTCACCATTAGGACCATTCCATCTAGTAACACTTCATCAAATGCACCCATTCAGGAGGAATTGCCTATAGTTGACCCAACTTTTTCATCCAAAAATGTCAGCTCAATTTAGCCTTTGAACACTATATATCACTTTCCAATCACACCAAACCATCCTGCCCACCAACAACCAAGTCCATCTAGCGCACTTACAGATCCAATAAAACCATTCATATTTACAACACAACCCAATCCATCCATCAATAAACCACAATCATCACAGCCCGTAGTCTCACAAATAGGGCCACCTATGCTGAGCATCAAGAAGCTTAACCTAAAAATAACAAACAATAAAAAAGTTAGCAAATCAAAAAGCAAAAACAACAAAAAAAAAAAACAAAAAAAAAAAACAAACAAAAAAACATGTAAATTTGTTTTTTTTTACCTACACCTAGGTAATCTTAAAGAAAAAAAACAAAAACAAACTAAAAAACATGAAAAAATATTTTACCTACCCCTAGGTAATATAAATAAATAAAAACAAAACAAAAAACATGAAAAAATATTTTACCTACCCCTAGGTAATAAAAAATAAACAGAAACAAACAATAAAAACAAAAACAAACAAACAAAAAAACATGATTTTTTTTTTACCTACCCCTAGGTAATAAAAAAAAAAAAACAAATAAGAACAAACAAACAATAAAAACAAAAACAAACAAACAAAAAAACATGATTTTTTTTTTTATCTACCCCTGGGTAATAAAAAATAACAGAAACAAACAAACAATAAAAACAAAAACAAACAAACAAAAAACATGATTTTTTTTTTACCTACCCCTAGGTAATAAAAAATAAACAGAAACAAACAATAAAAACAAAAACAAACAAACAAAAAAAAACATGATTTTTTTTTTTACCTACCCTTAGGTAATAAAAAATAAACAAAAACAAACAAACAATAAAAATAAAAACAAACTAACTAAAAAACATGAATTTTTTTTTTTACCTATCTCTAGGTAATAAAAAATAAACATAAATAAACAAACAATAAAAACAAAAACAAACAAACAAAAAAAAATGAATAAAATATTTTACCTACGCCTAGGTAATAAAAAATAAACAGAAACAAACAATAAAAACAAAAAAACAAACAAAAAAACATGAAATTTTTTTTACCTACCCCTAGGTAATAAAAAATAAACAGAAACAAACAAACAATAAAAACAAAAACAAACAAACAAAATACTATGAATTGTTTTTTACCTACCCCTAGGTAATCAAACATAAATAGAAAACAAATAAACAAAGATAACAAAACAAACAAAACTCATAAAAGGCAAACAAAATGTTAATTACCAGCCCCGCTTAATTAAACACAACAAACATCCAAAAACAAAATAAAAAAAAAACAAAGAAACAACAAACAACAAAGAAAACAAACAAATTCAAGAAACAAAAAAAACAAAGACCACCTACCTCAGCATACCGGGTGCCGACTTTCGCTCTAACCAAACCACCACCACCACTTCCCTCACCAAGCTCCATCTTGGTCATCACTCAAATGAATCACAAAATGACAACTAGCAGAATGATAATTGAAAGCAACATCAGGCCTTTAAATAGTCACTTTTAAAGGCAAAAAACGTGCACCCGCATTTTCAACAGTGCATCCAAACACGAACCCGTAGTTTGTGGTGTAAAAACGTAGACTCACAGTTTGTTGCACAAAAACACACTCCTACGGTTATGAGGTCAAAAACGCCAACCCGCGGTTACCGTTGGGAAAACCGCAACTTAGCAGTTACACAAAAAAAAAACAAAACAAAACAAAAGCAGAATTCAAGGTTAAATGATGCCTACTCCGTGGGGTTACAAAACATGGTAAGTTCAAATCAAGCAAATGCACATTGGAATTTCTAACAGTCACTAGGACAAGCAACTAGGATGATTTGTTCCTCTTTACTTCAACTCATGCATGTTAGAAAATCAAAAGATAATCTGTAAAATAACTTAAACAACTAAGAACAACATCAAAATAAATAAATAAATAAATAAATAACACTATCAATTGGTCATTGGGTCACAATTGTTACCCACTCACCAATCGAGGGGGTAAACATGCAAACCAAAACTTCATTTACAATAGTCGTCCATCTTGCCACACCAAAAGAGAGTGAGTCCATCCATCCAATAAAGTTAGATGTCATCGATTTTTGCACTACATTGTGTTGTACACAACACAGTACAAAAAGGGGCAACTATAGACACTAAAATCCAACACCTTCAAAACCACATTTGCCACCCCACCATCAAATCCTGCATAATAAAATTATATGCCTAAGTCTAAACTTAGGGATATAAAATCCTACACATTATCCTATTTTCCTAATTTATTAAATCTAGAAAATCACCCTAGGATACCCTATCTACCCATTGGACATGTGTCCTAGACACTTCACCTAATACCCCTGCCACATCTTACCCACTCTTGTCCTCCTTGTTCTTGCACATGAGATAGATTCCCAACACCCATGCCACAACTCATTTTTTGTTGTCCCATTTGTCCCTTCACATAAAACAACATCCCACATCCCACTCCACTTGAAGCCACATCACCCTAGTTAAGTGAACCACACTAAATGACTCACTGTAACTACCCCTTCCACCTGGCAGTTCAGATTTGCCACTTGGCAAGTCAGGATTGCCACCTCCCATTCCCCTCCAAAGCCCTAAGAAGCCTATAAAAACACCATTAGTCCACCAAATAAAGGGAGTTGAATGTGCATACCGATACACTACCAAAATTGACATAGACCAATGAGAAATTGTGAAGCGCGAGTTTTGATTTTGACTATTGGCTCAAATCCCAAGGTGACCTGGTCTTCAGCCAAAACCACTTGTCTGTGGTTCCACAGTTGAAAACGTGACTCTACGGTTTCACAACCGTAGGTACATGATTTCTAGCCCATAACCGTGCTTCTATAGTTTCAAAGTCCTGAGACAAAAATCACATGCACGATCGAGATTGGTAACTTTAATATTAGCAAGGCATTATTTGTTTATCATTTCTATCATTTGTTTCATATACTTATCTGCTTAAGGTTTTATGCATGCATTGATTCTATTGCTCAAATATATAGGTGCTACTAATCCCTTTGCTGATCTGAATGTGTGCAGGCGATAGGTACTTTGGATAAGCTGTTGAAGCTAGAGTGGTCCCTGGCTGGATACCAAAGCCCACTCACCCCTTGAAGTTGTGACGAGAGAACAAAGAACACTACATCCTGTGGAATATTTGGAAGACCCCTTTCCTATCAAAATCATTGTATCTCAGAAGAGAGACAGATAAAACATTGTTACATTGCCCCCAACACACTTGGGGCAATTCAAAATCTTTGTAAACTTGTATCGAATATCAATATAAAGATTCATTTGTGGCAATCTCTCTTTTATGTATTATATCTTTGTTTGTGTTCAGTTCTTTAGTTATAGAAATGGCGATCAAGGTGGGACCCCCTAAAGGTCCTATTTTGTTTTACCTTGATTTTAAATTTGTTTACTAATCTCTATTTGCACCTACAGGTTTTGAGAATTCGAGATGCACGTAGATTCAACTTTGGATCAATATACTTGGAAAACCTTACGCCCGAATTGTTTACTGTGGAAATGCAGACGTGCAATTCCTATTTGGAGAAAAATAGACACGCAGTTCCTATTTGGAGAAAATGTAGACGCACAGTTACTATTCTAAGAAAATGCAGATGAGCGGTTGTTGTCTCAAAAACATAGATCGACAGTTGATAGATGGAAGGAGCAACGATGGGATCACATGTTTGTACCTTTTGATTTTTGTTCCTTCTTTTTCTCCTTTATCTACATTTTGTTATTAGCACTGAAAGGTCTAGTCCTATTTTCTCTTGTCTACACACAGGTTTTAGGATAATTCCAATTAGCTTAAGTCCTACATCTATAAAAAAAAATCATATTGCACGTGTCGGGTTAGGAATAACCCAGACATCATATTTTTGGGTTTAGGTCTATTTCGGCCCTGTCCTACTAACAGAAAGGACCCATGCATTTGTGATTGGGATTTCCCAAACGTAGACACACGGTTGGAAAATTGTGCATCTGCCGTTTATCAGAACTAACATCCCACCCGCGTTTGGACCTATTAAGTAGGATTTGGCCTAAAATCTTATCTGAAGATGGCATTTTACCCTTGACTTGTATGCTATGTTGTTTTACTTTTTGTCTTTTGCATAACACAATAATTAAACAAACCATCACACACTTGCACTAAAACATTGGAAAACAATTGGATTTCATCACCGTCGGGTTTATATTTCATCACCGAACCACCAACATCATACCCCATTCTTTGCCAAGGATGATTCCAAGATCCGTCATAGCCTAAGGGTTATAGCACGCATTTCTCCTCGGAGAGGTGTATCGCTGACTACGGGTGAACTGGGTGAGGAATTGGTAGGACCTATGCTCCTTGGTCATGTGTGGGCTCCATTACCACACATTATAGGTAGGATTACGCGACCTGGAGTTCATAGCCAGGTTTTCGAGCTGCGAGTATATAGGTGAAATCCTAGATTCATATAGAGCAAAAAATTGAGCACACGTCTTTTCATTTTTAAAACGCTTTTAAAAAAAAAGAAAAACAAAACTAACGAAAACCTAGCACCAAAAGGTTTGCGTGTTTGTTTGCTTTGCGTATTGTATTGCATCGTATTGTCATTTTATTTACATAGATAGTCGCACTTGGAATTTTACCACATACCAACATATGGTAGTGACTCGTAGTCAAGCTAAGAAACTAGTGTCAAACCAAAGTTAGTGGTCTTCCCCCATGACCTCTCAATCTGAAAATATCCCTCACACTTTGGTGGTAGGACAAGTATGCATACTCTCTTCTATGTCCCAAAGTCTTAATGTAGAGCCTTCTAGTAATGCCCCTAATACAAACATAGACATTATGCATAAGGCTACTCACACAGCCATACCTGAGACACCTAGGAGTGAACCTCTTGTAGTGGTAGATAGTCATGTCACCATGTTCGACATGGATACTATTAGAATGTACTTGAATATAGCTGGAATGGTCTTCCCATAATTACCACCACTCTTTATCCCATATCGTATTGTACCATCATTAAAACAAGAGCTCGCATATACTTACCCACAGCAGTTGAAACAAGTTTTTACAAATCCCATTTTTGAGTTGGTTGTTGTAGCACTAGCTAACCAACCATCATCATCCAACCAACCACCCCGCACATTACCTCAACAACTCACCATTTTCACTAATCCCTTGTATGAAATAATTCTTGTTGTTTCACAAACCCTAACATCCACTCAACCCACTACCCTCATAGGTTCTACATCCCATATCATACCATAGTCAGTGGCAATACCCTTTGCTACTTACCCCCACTCACTTCCACTACCATGGTTATTCCACAACCAACCCAACCTACCACATCACAGGTGGAGGTCCCTACTTCAAATGCAATTGCTATGCAATAGGATTTTTTTATAGCTGCAACAAATGATTTTAGATAATGCTAACCGTAGCGTAAATCCTGATCCCAACCAACATTTGCAAGGGATTGAGCACAACTTCCCACCTCCATCTTACCAAACAAATTCCTTAATCCAAGATCCATCTTGGACAATGCGCCTCAATCCACCACTATAGCTCAGAACCAACCTCCATATCCATATGCTAATACAGTAGGTCAGCATACCATCATGCCCCCATCACCCCATCCATATCATAATCTCCATCATCATTCATATCATAACACATTTCAGCCAACCATACCTTATCACCTATAGCCTAAATACAATCCACCCCATTACCAGCAACATTAAGTACATTCAAGTGTTAGTCCTATGGATGACCCTAGATATCAGTTTTTACAGAGTCAGATTGATAGCCTTGCCATGCAAACTCTAGGTTTGCAATACCAAAAACCAACTTTAAGGCAACTACTCAATCATCCTATTCATGCTTTAGTTCCTGAGCCATCATATGCAACATATTTTCAAATACCTAAGCTTGAATTTAAAGGGTAAGAGGACCCTCGTGAACATATAACTAGATTTGTAAATGCATGCTTCAGAATCAAAAGCAATGACGCATTACTGTTACATACATTTACTCAGATACTAGGGGGAGAAACCCAATACTGGTACAACCACCTGCCACATCAAAGTGTTTTTACCTTTGAATAACTAGCGGACCAGTTCTTAGAAATATTCACCCTAAATGTAAGAAAATAAACCACATTAACTGATTTGATTTATCTAAAACAATATGACGATGAATAAGTCTATGACTTTAGCAATAGGTGGAGATCAGTCATGATCAAGTTACCATTTTTCCTCCCTATGCCAGAGATAATATGAATGTTCATGAAGAGTTTTGGTAGACCCATCTCTTCATTATTACATCTATAGCAGTATAGGACATTTGATGAGGCACTCACCCAAGCAAAGCTAATAGAAGAGATCAAAATTCATGAAGGTGAGATAAAGCCTAAAAATAAAGAGTGGCATAATAAGAATCAAAAGGGGAATAACCATGGTCAATATAAGACCGCATAGGTTAACCAGATAGTTTTGGTCCAACCATAGTTGAATCAACCAACCCAAGCATAAATCCAACAACCCCAACAACAACAACAACCGTAATAATTGAATCATCATGCAGTTCCACCCCCACAACAAGCACAAAATCAAACACAACCTGCAAAAAGACAACAACATCATTTTAAGCTAAAAAGAAATTACACACCAGTAAAAGAGCCATATTCATTAATTTTCCAAAATTTGTATGTGAAAAAACTCTTTACATTTCTGAAAATGAAACCTGAAGATCCTAAAAAACCAAAAACAAAAGGTTACAAAGAACACCTCTTTTGCATCTATCATAGACAAAGAGGACATGATATCGAAGGTTGTCATGGTTTCAAAGGAATTGTGTAAGATTTATTAGAAGCGGGTACAATCAAAGTTGACAATCCACTAGCCTAAAATAATTAAAACCTAGGCATCTATCAAACACCTTTGTCACATCGAGATGTAAATCAACAACCAATGGGAGCATCAACTTCTACAGTTCCTCCCAACCAAGTTAATTATGGTTTTGTAGGAGCTATCAACATAGTTACCTGTGGATAGAGGCAGGATAATCATGCAACATAGGCTCCAACAACACAACCAACAAATGTGCCCATACAACTTGGACCAAGCATTTCACCACCACCTTTCCATAATCGCCCAGTGGTTACCTTAAATAGCCGGTTAACGCAAATTTTAAAAATGGCTTCAAAAAATTATCAATTTGTGAGCTAATACAACAATCAACATATCATAGGGAAGCATTTATGGAGATCTTAAAGTGTATTCAAGTACAGTTAGAAGACCCCAATGCATTCAATTCCTTTTTAGGGAGTGTGCAAAAGTGTATGGAACCCTCGATAGTATTTTATGACTTTGAGGAAAAGCAAATTTTAATAGATTCACATGATCCACCTTTGCACATAGTAGCTCACATTGACAAGAAGCCATTCAAGAGAGTGCTTATTGACACCGGTTCATCAATCAATCTCATCACCACACCTACAATAAAAAAACTCAACATCCCATCATCTCACATCACAACTTCCACCTTCACCTGCAGCACCAACATCAATGCTACCTGGCGACTGTGATCCCATGTCAAAGATCTGGTATTTACAAGCCCTCGTGGATGAGGGCAATGATAGACACATGAGCAGGATAGCCTGCATAGACCAAATGGAGGGCTATATCAAGTTGATTGGTGGCACAGTCTCGATGGATTATCATGCTACAGGGTCTCAGCAGACCAGGTCCAGGATTACAGGGTAGTCCACAACTAGCTTGAGCCAACAGATCCATAGGACAGAGAGGATGCACATGTCCTCTAGCACATAGGACGACAACTCACATAGGAGCCATAGGGAGACAGGTGGGACCTCTAGCTAGAGGACTAGTTGCATGGGCATACCAGTCTCTAGTGTGCTGGGCCTCTTTGGGCTAGGTGGTACACAGGACCCTTAGTAGGGCATATAGTAGGGGCCAGATCTGACTACAGAGCAAGCTCTAGGTCACAAGGCTAAGGGATGCGGCCAGAGCTCTAGTTCATGGGGAGCAGACAAGTGCTAGGGATCTATGCATATCACAACTACTTTTGTATATGTATCATTTTTTGTGTAAGGTCTAGGACCTACATGATTGTAGCCTACAGGTATTTTTGTACTCATATAATGTACTTTGAGAGACATATTTATATATATGATATGATCATTATCATTTTGGCTCATTATGTGTACTTGATTTATATGTTTTAATTTTATGTTTATTTGATGCACATGGATGCAATACTTATGTTAATTTGACGCTATATGATGTGATGTATGGATGACATGCACTAGATAGCTATTTGATTTATGATGATGATGATATGCAGTGATCTAGATGTTTAGATGTGCAATTTATGATGGATGCATATGGATGCGATGTTTTTCTCTTAACACATTTGATATTGTTTTATTGTATGCATTAAAGTATGTAATGCTTTATTTGAATGATGCTAATCTAATGTAAATGAATCTGTATGCTTTAATCACTTAAAACATAAGGAATGAATGCAAATATGTTTATCAATATAATAGATGTCACCACAAAATGTATACAAATCATGAATGTAATTGAAAATCATTAAAATAAGAATTTAATCAATTAATCACCCATGCAATGAATGCAATTTTTTGATGCGAATGATATAATGTGTCATTCTATTTTCTTTTGCAAAATTTGAAAAATATACATGATATAGTCAATGGCCATCTAAATATAATTTCTAATAGCCATCTGGTATCTATCCTATATTTGGATTGTGCACTATATGATAATGTATGATGGACTCGATACTTTGCAATTTGGTGATTTATATGGTTGCGATTTTTGATATTTTGTTGCTATGAGAGAAATTTTTGAGGTTTTTTATGAGACTCAAACACCCTAATAGACTGATCAAAATTTGCATACTAACCATACTAGACTTCTAAGATAAAAGGATTTTGCTAGGATAGACCCTAACTATCAGTTATCCTTGTGTGTGCACATGATTATTTTAAGATAAGACACAAGCATTCCTCGATGTCAGGTGGGATTATTTTAGCCCATTTCTAAGATAGGGGTTCCACAAATGTCTTATCCAATACCAAGTTTAGATTTTAGTTGGACTAAGCCACTAGGCAATGTAGGACACCTAAAGCTAGCTCTTCCACATTCAAACATTGGTCTTGTTCATAAGCGAGGTGCTAATGCATCAGACATATTGTCATGCGTAAGGTACTGTAGTGTCAAAAATTCTAGGGGTTCAGGATCATTCCTTTCTATCCTTCAATTTATGGGATACTTGCTCATATGTAGTGAAGCAAGGGAGTCAATTCCATCTTCATTTTGAAATGTATTTGGATCTTCATTTGATCTCTCTTCGAACTAGATTTTGGATATTCATTTGATCTCCACTCGAACTTTGATTTATGATCTTCACTTTGAACTTTTATTTAAGCCTGTTTTATTGATTTTCACTCGATATTCACTTTTCGGCATTTACATTTGATAATTTTCTTCTTAAAATTTCCTTTGGGGGATTTACTTGGAAAAATGTTATTGGTATATCGATTGAGAATATCGATCTTATGATATTAATATGGGATATCAATCTGGGAAGTCGATCTATGATATCTATCTAGGGTATCAATTGTGAGGATTGATGTGAGATATCACTTTGGGATATTGCTCATTTTATCGTAATCAAGGGATTCTGAATAGGTAACTAACATGTCCTTTTGGCAACTGCCAAAATTTCCCATACCGTTCGCATAGAAGGATAAGAAAGAATAACTCTTTTCGCTTTAGGATACCCAGTCCTGCTTTGCGGCTTTCATATTCCCCTAGTCCTTATTAGGATTGTTTAAATTTGTTTAATAGTGATAGACTTATGATATGCTAAGGGCTATACTAAATGAACCTTAGCTACAAAATCAAAGAAAGCTTTCTACCAACTCTTGATAATACCACTAGGTATGGCTGAGTGATCGGAAAACCCTAGTATATCTCCATAGCAACACTACAGGTTATGTTGAAAAACATAATTAATCACATGAATGATGGATCATGATAAATGCAGAGATGCATGATTTAAACACAAACATGGTATCATTTGTAATACTGACAAACATAATCCCTCATAGTATGGAATGCAACGGATAATGAATACCTATATGCAATGCAATAATGCAGAGAATGCATGGGTGAATGCAAAATGACAATGCAAAATTCAAATGCAAAATGCAAATATTTTTGGATTTTATGCTTTACCAATTTTTTTTTATTTTATAATTTTTATGAGTTTTGAGCCTCATAATTGACCAAACGACGAGTACATGCCTCTGGAGCTTTTAGATTCACCAAGCAATTTTTAATAATCCTTGGAGCTTTTAGGATTGACCAAAGATATTATGGGTACCTTTGGGGTGTTTTGGGATGACCAAGCGATTTTGAGAATCCTTGGAGCCTTTGGGTTGACCAAGTAGTTTTTATGGAACTCTTGGTGCCTTTTAAGTTTGACCAAAGGGCTTACGGATGCCTTTGGAGCTTTTTAGGATGATCGAGTGGTTATAAGAAAACCCTCAGGGCATTTTACTGACACGACCAAGCGGTTTCAAGACCCCTTGGAGCCTTTTGGGATGACCGAGCAGTTTTGACCAAATCCTCGGGGCTTTTAAGGTTGACCAAAGGTCTTACAAATGACTTTGGAGCTTTTTGATTTACCAAACTACTTATGGGAGTGTTTGGAGATTTTTAGGATGACTGAGTGGTTACAAGTGACCATCGGAGCCTTTTCTATGCTCTTCAAGCATAAAATACCTTAAGATGGATGATGTTGAGAGGTTCAGGCTCTTCAACACCTCCTAGCGACGTTTAGGTGATAGGTACCCAAACCAATATTTTCAAATATGATGTAAGGTCCTAGCCAATTAGCCATGAATTTGTCTCGCATATCTAGCAGCAAATTAGAGTTCTGTTGGTTCTATTTCAAGACAAGATCCCCAACTTCAAAGTCTCTCTGGTGGACTTTGATATTGTAAGCTCGTTTTAGTCATACTGATAAATGTAGAGATGCTCTAGGGAATTCACATGATGTTCATCAAGTAACATCAGTTGATCCAGTTGAGATTACCGTGTAGTGTCATAATCGATGAACTCTTTCAATGTGACGCACAATATTGGAATTTATAATTCCAAGGGCATAATGGCCTCAGTACCATATACTAGTGAGAATGGCGTTGCCCCAGTGGGCGTTCAAATACTAGTCTTGTAAGCCCATAATAAAAGGTGCAACTAGATATGCCAGTATTTGTGGTTTTCTTGTACCATATTTTTCAATATGGCCACCACTGTCTTATTTGAAGCCTCGACCTACCCGTTTGCTTGCGAATAGTATGGAGTTGCAAAACTATGTTTGATTCTATATTTAGATTTCAAAGGTCTCACAGTTTTGTTCATGAAAGATGTTCCATTATCTGATATTATTTTGGATGGAATCCCAAAATTACTTATGATATGCTTCAGTATAAACTTTGCTATATGAGCTCTAGTTGTCATTGTTAAGGGTATTGCTTCCACCCACTCTTTAAGATACTCAGTAGCCATGATTATGAATATATGTCAGCCTAATGACGGAGGAGAGATATTGCCTATAAGATCTAATCCCCAATGAGAAAATGGCCAAGCCGCTTGAATGGGCTGTAAGGCCTGCAATGGCAAGTGTATAAGATTAGCATGATGTTGGTATTTAACGCATTTCTTGACATACACATTGCACTCCTTCTCCATAGTGGGCCAATAGTAACCCATTCAAAGGATGCGCTTGACAATGGCCATGTCACTAAAATGGCCATCTCACATATCGTCATGGGCTTGTAAAATCGCCCATGATGCCTCTTGGGGATCTAATAAATGGAGGAAAACTCCATCGTAGCCTCGTCAGTACAAGATTTCTCCTATTAAGACATATTTAGTCACTTTATGTTTAAATGTGCACTTCACGGCATGTGGCAATCCCTCTGGAATTATACTAAGCTTTCGAAATTTTTTAATTTGTGACATCCAATTTTGATAAATCTCAGCTTCGACTGCTAAGACGACTTGCTCTCCTTGGGTATTTACCTTTACAAATGCAAACTTAGAAACAACCCTATGGTGAATGGTAGTACCAATCCCCATAGGAATATAAGAGGTTAATGACCCCTAGGATGCATTCTTAAGATAGTCTTTAGCTTTGCATAACCATTCAGATTTTGGTTCTACACTGATCATGTTGATCGATTCTCTATTATCATAGGTTGTATGCTCTATTGCTAGATACGAGAGCATATTGACATGGATGGTAGTGAAATTAGCAGACGAAATCTGATGGATTAAATATCCCAAATATACCATGGTATCTATGAACCTATTTGACAATAGAGGGATTTCCTCAATGTCATACCATTCAAATTTGGCCAAATATGTGTTAACTAGATCTTTATAGGCTTTCAGTATAGGACATCGACATTGAAAAAACCCCTTGACTTGATTTAATATGATAAAGGAGTCACAAAAGATGTTTAACCTCTTAATATTCATGGCAATGACTGTGTGGAGGCCCAATAGTATGGCTTCATACTTAGCATTGTTGTTGTTGCACAAAAAATACAACTTGAACGACAAGGGCATTGGAGCTCCTTGCAGCATGAAGAACACTATTTAGACACCACCCCCTTGTTCGCACTTCAAACCATTTAAGAACAGAGTCATATCAATATTGTTCTCTGGTTCTTCGGGTTTAGGAGCTTCAAATATGATGAAGACTACATCGTCTGAAATCTTGATGCCTATTGTTTCATAGTGATGCATCAGCTAATTGATCTGCTATGACCTATCCCTTAATGGACTTTTAATTTATGAATTCTAGATCAAATTATGTCAATAGCATGATCCACTTCACAGTACATGTATTGTGATAAGTCTTACTCATCATGTACTACAAAGGATTCTATTTGGATATAACATATGTCGTATGACTTAGCATGTAATACCGTAATTTCCTTGTAGCGAACACTACTGCTAAACACAATTTTTCCACATATGCATACCCGAGCTCATAGCTCACCAAGGTTTGACTAATATAATATATGGTATGTTCTTTGCCTTGCACGTTATTTTAGGCTAACATGGTTCCTAGTGCAAATTCAGTTGTTGATATATATAGTAGGAAAGACACATCTTGCCTTGGTGGAGCTAGCACTAGCGGCATTGCTAGGTATTGCTTTATCTCACTGAAGGCTGCCTTGCAGTCCTCGTCCTAGTTGAATGGAACTCCCTTATGTAGCAGTTGATTCATGCATCCATATTTATCTGATAATTGGATGATAAATCACTTTATCGAGTCTACCTTACCCTGGAGGCTCCTTAATTCCTTAATATTGGTGGGAGGACGCATTTTCAAAATGTCCTTGACCTTCGTTGGATCTACTTTGATGCCTCTATTAGAGACTATGAATCTTAGTAATTTTCTAGAAGTTACGCCAAATACGCACTTCTTAGGATTCAGCCTGACATTGTGCTCTATTAGGTGATCAAAGAATTTTCTTAAGACCTCTGCATGCTCTTCTCGCAGCAGTGACTTGGCCAAGAATTCATCGATGTAATATTCTAGAATTTTATTCATATAGTCATGAAAAATGCATGTCATGGCCCACTGATATGTGGCACCAGTGTTTTTGAGGCCAAATGACATAACTTTGTAGCAAAACATTCCCCATGGTGTTATAAATGTGGTTTTATGTTGGTCTTCGAGTTTAATTCAAATTTGATTGTAACTAGAAAAATTTTCCATTAAGGAGAGCATTTCGCGACCTACATTTGCATCTACGAGAGAATCAATATTGGGCAATGGAAATGAATCTTTGGGTGTTGCCTTATTTAGGTCTCTAAAATTCATGCAAATACGGATTCTTCCATCGGGTTTTCCTGTGGGTACCATATTGGACACCCATTCTAGATAATCGATGGAGATCACAAATTCCACATCCAACAACTTTTTGTAGCTCATATTTCACCATTAAGGCTACTATTGGGTGCATTTTCTAAGTTTTTGCTTAATCAGATTCTTCATCAGATCTAGCGAAAGGTTATGCGTAACCAATTTTAGGTCTAGACCTGACATATCCTTGTACATCCAAGCAAACAAATTTGGTCTCTCTTTCAACAGAGGTATGAGGGTGGCTTGCTCATCTGGAGTGAGACTCTCTCCAAATTTAACCTTATTTTTAGTGGTGGGATCATTATTGATATCCACCTCAAAGGTTCCCTCTACCAACATATGCGATCCCTCATCAAGCTGATGAGGCGTAAGAATCAAATGGATGTCATCAGCTGGGTTTATTAGTTTCATGTTGGAAGCATTTTTGGCATGATAAATATCATATGCATAGCCTGGTGCAAAATGGAAAGGTTGCAACATTTCTTTGTTTGGGAAGAAATACTTAGGCTCCATAGGTGAATCAACACAATCCCAATCGATAGCATCTTTTTTAAAATACAACGATTTGGATGGATCTACTATATTACAAAGTGGAGTGGTCAAATCAATGGAGACCATGTTTATGGAATGGAATTGATCTCCAGGACCACATGGACCATGGACCAACTTCTACAAAACCTATGCAGTCCTCATACCCATGATCTGGCTCTAATGGCATAGGCACAAAGAGGTCTTCCCTGTGAGGACTATGAACAATTGGATACTCCTTATGCACTGAATGCAAAATAGGATAATTTGGCTCACGGATCTCCATGTTGGTCAATAGAAGGGTATTAACCAATCGATGAATTTGATCCAAGTTTAACCGTCTTGCTCTCAGATGCGGACCAACATGTAGTTGTTGATAGACCTCATCAATGTTGATGGGTTGATGATGGTAACACAAGTAAGGAGGACCAAGGTAGGTCCTCTTTAGCTCATCTTCTTTGTCACTGTCATAATAGAATCCTTAATTTGCCCCCACTCCTGGAGGGTGCTCTAGCAGGTGTAGCCCCATGAATCTGACCACTTGATTAGTGTCATCACTATATGTATAGACTAGATAATTATATCATAAGTGTGACATCACCAAGAAATCTAGCTCCACTTCTTCCCTTGAATAATCAATGTTGGGAAGGATCTCTTTGGTAACCTATACCGATTCAATAGGTAATAGATAACGCGCATGAAAGGGCCTCTCATGGGCACCTTTGAATTCATCCCCTAATTCATCATCATTTGAGGATTCTTCATCTGCATCATAACCTAGTCCACTCATATCAGAGGTGGACTCCACTCCATATTCATTACAAAGATATCCTAACTCGAGATCGCATAAAGTAATGGGGTTATGGACTTTCATGTCTATTTCATCGACTGCTTCACAGGATTGGTGTCCTAGGGGATATCTGGGGTTCAGTTCTGTCTCAACCTACTCAAGGAACCCTTCATGATGATCTTATAGTGGATGGTCGGTCCATCTCTTGCACAGTATTTAGAATCAGTTTGAAGGTCACATTCTGCATAAGGTACTCGCCTAATCCAGTGTTAGCAAGATGTACTATCACCCATAGTGCGGATGACCCTACTGAAGATGCAGGTGAGGCAAGATGAGGCACCTCCTTGGATTTGTCTTGGGGTTCCTCAAATTCCATAGAAATGGGAACCTCCTTGATGATTGGCTCAGGCTCATGCTCCTATTTCTCACCAATTTTTACTTTCAACTTCCTATCATCCTGACGCATGACTGATGCCAACGGTTTCAAGGAAGTGGTAGTTGTGTGCTCTGATCTATGTGACACAAATGGCATTGGTTTCGCATGCACTGATAGTTTACCTCCTTGTTTCTTTATTGGTGACGATGACCAAACATCCAGGTGCATTGGCGGGAGTATGAAGCCCTCAGGAAAATCTGCTAGGTTCACGAACTTAAATGGTTCTTCATCCAATGCCACTACGTGAGCCTATCCCTCATGAATATATTTCACGCACTGATGCAATATCGAGGGGATGCAATGCATTTCACGAATCCAAGGCCTATTGAGTAATATGTTGTACTACATGGCCCCTTCTATCACATGAAATATTATTGAGATGGTCTTCAAGCCTACCTATACGGGTAGGATAATTGTGCCAACAGTTGAACATAGTGCATCATTAAACACTCTCAATGTAAATGTAGTTGGCACAATGTGTGATTTAGGTAGCTTAAAATGACTCAACGCATTGGTCATTATTATGTTGATCGATGAGCTAGTGTCAATCAAGACCCTTTTAAATGGCATGTGATTAACACATGCGATTATGTGCAATGGGGGGTTGGCTGTAGTTGTAGAAACTGTCCTCATCTCATGATCATAAATTTTGATCATCGGCTCCTGACACTGTTGTACATGTCCCACAAAATTAGTAAATGCATGTGCATCCTGGGATTGTAGTTCAATGGACCTCAAAATGTCCATAAGAGTCTCCATATTCCTCGAGGACTGCTGTATTAGCTCATGTATTGACAACTTTACAGGAGTTGTTTGCATGTTTTGGACCAACCTGCTCCTTATGGTCACCACCGGTCTTGTTGGTGGGCCTGGTATATTTTGCACCAACCGCTGATTCGGCGTGGCCTGTATTTGAATGGGAGCATGAGTTTGATTCTGTTGTTCATATATCTCATACCTAATGATAACGTTCACCATTCCTATGAATCCCTGGGTAGGTGGTTCAACTCGCACCTGGTTGACTTGGCCAACGTTGTTATGATGTTCCTCATGATTTTGCAAGGGGTTTTTGTAAATATCCATATTATGATTATCGGGTGCATGCAGGTTGTGTAAAACTACAAGCTCACCTTTGTCAATCATATTTTGCACCATGTGTTTGAAATTCCATCACACTTCAATTTCTAGGCCTTTTGTTTGATGATAAATGCAAAATAGATCTTCTTGATACCCCTTTGGTTTGGGTTGATTGGGGTCTATCATCTTGACTTCGGGAAATCTAATTGCCTTGGCCTCGCATAGCTGATGGAAAATCAACATCAGTGATTCTGTCAATGGTGTGAACTAGCGAGGTGGGAGTTGATCTTTGTTCTTGCCCTTATAATTGTTGTTGTGCTTATCATACTGCATAGGAGAAGGTTGGGCCTGATAATTCTATTTTTTTTACCCCTTGTTCTCCTGCTGAAGATTCAACACCACTTGATTCACATGGGCCTACTTGCCCTGTCACATGGGTCGAACCTAAAAGTTTCGTGATGAATGTACACAACATTAATGCATAATTGCTTACTATTTGAAAACAAGCATCCGGGAAGCTCGTGACATGTTCCTGTGCATCTTAATCACCCTTAAACTTGTCCAATATGGGCATATCAAAATTCTCAGGGTAAGCCAAAGTAGGAATCGAAGGATCCAAAGGCTCGTTATGGATTTTTCTTAATGTCAGCTTTTGAATAGCCGCGCCTTGTCTCTTGATGGCTTTGATCTTCTAGGATAAGGCTATCCTTGTCTCTTGATGGCTTTGATCTTCTCGGATAAGTTGACATGGATGTGGCTTAGGAGGTACTTTCTTCCTCATAAGAGATGGAGGGCATTGCTCTTCTTCCTCCTCAGCTCGGGAGCTCTTAGGATATTGTTGATTGTATCTATCTTCTTCTGATTCTTCATGCTGCGTCTACTTTGATTATTGAGCGACGGTGGTCACTCCCTTTGTTCGACACTAGCATGAGTACGAGCGTCTCTTTGCTCTTGATGCATATCGGCTTGAGATAAATCCTTCCTATATACACACTCTCTATGCTCATCATGAGGATATAGGCCAACCCTAGCTAACCTATCCTCCTGCTCCACGTGTTCCTTCTGGGTAAGGATACGATCTTCGTGCATGCGTTTCTCATATAGTCTTTGTCTAATGAAACTCTACACTTGAAGGTTTTAATATTCCATGCACTATATCTCTAGGTGAGCGTCCTTCAATTGATATTGGAGGAGTTGGTATTTTTGCTCTGATACCAGTCAATGTGATCTATCGATCTGATTGGTCGTAGGAGGCCTCTGGTATCCCTACTCTGTATGAGAGACCTTATGGGTTTTATAGCCATCATAATGATGTGCTATACCTTTTTATCTATCTGTGAATATGACATTGGCCTCATGCTATATCCTATACTATGAACCACCATGCGTAGATAGTGGGTGTGTGACATGAGGGTGCTTAGAAGCCTCTCCATATTCCCTAGTAGTCTTAATGATACTTACGCTATGCTCACTCCAAGCACGAGTGGGTGGAGCAGAAGGCTTGCAGCCTAGCTACTCTAAAATACTACCTAGACCCTCTAGCTGCCTAGACCACCATTGCTCATGCAGCAATGTGCCATTATCTCCCACCTTTGATATATCAATGGTGATATTGCATGGTGGACCATGCATGGGAGTATGGTTAGACCTATGCTCGATAGCAAGCCTGTATGCCTACCCCTGAATGGGTGGATCTCTAGTCCTTCTATACTTAAAATGTGGAGCCATAGATCCTCCTATGGGCTTAGTACATAGGGGCACCAACCTGGTCCCCTAAATAATAAACTCTTCTATCGATCCCGTGTACATGCATGCATTGCGGTCTCGATAATGGCTCTCGAGTGGAACACCTTCATGCTGGAAGGATTCCTATTATATCCTATGCCTAGAGAAGTGTAATGAAGCTCCTCTATCTGGGGTATGATCTATAGGCTCCCCTCATGTTGAGTTATATCATCTAATGATAGTCGAACGATGTTTGGTTCACTCATGTGGTTGAAGAATTGACATGTGCTGTTGTGAATTGGTTAGAGGTTGGTCATTGGTGTTAGGTTTGGACCTTTGACGACCACCCCATGTATCCACCATTGTGTACCTAGCGTCTAGGTGTATTATTATTAAGAAAACAAGGTATACAATAATGATTATCTCATTTTAAATTTTGAGAGTGAGTCCTAAAATATTTTATGTGTTTTCAAGATTTTTTGTATCAGTGTAGAAACTCTTATCATTTTTTGCAAAACTTGTTGGATTTTATTCTCAGTTTAATGGATTTCACCTGTACGTTTGTAGCTCGACAACTTGGCTATGAAATACAAGTTGCATAATCTAATCTATAATGTGTGGTAATGAAGCCCACACACGGTCAGGGAGCACAGGTCCTCCCAGATCCTCACCCATTTTCCCCCAGTCAACATTATACCCTCTGAAGAGAATACATGCAAATTTTCTAAGGTATAAAAGGTTATCGGATCCAGTATTGGTCTAATATCCAAAAGGTTAATGGGATTTGGGCTAACATATGGGAGTTACGTCCACCATCATTGAACCCTACTAGTGGTTGGATGTCAAGCCCAACTCACTAGTGTTTAAGTACCACTTGGTGTGTGGGGTTCCTTTTAATGTACATAAAAGAAATGCATCATATAGCATTCATGCTCATTTTATAAATGCTTATGTAAATGAAAGAACGTTTCAAATTTAGAAAATTCAAGATATTCTATATTCTCTTTGAGACCATGCACATTGCGATGATAATCGGCCACTACTTGGGCCTCACACATGCAAACCAATCACACAAATTCTATTAAGCACGCTGGATTCTAGGGTAGATTAAAATCAGAGATCCACTATTCCTAGTAGTGCCTTTCTAATGACACGAAAGATAAATGCAACTAAGACCTAATTCATTTCCTTTTTCTTTCTTAATTCTTAATTGCATTCAAAATTAGACTTTCTAGAAAAACATAGAGACAAAGAAAGTTATAGAGAGTGAGAAATAGGGCCTACCTCAGGTCCACATATGATTGAGCTTTATACCTCTGCTATCTGCTATGTTTGTTGGAAATCGTAGGTTTGGGATGCAGTTCTGACTGTGGCCTGCGGGTTGAACCTACGGTTCAATTATTGGCCCGCAACTGGTAGCTATGATTTGTACCTTCAAGTCACAAAATCCAAAAAATGATAGTTAGATGCTATAATTATGGATTTTCGCCATGATCACCTTCTGATCCAACCAAAAAGCATGCACCCATCTATTGTACTATGTCGTATTCATTCATTCAAAGCATAAAATTGACAAGATTGCATAGATTCAACAAAAATAAATGTTTCTTGTATTAATAATTGCAAAGAATCTCAATTACAATCATGCCCCTCTTAGGGTCACCCAAATGATGATACGATTAATACAATGCCAAAGCCCTCAACAGGGTAGGTGCACTAACATTGCTTTTCACTTGGTCACAAAATGCTCTAGGGTGGAGTTGTCCTCTTCTTCGCATTGAGGAAGGAAGTTGATGGTTAAGTCTCCTTTGAATCTATTCCCTGCGGTCAAGAAACAACATAAGAGTGTCAAAAATATAGGCAGCCTCTCATGATGAGGCCCTTTTAGGAAAATTGCATAAAGACACCATGAAGCATGTATAATCAAGAAAACATGAAAAGTGCTTCTAAACTATGTAAATTGAATCAAGATCATGGAATTGCATGAAGAAAGACAACAACTACACTATGCATAGATCGATTATGTAAAATAAAGCATGAAAGTGCATAAAGAATTCATTAATGTCCTATTTTATGATTAACATAAAGAAACTAATATAACCTAATTCTACCAGTTAGAAGTCTGCTAAACTATAATTAAACTATAAAAATAGCTAATCTAAGCTAATTAACCAGACTAAAATGAAAAGGGTGAGGTGGTAATACTTCTGCTACAAATCACAACTCTGATGGGCAGTCTGCACTGTAAACCATCGCTGAAAGCCACGATTAGGAATCTGATAGATTTACCCTCAATTCGAAGGGCAGTGGGCTTGCCCTCCTTGTCTAAATTGATGTTCAATGGTCGCCTTTGGTGTCCTCAGACTGATTTAGTGGTTGATTCACTTTGAAGGGCCTTATTTTGCCTGAATATGCATTTCTTGGCTCTCCTAGGCTCCTAGGGCATCCATAATGTAATTCATCATGAATCTTGGCAAGTAGGTAGGGGATAAGTGCAATAGCTCTCTCTTAGTATACTCGGTTGAGTGTACAATTCAATAGGATTTCGCTGCTCAAATATCCAATGCTCTCTCTCTTCATTTGCCTTAATTATGAGGGTTACTTATAGGACTACCCAAGGGCTAGGGGTGGCTTCATGGAGAAGCCAAGATCAATAAGGGGTGGTTAGAACAGTTGGATTGGAAGCTTTCATCCTCTAACCACCTTCTTCTAGATCATATGTCGGTTTCAACCGATTTGGATAAGATTGAAGGCCAATTGAACTCTAGTTAAGACCGTAGGTCATAGCTATGGTCTAGAATGTAAACCACAGGTCTTAGCCACGGTTCAATCTGTAAACCATAGGTATGGGTTGCGGTTCACACTGATTAGGCCAAGGACCCCAAAATGAGTGGTTATAACCACTGATCTATCTTAGAGTCTATCCAAGATCATCCATATGGTATTGTAGTATATCCATATGAGTAGTCACCCTCGACATGACGTGTTTTAGGTGTCCACATTTCATAATAAATATCTATGAAATACATAAAAGGGTTTTTTTGAAATCACTAGGATATTTGAGTTTTTGTAAGAATACCCTAGATCACCCACCCAATAAAACCATAGCATTTTCATTACCACATATCACAAATCCATGTCAAACACTTTCTATTTATGCCCCTGATTAAACAACAAGATAATATTGATCAAGAAAGAATCTATAAATACCAAATGAGCATTAAAACATAGCATTAATCATCCATTAAATCATACATTATATCATCTCATATGCATCCATACATAAAATAAAGCAAAAGCACACACACAAGTGATCATAATGAAAAGCCATATATATATGAGTCACATAAGTACAAATTTCGCATAGGATGTATACATCAGAGCACTAAGGCTCATAAAAAAAATAGAAAAATACAAAAAGAGGTAATAAAGTGCTACTAGCTAGTGCCCCCATGATCCCTATGAGGTCCATGCACTGATGACCCAAATGGAGCATGCGGACTCGATGACCGATGAGACCTAGAACTCAACTCGGTCCTCCTTCTGGAACCTACAACTGATGATGTAGGAGGAACAAGAAGAGGAATAAAAAACTAATCTAAGGCATTCTATAACATGGTAATGTAAGTAGTATACCTATAAATGATCCTCAAATCCATCGTATGATGAGATACTTGCTAAGCTAACTCTACCTTGAGAGATGCAATGATAGCAACATCGTCACCCCTACTCATACTAGTCCATAGCCTATCCAACTAACCCTATAGCCTCATGATATTTTAATCCCAAGTAGTAATAGAATCACTCTCACTCGACCTGTCCTACAATCCATCAACCAAAAATCCATCAACCAATTATGTCACCTCACCCTAAAGTCGAGTCATCTCATCCTTCAGCTTTATCGCCTCCTCATACAAACTATTCAGCTGCACCTAGAGTACATCCCACTCCTCCTCTATGTGGTGAGGAGGAGCATCCTAGCCTTGATCACCTCCATCATCTCCATCATCACCCACATTAGCATCATCACCCACATCCACATCATGCCCTATATCATGGCCTCCATCACCTCTATCACCACCATCTCCACTGAATCCAATACCAACATATTCCTGTTGTGTTCCAATGATAGACTACCTCCTACCCCCACTACCCGAATGATGATTTTGCCACCTAGGAGCCTACTCACTAGAATTAGGCTCATCCTCATTGATAGCATCATCCACTACCTAGCTAGACCTCCAAGGATGCTACACTACAAACCAAGTATCATAGTCTATAGTCATCCCTACATCATCTATGTTGGGAATATCCATGATCACATCATTCTTTGCATCATCCATAGTCTAGAAATCCAGAGTCAAAGGAATATTAAGCTCATATCACCACTTCTTGTACATCATGGAAGCATCTGGAACTACCTAAACCAAGCCAAAATACCACATAAACCATGAGAAATGGATATAATCCATCTCCCACCCATGAATCCCAACCATCCATATGCCTCATATCACCTAACAAAGTTACACTACATCATCCTCCCAAATAAGACATCTCCAAGGTTACCAGTAGATCTCATCACACATCAAATCACTCAGGCTATCCTGGTAAATCTTCACAATGCAAGGAGGGCGAGTAGGAGAGGACTCCTCACTAACCCACCAGTAGAAAGTATGAGGAAGTGAATCATCACAAGCACAAGGTAGACCCTCTGGATGACCAACTTTGATATGCTACCATACCCAAATTTTAAGAACCAAGCTACAATTTAACCCCTTACAATCCTACCTCTTCACCTCATACAACTTAGAGTACTCCTAACGTAAGATAGCAGGAGCTCAAGCATATATATGTGGCTCTGCAATCAACTGCAACACAATGGAAACCTAGTTCTAAAGGAACCTCGAGTGCACCTATTAGGCAACAACATGTTACCTAGTATGTATATCAAAAAAGTTAGAAGGGAACCCAAATTCTTACCCTTATATAGGTCAAGGTAAGTAATACCATCCTTACCATAGTCAACATACCAATCATCATCATATATGGGACTAAGGGAAACATTCTTGTCATAGCCCACCCTCATAGGTAAATCCTCGACAAGCACATGGAAGATGGATTAAACATCCTCTAAAGTTAAAATTAGATACCCTATTTAAAGCTAGAAAGAACCCCTATCAAGGTCCCATCTCTCCACCAGAGAAGATAGAAATTCCTTGTCAGCTCATATAGTCTTCATCCATTCGTAGCCCTCCAAGCCCATAGCCTCTATAAACTTCCACTCATCAATTGTGAGATATTTTTGCACCTTGGATATGGTGTGGGGCAATCATGATCTAGTAGTAATAAAATTCACCTAGAGCACAAACAAAGATAAAATCAATGCACATCCAGATTAAAAACAAGAAAAACAAAAAAAATATTGCATTTTAGAATAAATTACATTTCAAAAACAAGAAAAATACAAAAACATTACATTTTATAATAAATTGCATTTCAAAAACAAAAAAAAACATAAAACATTACATTTTAGAACAATTACATTTCAACAACAAGAAAAACACAAAGACATTGCATTTTAGAATAAATTGCATTTCAAAAACAAGAAAAATAAAAACATCGCATTTAATCATGGCATAGATTGCATTCCAAAAAAAAGAAAACTTTCAACCTTCCCCATTTATGCATATAAAAAAAAACAACCAAAAAAAAAAAAAAATTTTACCAACCCCTTTTAGTGGTTGCAAAAACAAACAACAACAAATTAAAATTTTACCAACCCCTATTAGTGGTTGCAAAAACAACCAAAAAAATCAAAATTTTACAAAACTCTTCTTAGTGGTTGCGAAAAAAAACCAAAAAAATCAAAATTCAACCAACCCCTCTTAGTGGTTGGAAAAAAAAAAATCAAAATTTTACCAACCACTCTTAGTGGTTGCCAAAAAAAAAAAAAAAAAGAACCAAACAAAACACACAAAACAATAAATAAATAAAAAAATCTAAAAAATAGAACACCTACCTTAGCATAGTGGACACTGACTTCCGCTCTAGCCGAGCCACCACCACCCACACCCATGCCAAATCCACTCCCCTCACAAGCCTCCATCTCACTCTCTCTTCTCAAAATGCTCAAAAGAATCAAACCACAACAATAAATTGAAATTTACCCCTCACCCATTTATATAGCTGCTTTTCATGGTGAAAACTATGCACCCGTGTTTTCCAGAGCGCGTGAAAACATAGAACCATGATTTGTGATGCAAACCATGGATGCACGTTTAGGGAAATGCAAAACCACACATGTGCATTTAGTCTTAAAAAAATAAAATAAAAAGAAGAAAAGCACAAAAAATAGTGAACTCCAACCAAATTATATCATCATAATCATCATCATCAACACTAAATTTTTGAATCTCATATCTAGTGAATTATCCTATACACCTAGTGGTTGCAGAGATTAGAAATCCATACAATCTGGTTGGATGGATAGCTCACCATAAGGAAAATCAACACTCAAATCAAAATTACATTAATTAGCTAATTATATTAATGTTTGAGATTGGTTGTGTTCAACAATTTTTGCATAAGGTTATCCTTCAACCCTTTTTGTTGGGTCAAAAATAGAAAACAATCAAATCAACTTTGGTAATAATTGGAAATCACATGAGAATCGAATTCGTAGAACGATTAGTTTCTTGAACCCATCATTTGGAAGGAATTTGTACGATCATAAGGGAATAAGAACTCCAAATGTGGTTGATAATTTTACCAACACAATCGCCACAATGAACCAAAGGTAAATTTGCAAAACACAACAATCCTGAACTTGGGGCATCAAGTTGGGTGAATGTCATACATTTGCATCATTCACCATTCACTTCATCTCATAATCCACATTTTGATTAATTGGCTTGTGGGTTTCAGTATTTACCCATTCACCAATTGAGGGGGTAATCGATCAAATCATTTTTTTTCAAAATTAGTGATTCTTGTGCATCGAGAAGAGTTGAGTCCATCCATCCAATAAAGATAGGTGTCATTGGTTTTTGTACCATATCATTTTTTCACACAATGTGGTACAAAAAAGGGTATTTGTAGACACCAAAAACTGGTCATCCACAAAGCCACCATTTCCCACCCCACATCAAATCTTGCATAATAATTTATGTGCCTAAGTTTAAACTTAGGTGTATAAAATCCTGTACAATATCCTATTTTATAGATTTATTAAATCTAGAAAATCAGCCTAGGATACCTTGCCTACCCACTAGACATGTGTCCTAGCCACCTCACTACCCCACCTTACCACATCTCATAAACCCTTGTACCCTTTGTCCCTTCACATGGGGTAATCCTCCACATAACACTCCACTTACATCCATCTCACACCAGTTAAGTGAGACACCCTAGGCGAGTCACTCTAACTGCCCCCTCCATTTGGCAACCCATAATTTCCACTTGGCAACCCTGGCTTGCCACCTCTCATTTTACTCCAAAACCCTTATCAGCATATAAATGTCCTTTCATCCTATCAAATCAAGGAGGCTGAGCATTAGTACAATAAAGCTACTGAAATTGGATTAGATCTCTGCATGCATCCTAATAATAACCAAGACCTAGAGCTCGAAGGTTCATTTTTGAGGTAATATACCATTCAACCTAAATTGCATGTCTACGGTTTCACAATTAGAACTGCACCTACATGGTTTGTCCACCACTCGTGTATAATTTTCCAGTCACCACCATGTACCTATAGTTTCTTAGAGCTGGAAGATCACGATAACATGGATTGGTAACCTTTGATGTCAAAAAGGCATATTTAGAAATTGTTGTTTAGTATTTCACATTGTATTTTATGATTTTAAAACTAGGGTTTATTGTATTACTTTCTATCTTGATCAATAGGTGCTAATGACCCTTTGCTTTGTTTTGATATGTGTGTAGGAAATAGGTGCTTGGAAAGTTGCTAAAGCTGGAGTGGTCCCTACATCAGATAGTAGAAGGCCACTCACCCAGCTATAACAGAAGGGCACAAAACACACCATCATTTGTTGGAGAGCTTGGAAGACCCTCTTTTTTTTGTTTCTTATCAAACATTGTAATTAGAAGAGAGGAATTGTAACATTACCCCCAATACATTTGGGGCAATTCAAAAATATTGTAAAAAGTGTATCAATATCAATACAAAGGATTATTTTTGGTAATCTTCTCTCTTTTTTGTGTTTATTTTATTGGTTTTCAGTTATTTTGCTACAAATATATCAAATAACATTCATTAATAATCAACAATTATGAATGTAATATCTTGAATCATACAATATAACAAGACTTGCAATATTAGTTGCTCAAATGTATGTAACCTTTATTACTCCTCCCCTTACAAATGTATTATAAAAATTTATTACAAGATAATCACAATGCTCTCTATGCTCACTATCTCTTGCTCTAATTTCTATATCTTCTATGATTATCTATGGAATAATATATAGTCATTGTAGGATGACTCGTAGGTTACTTGACTCTTCCTTTTCTTATGCCAAGTCTCATCTTGGCTTCTTCACTTGAAACTTGCATACACATGACTCTATTTTGTATGTACAATTAGACATGATTCTTCACATAACACTTCCTAATCTAAGAATACATGTGCACACTTACATATGGGACACTTGTGCACATTTACACATATAACACTTGCACATTTTTTTTTGGTAAATTAAGTCTATCATTAAACTGGGTTTTAACGGTTGACCCAAAATCGATTTACAAAAATCAGCCCTTGGCTGAGGAACCCCACCATGAACCAAACTGAGGAAACTCTGTCCTCTAACCTGACGCTACTGCTTAGCTAGACACCAAAAGAACTAGATCATATTACCCACCATAGTCGAAAACCCCTTTAACAAAAAGAGACAAAGGTCCTATCAGGACCCTAACTACCCAAAGCACCCACACTTCACATAGGAGATCACCCATAAGACCGTAGGAAACAAAAAGCCACTACCATAGCCAACACAACAAAACAAAATGCAGACCATCCATCCACAGTACAGGTCAATCGAAGGACGACCCTAGTCCTCATCCTCGACCTCCTCTTCCTAATTTTTGTCTTTGTCTTCTTCGTTATCGTCAGTCTCTGGGTTGTAGACCATCGGCTTGTTGCTCTAGTATCCTTCATTGAAGAAAAATTTGGTCAAAATCTCCTATAATTCTTGCATCTACTAATTAATGTTTGCCACCATGTTCATGACATACCTTTTCAATTCCATTATTATAGGGTTAGGACCCTCATATTCAGACGTAATCTCCATGATTTTGCTGCTTCCCTGAACTTGCTTGTTTTTTAGCATCAGGGAAGACCTAACGGGCTGGTCATCAATTCTCAGCATTTTCCTTTTTGGGCCTCCCTTAGCGCTAGAATCACCCTCACTCTTCGGGATAGGGGAGGGTTTTGTAAGACCAGGGCTCTCGTGTCCCCTCAAAATTTCACCATAAACTGCCAAGGGATCCTTAGGAGGAGGGACAGGGATAGGTTGGGGAGCATGGAGGACATATTTGTAAATGACCTTGAGAAGGTCTTGATGCATGGGCATGGAAAAGCATTTTTTGCTGCAAAAAGAGGTGATGGTGTGGTTCAAGGAGTTCATAAAAATTTGGGAAATGCTTATGGGTTTAACATCCCAGAAAAAGTTGACAAAGGCGTAATGGAAAATGAGTAAAGTTTTACTAGGGTCCTTTGTCGTGATGAATTCTAGCACATTCTTCATAACCGCATTCCATGGAGTTGGGAGGTTTATCCTTGAGAGGCCATTATTTACCTCCTTGTATATTTTTGGGTTATCCTTAAACTCTTTGAGCTCCACCTCCCAGTGGTGCTTTTTTTGGTGAATTGACCTTCCCTTGACCAACTGGTCGATAATTTCTGCTAGTAGCTGAACATCAATAACAAATTCATAACCCTTGATCTCCATGCGACCATTCTCCCACGTTTCCATCATAGCTAGTGTAATTTCATCTTCTGCACCCAAAAATAGATCAAAAAAATGGGTAAAATGCCTATTGGTTAGGATAGCCTATGCAGTAGGCTCCATGACCACCATGTTGGTCTTAATGTATATCATGTTTGATAGGGTAACTATCAAATTCCTCTCAAAATTGTCTGAAAGCTCACCACTCATAGTTTCCTTCAAAAGAATCCAGTATTGAATGATTAAAAGGTGATGGTTTCATTGCTTGTCGTATTCACCCGTTGCTAAGTCCTTAAAACCCATGCCAAAACTGGAAATGACTCGTGAAGCACCTTTGCATTGATAATCATGCTAAATCATCATGTGGATAATGTCACCGTAAGCCTTGATCTCGCTGATAGGATCTATTTTCTTGGTATTGATGTGGAGGTTAGTCCTAAGACCCCTTGCAGGGACCCTACTCCTCTCAGGGAAGGTTGGTCTATGTCTCAATGTGTTTGGAAACTTGCACCTCCCCCCATGGTGCACCCTCCTCGCATAATTGTACTTTTTAGAAAATATCACCACCACCTCATAGTCCTGCCACTTGTGAGTACGAGTTTCCAAGCTGGCCTTGGGTTGATCACAATCCGATTCCAACCTAATTGTAATCAATAAGAAAAGTCTCCTACTTTGGGTATTTTGCCTCCTCATAATAGTGATCCCTGAGGTACACGTGACTTGCCACTGCGATAGCCTCATTGTTCCACTCTTATTATTTTTGATTGGATGATATTTTCCACATCACCTGGAACCTCATTCGTCCATGTGATCAGCCCGTCAGCCTCGACCCTGATGTTCACCAATTTGTCCGCTGCTTTATTGGCTTCATGGAACACATGTTGGATGAAAATATCTTCCCTCATGTTAGCAAGGATCCTTGATTCATTGATGATGGCCTCTATACTCCAAGGAGGTTTTCTTTTGTTATTGAGGAGGTTGAAAATATTCATGAAATCCCCTTCCACATAGCAATTACCTTAAACCTTGTGGAGCAGATGCAACCCTCTCCACAGAGCTCTGGATTTGGCCTTATTATTGGTTTTGATCCCTAAGTTTTCAATGCTAGCATGACCTATCCTTGGTGGTCTCTCACCACGCCTCCCGCTCTAGCTTTTCCAGGGTTGTCCTTGGTAGCCCCATCAAAATTGAATTTGATCCAATCTACAGGGAGGGCAATCCATCTAGACTCTGCCCTTGGATGAGGTTTTCACACTCCTATGTACTTGTCTAAGGAAATATCAATGGATTTAGTGAGGATTTTCTCATGCAGAGGGATGGATTAGGGAGACAAAGGAAGGATGCTGAGATTTTGTTTGGAAAAGGCCAAAATTTTGGTAATGACAAAAAGTGGGTCAAGAATAGAGTAATTAAGGGCTCTAAAGGCTCTATGGTTTCTCTCCAGCCAGATCTACTATAGATAGTGATGGAGGTAAATATTCCATAGGAACCTTAGCTGGGAACTGATGAAGGGAGATGACCATTGATGGAACAACTCAGGAACCATGGTAGGAATTTCCCATAAGATGTTAAAGGTTTGGAACACCCCATTTAGGATGGCTACCGACCAAGGACATTACATTCTAGAAATGTGGTGAATCAATTCCCAGATTTTCCTGCACAAATAACATATGTTAGGCAAAGTAATACCTTTTTGTATCATGTTGTCTATGGTGAGGATTTTCCTTGAGTGGAAACCCAGGCAAAGTGAGCCAGCTAAGGGATCAACTTGTCAATCCACACCGCTTTGGAAAGAAACGACAGATCCTCATAGTTGAGAAGTAATCTGTACATCGATTTCACTGAGAATTCCCCACTTTCAATCGTCGCCCACATCAAATTATCCTCATCCACATTCATAGCACACCTTCAAGTTCCTTAGATTCATCTTGTAGTCCCCGCAACTTCATAGACTTCCACCTCAACTGATTCCCCTCTTGTCTTAGGAAGGCTGCAACCATGGGTCCAAAATTTTCATCAGTGAAATGCTTGATTCTTGCTAACCTGGGGTCTTTTATAAGGACCTCCTCCCTCACCCATCTACCCTCCCAAAATATGATTCTAGTGCCATTCCCAATTATCCATCTCATCCCTTTCTTAACAATCTCCCTGCCTGCCAAAATTGCTTTCCAAAATGCTGATCCTCGTATCGAAATAGGAGTGTTCAAAAAATTAGAACCTTGCAGATATTTCCTTTTCACAATGGCTATCCACTCATTATCTTGTCTTGATAGGACACTCCACACTTGTTTGACTAGCAAGGCAACATTCATGTGGGAAACTCTCCTCAGGCTAAGGCCTCCCCCATCCTTGGGAAGGCAGACTTTGTCCCACCCAACTAGGTAGATCCTATGCTTTGCAAAATTATTTACATGATACTTATGCATTTTCTATACATTATTACATTACATAAAGTATTTACTCATACTCTAATCTAGGACACAACCCTAATCTAATATTTGCAAGGATGTACCAAGGAGGTACATTAGCATGTATCAAATAATGGAATATTCTCCAACAAAATTTGTAAACACATAAAATTCATACACATAGTTATAAATCACAACATGATATATTACTCATAATAGAGCATGTCATCCAGACTGGTGTTCCAAAATAGAAACCCAACACACTCGACCATATCTTACCCTAGGGATGCATTCCACATTAAAAAACTAGCCTGTCATCCTGATCCTCATCCTAGCTCTATAAGCCAGACTCATCTGCTCCACCCACTAGAGGTGGTCCCAGTGGGGGTATGTTCATAGACCATGAAATAGTTTATGACCTAGATTATAAATTGCTTTATGACTGTAAGGATACCAATAGAGGTATCCTCTACTCTATTGTCACCACGTAGAAGTACAGTATCTATAGAAAGTCTCCCTCTATATAGATACCTTTAGCCTCTCTCCCACCCTCTATAACTCCTCCTATAATAGGTAGATCCCCTCACCCTATTGTCTTCTAGAAATGACAACCATCCCCTTAGCCTGAGCCTATTGAAGTTCTTGCTCCAACTAACTCATATTTCCTCTGAGGTAGTCTTCATTGGCCCTCATCATGTCTCTCTCTCTATGAGCATCATGTTTAAGGCTCCTCATAGCCCCTCTAGCCTCTTGGATCTATCCTCTCAAATTAGGTCTATCTCCCTCTCCATGGCTACCATCCTAGCCTATAGTGCCTCAACCTCCGTCACTAGGTCATCCTAACCCATGGTCCCACTAGGTCCTATTTATACCAGTGTAGGGAATCTATCACTATCCTCTTGACTTGACCTCTGTCACTATAGGAACACATACTAATGTCTCCCCTCCCCCTAAGCCAAAGAGAGTAATAGTCATCCTCATGGATATCACCATATCTATTAAAACCTATACTCATGTATTCATAGGTGGATCTACATTCCTTTATCATTGTTTAGTTGTGTGTTGGATAGCCTCTCAAAGCATCAACTACACCCACCTATCCATGAATTGGCATCTTTAAACTAGCACTGATGGGTAGATCCTTGGGAGCATAATACCCCTATACCATAAGTCCACCTCAACATCATCTACTCTTGGTCCACATAGAGTGGGTCATCCGGATTCTTCTCCATGAACCTCCCCATATTATGGTATCTTATGAATCCTTATGGGTCCCTTCACACCTACCTAAGCCAATAGTCACCTAGGTCTGATATCTCATGAAGAATGTCAAACTATCATTGTACTCAATCAAACTAGTACAGCTCTAGCCCAACCTTCTGAATGGTGATCCATCAGATCCTCCTAACTCAAGCTAAATACTTACCATACTTGGCCTATCTAGGGTGTAGACACTATGGTCACCATATGATTTGGTGCTCCTACAACTCATCTATCACTTGCCTCCTATCTTGGTCCTACCTATATGCTTTTGGTCACTCTAGGTCAAGAAGTGGTCCTGATAGTGCATGAGGTCTTCAGATGACCATGTGCTCCCAACACCATACCTAGAGCAAAGTAACATAGACTAGACCTATATTTCATTTGTACATAATATTGTATAATATCTTGTACAAGCAAACCAACACATAGGAACCCCATATGAACCTAACTTGATGGTCTTACATGTTTTCTAATAACCCTACCAAAGCCCATGGAAAGTACCACCTACTTGTGTGGCACACTAGTAGCCCAACCATTACTTCATAAAGCGTAGTAGTCAGTGCTCCAACACTATATCATAATGGTATCTCATTGTTATGAAACCGACTCTATTGGATCTCATGTGCTAGGTTCCCTGATAATCTCTACAATGTTGTCTATGGAACCTATGATCTATAGATATTCCTCACCCTAATGGGGATCCTTAAGATCTACCATACATATTCTAGAATGATAATCATATCCCTTGTGGGTATTTGAAATGTGGATGACTCCAGATACCACCTCCACCAATGTTGTTAGTAGTACTTTATTTGCGTCCACTCGGGGCATCTCTACCAATCTATGCAAGGTGTTTTCTTCCCTAGACTAAAAAGTTTCTTAAAAATATGACATGTGTGAATGTTCCCTGAAAGAAGTTGAACCAACCAAATAAAATTGTAAGAAGCATAATAACTTATCAACTAGAGGTGAGATTTGATTGAATTAACTGGTGAGTGATAAAAATTGTGCTAATTACTATATAATTCATAATCCTGAGAAGAGGAGTGGATAGCCAAGTGGTGATGCTAACAAGTGCGTGTTGTTAATCCTGTCATGAGTGTATTTCTATAGGAGAAATGTACAAACATGAATAAATATATAAAAAGAGGAGTGATGTGTATATGCAAATGGATGCAGTATGAGAGATATAACATGCAAGGAAAATATCTACAAGAGGAAATTCAAGAAACTCAATGAGATGAGATTGAAGCTATTTAATAGGAAATATATGTGGGGAGATATAATGAGAAGAGGGTGTAGTGGTAATGGTTACCCCAACATGTGGGTGGTGTAACAAATACAAGGGAGGAATGCAACTAAGAAAATGTATGCAATAGAAAAGAACGAGGGAAGTGGAAAGCTAAGAGATATGGTGGAGAAAGTGAAAATGAGAGAAGAGCAATGGAGAAAACTGAAGGAAAAAATAGATGAAGAGGAGAAGTAGAAGAAGAAGAAAAGATAGAATTAGCATGGGTATGTAGCCACTCAAAGCATGACCATACAACAATGTAGGATAACAAGAAGGGGAGAACGAAGAGAAAAAGAAATGAAGTCTAGCATAGGTATGTAGCCGCTCAAAGCATGACCATACAACAGTTTAGGATGACAAGAAGAAGGGGAGAAAGAAGAGAAATAGAGAAATGGGAAGGTAATCTAAGAACATGTAAAATGGTGAAGATCATGTCATGAATGACTAGGTGATATGGTGATACAGCCAGGATTCTAGTAATTTGTGTAGTTGGATAGATGCTGAAAATAATGGGGTATCAATGTGAAGGACTCATGTGAAGGCATGGGGTAAGGAATGGGAGGAGACATAGTGCTCAAAAATTTAGTAGGTGTAGCATGTGTATATCATGAAGGAAGTGTGCCATCTACCATGTTGTTGACAAGGATTTCAAAAGTGTGATAGTGGTCAATGTCATACCCTAGTTGTCGATGGTAAATACATAATTTGTTTTCCTTGTAATTTCTTGGCTTGGGGTGAAGGGGGTCGATGGGATGGATTTTTGGTAACTTGAGGAATTTTGTGTGTATCAGTTGGTGAAATATGTGAGAGAGTAGATCTAAAATTATAAGTGTGGAATAAATGTATGGATCGAGTGGTGATGAGTGTAAAGGATGTGGGGTAGGCCTGGGTGGTTGGACCGTAGTCCTGAAATCAGGTGGAGGATGTGTGTGGAAGTGAGGAACAGGAATGGAAGAAGGTGATGGAACATAGGTCATGGTAGAATGGTGTGGAGGGGAACAACATCGATAATGACTCAAGTGTAACTCAAGGTTGTTGAGGTGGGAGAGAATCTACTAGATATTGATATGTGGGGGTGATGGAATCAAGGTTGGTGAGGAACATGATTCTAGTGTAATAATGGGGTTGGGATACAGGTGCAAATATGATAATGAACAAGGGGAAGGATGAGACTAGAATTTATGAGTTGATGATGGAGCAGGCTGAAGTAGAATATCATAGAGTAGGGATAGGGGTGTTTAGAGAATGGGTGGTGTGTGGAATGGCTATATGAAGCGACATGGTCAAGATGGATGAGAACTTAAAGGACTAGCCTAGGAAATATGATGGCAAAGGGATTTGTCATAAGGTGACATACTACTTGGTAGGGGTGGATGTAATCCTAAGGAATGTAAGCAAGTAGGTGAATTTCCCCTGTTAGGAGAAACAGAGTAAAGTGGAGGTCATCAAGGCAAATAGGTTGGTAGATAAGGATCTTGCTTATCAACTAACAGAGGAGGGGTTGAGCTTTGTATGTGAGGGTATGGTGGGTGGGAATGTTCCTCCTTATCCAAAAAGGAGGAGAGAGAAATATAACTATCACTGGATTGAGAAGAATAGGAGGAATCCCTAAGGTCTGGTGAGTGAGGTCGAGACGACGTCTCATGAGCTGAATGTGATGAAATGGATGAATGACAAATATGGACGGGACTGGGTGACATTGCAAGATCGACTGGGATTATTAGTACTAGAGGGAGTTTTTATGAGGTCCTACATGATGGAGAAGTGTAGTGTTGAAAGCATAGATCTGAAGCAACATGTCCCTGCAAAGGTATCGTGGCTGAGGATCATGAACCTGCAAGACAAAAGATACCAAAAGCATAAAAATGACATGTAAAACAAAAGTGTTTCTATTGTGTAATAGAAAGTGTAAAGTGTGTGTAGTGTAATGTGGAGTGTGATGTGTGAGTGAGGTGATATATACAACATAATTATGACAATATGTGCAACCACTGGTGATGCATACCTAGGCTATCTACGTGTTGAATGTACGAAGGTGAATAATTTTAATAGGTTTGGGCTCTGCAAGTCCTTTAAGGTTGGCCAGTCGATAGGCACCAAAACAAAATTTATGTGTGATAATGTAAGAACCCAATCAATTTGGGGTGAATTTATCTCACTATTGGTGGGGTTGACTAGTGATTTGTTGGTTCTCTTTGAGAACCAAGTCATCGATATGAAATTTATGCTGGTGTACCTTACTATCGTAGGCATGAAAAATATGGTCTTGATAAACACATGTGTGCTTTATGGAAATGAAGTCCTTAATAGAGATGCAAGGAGAAATTATCTTGAGTTATAGGGGTATAATGGCTTCGGTGCCATAAACCAAAGAAAAGGGTGTTTTCCAAGTAGGAGTATGGATGCTTGTGCGGTAGGCCCACAAGACTAATAGAATTTGAGTATGCCAATCACGATGATATTGTGTGACTATTTTTTGAAGGATAATGTAGATGATTTTGTTAGTAGCTTTGACCTAGCCATTACTTTGTGGGTAATATGGAGTAGAGAAGCTATGGTGAATGTTAAATTTGGTGCATAGTGCATGAATAGTTTATTTGAGAGTGAATTCCAAATTGGTAGATGATATGATCAATGATGAATACGGTAATTTTGGCTCCCATTGTTTGAACAAGTGGGATAGCTTCGATCGACTTTGTGAAATATTCAGTGATAGTGATGATAAAATTATGATTGCTCGAGGAATTAGGTGAGATTTGGCTAATAAGGTCTAGGTCCCATTGTGATAAGGGCCACATGGATTGGATGGATTGGAGTGCTTGTCAAGGTAAGTGCATGAGGTTAGCATGTCGTTGACATTTAACACACCATTTGAAGTACTTACAATAATCATGCTCCATTTTGGGCCAATAGTATCCCATGCTTAAAATGCGTTTAATGATGGCCATACCACTAAAGTGGCCATCACAAGTTCCATCATGGGTCTCTTGAACTACTAATTGAGCTTCATGTGGTTCTAGTCAACGTAAAAGGATGTCATCATAACTGCGGTGATAAAGGATGTCCCCTAACAATATGTAATGAATTACCTTTTTTTTCAATGCTCAGTGGTGAGTATGTGGTAACTCATAAGGTAGGAAGCCTAGTTTGATATAATCCTTAATCTAAGAAAACAAAGGATCATGCAGTTCAGTGTGGATGACATGAATACCGTCATCATCGATGGAGAATGGGGGTGCAATAGTGAATCATGTCAAGGTATGAATGGACACATGTATCATGTTAGAGAGGGATTTTTGTGGTATTAAAGACCCCAAGAAAGCCATTGTATCAGAAAATAGTTGGATGAGTGAGGAGTAGCCTCGATGTCATACCATTCAATTTGGGTGAGTAGTTGTTGAGCGATTTTTTAATATTGTTGGAGTATTGGTAAATGACATTGCCAAATCTCCTTGACTTGATTGACCATGAGAAGGGAGTCACCAATGATTTGAAGATGTCTAATGTACATAGAGAGTGTCTATTTCAAACAGATAATTAGGGATTCATATTTAGTATTGTTATTTGTCCAAGGAAACTCTAATTTGAAATAAAATGGGAGAGGTTCTTCGTAGAGTGTGGAAAACACAATTCCATCACCCCTAGTGTGAGTGCAATGAGAGCAATCGAAGGAGAGTGTTAGATTAGCTGGTACATTAGGTTTGACATATTCATTGTATTCAATGATATGAAAGATGGAATCATTGAGAATCTGAATGAGGAGGGGATAGTTGTCAGGCAATGGAGCCTCAGCTAGTTGGTCTGCGATGACCTCTCCCTTGATGCACTTCTAGAAAATGAATTTGAGGTCAAATTTGGTAAGAAGAATAATCCACTTAGTGATGTGAGAGTTATGGTAACTCTTGTTCATCATATAATGTAATGGATTATCATAAGAAATGACAAATGTAGTATGGTTAAGCATGTAATGCCATAGTTTCTGTGTAGAAAAGACTATAATGAGGCATAGCTTCTCCATGTAGGCATATCTTGTTTCATAGCTAACCAGTGTATGACTGATATAATAGATGGATTTTTTATGATTGAGGGCATTCTTATGATCCAGTAACGTTCTAATTGCAACATTTGTAGCATAAATGTATGGGAGGAATTGCAGTTGTGGATGTGGTCAAGATAGAACTGGTGATGATGTGAGGTAGGCTTTGATGGATTCAAAGGCTTGCTGATAGTTGGTATCCCATTTGAAGGTAACCTCTTTTTGGATAAGGTGGTTAAATGGTTTACATTTATCAAATAATTGGGTAATGAAATGACAAATGGATTGAATTTTTCCCTGTAAACTACGAAGTTATTTGAGATTTATGGGTGGAAGCATCTTGATGATGGATTTGAATTTTTTGAGGTCTACTTCAATGCCTTATTTAGGTTGAGATGCACTTCATTTAAGAAGGCAATCGAAGATCTTGCAAATATTTGAAAGCTGTTGCAAGCATTCCTTTGATTTGGTTATGAGGTTATTGACGTAGTCCTCCATGATTTTGTGCATGTAGTCATGGAAAATGTAAGTCATGGCACACTGATAAGTTGCCCCAATGTTTTTAAGGTTGAAGGGAATTACCTTGTAACAAAAGGTCCCCCTGGGGGTTGTGAAAGATGTCTTGTGTTGATCAGCTGGATTGATATTGATTTGATTGTAACTAGAAAATCCATCCATGAGGGATATCATTTTATGGCTTACAATGGAATCGACTAATGAATTGATGTTTGGGAGAGAAAATTTGTCCTTGGTAAAAGCTTTATTCAAATATCTAAAATCAGTGTAAACATGAACTTCATCAAAAGGCTTGGGTACCAAACCATGTTGGACACCCACTCTGGGTAATCAATGGGTTGTATGAACCCTACATCAAGGATCTATTAGAGATCTGATTTTTCCATCAAAGTGATGGTAGGATGCATGCGTTGCAATTTTTGCTTAACGAGTTTGGCATCCTCATCAAGAGTGAGGGTTTTAACTACTAATGTGGGATCGAGTCTAGGCATGTCCATGTAGGACCTAGAAAAAAATATGATATATTATTTAAGGAAATATGTGAACGAGGTGTGTTACTCTAAGGAGATGCTGGTGGTAAGTTTAATGATATGGAGATTGTCGAGATCATCATCAGTGTCGACATCGATAGTATCCTCTACAAGCATGTGGGAGTCATATTGAAGCTAGACATGGATATGAATAAGATGGAGGTCATCGATAGCCTTAGGTAAATAAAAAACCATCTAGGTATACATACGTATGAGTGACCCATGAGATATATGGTGGAGTGTATGGTGAAGGTGCATTTGTGGCACATAGGACAGGTGATGATAGTAAGAATTCCTGTGAAGAAGGTGTAGGGGAGATGTGTATGAAATCGATGAAGTTCGGATTTGGTGCCTTGGTGTGATATTTAGGAGAGATATACCAAAGTGGGGAGAATAAATCAATGTCAACCATGTTAACAAAAGTGGTGGATATGGTGTCAAATGATGAGTCTGAAGATGAAGACTCTAGAGTGTGTGATCAACATAATAAATTTAATAGTGGGCATAGCACCATGGGTGGAGAATGAGATCGAATTATAGAATAATGAGTTTGTTGTCAATGAGGTGGATAAATAAATAAATATGTAGGCAATGAAGGGGAGGAAAAGAAATGCACTCTGAGCAAGGAGCTGAGAGAGAGGGTAGCAAATTTGTCGACTAGCTCATTAATGCTGTAAGCGATGGTAGCATTAGAGAATGATGTTTCCTGGAAGAAGTTGCATAGAATGTTGATGGTATAAGAAGGAGAAGGGCTCTTATCTAGGATGTCAACATCGATATATTATTCCAATTAGTGTGTAGGAATTGGTGGAGGATTCAGGGAGAGATCTTGAATCTCATGTTTGAGCGTATGGATGACTATAGGATGATATCCTAGCCCAAATTTATTAATGGGTAGTTGAATACAAGGGTTGATAGAAACTCGTAAGAATTAATCATAACATCCTAGTACAAATCCATGCCAATGGATATACTTAAAGTAGCATAAGGGGAAGTTTGGGTTAGACATGTGGTCTAAGGTACCACAAAAACTAGACTGCAACGATGATGGTGTAGTTGTTGGGAGTGATGGATCCAAATATGCATAGATGAGGTTGGTACGATTTCATGGTGGACCTAGGGGAAATAAATTACCAATGGTTAACATAGAGACCCAAGGAAAACCAAAATCATAGGTATATTGCATCTTAGGAGGGTGCATGCGAGCATCGTGAACATTATATTCACCTAGGCCAATGTTTATCATAAAAATGGAGACTTGGGGTGATGTACGAGGCAATGAACGAGGTAGTGAATCTGAATCAGAGGATGAATATGAGAGTTTAGAATCATAGATAGTAGTGGTAGAGAGATGAAATAATTAGCCATTGAGGTGTGAGACTCACTACTCCCAATCATGACTTTTCAACTATAGTGGAAGGGATTGGATGACCTGCGTGTGGAAACTATGAAGTGGGGGGAGTAGGCCTAGGTGTCAGGGTGTGAGAAGATGTGAAAGATAGAGGTTGAGGAAAAAAGAGAAGTGGGGGTGATTGTGAAGTAGGGATAAGATGGGGCTCTATGGAGGAAGATGGATGAGACGAATCGGGAGGTCAGAAATATGGTGGTGATCTAACCAAAAAGCGTGCACCCATCTACTGTATTATATCATATTCAATCATTCAAAGCATAAAAATGACAAGATTGCATAGATTCAACAAAATAAGTGTTTCTTGTATTAATAATTGCAAAGAATCCCGATTACAATCATGCCCCTCTTAGGGTCACCCAAATGATGATACAATTAATACAATGCCAAAGCCCTCAATAGGGTAGGCGCACTAATGTTGCTTTTCAACTAGTCACAAACTGCTCTAGGGTGGAGTTGCCCTCTTCTTCGCGTTGAGGAAGGAACTTGATGGTTGAATCTCCTTCGAATCTGTTCCCTGCGATCAAGAAACAACATAAAAGTGTCAAAAAGATAGGCAACCTCTCATGATGAGGCCCTTTTAGGAAAAATGCATAAAGATACCATTAAGCATGTATAATCAAGAAAGCATGAAAAGCACTTCTAAACTATGTTAATTGGATCAAGATTTATAGAATTGCATAAAGGAAGATAACAGCTACACTATGCATGGACCAATTATGTGAAATAAAGCATGAAAGTGCATAAAGAATCCATTAATGTCCTATTTGATGCTTAACACAAAGAAACTATTCTAACCTAATTCTACCGGTCAGAAATCTGCTAAACTACAATTGAACCATGGAAATAGCTAAACTAAGCTAACTAGCCGGACAAAAATGAAAAAGGTAAGGCGGTGATACCTCTATTGCAAACCGCATAGCTCTGGTGAGCGGTCTGCACTGTAAACCATGGCTGAAAGCCATGGTTAGCAATCTGATAGGTTTACCCTCAATTTCAAGGGTAGTGGGCTTGACCTCCTTGTCCAAATTGATGTTCAATGGTCGCCTTCGGTGTCCTCGGACTGATTTGGTGGTTGATTCATTGTGAAGGGCCTTCGTTTGCCCGAATATGCGCTTCTTGGCTCTCCTAGGCTCCTAGGGCATCCATAATGCAATTCATCATGAATCTTGGCAAGTAGGTAGGGGATAAGTGCAATAGCTCTCTCTTAGTATACTCGGTTGAGTGTACAATTCGATAGGGCTTCGCTGCTCAAATCTCCAATGCTCTCTCCGATTGTTTACCCTAATTCTGAGGGGTACTTATAGGACTACCCAAGGGCTAGGGGTGGCTTCATGGAGAAGCCAAGATCAAGAAGGGGTGGTTAGGATAGTTGGAATGGAAGCTTCCATCCTCTAACCACCATCTTCTAGATCAAATGGTCGTTCAAACTGATTTGGCTTGGATGAAGGCCAACTAAACTTCAGTTAAGACCATAGGTTACAGCTATGGTCTAGACTATAAACCGTAGGTCTCAGCCATGGTTCAGCCTGTAAACCATAGGTCTGGGCTACGGTTCAGATTGATTAGGCCAAGGAGCCCAAATTGAGTGGTTAGAACCACTGCTCTATCTTGGAGTCTATCCAAGATCCTCCATATGGTCTTGTAGCATGTCCATATGAGTAGTCACCCTCGACATGACGCATTTTAGGTGTCTACAGATGCCCCTTTTGAGATGCATTGTGAGATCAAACAATGCTGAGCAAAAATATACCTCCTAAAATGATGTCGAAGGTTCTATGATGATCATTAGTCAGATCAACATTAGATGCCTCTTGTCCAGGAAAAGGATGTGCATCCTAGAATCATTGCTTCCAACTCGGTGAAAGGCTTACATTTGAAAAGCTTGTGCACTCGTCATCGACATTCGAGTAGCTTTGATGCTACAATAGGAGTTAGGCCTATATAACTGAAAGGAGAAGAGATACAAACAAATTATCATATTTTCTATTTACCCCAAGCAAAGGGGTAAGCTTATGATAGCTATTGACAATGATTCGCAAGGACGAATGCAATTTTGACAAGATCAAGGGATCTACGATCTTAGGGATCTTCTATTGATTTTGATTATGATTTGATATTATGACTACCCCCTCAAGCGATGAGTCGATGAGGGTAATGACAATGATTAAAGTGACGATGTCGCTTGACCACCATGGATGATCTGAACAAATTTAGATTTGAGCATATTAATGCCTTGGCTAGGCCTAGTTCAACTTTTGATTCCAACTATTAATAGTGATTGCACATTCCTATCCCATGGAGCAGTCAGGCTACAATAGTCATCTTAGGGAATCAAAATGATACAAATCCAATTAGATTTGTGTTGAATCAAATTATCGATGATTTGTTGAAAATATGTCATAGAAGACATGACATGAAATGCCTCATTCCCATGGAGAAGTCCAGCCTCGAAGGCCTTCTTAGGGATTGAAAAGAAGCATATCAGATCAACGATGATAATTTTACCCCAAATGTCCTTATGGTAATTTACTCATCTTGTCAGATTGCATGGAGCGCAAGTCACTGCAACCACCAAGTGTATAGGGTAAATTACTGAATACGAGGTGCATTTGGTGTTTTTAATTATTTGATTTTTTTTTTATTTTGATTTTTTGAATTGATCCTGGTGCTTTGAACATCACCAAATTTGCAACATTGATTGCTCTTTTTGAAAATTTGATCCAATGGGAGTCATTAATTTACCTTTTTAGACCTTCCCATGATGGGATTTGACTAAATTTGCTACCAGTTGCAAACCACGGCTAGGGTCTACGGTTCCCAATTGCAATTTTGGGAACCGTGGCTAGGGCCTACGGTCCGCACGGAATAAGAAAAGCTTATAAAAGGCTCAATTTTCAAATTTCTTTCATTATTCCTTGACAACGACTTGGCAATTGGAGAGCTCTAATAGTGACAACTACAAACTGACCTGACCCTATCAAACTCTACACTCACACCCTACACACCGCACGATGGCAGAGCACGAGCAAGCTTCATCCAGCCGAGGTAGAGGCGAGGGCAAGGTAATTCGAAACCAAGACCTCGCATCCATTACTAGTAAAATTAACCTCATTAAGAAATGGGCTAATTGAACCTAATTAAACTATTGGTAATGAACCTCATGCTAGATTAGGCTAGTTTAGGTATATATATTTTTTATTTTTTTATTTTTTAGCCATGGAAAATGACTGGGTGGGATATCTGTCAGAGACCACAGGTACCAGCTATGGTCCGCATTTAAAATCCCAACGGTCAATTTTTGACCGCATGCGGACCGCAGGGTTGACCCGCGGTTCGCAAACTTTAGGAAAAATTTATCAAATTTTTAATTTTTCTAAGGTTTAATAGGCAAATAATGTCATTTAATGCATTTTTGACTTGTCTAAGTGACATTTTTAATTTTTATGACTGCATGATGACATGTTTTTGTACTTTTATCAATTTTTAGATGTTTTTGATGATTTTTAGGTCATTTTTAAATGTTTTTGCTTGTTTTTAGTTAGATTTTTCCTTATATTATGCTTTTTATTTCAGAGGTTGACCTCTAGAGCTCGTGAGCCCGACATCCTTAAGACTCTTTACAGAGAGCTCACTCCCAAGGAGCAGAGATGGTTTAGAGCCATCGACTTTAGCTACGTCCTAGATCTACCCACGATTAGGGTGGATCAAGCTTACTTGACTGCATTGGCCCGATGCTGGAATGCATGGACCAACACATTTCACCTACCTATAGGTGAAATGACTATGACCCTAGAGGATGTCTACAGGATCTTCAGGATCCCCATTGATGGTGAGGCCATCGTCTCTTCTACTTATGGGGCCAAAGGGCCCATTTTTTATGCTATATTTGGCGATCGGAGCCAGGAGGCTCAGCACAGTATCGATCATGGAGGAGTCCATATCAGATACTGGTAGGGGAAGAACATCTTCTCTATGTGTGAGGCCATTTTTATGCACCTGGTGGTGCAAGTTGTTCTTCTAGACTCCTCGAGCATGAGGATTCCCTAGAACCTCCTAGCCACTATCCGTAGAGTGGTTCAGAGCTCAATGGATCAGCCACTATGACTGGCCTGGGGGAGCACCCTACTCTACTAGCTATACAGAGAGTTATACCAGATCACTGACCGGAGCCATCGGGGCATCAGCTACAACTTGCTACTTCAGATTTGGGGCTAGCAGCACATCAAGATAGAGCATCCTAGAGAGCTACCACTACACATCACAGAGATCGATGATGACCACCAGTGTTATACCACCTATTGGCCTCATGAGGAGGAGGGGTTTAGGAGTAGGACCCATGCTAGTGACATCCAACATTATATTACATGGTTCACATCACTCGACCTAGATGATATTGAGTGGTGATCGTACATGGATTGCCCAACATGGGCTGAGGTGAATGAGTGGCTTCGATAGGCTCATAGAGATAGGTGGCTACTCGATCGAAAGGCCGATATTAGAGAGTATCAATTCTACTCTCACATCCTACATTAGTTTAGGATAGTGTAGGACATCCCGGAGATCCCATTCATATATCGATGCTTGGCTTTAGAGTGGGATCTACCATGGATTCGACCTCTAGCTCTAGGGGATGAGCCAGATGACTTCCAAGAGACTAGGGTTGATAGGGCTACTACCACCCCAACATATGATGGATGGTGGTCCATGCTCCGATGGCATGGATCGAGGCCTCTAGGTAGAGTGCCAGACTAGGCAGAGGTAGAGGTGGATCCTGATGGGTGTAGGGTGTGCCAATGGATAGAGGGTGGATGGGGCATAGAGGCCACCACCAAGGAGGCTCCTGAGGTCGATCCAGATGATGAGGCTCTAGAGGAGGGTGAGGTCCCTCCTGATAGCATAGAGGGGCTTCTCCTGGCTCAGGTTGTTGACTTGTAGAGTCAGCTCGATAGATATGTCATGCAATAGATGGAGCGAGACACCACTATTGCTACTCTATAAGCATAGATAGCTAACAAAGATTATAGACTAACTTAGGCAGAGCAGCATGGGCTATGGAAGTAGAGGGGAGGGTCCAAGAGCTCACTAGTGCGCATGATTTGGTAGAGGCATTGGGTATAACTATAGTAGAGAGGGACTTGGCCTAGGCTCAGAGGGGAGATCCTTCATCTTCCCATGTTATCATGGCACCACCCACAGCACTAGTGCCAGTGCTACCTGGTAGCCATGATCCCATGTCAGAGATCTGATGCTTACAGGCCCTCATGGAGGAGGGCAATGCTAGACATACTAGTAGGGTAGCCTACATAGACCAATTAGAGGGCTACATCAGGTTGATAGGTGGGTAGGTCCCAGAGGATTCTCATGTTATAGGGTCTCAACGGACCAGGTCTAGGACTATAGGGTAGTCCATAACTAGCTCTAGCCAGAGGACTCATAGGATAGAGAGGATGCATAGGTCCTCTAGCACACATGGTGGTAGCTCGCACAAGAGCCATAGGGAGATAGGTGAGACTTCTAGCCATAGGACTAGCCACCTGGACATACCAGTCTCTCATGTGCTAGGCCTCTTCGGGCTAGGTGGTACATAGGGCCCTCAGTAGGGCACACAATAGGGGTCAGATCTGACTATAGAGTAGGCTCTAGGTCACAGGGTTGAGGGAGGTGGTGAGAGCTCTAGTTTAGGGGGAGCAAGTCAGAGCTAGGGCTCTTGTCAGATCATAGCTACATTTTGCATATGTATCATTTTTGGTGTAAGGTCGAGGACCTACATGATTGTAGCCTACGAGTATTTTGTACTCATCTGATGTACTTTGAGACACATTATATATATGATATGACTTGATCATTTATGGCTCATGATGTGTACTTGATTTATATGTTTTGATTTTATGTTTATTTGATGCACATGGATGCAATGCTTATGTTAATTTGATGCTATATGATGTGATGTATGGATGACATGCACTAGATAGCTATTTGATTTATGATGATGATTATATGCAGTGATCTAGATGTTTAGATGTGCGATTTATGATGGATGCATATGGATGCAATGTTTTCTCTTAACGCATATTTGATATTGCTTTATTGTATGCATTAATGTATGTAATGATTTATTTACATGATGGTAATCTAATGTAAATGAACCTGTATGCTTTAATCACTTAAAACATAAGGAATGAATGCAAATATGTTTATCAATCTAATGGATGACACCATAGAATGTATAAAAATCATGAATGTAATTGAAAATCCTTAAGATAAGAATTTAATCAATTAATCACCCATATATGAAATGCAATGAATGCAGTTGTTTGATGTGAATGATATAATGTGTCATTCTATTTTCTTTTGCAAAATTTGAAAGATATGCACGATATAGTCAGTGGTCATCTAAATATTATTTCTAATATCCATCTAGTATCTATCCTATATTTTGATTGTGCTCTATATGATGATGTATCATGGACTCGATACTTTGCAATTTGATGATTTTATATGGTTTGAGATATTTGATATTTTGTTGCTATGAGAGAAATTTTTGAGGTTTTCCATGAGACTCAAACACCCTAATAGACTTATCAAAAGTTGCATACTAACCACACTAGACTTCTGAGATAAAAGGCTTTTGCTAGGATAGGCCCTAACTATTCATTATCCCTATGTGTGCACATGATTATTTTAAGATAAGACACGAGCGTTCCTCGATGTCAAGCGAGATTCTTTCAGCCCATTGCTAAGATAGGGGTTCCACAAATGTCTTATCCAATCCCAAGTTTAAATTTTAGTTGGACTAAGCCACTAGGCAATGCAGGACACCTGAAGCTAGCTCTTCCACATTCAAACATTGGTCTTCCCATAAGCGAGATGCAAGTGTATCAGACATATCGTCATGCGTAAGGTACAGTAGTGCCGAAAATTCTAGGGATTCAGGCTCATTCCTTTCTATCCTTCAATTTTTGAGATACTTGCTCATATGTAGTGAAGCAAGGGAGTCGATTCCATCTTCATTTTGAACTATCTTTGGATCTTCATTTGATCTCTCTTCGAACTAGATTTTGGATCTTCATTTGATCTCCACTTTGAACTTTGATTTAAGCCTATTTTTTGATCTTCATTCGATCTTCACTTTTTAGCATTTACATTTGATAATTTTCTTCAAAAAATTTCCTTTGGGGGATTTACTTTGGAAAACTATTTCTAGTATATCGATTGAGAATATCAATCTTATGATATCAATATGGGATATCAATCTGGGAAGTCGATCTATGATATCGATCTAGGGTATCAATCATGAGGATTGATGTGGGATATCACTATGGGATATTGCTCATTTTATCATAAGCAAGGGATTATAAATAGGGAACTAACCTATCCTTTTTCCAACTACCAACATTTCCCATACCATCCACAGAGGGATAAGCAAGAATAACTCTTTTCACTTTAGGATACCCGGTCACGCATTTCATCTTCCCCTAGTCCTTGTTAGGATTGTTTAATTTGTTGATTAGTGATAGGCTTCTGATATGCTAAGGGCTATACTAACTGAACCTTAGCTACAAAAGCAAAGCAAGCTTTCTACCAACTCTTGATAAGACCACTAGGTATGGTTGAGTGACCAGAAAACCCTAGTATATCTCCATAGCAACATTATAGGTTGTGTTGAAAAACATAATTACTCACATGAATGATGGATCATGATAAATGCAGAGATGCATGATTTAAACACAAACGTGGTGTCATTTGTAAGACTGAAAAACATAATCCCTCCTACTATGGAATGCAATGGATGATGAATGCCTATATGCAATGCAGTAATGCAGTGAATGCATGTGTGAATGCAAAATGAGAATGCAAAATTCAAATGCAAAATGCAAATGTTTTTGGATTTTATGCTTTATCCATTTTTTTGGATTTTATTGATTTTATTATTTTTATGAGTTTTGAGCCTCATATCTGACCAAACGGTGAGTACATGCCTCTAGAGCCTTTAGATTGACCAAGCAATTTTTAGCAAAATCCTTGGAGCTTTTTAGGATGACCGAGCGGTTTTAAGCAAACCCTCGGAGCTTTTGGGGTTTGACCAAAGGGTTTATGAGCACCTTTGGGACTTTTTGGGATGACCAAGTGATATTTTAAGAATCCTTGGAGCTTTTGGGTTGACCAAGCAATTTTTCAGAAACTCTTGGTACCTTTTGATTGACCAAACTACTCATAGATGAGCTTGGAGCCTTTTAGGATGACCGAGCGATTATAAGAAAATCCTCGAGGCTTTTAACTAACATGACCAAGTAGTTTTAGAAACCCTTGGAGCCTTTTGGGATGATCGAGTAGTTTTAAACAAACCCTCAAAGCTTTTTGAGGTTGACCAAAGGGCTTACAGATGCCTTTGGGGCTTTTTGATTGACCAAACTACTTATGAGAGTGTTTGGAGCTTTTTAGGATGACCGAGCGGTTACAAGCAAACCCTCGGAGCCTTTTACTATGCTCTTCAAGCATAAAATGCCTTAATATGGATGATGTTGAGAGGTTCAGGCTCTTCAACACCCCCTAGCGATGTTAGGTGATAGGTACCCGGACCAATATTTTTAGATATGATGTAGGGTCCTAGCCAATTAGCCATGAATTTGTCTCGCATATCTAGTGGTAAATTAGAGTTATGTTGGTTCTCTTTCAAGACAAGATCCCCAAATTCAAAGTCTCTCTGGTGGACTTTGATATTGTAAGCTCATTTTAGTCACTCCTAATAAACATGAAGATGCTCCAAGGCATTCATGTGATGTTCATCAAGTAGCATCAATTGATCCAGTCGAGCTTGTCGTGCAGTGTCATCATCGATGAACTCTTTCAATGCGACATGCAACATTGGAATTTCTAATTCCAAGGGCATAATGGCCTCAATGCCATATACTAGTGAGAATGGTGTTGCCCTAGTGGGCATCCGAATACTAGTCTTGTAAGCCCATAATGCAAGGGGTAGCTGGATATGCCAGTCTTTGTGGTTTTCTTGTACCATATTTTTCAAGATGGCCACCACTATCTTATTTGAAGCTTCAACCTACCCGTTTGCTTGCGGATAGTATGGAGTCACAAAACTGTGTTTGATTCTATATTTAGATGTCAAAGCTCTCACAGTTTTGTTCTTGAAAGATGTTCCATTATCCGATATTATTTTGGATGGAATCCCAAAATGACTTATGATATGCTCTAGTATAAACTCTGCTATACGAGCTCCAATTGTCATTGTTAAGGGTATTGCTTCCACCCACTTTGTAAAATACTCAGTAGCCATGATTATGAATGTATGTCGACCCGATGACGGAGGAGAGATCTTGCCTATAAGATCTAATCCCCACTGAGCAAATGGCCAAGCCGCTTGGATGGGCTGTAAGGCCTACGATGGCAAGTGCGTAAGATTAGCATGATGCTGGCATTTAATGCATTTCTTGACATACACATTGCACTCCTTCTCCATAGTGGGCCAATAGTAGCCCATTCGAAGGATGCGCTTGATGATGGCCATGCCACTGAAATGGCCACCGCATGTACCATCATGAGCTTGCAAAATCACCCATGATGCCTCTTGGGGCTCTAAGAAATGAAGGAGAACTCCATCATAGCCTCGTCGGTACAAGATGTCTCCTATTAAGACATATTTAGCCACTTTCTATTTAAATGTGTGCTTCGCAGCATGTGATAATCCCTCTAGGATTATACTAAGCTTTAGGAAGTCTTTAATTTGTGACATCCAATTTTGATAAGCCTCAGCTTCGACTGCTAAGATGACTTGCTCCCCCTGCGTATTTACCTTTGCAAATGTAGACTCGAAAACAACCCTATGGTGAATGGTAGTACCACTCCCCATAGGACTCTGAGAGGTTAATGACCCCTAGGGTGCCTTCTTAAGAAAGTCTTCAGCTTTGCAGAACCATTCAGCTTTTGGTTCTACACTGATCATGTTGATCGATTCTCTATTATCATAGGTTGCACGCTCTATTGCTGGATGCGAGAGCATCTTGACATGGATGGTAGTGAAATTAGTAGATGGATTCTAAGGGATTAAATATCCCAAAGAAGCCATGGTATCTACAAACCTATTTGATGATCGAGGGATTGCCTCAATGTCATACCATTCAAATTTGGCCAAATATGTGTCAACTAGATCTTTATAGGCTTTCAGTATGGGACATCGACACTGAAAAAGCCCCTTGACTTGATTTACTATGAGCAAGGAGTCACCAAAGATGTTCAATCTCTTAATATTCATGGCGATGGCTATGTGGAGGCCCAATAGTAGGGCTTCGTACTCAGCATTGTTGTTGGTGCATGGAAAATCCAACTTGAATGACAAGGGCATTGGAGCTCCTTATGGCGTGAAGAACACTATTCCAGCACCACCCCCTTGTTCGCACTTTGAACCATCGAAGAACAGAGTCATATCAGCATTGTTCTCTAGTTCTTCGGGTTTGGGAGCTTCAGATATGATGAAGACTGCATCGTCCGAAAGCTCAATTGTTAGAGGCCTACTGTTTGATAGTGGTGCCTCAACTAATTGATCCGCTATGACCTATCCCTTAATGGACTTCTGGCTTATGAATTCTAGATCGAATTCCATCAATAGCATGATCCACTTTGTAGTACGTGTATTGTGATAAGTCTTACTCATCATGTACTACAAAGGATTTTGTTTGGATATAACATATGTCGTATGACTTAACATATAATGTCACAATTTCTTTGTAGTGAACACTACTGCTAAACATAATTTTTCCACATATGCATACCCGAGCTCATAGCTCACCAAGGTTCGACTAATATAATATATGGCCTGTTCTTTGCCTTGCATATTCTTTTGGGCTAACATGGTTCCCAATGCAAAGTCAGTTGTTGATATATATAGTAGAAAAGGCACCTCTAGCCTTGGTGGAGCTAGCATTGGTGGCGTCGCTAGGTATTGCTTTATTTCAGTGAAGGCTACCTTGCAGTCCTCGTCCCAGTTGAATGGGACTCCCTTATGTAGCAGTCGATTCATGGGTCGACATTTATCCGATAGTTGGGTGATAAATCACTTTATCGAGGCTACCTTGCCCTGAAGGCTCCTTAATTCCTTAATATTGGTGGGAGGACGCATTTCCAAAATGGCCTTGACCTTCATTGGGTCTACTTTGATGCCTCTCTTAGAGATGATGAATCCTAGTAATTTTCTAGAAGTTACGCCAAATACGCACTTCTTAGGATTCAACCTGACATTGTGCTCTATCAGGCGATCGAAGACTTTTCTTAAGACCTCTGCATGCTCTTCTCATAGCAATGACTTGGCTAACAAGTCATCGATATAATCTTCTAGAATTTTGTGCATATAGTCATGAAAAATGTATGTCATGGCCCGTTGATATGTGGCACCAGTATTTTTGAGGCCAAATGGCATAACTTTATAGCAAAATGTTCCCCATGGCGTTATAAACATGGTTTTATGTTGGTCTTCGGGTTTAATCCGAATTTGATTGTAACCAAAAAAATCATCCATTAAGGAGAGCATTTCATGACCTGTAGTTGCATCTACGAGAGCATCAATATTGGGCAACGAAAATGAATCTTTGGGTGTTGCCTTATTTAGGTCTCTAAAATCCATGCAAATACGGATTCTTCCATCGGGTTTTCCCATGGGTACCATATTGGACACCCATTCTGGATAATCGATGGAGATCACAAATTCCACATCCAACAACTTTTGTAGCTCATATTTCACCATTAAGGCTACTATTGGGTGCATTTTTCTAAGCTTTTGCTTGATCGGCTTCTTCGTCAGATCTAGCGAAAGGTTATGCGTAACCAATTTTGGGTCTAGACCTGGCATATCCTTGTACGTCCAAGCAAACAAATTTGGTCTCTCTTTCAGTAGAGGGATGAGGGTGGCCCGCTCATCTGGAGTGAGACTCTCTCCAAATTTAACCTTCTTTGCACTAGCGGGATCATTACTGATATCCACCTCAAAGGTTTCCTCTATTGACATATGTGATCCCTCCTCAAGCTGGTGAGGCATAGGAATCAGATGGATGTCATCAATCGGGTTGATCGGTTCCATGTTGGAAGTATTTTTGGCATGATAAACATCATATGCACAGCCTGGTGCAAAATGGAAAGGTTGCAACATTTCTTCATTGGGGAAGAAATCCTCAAGCTCAACGGGTGAATCAACGTGATCCCAGTCGATAGCATCTTTGTTAAGATACAATGGTTTGGATGGATCTATTGGATTGTGGAGTGGAGTGGTCAAATCAATGGAGACCATGTTTATGGAATGGAATTGATCTCCAGGACCACATGGACCGACTTCTACAAAATCTATGTAGTCCTCATACCCATGATCTGGCTCTAATGGCATAGGCACAAAGGGGTCTTCCCTATGAGGACTATGAACAACTGGATCCTCCCTATGCACTGAATACAAAATAGGATCATTTGGCTCATGGAGCTCCATGTAGGTTGGTGGAAGGGGATTAACCAACCGATGAATTTGATCCAAGTTTAACCATCTTGCTCTCAGACGAGGACCAACACGTAGCTATCGATAGACCTCATCAATGTCGATGGGTTGATGATGGTAACACAAATAAGGAGGACCAAGGTAGGCCCTCTCTAGCTCATATTCTTCATCACTATCATAATAGAATCCTTCATTCACCCCTACTCCTAGAGGGTGCTCTAGCAAGTGTGGCCCCATGAATCTGACCGCTTGATCATTGTCATCACTATCTGGATAGACCGGATAATTATATCGTAAGTGTGACATCACCAAGAAATCTAGCTCTGCTTCTTCCCTTGAATGATCAATATTGGGAAGGATCTCTTCGATAACCTATACCGACTCAATAGGCAATAGATGATGTGCATGCCAAGGCCTCTCATAGGCACCTTCGACTTCATCCCTAGATTCATCATCATTTGAGGATTCCTCATCTGCATCATAACCTGGTCCACTCATATCAGAGGTGGACTCCACTCCATCTTCATTACAAAGATCTCCTAGCTCGAGATCGCATACAGTAATGGGGTTACACCCCTGCACATCTATGTCATCGACTGCATCATGGGTTTGGTGTCCCAGGTGATCTCTGGGGTTCAGTTCTATCTCAGTCTACTCAAGGAGCCCTTCATGATGATCTTCGAGTGGCTCAACGATGATGACAGATATCATAGGGTGATTCCTCCAGAATTTAGAAGGATCCAGATGATATGGATTAAAATCCACATCATCCACCATACTAAGGTACAGATGATCTAGGGATGCTATGAGAGCAAATCATCCTACCCTCATATCTATAACCCTAAACCGAACCTATCAGTGACTAACTAATAACGAGGTTCCAATGGAGTCCTCCATCCTTGTTCAAAGAGACCAAGGCCGTATCCATGCCAATGATATAGCTCAAAAATACGCATGGCATACTCCGGGTTGGATAGATAACGAACATTTACAATGAAAGGTTCATCATCATCTTCATCCATGGGCTCTCACGTTGGAAGCTGGTCTAGCCCCACATAGATGAAGTTAGTCTGATTAGGTGGCTCTCCCAATGGAACCACCGATCCAACCGGGTAACGATGAGTGGATGGTCGGCCCATCTCTTGCGTAGTCTTCAGAATCGGTCTGAAGGTTACATTCTGCACAAGGTACTCACCTAATCCGGTATTGGTGAGATGTACTATCACCCATGGTGCGGATGACCCTACTGAAGATGTAGGTGAGGCAGGATGAGGTGCCTCCTCGGCTTTGTCTTGGGGTTCCTCAACTTCCATAGGAATGGGAACCTCCTCGATGATTGGCTCGGGCTCACGCTCCTTCTCTTTCTCACCCATTTTTACCTTCAACTTCCTGTCATCCCGATGCATGACTGATGCCGATGGTTTCAAGGAAGTGGTAGTGGTGTGCTCCGATCTATGTGACACAGATGGCATTGGTTGAGCATGTACTATTGGTTTACCTCCTGGTTTCTTTATCGATGATGATGGCCGAACATCCAGGTGCATTGATGGGAGTATGAAACCCCTAGGCAAATCTGCTAGGTTCATGAACTTAAATGGTTCTTCATCCGATGCCACTACGTGAACCTGTCCCTCATGAATATACTTCACACACTGATGCAATATCGAGGGAATGCAACGCATTTCATGAATCCAAGGCCTACCGAGTAATATGTTGTACTGCATGGCCCCTTCTATCACATGACACATCACAGAGATGGTCTTCAAGCCTACCTGCATGGGTAGGATAATTGTGCCAATAGTCGAACATAGTGCATCGTTAAACGATCTCAATGTAAATGTAGTGGGCACAATGTGTGATTTAGGTAGCTTCAAATGACTCAGTGCCTTGGTCGTTATTATGTTGATCGATGAGCCAGTATCGATCAAGACCCTTTTAAATGGCATGTGATTAACACATGCGATTATGTGCAATGGTGGGTCAATCATAGTTGTAGAAACCATCCTTATCTCATGATCATAAAATTGGATCATCGGTTCTTGACACTGTTGTACATGTCCCACAAAATTAGTAAATGCCTATGCATCCTGGGACTGTACTTCAATGGACCTCAAAATGTCCATAAGAGTCTCCCTGTGCCTCGGGGACTATTGTATTAGCTCATATATTGACAACTTCATAGGAGTTATCTACAGGTTTTGGACCAACCTGCTCCTTATGGTCACCACCGGTCTTGTTGGTGGGCCTGGAATATTCTGCGTCGATCGTTGATTCGGCATGGCTTGTATTTGAATGGGAGCATGAGGTTGATTCTATTGTTCATATCTCCCATGCCTAGTGACAATGTTCACCATGCCTACGAACCCCTGGGTAGGTGGTTCGACTCGCACCTAGTTGACTTGGCCAACGTTGTTGCGAGGTGCCTCATGATTTGGCAAGGGGTTTTTGTAAATCCCCATATTCTGATTATCGGGCACCTATGGGTTGTGTGGCACTACAAGCTCACCTTTTTCAATCATATTTTGCACCATGTGTTTGAAAGTCTAGCACACCTCAATGTCATGGCCTTTCATTCGATGAAAAATGCAAAATAGATCTTCTTGGTACCCCTTTGGTTTGGGTTGATTGGGGTCTATCATCTTGATTTTGGGTAATCTAATTGCCTTGGCCTCGCATAGTTGATGGAAAATCGACGTCAGTGATTCCGTCAATGGTGTGAACTGGCGAGGTGGGCGTTGATCTTTGTTCTTGCCCTTATAATTGTTGTTGCGCTTGTCATATTGCGTAGGAGGAGGTTGGGCCTGATAATTCTATTTTTGTTGCCCCTTGTTCTCCCTCTAGAGATTCAGCACCACTTGATTCACATGGGCCTGCTTGCCCTATTGTTTTGTGGCACTCTTCTTTTGTCCCTCTCTCCTATTCTTGAGCTTCAAGTTGCCTTCCTACAACTTGATGTCCTCAATCACTTTGGCTTGCGCCAAAGCCTCTTCGAATGTAGGATACTGCTGCAGCTATAGCAGTAACGAGATGTGCTTGGCACAACTCTTTGTAAACATTCAGGTTAACTCTATGGTAGGAATAGGGAATGGCAACTTCACCATTAGTCTCCTCCATCTCTTTTTGTATTGCTCTATTGGCTCATCATCGCGCTGAGCTAGCACAGCCAGATCAGAAATATTGGCCTATTTCTTGATGCCAAAGGAATAGCATTCAAGAAAGGCATCAACTAATTGCTCGAAACTGGTTATGCTATGTTTCTTTAGCTGATTGAACCACTCTCGAGCTGGACCAAAAAGTGTCATGATGAACGTACGCAACAACAATGCATCATTGCTTGCTATCTAGAAACAAGCATCCAAAAAGCTCGTGACATGTTCCTGTGCATCTTCATCACCCTTAAACTTGTCCAACCTGGGCATATCAAAATGCTCAGGGTAAGCCAGAGTAGGCACCGAAGGATCCAAAGGCTCATTATGAATTTTCCTTAATGTCAGCTTTTGAATAGTCATGCCTTGTCTCTCGATGGCTTTGATCTTCTCGGCTAAGGCCTTATAGGCCTCCGAAGATAGAAAGTCCTCCTCCCTAAGTTGACGTGGAGGTGGCTTAGGAGGTACTATCTTCCTCATACGAGATGGAGGGCATTGCTCTTCCTCCTCCTCAGCTTGGAGAGCTCTCAGGATATTCTTGCTCGTATCCATCTCCTTCTGCTTCTTCATGCTGCCTCTGCCTCTGATTATCGAGCGGTGGTGGTCGCTCCCTCTGTTTGGCACTAGCATGAGTACGAGCATCTCTTTGCTCTTGATGCATATCATCTTGAGACAAAGCCTTCCTATATACACGCTCTCTATGCTCATCATGAGGATATAGGCTAGCCCTAGCTAACCTATCCTCCTACTCCACACGCTCCTTCTAGGTAAGGATACGCTCTTCGTGCATGCGCTGCTCATATAGCCTCTATCTAATGAGCCTCTATGCTTGAATATTTTCATCTTCAATGTACTGCCTCTCTAGGTGAGCATCCTCCAATTGATCTTGGAGGAGTTGGCATTTTTGCTCTGATACCAGTCGATGTGATCTATCGATCTGATCGATCATGGGAGGCCTCTAGTATCCCTGCTCTATACGAGCGACCTTGTGGGTTCTGTACCCATCGAACTGATGTGTTGTGCCTTTGCCTCTATCTGTGAAGATGGCATTGGCATCCTACTATGTCCTATACTATGAACCACCATGCATAGATAGTGGGTGTGTGACATGAGGGTGCTTAGAAGCCTCTCCATGCTCTCTAGTAGTCCTGATGACACTCACGCTATGCTCACTCGGGGCACGAGTGGGTGGAGTGGAAGGCTTGTAGCCTAGCTGCTCTAAAACACTACCTAGACCCTCTAGCTATCTAGACCACCATCGCTCATGCGACGGTGTGCCATTATCTCCCACCTTTGATATATCAATGGTGATCTTGCATGGTGGACCATGCATGGGAGTATGGTTAGACCTATGCTCGGTAGCGAGCCTATCTGCCTACCCCTGAATGGGTGGATCTCTAGTCCTTCTATACTCAGAAGGTGGAGGCATGGATCCTCCTATGGACTTAGTACGTAGGGGCACCAACCTGGTCCCCTGCACAACAAACTCTTTGGTCGATCCCATGGATGCGCATGCAGTGCGGTCTCGATAATGGCTCTCGAGTGGAGCACCCTCATGCTGAGAGGCTCCCTATTCTATCCTATGCCTAGAGGAGTGTACTAAAGCTCCTCTATCTAGGGTATGCTCTATAGGCTCCCCTCGTGTCGAGTTATCTCCTCTGATGCTTGTCGAACGATGTTCGGTTCGCTCATGTGGTTGAGGAATTGACACGTGCTGTTGTGAATTGGTTAGGGGTTGGTCATCGATGTTAGGTTTAGACCTTTGTTGACCACCTCGTGTATCCACCATTGTGTACCTAGCATCTAGATGTATCTTTTATTATTAAGCAAACAAGGTATACAATAATGATTATCTCATATTAAATTTTGAAAGTGAGTCCTAAACTGTTTGATGTGTTTTCAAGATTTGTTGTATCAGTGTAGAAACTCTTATCATGTTTTGCAAAACTTGTTGGATTTTATTCTTAGTTTAATGGCTTTCACCTGTACGCTCATAGCTCGACAACTTGGCTATGAACTCCAAGTCATGTAATCCAACCTATAATGTGTGGTAATGAAGCCCACACATGGTCAGGGAGCACAAGTCCTCCCAGATCCTCACCCATTTTCCCCCAGTCAGCGTTATACCCTTCGAAGAGAATACATGCAAATTTTCTAGGGTACGAAAGGTTCTCAGATCCGGTATTGGTCTAGTATCCAAAAGGTTCATGAGATTTGGGCCAACGGATGGAAGTTACGCCCACCATCGTTGAACCCTACTAGTGGTTGGATGTCAAGCCCAACTCACTAGCATTTAAGTGCCAAGTGGTGTGTGTGGTTCCTTTTAATTTGCATGAAAGATAAATGCATAATATAGCATTCAAATGATTCTTCTCTATATGTAATGCAAGAAAAAAGAACGTTTCAAATTAAGAGAGTATGCATGATTAATTTCATATGATATTTGAGACAATGCATACTAACGATGATAATTGGCCTCTAATTGGGCCTCAAGCAAGCAAACATAATACAAAAGACATCCTAGCACGTTGGATACTAGGGTGGACTACAATCAGAGGTCCGTTGTTCCTAGAAGTGCCTAGTAGAAACCTAAAAATGAAAGACCTAAGGACTTATGCACATATTGCCAATTATGTTGTCTTTCCTAATTAGTCAATTCCATTTTGCATTCTAGAATTTAACAGATAGTGAAAATAGATACAGAGAGTGAGAAGTGGGGCCTACCTCAAGTCCTCATCCGAATGAGCTTTATCCCTCTACTTTTTGTTGTGTCTATTGGAAACCGTAGGTCTGGTCTATGGTTCTGACTGTGGCCCATGGGTTGAACCTACGGTTCAATTGTTGGCCCATAGATGATAGCTATGGTCTGTACCTGCAAGTCACAAAAACCAAAAACACATAGTCAGATGCTAGAATTGTGGAGTTCCACCATGATCGCCTTCTGATCTAACCAAAAAGCGTGCACCCATCTACTGTATTATATCATATTCAATCATTCAAAGCATAAAAATGACAAGATTGCATAGATTCAACAAAATAAGTGTTTCTTGTATTAATAATTGCAAAGAATCCTCGATTACAATCATGCCCCTCTTAGGGTCACTCAAATGATGATACAATTAATACAATGCCAAAGCCCTCAATAGGGTAGGTGCACTAATGTTGCTTTTCAACTAGTCACAAACTGCTCTAGGGTGGAGTTGCCCTCTTCTTCGCATTGAGGAAGGAACTTGATGGTTGAATCTCCTTTGAATCTGTTCCCTGTGATCAAGAAACAACATAAAAGTGTCAAAAATATAGGCAACCTCTCATGATGAGGCCCTTTTAGGAAAAATGCATAAAGATACCATTAAGCATGTATAATCAAGAAAGCATGAAAAGCACTTCTAAACTATGTTAATTGGATCAAGATTTATGGAATTGCATAAAGGAAGACAACAACTACACTATGCATGGACCAATTATGTGAAATAAAGCATGAAAGTGCATAAAGAATCCATTAATGTCCTATTTGATGCTTAACACAAAGAAACTATTCTAACCTAATTCTACCGGTCAAAAATCTGCTAAACTACAATTGAACCATGGAAATAGCTAAACTAAGCTAACTAGCCAGACATAAATGAAAAAGGTAAGGCGGTGATACCTCTACTACAAACCATAGCTCTGGTGAGCGGTCTACACTGTAAACCATGGCTGAAAGCCATGGTTAGCAATATGATAGGTTTACCCTCAATTTCAAGGGTAGTGGGCTTGACCTCCTTGTCCAAATTGATGTTCAATGGTCGCCTTCGGTGTCCTCAGACTGATTTGGTGGTTGATTCATTGTGAAGGGCCTTCGTTTGCCCGAATATGTGCTTCTTGGCTCTCCTAGGCTCCTAGGGCATCCATAATGCAATTCATCATGAATATTGGCAAGTAGGTAGGGGATAAGTGCAATAGCTCTCTCTCAGTATACTCGGTTGAGTGTACAATTCGATAGGGCTTCGTTGCTCAAATATCCAATGCTCTCTCTAATAGTTTGCCCTAATTCTGAGGGGTACTTATAGGACTACCCAAGGGCTAGGGGTGGCTTCATGGAGAAGCCAAGATCAAGAAGGGGTGGTTAGGACAGTTGGATTGGAAGCTTCCATCCTCTAACCACCATCTTCTAGATCAAATGGTCGTTCAAACCGATTTGGCTCGGATGAAGGCCAACTAAACTTTAGTTAAGACCATAGGTTACAACTATGGTCTAGACTGTAAACCATAGGTCTCAGCCATGGTTCAGCCTATAAACCGTAGGTCTGGGCTATGGTTCAGACTGATTAGGCCAAGGAGCCCAAATTGAGTGGTTAGAACCACTGCTCTATCTTGGAGTCTATCCAAGATCCTCCATATGGTCTTGTAGCATGTCCATATGAGTAGTCACCCTCGACATGATGCGTTTTAGGTGTCTACATATGGTGAAAAAGGTACATACATGGGAGGTGGATTTGTGGAAGAAGGCTGGAAGGGAGGAGGAAGCCACTAAGAAGGTGATGAGAAGGATACAAATGAATATGGGTATATGTAGATGAGGATGAAGGTATGTGAGAAGAAGATGCAAGGGGATGTGTAGGTGTTCGTAATGAGCTATGTGGAGGTGGAACATTTGTGGAAGGAGATCAATGAGCTGGCATGTTGGGTAATGTTGAGTATGAGTGGTGAGGTTAATCATGCTGACCATATCATATGATGGGGATTGCATTGAACAATTTTAACCTGTCTAGATTGGCCTTGTGTATTATACTGGGCTCCTTGGGGATTGGTCCCCCTGTGTTCAGGTAGTGGGTTTTGATAGATACCCAAATTTTAGTTTTTAGGTGTGAGGGGATTTGAAACCTGGATGGTACCCTAATCTATGAGGTCCTAGACAAGGTTGTGGAAAGAGTGATAAGATTCTATATTATGATCATGTTGTTGATGATATACGTAGAAGACCTATTCAACATAACCCAGAGGCTTGGATTTATTTGGATCAATAGGTTGAATTTTAGGCAAGGTTATATGACCCACATCGTATAACCTTTGAAATAGAGCTGGTAAGGGATCAAAGAGTGGAGTCAGATTACATTTTTAAATTTGAGGTTGAAGACTATGGGCTTGTTGTGGTTTAGATGGAAGGGGTGTGCTGGTTTATAAAAAATATTATTATGGTGGAGGAGACCACAAGATTGATGGAGAAGTTGTAGTCACTTGGTTAGTTTGTGGTAGTTTTGAGTAGGGTTGATTTGGTGCATTCCTATTGAAGCAAAAATTTGATTTGTAGGATGGTTTCTACCGAAGCTTGATCTTGCTAGATTAGACTTTAATGTCCTTGACAATGGCCTCATCGAATGTGCAAATTTGATGAAGTTGCAGAGGTATGGATATGTGTTTATGACAACTCTTAGCAAAGATCATGAATAGTTTGGTGGATGGAAAGCAACAAGCTAGGTCATGGATTAGTGATCTCCATCGAGAAACAAAATATGTAACAGGTTCATCATCGACCTAAAGCAAGGCGTATATGTCAAAGAAGTTTATCTTATTTTTTATATTGATTGAGAAATGCTCGAGGAATGAATTGGCCAACTATTCAAAGGTGAAAAATCTATGGCATGGGAGCATGTTGTAACAATAAAAAATTTATCCCCCAAGGGAAAGGGTGAAGGTACACAACATGAGGGTATCATTACTATGGAGTTGATAACATGTAAAGCAATAGTTGTTGACGTATTCTTGAGGTTCTTATTTACCTTTGTACTTATCGAATTTAGGAATTTTGAAGTGATATGAGTAAGAAGGGATAGAAAATGATGGGTGGATGGGTTCATTGCATAGCTCATTGCATGTGGATTTTTAGGGCCCATAACCAGTTGTATGAATATTTAGCATCTTAACTTCCTCTTGCAAGAGTTGAAATTTTGGTGATCAAGGTGCGATGAAATGTGATAAAGTAGTCACATATTGAGAGTGATGAGGATATTGGAGCTACCGCTCTTACCATTATGAATTAGGAATGTACTGTAGTTGTCCTTATGGATTTGGTTGTTAAAAGTTGTAAGATACAGAAGCATATGGGATGTGATACTAAGGAGTAGATATCTAATGAGGGTGGAGATATTGCGGCTGTAGAGTCTATGGTTGTTGCACAGGTGTCTGCTATAATGGTTGTGTAGTGGAGGAAAATGACCATGAAGGAGGTGTCATGAAAAAGGTAGATGTTGCATATTGTTGTGGAGATAATGGTTTCAGGATAGATGGTGCAAGTGGTGGGTGATATGATGTACCAAAATGTGGTACCTACTCTTGACTAGAAGAGCGAAGAGTAGAGAAGTTGGGCTTAGTGAAATAATATGGGGGATTAGAAGGGTAGCATGGATCATAAGGAGGAAAGGGGATGGAAGGAAGAGCCTAAAATGGTGGAGGTGGAGGGAGTAAAAATATGGAAGCGAATGAAGGTGGAGGAGGAACAAAATATGATATACTAATCATTCTAGAAGAGGGGAATGTAGGTGGTGGTAATGATGAAGGAGGAGTGTAGACCTCAAAGATAGAGGCTTGAGAAGAAGACATGGTGAACGTGTCTATAAAGGATTGGGTATATGGGATTTGTTGGTGTTGTTGATATTGGAATTGTTGTGATTAAGAGGGTGATTGTGATGTGGTATCAAAATATGGAAAGGGGGACTATTGGGATGGTGGTGGTTGTGATGGTTGGAAAATATACTGATGTGATGATGTAGGTGGGCTATATTTTTGCTAAAACGAAGCTTGTTGCAGAGGGAATTGTGATGAGGGTACCTTAGTGCTTGAGGTGGAAGACAAGGGATTTGAGATCATTCCTATGATAGGGGTGGATGATGCACCCTTTGGGTGAGAGTGATTGAGTAATGAAGATTCATTCTCAAAAAGGGAGTGAGATAGATCCTGAAAGAAAGGATGCACAAAGGTTGGTGATATAGGTGGAATTTCCTTATTGATAGTGAATAAGGGAGGTAGGTTTCTTGAAACAGTGTAAATGACATGGCCACAAAATGTGGAAGGAGGATTAGATGGAGGTGAGTGGGGAAGAAGTGGATGATATTTTCTAGATGAGTTGGTAAGCATATTGCTAGAAATAAAAGTCTCAACATGAGATATAATGCATGTGTGAAGGTGCTTAGAACCTGTAAGGAGATTAGGTGTGAGTGTGGAAGCTTCCCTTGTGAAGGGAAGGGGAGGAGTAGACTGACTGGATGTGGCACAAGGAGCCTCTTCTTCAATATGCACTTTATCATGCACCCAACTACGGGTAGTCATAGGCATGGTGCCGTGCAGTGGAATCTAGTGCTCACACTATCCAAAAATATAAATCTAAATATGCAAGTGTGTTGTGCATAGAATTTTGGATAATCTTGTAAAATTTAGGATGTTTCTATGCCTTAGAACATAGTTCACATGTTGCTATGTGAATTGGGACTACAAAAACTTGATTTGTATGGTACTATGAAAACTAGACCTAGATAGTGAATCTGATAGAAAACTGACAGTGGCAATCTACAAATAGCCAATAGAGTGGCTGCTAAGAGGTGAATACATTGAAACTAGTTTTTGTGAGCATGCAAAAAAAACATAATAAGAATCAAAGCTAAGTACAAAAAAAAAATGTTTGTTTGTTTTGGTGTGTTTTTATGTTAATTCTTGCTTCTATAAAATATCACAATAAGTGGAGTGAAAATCTAGAAAGAACAGGAGTGTCATCAACATAGAACCTCCTCCAACACCCAAGGGTGCAGAGAATAGAACGATGTCTCAATAGGCGAGTGGCAAAATGAATGAAAAGGTGTAGTAAAATGATAACCAAATTGGGGGAACTCAAAATGTGCTAATGAGTTCATAAACCTCTCACAAGAAGAGGTGGTATTGTCTAGGACCTACTACTGGCCCAATTGAGTGATCACTTCACTCTCGGGTGAGCTTAGTTAAGAACGACAATTACCTATTCATTAATTATGTGAGCCTTATGAACAAAGGTATCTAATCCTATCCTACTCTGAAGGTCCCTTTCGATGATGAATTTAAGAAAACCAATCTCAAGAGTAGGGGATTTTCTGGTGATGAAGTCAAGAAAACCACTCCTAGGGGCTACTATGGTATCTAGGGGGTGATTTTATGGAAAAATATGAATTCCAACGTCACCAGTATTGCGTAATATATTGGGGATGAAGTCCAATCTCACCACTGTGTATGCCATGTGGGTGTGTGATGGTGTATTTTCTACTGTTGAGGTGAAAGAAAAATCAACTAACTAAATGCCTTTTCAAAAATGAAACTAACCCTAGATGCATTTTCAAAATGAAACTAGGTCTAAGTGCTCTTTTGAAAGAAAGAAATTTACCCTAGAAAGCGTAGAGACAAGCAAGCTAAAATGCATGAAAAAGGAATTTGACAATCTGTCTAAGTGCATTAGAAAGAAATTGAAATCCTAATTTGAATGCTAAAAAAAAGAAAGTGCAATTTACCTAGGGATTTGGAAAGAAATGGGAAATTTTTAAATCTAAGTGACGTAAAGAATTGAAACCCTAATTTTAAATGCTTGAAAAGAGAAAGTGTAATTTACCCAAGGGATTTGGAAATAAATGTAAAATTTCTAAATCTTAGTGATGTAAAGAAATTGAAACCCTAATTTAAAATGCTTGAAAAAGGGAAAGTGCAATTTACCTAGGGATTTGGAAAAAAATGGGAAATTTCTAAATCTAAGTGACATTAAAAAATTGAAACCCTAATTTTAAATGCTTGAAAAAGAGAAAGTCCAATTTACCCAGGGGATATGGAAAGAAATGAAAAATTTCTATACTAAATTCCTTTCAAAAATATATGTAAATGACATGAAAGAAATATGAAATTCCTATACTAAATGCCTTTCAAAAAGAGATGTAAATGACATGAAAGAAATTTGAAATTCCTATACTAAATGCCCTTCGAAAAGAGATGTAAATGAAACAAAAGAAACATGAAATTCCTATACTAAATGCCTTTCAAAAAGATATGTTAATGATATGAAAGAAATTTGAAAGTCCTATGCTAAGTGTGATTCGAAAAGGGATTGACAATCCTATCTAGTGCATAAAGTATAACTTGAAAGTACTTTCAAAGACATGAAATAAATGACAATGTATCCTAATAAATTGAAAAAGAAATGTAACCTTAAACTAAAGGACAAAATGAAATTCAAAATGATAACTAAAGGAAAAAAATAAATTCAAAATGATTTTACTAAACTAGTTTTAAAATGACTGAAAACCCTAATTTAATGTGCTTTTGAAAAGGAAATATTTCAAAATGAATTGATGTATTTGAGAGAAAAATATATTTTCAAAGAAATGATGAAACAGTAAGGTCCTAAGAGAAATACTAGACTCCTATGGTTTCATATGGGCTTCTTGCTACCTCTATTATAGACCTCTGGAATTTTAGGTTGCTTTGAGATAGTTTGGTGGAGTTCACAGGCTGGGGTGCAAACTGGAATTTTGGTTTGCATGTAGAGGTGCAAAATGAGTTTTGAGGCTTAAAAATATGAATTTGAGGGCCTAAGATATATTTTAGGACTTTTATAGGCTTTGTATTACATTCACAGTACTTAGAACAACAAAATAAAACCATAAAATTGAGTTAGATTAGCTAAAATTAGAAAGACTAGTCTAAAACAACCTTCATGGGGATCCCACCGGGTATGCCAGAAATGTAACACACGGATAACACCAATTTGTGCTAAATGCTATTTTATTAATCTAAAATTAGGGTTACAAAATGAGCTTCCTCTTGAGAAGGTTTTTATCCCTTTTTCCACATGAATTTGAGAACATTTGCTAGTGTCTTTTGGTGCCCTCAATGAAGGTGGGCTTCTATGTGCATGTGCCACCAGTAGTGATGTTTGATTCTATCCTTTTGTACCTACTTTGGGCCTGAAAAATGGAGTTAGTGTGTTTGGGGGCCTGCCTTGGTCAAGCCCCATAGTTATGAAGACAAATCGACTCAAATATGAAGAAAAACATGATGAAAGTTGATGGAAATGCTATAAAAACTATTTAGAACCGATATATACCTAATTTGATGTTGTAAATATGTTGTAGGGCTGGTTTGCATGGTGGCATGCAAACTAGATCCCAGGTTCATAGGTTAGGCTATGAATTGAGTTGTTGTTGACTATTGTTGCAAAGTTTCTATCCGAACAGGTTGCAGGTGATGTCTGTTATTGTTTGTTAGATGTAAAATGGTTAGAAGGGATTCTAACACAATTTTGGCAGAGTCTGGGTATGTTAATTGAAAGTGAGAGAGAGATAAATGAGGGAATGGGTCCACTATTTATAGGGAAAACCAAGGTCATGGGGGGTAGTTAGGTGTACTAGACCCTAGAGTCAAGTCCTAGCATGGTTAGGTTAGGGTTTGTGAGGTGGCAAGCTTAGTCATCCTCTTACATGCCCTAAGGAAAATATCCTATCCTCACACATGTGTGAGCTAGGATTAGGGTTAACTAGAGTTAGCTAATCCCTAGGTTAGGTAAGGGTTGAGTTAGGGTTTCCTAGGAAATATCCTAACTAATTTGGGGTGCACACATGTGTGAGGATATGTTTAGGGCTAATTTGACTCTTAACCCTAATTAAACCCAATTTAATGATAAAGTGCACTTTAAGTGAAAGTCACTTGCAAATTAGAATCCTAATTAGCCTAATTAGGGTTTTTAGTAGGGAATGGTCCCATGGGGGCCTTAATTAGGCATAGGAAAGGGCTTAGGTGGCCTTAAGGGGCTTGTAGGTAGCCTTCCTATGAATAGGAGGTATTTTGGATGTGTTTTGTATAGTTTTATAGGGTTTTGTAGGGCATATGATGGCCTATGATAGCCTATGATGGCCTATGATGGCCTATGATGGCCTATGATGGCCTACGATGGCCTAAAATGGCCTATGATAGCCTATGAATGCCTATGCAGGCCTACAAGTGTCTATGTAGGTCTACAAGTATCTATGGTTGAGCACATGTGACTTTTAGGTGTCTACATTTGTTCCTTTTTGTACTATGTTGTGTAAAACATAATTTAGTACAAAAATATGATGGAAGAAGGTGGTGAGGTGTTTTGAGAAGATGAAGAATGTGGGGATGAATGCAAATGAATGAATGTGGATGAAACATGATGATAAAACAAGTGATTTTCCAATTTAGTACAATATTTTGCAATATCGTACTAGTTGTTTGTGAGGGCAACTTAAGACTGCTTTGCTTTTGCGACCAACGCAAGGTGGTCCAATTACGAATAGAACAATTGCCTATTCAAACTTTTGCTTTTGATTGATTGATGAGCGCATGATGACATTTGTCAAATCATTTGAGTTGAGTGGCATGGATGAATCAAGCATAACATTCAGTATGTGGTCGGTACCGATATACAGAATGAAATCAAGATGTGTCCGATATTGTGCATGGCTCTCGTGATCTAACAAATGTCTGATTGGGATTGAGTTATTATTATCTTGAGATAATATTTAGTAAAAAATTTTGTAGATAGATGTGATATCCATGATTTGGATGTTTGATTGTTTGATCACATGCAAAGTAGATTTGTGTATGAATACCCCCTCAAGCGAGGAATAAACAATGATGTAGATGAAATGTGGTGATGTGGTGATGAGTCGATTGATAGAAGAAAATGGTGATAAGAGGTGGAAAAATTGGGATAGACAGTGGTGGGAAAGGAAGAAGAAGCTGCAAGAGTGAAGAAAAAATGAAAGTTGTGTCATGAAGTTTGGTTCGCATAGCACCATGCGAACCAGGTTCACATGGTGGCATGCAAATTGGAGTTCACATGGTGGCATGTGAATTGGACTAGAGTTCGCATGGCGACATGCAAACTAGGGCTTTTGGGAGTATAAAGCCCCTTCTCACTCGTGTGAGAGTCATTTATGTTGTGAAGAGTTGTGAGGAGAGGATTGAGTGAGATTTGGTGAAGTGAAGTGCTTGTAAAATTTTGAGTGAGTGTGGAGATGGTGAGAGGGCATGCGAGCTCGAGTGGTCGACATGGGACCCCATCGATAAGTACTCGAGACTCAACCTGGTTTTGATTTTGAATTGTGTGAATATTTGAATAGTACAGTAATGGGTTTTGAGTGTGTATGTACATTTGCATGTGATGAATGATTGAAATTTGTGCACAAAGTGTCAAAGTGGCCAAATGGGTATCCAAAAATATTGCCTATTTTTTTGTTTGATCATTAAATTGACTTGTTTGACTTTGTGACATGTGGTGCATGTGTGAAGGTTGAATTTGTTGTATTGCATTATTGGTGTACTATTTTGGAAATGTGTTTGAACTTTCACTGTGAAAGGGTAAAATGGGTGTTCAAAAATGTAATTTATTTGTCATTTTGTGATGTTTTGGCAAGTCATGTGGATGCGTGTCATGAGATGTATGTGGGCGAAGTTTGACTCTGTCATGTGATGTGTAATGGTGTACTATTTTGGAAATGTGTTTGAACTTTCACCATGAAAGGTCAAAATGGGTATCCAAAAATGTGATTTGTTTGCTATTTTGTCGTGTGTTTGTGGGTGTTGGAACTGCGTGCCTTGGAATGTATGTTGGTGTTTTGTAGGTTGTATTTGTATGCCAAAAATGTGTTGTTTGAGAATGTAAATGAACTTTTTTCCATGAAAGGGCCTAATGGGTGCCCAAAAATATCATTTTTGTAGAGTTTTCATGGTGGCATGTAAACTTGGTTCGCATGGTGGGGTGTGAACTAGAGTTTGCATGGTGGCATGTGAACTAGATTTTTTTTGATGCATGAGATATGTTGGATGAAGGTTGTATGTAATGAATATTTGTATGAAATAAGGTGAATGAATTTATATGCATGTGAAACTAATGAAAATTTTGTGTGATGTTTTTGAATGAAAATAGGTGAAGAGGATTGAGCTACGACATCATGTGCGATCATTGAGAGTTGTCCTAGGTAAGGCATGTGACAAGGAGGATGTAGAGTGGATGGGTAGGGTGTGGATGAAGGGAGTATGGGATGTGTTGAGTATTCATGCCAATAGGGCATATATTTTAGCATTGTGTGAGAGGTGGGATCCAGATAGGAACACCTTTCACTTTCCCATAGGTGAGATGACCATTACGTTGGAGGACATATATAGAATTTATAAACTACTGATAGAGGGTATTCCAGTGAGGGTAGCAATAGATGGTACGCAGAAGGAGGTATTGCAATGCACATTTGGTGTAAAGTGGGGGGAGGTACAATTTGAGAAGGGGGTGGACTATGAGTACTATTGGTACCAAAAGATGTTGTCTGATCATCATTGCACGATGATGCTTATGATATCTACATATGCTCTACTAGATACCTCAGGAGTGAAGTTCTCCTATAATATGATGGATGTAGTATGTGAGATGGTAGAGCATGAGGTAGTGTTTGCATGGGCACCCACATTATTGGCACAGGTGTACAGGGAGTTGCATGATGTAGTGCGAGTGGGGTGGATGGGCTTGAGTTGGAGCCCATTGCTGTAGGTTTGGGCATGGGAGCATATTGTGGTAGAGCAGTTGATGTTGTTGCCATATAGTGCTCATGAGTTGATGGGTGACTTCATACCTTACACCTTGAGGTGGCATACATATATGGAGAAGGGGATGAAGAGGGGACATGAGGGTGATTACTTATTTTGGAGGAGATAGTTAGGTGATTTGGAGCCTAAGCATATTCAATGGAGGTCTTGGAAGGGTGGGGTAGTGTGGGAGAAGGATACTGAGTAGTTGGGGGTGATTCATCGAGGGTGATGGGTAGTAGGGTGATATGTGTGATAGGTAGAGTTCTTCTCCTTCAATAGGGTCATGCATCAGTTCAGGTTATGGTAGGGGAGACCTGGTGCACTTGTTGTGATATGGAGGAGGTAGGGTGATCTAGGGAGGTGACCTATAGTGCCTCCCTTAGATGTTGAGAGGGATCCAATAATGGTGATTCTAGATATGGATGATGTAGGGATGACTCCTGAGTATGATGCATGGTGGGCCACATAGAGGTGGGAACCAGGAGTTGGAGTGATTGATGGTTGGGTGTAGCCATGGTAGGATTACCTATAGTGGGGGATAGGTACCAGGGGGAGGTGGACCTATGCTAGATGTAAGATCAAAGGAGGATACAGAGGAGCCTCTTCGATGGTAGAGGTAACATCGAGATGATGGGTCTAGGATTCCTATTATGAGGTCACCAAATCGATAGGCTAGTGATGTAGGCCAACCCTTGGATGATCCAGTGCCTATGGAGGAGGAGGGTGATGGTATGGTAGATGATGTATTAGTAGGATATCCCTAGGTAGATATGATGATGATGGAGGAGGATGATGCTAGAGATATGGTGGACATACCATTTGACATACAAGAGAGGATTGATGCTCAGGAGGAGTTGGTGATACTAAGGGAGAGGGTACAAGATCTAGAGGGGAGATTACATGAGAGTGAGGTAGATTGGGCCCTAGATCTGGGAAAATGGAGGGAGGAATGATGGGGGTTAGAGGAGAGGTGTGAGGAGCTATGAGGATAGCTTGAGGTAGAGTAGGGGAGGCATGTCAAGATTATAGAGGATCTACATCATCGAGTTGTAGAGATGATGGTGATTGAGGAGAGATTGAGGGTAGAGATTGCTATGGTGTAGTGAGCATAGGGTGAGGATGGATGCAGTTTGAGTAGCGCATGAGGCTGAGGTGGTAGATCTGCATGCTAAGATAGAGAGGTAGTGATAGGTATGAGAGGAGGTTGATCATGTGGGGGTAGTAGAGTAGGTCATGGTGGAGATGGTTGCTTTGAGGGTAGAGGTGGATCATTTATAATGAGAAAATAAGGATGTGTCAAGGTTGTATAGAGAGGAGGGGTCGATGAGGATGTAGTGTGAGGTTACCTTGATTTCATTTGGGCATGTGATTCTATATTATGATGGGTCATGGTTGATATTGAGATCATGATCATGAACATAAATGCATTCATAGTAGAGTCGATGGAGTGCTCCATCGATAGTGCTGAGGGAGCCAAGGATGGTAGTACCAGAGGTGTCTCAGGTAGTGGGAGCTACCCCAAATGTGGATAGGGTAGTGATGTCTATGGTGGCATAGGTGGTGGAGGTAGTTCCAAAGTCGAGTGGGGCAGTGAAGGTGCATGAGGTGGAGCAGGTGATAGTGGCTTAGGAGGGGAGTGGTGAGACTCCTAGCGAGTAGCAGGGCTAAGATGTATGATGGATGGACTCTATTTTTGTAGCTTGAGGGCAATTTTTATCATAATATATATACATGATTTTTTGTTGTGACTTTATATTCATGTGACATGATTTGATGTGAATGAATGTGTGATTTCTCATTACGTGTATGTGTTAATGTAGAATATTGGTAGGTGAATGTATGATGAATGTATATGTATGCCTATGGTAAAATGTAGGAGAATGATATCACTTTAGATTAGATGTAATGTGGAATGATGTAATGTAAATGCATGAATGTAAAATAGATGTAATGATGCATGTATGTGAATGATGAAATGTGTATAGGTAGCACTTGTATCGTAATAGAATTGGTGGTAATTCAATCTATTCCATTATCTTAGGGATGTAGGATGGTATATGGGATTATGCAATAATCTTGACTATCACAGTTATAGCAATCAAACCTCATGAGAAACTGAACAAGGTTCGACTACAACTCATAACTAATCTGACTGGATCAAAGTCTATCAGGGACCAGTGTGTGCGAAGAGTGATGTTCATTTATCCATTTTGAGGGAGGTAGGACTAACCCATTGTAAACATAGCCAAAATAGCTAGCTCATCCACAAGTGCACAATGATCTATACAAAAGAAGGTCGCTAATGTGATAGATGTGTCACCACTTGTAAGACTATTCCACTGGCAGGCAGGTGCTTAGAGCCTATTGCTAGTGATGGAAATCATCCCGTGATGTTATTTTAAACCGAAGGACCAAAGGAGACCAAGCATAATAGTAGTGCTCTTGGAGGATTTTTCTTTTGTTTTCTACCCCTCATTATTTTGATTCTCTTATGGTGGTACTCTTTTTCATTTCTTTTCTTCTCTTTTTTTTTGGAATGTGGGCGTTGTCTTTTGTTTTCTACCCATTTTTTTGATATTTTCTTATGCTTGTCCCTTTGTTTATCCCCAAGTCATATTTTGATCATGCAAATGATAGGATGAGCAAGGGAAACCGTTCACTAGATGGTGATATCTATGCAAGGTGTTGTCTTCCCTAGACTCAAAACTTGCTTAAAAATATGACATGTGTGAATGGTCCCTGAAAGAAGTTGAACCAACCAAAGAAAGTTGTAAGAAGTGTAAGTATGGGAGATATAACATGCAAGGAAAATATCTACAAGAGGAAATATATGAAACTCAACGAGATGAGATTGGAGGCTATTTCAGAAGAAATAGATGTGGGAAGAGATGATGAGAAGAGGGAGTAGTGGTAATGGTTGCCCCAACATGTGGGTGGTATAACAAATACGAGGGAGGAATGCGCCTAAGAAAATGCATGTAGTAAATAAGAACGAGGGAAGTGGTAAGCTAAGAGAGATGGTGAAGAAAGTGAAAATAAGGGAAGATCAACAGAGAGAACTCAAGGAATTAAAAAGAGGAAGAGGAGAAGAAGGAGAAGAAAAAATAGAATTAGCATAGGTATGTAGCTGCTCGAAGCATGACCATACAACAATGCAAGATAACAAGAAGAAGGGGAGAAAAAGAGAAAAATAAATGAAGTCAGCATAGGTATGTAGCTGCTCGAAGCATGACCATACAACAATGCAGGATAACAAGAAGAAGGGGAGAAAGAAGAGCAAAAGAGAAATGGGAAGGTAATCTAAGAACATGTGAAATGGAGAAGATCAAGTCATGAATGACTAGGTGACGTGGTGATACGACTAGGATTCTGGTAATTTGTGTAGTTGGATAACTACTAGAAATAATGGGGTGTCGATGTGAAGGACTCATGTGAAGGCATGGGGTGAGGAATGGGAGGAGGTGCAATGCTCAAAACTCTAGGAGGTGTGGTGTGTGTGGATCATGGAGGAAGTGTGCCATCTACCATGTTATTGATGAGGCTTTCAAAAGTGTGGCAGTGGTCGATGTCATGCCTCGATTGTCAATGGTAAATGTAGAATTGGTTTTCCTTGTAATTTCTTGGCTTGGGGTGAAGGGGGTCAATGGGATAGATTTTTGGTAACTCGAGGAGTTTTGCATGCATCAGTTGGTGAAATATGTGAGAGAGTGGCTCTAAAAGTATAGGTGTGGGATAAATGTATGGCTCGGGTGGTGATGAGTACAAAGGATGTGGGGTAGGCTTGAGTGGTTGGACCATGGTCCTAGAATCTAGTGGGGGATGTGTGTAGGAGTGAGGCATAGGAATGGAAGAAGGTGAGGGAACATGGATCATGGTAGAATGGCATGGAGGGGAATGGCATCGATAATGACTCAAGTGTAACTCAAGGTTGTCAAGGTGGGAGAGAATCTACTGGATATCAAGATGTGGGGGTGATGGAATCGAGGTTGGTGGGGAGTGGGATTCTAGTGTAATAATGGGGTTGGGATACAGGTGTGGATATAAGAATGAATGAGGGGAAGGAGGAGGATATTGGAATTGGTGAGTTGGTGGTGGAGTAGGCTAAAGTGGAATACCACAGAATGGGGATGGGGGTGTCTGGAGAATGGGTGGTGCGTGGGATGGTTGTATGGAGCGACGTGGCTAAGATGGGTGAGCACACGAAGGGCTAGCCTGGGAAATATGTTGGTGAAGGGATTGGTCATAAGGTGACATCCCACTCGGTAGGGGTGGAGGTAATCCTAAGGACTGTAAGCGAGTAGGTGAATTTTCCCTATTAGGAGGAAAATAGCGAAGTGGAGGTCATCGAGTTGAAGAGGCTAGTAGATATGGATCTCACTCATCAACTAATGGAGGAGGGGATGAGCCTTGTGCATGAGGGTATGGTGGGTGGGAATATTCCTCCTTATCCACAAAGGAGGAGAGGGAAATATGACTATCACTGGAGTGAGGAGAATAGGAGGAATCCCTATGATCTGGTGAGTGAGGTTGAGGTGATGTCTCATGAGCTGAATGTGATGAAATGGATGACTGACGAACATGGATGGGGCCAGGTGGCATTGCAAGATCGACTAGGGTGATCGATACTAGAGGGAGTGTTAAAAAATCTTGCATGATGGAGTGGTGGAATGCTAAAAGCATAGATCTGAAGCAATGTGTCTCTACGAAGGTGTCACAGCTGAGGATCGTGAACCTGCAAGACAAAAGATACCAAAAGCATAAAAATGACATATAAAACAAGTGTTTCTATCATGTAATAGAAAGTGCAAAGTGTGTGTGTAGTGCAACATGGGGTGTGAATGTGTGAGTGAGGTGATATATACAACATAATGATGATAGTATGTGCAACCACTGGTGATGTGTACCTAGGCTAGCTAGGCATTGAATGTGCAAAGGTGAATAATGTTAATAGGTTTGAGCTCTGCAAGTCCTTCGAGGTTGGACCAGTTGATAGGTGCCATAACCAAATTTGTGTGTGATAATGTAAGGACCCAACCAATTTGGGGTGAATTTGTCTCACTATTGATGGGGTTGACTAGTGATTTGTTGGTTCTCTTTGAGAACTAGGTCATCAATCTAAAATTTATGTTGGTGTACCTTACTATCATAGGCATGATGAAGATGGTCTTGATAAACACGTGTGTGCTCTATGGCATGGATGTGACACTCATCTAAGAGCATTAATTGGTCTAACCTAGCTTGACATGTGGTGTCATCATCAATGAAGTCCTTCATAGAGATGCGAAGAGAAGGTATCTCGAGTTCTAGGGGCATAATGGCTTTGGTACCATAAACCAAAGAAAAGGGTGTTGCCCCAGTAGGAGTATGGATGCTTGTGTGGTAGGCCCACAAGGCTAATGGAATTTGAGTATGCCAATCATGATGAGAGTCTACGACTATTTTGTGAAGGATAGCGTAGATGGTTTTGTTAGTAGCTTCGGCCTAGCCATTACCCTGTGGGTAATATGGGGTAGAGAAGCTATGGTGAATGTTAAATTTGGTGCATAGTGCATGGACAATTTTGTTTTTGAAAGGGGTGCCATTGTCGAAGATGATTTGTGAGGGAATTCCAAAGTGGCAGATGATATGGTCAGTGATGAATACCATGATTTTGGCTCTCGTTGTTTGAACAAGTGGGATAGCTTTGACCCACTTTGTAAAATATTTGGTGGCAATGATGATAAACTTATGATTGCTCGAGGAAGCAAGTGATATTTGGCCAATAAGGTCTAGGCCCCATTGTGAGAAGGGCCACATGGATTGGATGGGTTGGAGTGCTTGCAAAGGTAAGTGCGTGAGGTTAGCATGTTGTTGATATTTGATGCACCATTTGACATATTCACAACAATCATGCTCCATTTTGGGCCAATAGTAGCCCATGCATAAAATGCATTTGGTGATGGCCATGCCACTAAAGTGGCCACCGCAAGTTCCATCATGGGTCTCTTGAACTACTCATTGAGCCTCATGTGGTTCTAGGCAATGTAAAAGGATGCCATCATGACTACGGTGGTAAAGGATGTCCCCTAGTAGCGTGTAATGGATTACCCTTTATTTGAATGCTCGATGGTGAGCATGTGGTAGGTCACAAGGTAGGAAGCCTAGTTTGATATAATCCTTAATATGAGAAAACCAAGGATCATGTAGTTTAGTGTGGATGACATGAATGCCATCATCATCGATGGAGGATGGAGGTGCAATAGCGGATCATGTCAAGGTATGAATGGACACATGTGTCATGTCAAAGAGGGGGTTTTATGGTATTAAAGACCCCAAGGAAGCCATTGTGTCAAAAAAATAGTTGGATGAGTGAGGAGCGACCTCGATGTCATACCACTCAAGTTGGGTGAGTAGTTGTTGAGCGAGTTGTTTATATTGCTAGAGTACTGGGCAATAAATTGATAGATCTCCTTGACTTGATTTACCATGAGAAGGGAGTCACCAATGATTTGAAGGCATCTAATGTGCATAGAGAGTACCTATTTCAAACCAAGAATTAGGGCTTTATATTCGGTGTTGTTATTTGTGCAAGGAAACCCTAATTTGAAAGAAAATGGGAGAGGTTCTCCATCGGGTGTGAAAAATATGATTCCAGAACCCCCAACATGAGTGCAATGGGAGCCATAAAAGAAGAGCGTTAGATCAGATGGTACATTAGGTTCGACATATTCCTCAACTTTAGTGATATGAAATATGGAATCATCGAGAAGATGAATGAGGAGGGGATGGTTGTCAGGCAATGGAGCCTCAACTAGTTGGTCTGCAATGACCTATCCCTTGATGGACTTCTGGGAAATGAATTCAAGGTCAAATTTGGTAAGAAGCATAATCCACTTAGTGGTGCGAGAGTTATGGTAACTCTTGTTCATCATATAGCGTAATGGATTATCATGAGCAATGACAAATATGGTATGGTTAAGCATGTAATGCCATAGTTTTTGTGTAGCAAAGACTATAGTGAGGCATAACTTCTCCATGTAGGTGTATCATGTTTCATAGCTGACCAATGTACGACTGATATAATAGATGGCTTGTTCATGATTGAGGGTGTTCTTCTGAGCCAGTAACGTTCCAATCACAAAATCTATAGCAAAAATGTACAGGAGGAATGATAATTGTGGATGTGGTGGAGATAGAACTGGTGGTGATGTGAGGTAGGATTTGATGGAGTCAAAGGCTTGTTGATAGTTGGTATCCCATTTGAAGGCAACCCATTTTTGTAGAAGGTGGTTAAATGGTTTATATTTATTAGATAATTGGGCAATGAAATGATGAATGGATTGAATTTTTCCCTGTAAACTATGTAGTTGTTTGAGATTTGTGGGTGGGGGTATCTCGATGATGGATTTGACTTTGTTGGGGTCTACTTCAATGCCTTGTTGGGAGATAATGAACCCCAAGATATTACCCGAAGTGACACCAAAGACACACTTCTTTGGGTTGAGATGCACATTGTGTTCAAGAAGGTGATCAAAGATCTTATGAATATCGACAAGGTGTTGCGAGTATTCCTTTGATTTGGCTATGAGGTCATCGACATAGTCCTCCATGATTTTATGCATGTAGTCATGGAAAATGTAATTCATGGCACGCTAATAAGTTGCCCCAGTATTTTTAAGGCCGAAGGGCATGACCTTATAATAGAAGGTCCCCAGGGGGTTGTGAAAGATGTCTTGTGTTGATCGGTTAGATTGATCTTGATTTGATTGTAACCAAAAAAGCCATCCATGAGGGATATCATTTTGTGGCTTGCAATGGAATCGACTAGTGAATTGATGTTTGGGAGGGGAAAGTTATCCTTGGGATAAGATTTGTTCAAATCTCTAAAATTAGTGCAAACACGAACTTCACCAAAAGGCTTGGGTACTGGGACCATGTTGGACACCCACTTTGGGTAATCAATGGGTTGTATGAACCCTACATCAAGGATATTTTGGAGCTCTGATTTTACCATCAAAGCGATGGTAGGATGCATGCATCATAATTTTTGCTTAACGGGTTTGGCATCCCCATCAAGAGTGAGGTTGTGAACTACTAATATGGGATCGAGTCCAAGCATGTCCATGTAGGACTAGTGAAAAATATGATATATTCTTTAAGGAAATATGTGAATGAGGCATGTTACTCTAAGGAGAGGTTGGTAGCAAGTTTAATGATATGGTGATTATTGGGATCATCACCAATGTCGATGTTGATAGTGTCCTCTACAAGCATGTGGGAGCCATCTTGAAGTTGGGTAGGGATAGGAATAAGATGGAGGTCATCGATAGCCTCAGGTAAATCAAATTCATCATCTAGGTATACATCCATATGATTGACCCATGGGATGTGGGGTGGAGTGGATGGTGAAGGCACATTGGTAGCGTGCAGGATGGGCGATGATAGTAAGAAGTCCTATGAAGAAGGTGTAGGGGAGATGTGTGTGAAATCGATGAAGTTTAGATTTGGTGTCTCAGTGCAATTCGTAGGAGAGGTATACCAAAGTGGGGAGAATAAATCAATGTCAACCATATTAACAAAAGTGGTGGAGATGGTGCTAGATGACGAGTCTAAAGATGAAGACTCTGGAGTGTGTGAACGACGTGGAAGATTTAATGGTGGGCATAGCACCACGGGTGGAGAATGAGATCAAATTATAGAATGATGAGTTTATCATCGATGAGGTGGATGCATGAATGAATGTATAGGCGATGGAGGGGGAGGTGAAGAAATGCACTCTAAGCAAGGAGTTATGAGGGAGAGGGCAGCAAATTTATCGACTAGCTCATCAATGCAGTAAGCAATGGTATCATTAGAAAATGGTGTTTCCTAGAAGAAGGTGCATGAAATATTGATGATAGAAGAAGGAGAAGGACTCTCATCTAGGATGTCAGCATTGATATATTCTTCCAATGAGTGTGTAGGAATCGGTGGAGGATTCAGGGAGAGATCTTGAATCTCATCTTCGAGCGTATGGATGGTTGTAGGGTGATATCCTAGCCTAGATTTATTGATGGGTAATTGAATGCGAGGGTTGATAGGCACTTGTAAGCCTTGATCATAACATCCTAGTCCAAATTCATACCAATGGAAATGCCAAAGGTAGCATAAGGTGAAGTGTGGGTTGGACATGTGGTCTAAGGTACCATAAAAACTAGATTGCAGTGATGGGGGTACAACTATTGGGAGCGATGAGTCCAGACCTACGTAGATGAAGTTGGTATGATTTTCCAGTGGACCTAGGGGAAATATAGTACCAATGGTTAACACTGAGGCTGAAGGATGACCAAAATCATGGGTATATTGGATCATAGGAGGGTGCACGTGAGCATCATGAACATTGTATTCACCTGGACTAGAGTTCATCATAAAAATGGAGACTTGGGGTGACATACGAGGTGGTGAATGAGGTGGTGAGTCTAAATCAGAGGATGAAGATGAGAGTTGGAAATTATAGATAGTAGTGGTAGAGATATGAAATAATTGGTCATCAAGGTGAGAGGCTCACTGCTCCCAATTGTGAATTTTGGCTATAGTGGAAGGGATTGGATGACCCGCATGTGGAAACTGCGAAGTGGGGGGAGTAGGCCTAGGTGTCGAGCTGTGAGAAGATGTGAAATATCGAGGTCAAGGATGAAAGGGAAGTGGGGGTGTTTGAGGAGTAGGGAGAAGAGGGGGCTCTATGGAGGAAGATGGATGAGATGAATCGGGAGGCTAGAAATATGGTGGCAAAAAAGGTGTAGACACGAGAGGTGGATTCGTGGAAGAAGAAGGTTGGGAGGGAGGAGGAGGCCACGAGGAAGGTGGCGAGAAGGGTATGGATGAAGGATGGGGATCCATAGAGGAGGATGAAGGTATGTGAGAAGAAGATGCAAGGGGATGTGTGGGTGTCCCTGATGAGCTATGCGGAGGTGAAATAATTATGGGAGAAGATGTAGAGGTCTCTACCTGATGATGTGAAGGAATAGGGAGGACTTATGTAGAATATGATGAAGGTCCTGGTGGGAGGTTAGCGATGTTGAAAAAATTGAATGGGTCACCATCAACTGGAACACAATGGATGAGTCCATCATACACATACTTGAGATAGTGATGCAAGGTGGAAGGAACACATTGCATATCTCTGATCCATGGTCATCCAAGTAAGATATTGTATTGCATATCACCTTGAATAATGTGGAATAAAATGGAGATGGTCCTAATGCCTACATGGATAGGTAGGATGATAGAACCTACTATGGGTCACATAGAACCATCGAAGGCATGAAGGTCAAGCGATGGCATGGCAAAGTGGGTAGGTGGAATATGTAGGTGATGAAGAGTAGTAGTGGAGATGATGCTAATGGAAGAACATGTATCAATGAGGATACACTTGTAGGTGATGTCATTGATAGTTTCCTGGATATGGAGGGGAGGGTCAGCTCCCTCACCCACGAGTTTGGTAATCTCATGGTCATGAAAAATTATGGATGGCTGCATACAATGGGGTATGTTCCCTATAAAATTCACAAAGGTATTGGTGTCATGAGTTTCAAGGTCAATGGATCAAAGGATGTCATTCAATACCTCACGATGGGGTTGATATTACTATAATAGATAAAAATGGATAGCCTGGTAGGGGTGTTGCATAGCTGATGTGTGAGGCTACCATGAATGGTGATGATGTTTTATGGTAGGGGTGTTGAAGCCTACAATGTTGTAGGGGATTGGGGAGAAGTGAATGGTACTAGGGGTGAAGTAAGGGGTGCGTCCTGGTGTGTTGGGTAACATTGGGTACGAGTGGTGAGGTTAATCATGTTGATCATGCCATGTGAGGAAGGATTGTGTTGAAAATTGTTAACCTATATAGATTATCCTTGCACATTAGACTGGGATCCTTGGGGATTTGTCCCCCTATGTTCAGGTAGTGGGTTTTGATAGATACCCAAATTCTAGTTTTGTGGTGCGAGGAGATTTAAAACTTGGATGGTACCCCAATTGATGAGGTCCTAGACAAGGCCATGAAAGGAGTGATAAGATTCTATATCATGGTAATGCTATTGATGGTATGCGTAGAAGACCTGTTCGATATACCCCTAAGTCTTGGGTTGATTTGGATCAATAGTTCAAATATTGGGTAAGGTGATATGACCTGCATTATACAATCTATGAAATATAGTTGGAAAGGGCTTCGAAAGTGGAGTCTGATTATATTGCTAAATTTGAGGCCAAATATTGGAAGCTTGTTATGGTTTATATGGAAGGGGTGCACTAGTTTGGAACAATTACTACTATGGTAGAGGAGATCATAAGATTGATGGAGAAGTTGTAGAAGTTGCTACCACTTGGTTGGTTTATGGTGGTTTTGAGTAGGGTTGATTTAGCATATTTTAATTGAAGCAAAAATTTGAGTTGTAGGATGGTTTTTGCCTGAGCTTGATCTTGCCATATTGGACTTTTATGTCCTCGATGACCTTGGCTTGAGCAATGGCCTCATAAAATATGTAACTTTGATGAAGTTGTAGAGGTGTGGAGATGTGTTTATGACAACTCTTGGTAAAGAGCATGACTAGTTCAGTGGATGGAAGGCTGTGAGCTAGGTCATGGATTACCGATATCCATTGAGAAATAAAATTTGTAATGGGTTTGTCATTAGCTTGACGCAAGACATAGATGTTAGATAAGTTTATCTTTATTTTTATATTGATTGAGAAATGTTCGAGGAAAGAATTGGCCAATTTTTCAAATGTGGATAAGCTATGGCGTAGGAGCATGTTATATTAGTCGAGAGCTTATCCCCCAAGGGAGAGGGTGAAGGTATGCAAAATGAGGGGATCAAATTATGGATGTGTGATGAACTATGATGAAGTAGTCATAGATTAAGAGTGAGGAGGATATTGAAGCTACTGTTCTTCCCATTATGAAATAGGAATGTACTATAGGTGTCCTTATGGATTTGGTTGTTGAAAGTTATAAGATGTTGAAGCAAATGGGATGTGCTGCTTGGAAGCAGATATCTACTAAGGGTGGCGATATTATGGCTATAGATATTGTGATTTCTGCACAAGTATCTAATGTAATGGTTGTGCAGTGGAGGATGAGGAGGAGACAAAGGATCATCTTTGATGTATAACACATGGATAACACCAATTTGTGCTAAATGTTATTTTATTAATTTGAAATTAGGGTTAAAAAATGAGCTTCCTCTTGAGAAGGTTTTTATCCCTTTTTCCACATGAATTTAAGAATATTTTCTAGTGTCTTCTGTTGCCCTCAATGAAGGTGGGCTTCTATGTGCATGTGACATTGATAGTGATGTTTGATTCTATCATGTTGTACCTTCTTAGGCTTGCAAAAGGGAGTTAGTGTATTTGGGGGTCTGCCTTGGTCAAGACCCATAGTTATGAAGATAAATCAAATCAAATATGAAGAAAAATATGATGAAAGTTAATGTAAATGTTATAAAAAAATATTTAGAACTGATATATACATGATTTGGTGCTGTAAATCTACTGTAGGGATAGTTAGCATGGTGGCATACAAATTGGATCCTAGGTTCACAGGTCGGGCTACGAACTGAGATGTTGTTGACTATTACTGCAAAGTTTCATTTTGAACAAGTTTCAAGTGATGTCTGTTACTATTTATCGAATATAAAATGGTTAGAAGGGATTCTACCACAATTTTGGTAGATTCTGGGTATGTTGATTGAAAGTGAGAGAGAGTTAAATGAGTGAATGGATCCACTATTTATAGGAAAAACCAATATTAGGGGGGTAGTTAGGTGTAATAGGCTAAAATTAACCCATGTCAATTTACCCTAAGTTCAAAACATTCAAAATTTTTATTAAAACCGCTTTCCAACTTCCCACCTCAATTTTTGTACCCATATCAAGTTTATTTTTAACTTCCTAATAATATCGATTCTATCTGAACGATATCGATCATTCGGTATGATATCATACCTTCTCAGTACAAAATTGGCTCTTTCAATTTCATCCAAAACTAAAAATTACCCAGAATAACAAAAGGAAAAAAATTGTTGTAATCCCCTTTGTTTGTATCTGGCCAACGATGCAAACATTATAGTATTGGGTCAATCGATATTGTCCAAAATAAGGGAAAGCACAACTTACCTTGTTTTCTAGCATAACCCCCCAAAACCACCTATGCCTATTTAATCCAGACACTTTTCCTAGATCTCCCCTGACCCCAACCCTTTTTGCTCCCTAATCCTATTGCAAAATCACCCTTTCCTTGTTTGTTGCAGGTTCGAAGATTCAAAACTACGCATCAGTCTGTACGATACACTATCGGTCATTCACTTTCATAAGAACTCATCGAATATCATTTGAAGATCACTTGGGGGTATATTCAAACCACTATTTGTATTTCTCTCACTTTGCTTTTCATATAGAGAATCTCATATGTTGCTTATTATTCTATTCAAATAAAGATTATATTGTTATATCATGTTTTTATCAATGTAGTATCCTATTTGAATTTTGTTTGCAATCATAGCATAGATTCATATTAATTTCATTCGAGTATTACACATTATGCATCTTACCTAACTCAATCCATGTTAGATCAAATGCATGTTATAATTTGAAATCGTATGCTGGTATTATTTTGTGTCATTGTACGTTTCTGACTGTATCGGATTCCTGATACCATATCGGATCAGCTAATGCTATATCGGGTGTCCAATATCACCTTGCAACATCCGATATCATATGGATCAGGTAGAAAGACTCCAAATTAAGCATCCAGGTCAAGTAAGTCTTGAAATATATTTCAGTTTAGCATTGCATCTACTGTATTTGCTATATTCTGCTTTGCATTATCTTCATTTAAAACATAATTACATATAGTATCAATTTAGTTGCATTTTTCCAAACTAGGTGAATGTGAGTGAATAAAATAAACCTATCAAACAACTCCCAGCCTAGGTGTGGAAACTACCATACAAATGTTTTTTAGTGAACCCACCCAATTCATTGACAATCACCAAAGAGGGCATGATATCAAGTGCTTCTCCTCCGAGGTGTAGACCCATCATTTTCCCATTCCCCTTTGAGGCGTAGATCCATTAGCCCAAGGGAAAGAAGTGCAAAAATTTTAGATCTATATTTTTTGGTGAACCTGACATGAACTACATAAGCATAATTCTGATTCAAAAACATAAAACATAAATCATAAAAAAAAATCATCATTTAAACTTGTATGTTTTAGATTCATTTCTTAGATGGTAGATTCCAATATAGGAAGATCCACAATTATAGACATTAGAACACTATTATCTACACAAGAAATATCTTTAGTGGTTGAATGACCTACTATCCCATCTCAATAAGAGTGGGCTGAACTTTGGAAAAGACTTGACATCATTAAAGCCAACACACAAAGACTTAGTCAAATCAAGAGATTCAACATAGCTAGAATTTTGGGACCCGATCACTATTCTTACTACTTTGATATACAAAGATCATGTGAGATGTGGTTATCTTATAAGAGAGCAAGCATCTCTTCATATATCTATATTTTTGAGGATTATCTTGAAAATACCACAAGTGTACACTGATTTCTTGCACATGTAGAAGATCAAGATATAGTTTTGGAAAACAAGAGAAGATATAAGAGAACTCCTAGAGTAGTCCATTTTTGTGAATATTATCATGAAATATGGTTTTATTCTCAAGATTCTAAAATTGATAGCATTACTATAGCTCACTTTGTCAAATTCCTAAAAACAAACTTTCAATTTGAAGAAGAGCATTATATGACTCCTGAAGAACTTGAACCTATCAATGACATTCATAAACTCTTTTAGGAATACTAAGATTATTATCTAGAATATTATAATTCTTATTTTTACTTTCTCTTCAAAAACAAAAACAAAAACTATATATATATATATATATATATATATATATATATATATATATATATATATATATTATATATACCACTGAAAAACAAAATATCCAAAGGTAAAATGCTTAGAATACTTAGAAATGGTAAAAAATAGCAAATCAAGAAAATATTGATGATAAGATATATATTGAATATGATAGACTCACGAAACAAGATGAGGATGACAATAGAGAAGAGGAAGAAGAAGATTCTACCAATCCTACAATATACCCTCAAGGTAATGTTAGTTTCAAATCCATCCAAAACTTTTGAATTTTTAAAAAGTAATATATATGATATCAATCAAGTTTTAAAGATAGAATATTTACTCCCAAAAGGAGATTATTCAACGAAGGCAGCTATATAATCTGCTTTCTAAATGCACACAAATCCATTGACATACATGAATAGAATAGATCAATATGATGATCAATATGATCCATCTTAAAAAATTAATCAAAACATGGTTTCTCTATATCTGAACGCTCAAAAACTAGCAACACAATCTAATGATGTGAACACCAAAACTACCTCAAAAAAACAACTATTTTCTTCCCTTCTCTCTCAAGCTCTTAATAAACAAGCATAAACATCACAAAAGCTAAAAATACAAAATTCTAACCATTATCAACATAAAACTCAGCAAAATGCAATTCCTTATAAACTTCACAATACTCTTCCTACACATAATCTACATAATAGTGTTTATACTAGAAATTCTAATATGGTGACATAATCATATAATCAAATGCACAATAGTATGATGACACAAAATCAATCTAGTGGGCAACCATAAGGACTTGAAGCTATAGTTAAACAATTAGCTTCACTCTTGGATCAAATATATCCTTATCGTCCTACATACAATTATAAAGATATGTGTAATCAACCATTCGATCCCATTATTGTTTTTTTTTTTAAACATGGTGGAATCGGTAGCTGCCATGAATTCAGGCAGGCTGTCCAGCTTTTATGGCCGCAAAAATATTCTATGCTATCTGCCCCGAAAGCTGCCACATAGATCTTCATGCAATCCACCCATATAACTGCCATGCCACAATCATTTTAAATCTTTTACGCCACTGAAAGCACTAGGAAAGGGACAAGCATTCAGTTCGACGAGGCCTGAGATTTGAACCTTGGACTTCTGCCCCTATTATGAGGTTTGGATGAACCAATTGGTCTACACCTTGGACTTGGATCCCATTATTGTTGCCCAACCTTATCCTAAACATTTCCCCATGTCAATCCTTTTGATATATAAAGGGACCGAAGATCCTATTGAACATCTTCGTATGTTTAGGACAACTTGTAATGATATTTCATATGATGATTTGCTATTACTAAAAATATTTTCTAAAAGCCTCAGAGGTATGGCTTTGGAATCGTATTATCAATTACCAACCAATTCCTTGAGAAATTTTGAAGAAACTGTAGAAATGTTTATTCATCAATTTAGTGCTTACATAGAAAGGCATGTTACCATTAAAGACCTATATAATTTAAAACAAGGAAAAGATGAAATTTTTGCTGAATTCCTATATAAATGGAGACAACTTCTAGGGAAATTACACTTTGCTTTACCTTACTAAGAAATGTTAGAAATCTTCATCGATAACTTATAAGAGCAGTTATCTTATGAACTCACCACTGCTACAGTAACTTATTTTGATCAAGGTATAGACTTAGCAAGAAGAGTAGAAGAAGCCCTTATTTTAAGAGGACAATTCAAAAAGAAGGATAAATATAAATCTTCCTGTTGTGGCCGCTCCACAACGTACCCCCAAAAAATTGGGGACCCACCTTTTTGCTTTGAAAGTTCGATGTTTGTAGTTTGTTTTAAGGGTCTATGCCTTCGTTTCATCGTGGGTTTTGCAATTGTTGTCGGTTCTTGTCGACAATATTTTATTGTCGATGATTTTTTCTTGTCGACGATATTTTATTGTCGACAACTTTTTCTTGTTGACGACTTTTGTCATCATTTTCTTGTCGATGACTTTTGTCGTCATTTTCTTGTCAACGACTTTTTCTTGTCGATGATATTTTATTGTCGACAATATTTTATTGTCGATGTTTTTTTTTTTTTTATTGTTGTCGACGACTTTTTGTCATCATTTTTGTTGTCGACAACTTTTATCGTCATTTTTGTTTATGACAGCTTTGTCGTCATTTTTTTGTTTTTAGCAAGTTTATTGTCGAGTGTTGGTGTTTCTTGTCATGGGTGGTTCAGATAATGAAAACAATAAAAATAAATTTGTTTATATATATTCTATATATAAAAATTTAAAATTTAAAATAAATAAATTAGAGGATTTTTTGTCATTTAAACTTCAGTTTCATGGTGGTCATGGTGTTGATTTCTAATATGTTAATTTGGCCTTTGCAGGTAGAAGGAGCTCATTTTGTTTAAGATGTGGTAGATGTTGAACCAAGCGAACGATAACCGCATCTAGGCAAACAGGTTTTGACATGAACCCTCTGATAGTGTGGCATCTACGGCATAAGAGGAGGATACTTGGCACTCCTAGACAGGACATAATTTCTTCCCTGTGTAGACTCAACAACACGACTGATGATGTAGTGCTTGCTGAAGATGAGCTCAAGATAAGGCAGGAACCATCACGGCGGTAAGAATGGAAGTTAACGCCCATAGTTCGACAAACAAACAGAGGAAACGTAATTAAGAAGACACGAATGCTAGGAGGTCGAGGTCAATGCCAACGTGGTCGATTCCAAAGGTGATGTTGGGCTTATATGACACGACATATTTTGGAATCACAATGCATGGCAATTCGGCAAACATCAACGACAGCGAGCATCGACAGAAGAACCGAGCAACCAAGTGGGCCCTACACGGTAATGACGTCGGGTGATTTGTTACTTGAGCCAATGGGGAGAAACCCAATCTTTGATGATGAGCTCCTCAAAAAAATACCATGCAGGCATCTGACGTAGGTAGCGAATGAAACAGGTTATGGCTTAAATACGTCGAGGACTGCGATTGGTGATACAGTTTGTAAGCCCACGATGCAAGGCAGATGATCTCACGAGCAATGAAAGTTTAATGTAACAAATCAAGGAGGATAAAACATGATTTCAAAGTTTATATTATCTCCTCATTTGTAAGCATAATGTGGTTTACACAGAAAAGAAGGCTCAAGATTTCAACGCAGCGGTGGACGTATTCATCACGAAGATAATCCTGCATACGTGGTTACGACAGAGGACAAACAACGTCATGGCGCAACAAAAGGGAGTCTTGGGATGTTCTACGAGGTGATGACGTGGTAGCTTAGACACCATGGATTGTGCAGATAATCGACGAACGAAGAGCAACCATAGCATGACAAGGATTCCTAGCATGATGGGGATGACTACGTGGGTAGAGTGTTTGAGGCTTTGATAGTGGGACCTTGGGTTGATGTGGTCACTGATGATCACGGGAAGCGATGAGTAGCCACGACGGAGTACAAAATATAATATTGCAATTTGCCATAAGCACTATGGATTTTAAGTTTTAAGTTTGGACGATGGTTTACAAGCGGTAATCGTAGCGGAGTACAAAGTTTTTGTGGAAGAAAGCCCGAGATGACCACTATCTTCGACGTCAGATGTGTTAGTCATAGCAACACAGTCGAGAACACAAAAAACATAGGGAAGCATCACCACAAGAGCATGGTTATTGAAGCAATCGATGTGGCTCGTGAAGGTTGCAAACCAAAGCACTGGTGGACAAAAAATCATCAAAGATGGATGCAACGAGGTTAGACGCCAGTGGGGATGGTTTCTCGTAACGGAGCTTCCAGGTTCAAGAGTGCGGACAGAATGGGTAGACCCCATGGCGGAGGCGGCATGCATGGCAGCCACGAGATGGTCAGATGGACATGGATGTAGAAAGGCTTACACCAAGAAAAGTTTGGTGTTAATAAATCAAATATTAAATGTGGTAAAAGGAACACATGACACCAAATGGAAAGTGCCTGATCATAATGTGAAATGCGGCAATATGGTGGGGGTCACATTATTAAAGTAATTGCTACTCATATAAATTTCAAAATGAAAACATCCATATGCATCATATACAAAGCACGTTTTTTTTTTTTGAATGGTCAAAAGGGTTTAGTTTAAAAAGTGTAACGCCCTAGGTGTTAGGGAAAACGCCATGGATAAAAGTGTTACTAAAAAAAAACGTTACGAAAACAGAAGAGAAACTGTTACGATGCCAAACCAAGGAAATGAAATGAATTTGCAAAGGGAAGAAGGGGATTTTTGAAACAAAACATAGAAATGAATCGAACAGGATTTGGACAGCGAAAAGGCAGCTTTTGAAACTTCAAATAGGCATTTCAAAAATGAACTAAGGGTTGGAAACTTCTAAAATAGAGTTGCAGAGCTGAGGGCAAGAGGCCATTCTGGACCTGCTTTGGATTGTTTTTCTTCCACTTTTTTTGGTTTTGGAGAACCATATTTTTGCCATGTACAAGGACATATTTTTAATGCAGATAGTTTTTCAGAAAGTTGCATCTTATAGACAAGAAAGGAGGAGTCATTTTTTGCATGCAAGATTAAATGTCTATTTTTTTCCCTTTTCAGATTTTAGGCTTGTAAATGGAGTTTATGCAAGTTTCTTGATTGCTTCATGTGAATGCTTAAATCTGAAAACCTCATTTAAACCCTAGGAGCCAGCACTTAGCTTATCCGGATTGTGCTTGTTTTGCAAGTCCAATAGGTTAGGTTGCATGCATGAAAACCTCACATCTTCGGTTTTGCCAAAATAAGATAGCATCAAACTGAATGTATCATGTGTTTCATTTTCTGCATTTCATTTTCATTTTTCTGCATTTTATTTTTCTAAAAATTTTAAATTTTTTGTTTTAATATTCAGACATTAAAATAAACATTAAAAAATTTCAAAATTCAAAAAAAAATTTCACCATTGCATAGGTTATACTTAATACTTCCAATACGCACTTTGAAATTTTATGTTCGGAGTTGGTTAGTATTTTTGAAAATTCATCGAAGTTGCTGTTTTATTACAGATTTTGAAAAATCCGAAAATAGAAAATTTTCATTTTTGGGCCGAATTTCATTTTTTCAGTTTCATGCTTCATTCATGAGCCTATGATGACATTCTCTTCATGAAAATTCTAATTTCAACGAAGGAGTCGTGTTTTATGGCACTTTGCAAATTACCATTTTGGAAGCAATCAAAGCACTAAATTATTCGTCTTGATGAAAATATGATTTCATTTAAGAAGGATAATTAAAGTGACATTTTGAAGCTACATTTGCAGACCTTATTTATCATTGAGGATTTAATGCAAGATAAAATCTATTTTAAAACCCTCACGATAAAAGGAATTAAGGCACTACATCGTGGTCATATGAGGTCCAACTCACATTTGCTTTATTTTGGTTCAATGAACAATCACTAAAGTTTCATGGTAAAATAAACCAACATTGCCCCTTGTTTACAGTTACTTGCAATCACTAAGGCGTTCCAAGAATTTAAATTGAATATCTTTATTTGAGATTACTAATACACATGCAAATGCTAATATAGCGGAGACCTTGGGGAAGTTGTTTGTTTAACTTCTTTGCAAGAGGGGATTTGGAACCCAAATCCTAAGGGAAAGTGTACTTTCACAATTGGGTGAAAACACCACTCAACATTTTGGCACTAGAAGGAGGGCCTGAATTGGTTTATTTCAGTGTGATTTAAATGCTATAGGGATTTAAATGTTGAATATTTTATGCCCTATTGATTATTATCTTTAGCCCTCTTTTAACAATACAACCTTGTAGTGTTAAAAGGAGGACATGAATTGCTATGCATTGTTCTAATGCTTTTGATTTTTCATACAGGAATAATGTGTTTTGATTTGATTTTGAAAAATTTTGGTCTTGACTAACAAGGTTGTCTCTATGCAATTACGTTCATTTGATTTTAATGGATACATCTCTTGGTTGATGCTAACATGATTATTCATACGTTACATGTTTGATATTTGCTAGTCATTTCATGCTTATTTGTAAGGAATTATTTTGTCTAAAATGTATTTGTTGTCGGTATTATGCTCTTCACTTGCACATATGCGATCTGGTGAATAAAAAACTAATTTATATTTTTAGAATATTGCTTTGTCATGGTTCCTTCTTTTATTCATGACTAACAAATTGGTTTTGAAGTTATTCTTTGAGTTTCATTAATGGCTACAACTGTAGGAACGTGGTATGGGATACATGGTAATCTTTTGAACATTAGTGGAGATTCTCATGATTTACCCAAGAATGTAGAAAAAAATTTGCCCAAATTTAAACACAATGGTCCAACATTAGCCAAGGAACATATTCAAGCCCATGTGGATATCCTATTTAGATGGAATTTCGAACATGAGGATGTGGCATGTAGAATGTTTCCTGGAACCCTAGATGAGGTGGCATATGATTGGTACATCAATTTACCCACTAGTTCTATTACATATTGGACTCAATTGAAATATGATTTTATCAATCAATTTAGGTTGCTCATTGATCCTCTCATGATATATCAACAATTTACTTATTGCAAAAGAGAACCTAATGAGCCAGTGAGAAGTTTCAACTTGAGGTTTCGAAAGCTTTATGCGAGATTAATTTCTCCCTATACTATTGAGGAAAGTGGTGCTCTTCAAATATACTTTCAAGCATTGGATCCATTGTTTTCCATATTTGTTAGGATGAATCCCTTGGTTACTGATCTTGCATCGGCCTACACAAAAGCTATGATTGTAGATCAACAATTGAGGCCACAAGGTTATGGAATGAAGAAAACAACTATGGTAGGACAACTAGGGGCTTGCAATAAAACCTCGATGGCAAATCAAGCGTGGGCACCACAAAATTTGATATCAAATATTTTTCCCTACAATCGACTTCATCCTACCATACCAAATTATGCTCCCACATGCACTTATACAAGTACTTACATCCATCCAACTATGCCTCAATTAGAGAATCATGTGGTCACTCATGGAACCATTGCAACAAATGTTCAAGCTTTGTTCGTGGATATCAATCCAACTAATCCTACTACTTCTACCACTCAACCCAAAGAGTTCGTATCGAAAGTAAAAGAGCAAAATAAAGTGGTTAATAAGGTATGTAGGCATGTTCCACCACAAAAATGAGAACATCAATGTATGCATCCAAATCATCCTAGGAAGAAAATTCATAATGCCGATCTTAATGATTTTTCATGTTATGCTTATTCAAGTGATACAAGAGATTTTGAGGTGAATTACGTTGGAGTAAATACCTATTCAAAATGTCTTGAAGAGCATGAAGATTTTGGAGAAGAAATTCTATGGATGGGTAACTAGAAGTTGGAATCAAATGATCACCATATTGTTTTGGAAAAGAAATATCTAGAATCATTACCCAAAAAGGAGGATTTGGATGAACAAACTTATGTGGATATGATTTGGTCAGATGTACTTGCAAAGTATTGGAGCAACTATATGACACGAAATTCAAAAATCGATCCCATTATAGAAGCTCCTAAGCCATCACAAGTGGCTGAAAATGAATTTGAAAGAAAATCAACAAATGAAGTTGAAGACATAATCGAATTTCACCACTTGTTCTCGAAAGACACTTTGGATGATGTTCTCAAAAGTGATGACCAAGAGGATCCACACATTCCAAATTGTGATAAAATTGAATCATGGGTTACAAATTTGGATTATGATAGCTTTACCAATTTGAATTCAAGAGATAACCCACTTTTGGAAATAACGGAACCATCTAAGGGAGGTGAAGATGAATTGGATGAGAAACATGTTGATGAATCAGAAGATGAAGAAGAAGTACTTGAGCGTCACAACTTGAACTTGGAAGATGATTACTATGATTCGTGGAAGAAATGGGAAGAATATTATCAATCTAAATCTTCTAATAAACTTGTTGTGTCAATTAATATGCAGGATAACTCAATTGCTTCCTCACATGAGGATACTATAAATCTCTGTACAATTTGAGAAAGTTTTGGAAGAGGAATTAGAATCTCATCAAGTTTTGGAACATGATAAGGATTCTACAACCATGAATCAAGAAAGAGATTCATTTGCTTTAGATTCCTTTGAAGGAAAAGAAATTGAAAATCTTGATCCACTTACTTGTGCTACAATGACTATGTCATTTCAAAATGAGAAAATTACAAAGCCTAAATCAATTGGGTTTGACATCATTGATGATCCAATTGAAAATCTTACGTTACCCAAAACAATCCAAGTGATTGATCATGGAAATGTGTTAGTTAACCCACCCTTAGATAGACAAGACTTATGGTTTGAAAGGGATGGACATGTTTTGAATTGGGTACCTAAGTTTGGTGCCTTTGATAAACAAGTCATGGAGAAAGAACAAGTGTTACATGATGATGAATGTCATGAGAGAAAAGAGGAATTTTCAAATCCTCTTCAAGTAAGGTTAAATGAAAACATGCCAAAGGTAAAATATCACCTTTTTGGTTTCACCATGCAAAATTTGAATGAAGGTTTGCCTAATGAATGGTTTGATTCAAATATTATTAATGTTATGGCTTTATTGAATAAAAATGAAAGCTTATTTCTACACCATGAATCAAAGTGCAGAATGGACATCTTAAAGAATAGACATAAAATAATTGAATATCAATCATTGTCTAATCAATTTGAAAACTTGAAACTCCACCATAGGATTATTAATGAAACTAAATCAAATTGGTATGGTGAGAGGGGCAAGTTGAAGTTTGTTTCTTTGTTTGGTTTGATCTTGTTTTTGTTGGATTCCTACAAAACTTGGTATGCATATCACATCATATATCTTTTAAAGAATTCTAATCAGGTTTGGGATCCGGGAAAATGATAATCCAAACTTTGCACCATCTTGTATTATATTGTACATTTGTATATACTTTTGGTTTTCGTGTTTTGGTTTTGGATTGGATCTCATTTTGGTTTTAAGTTTTGTGTGTTGGTCCTTTGGACACTTTTGGTTTACCTTGAAAAAAAGAAAAAAAAAGAAAAGTGAAGATGTCAACTCATGTCCTTATGAATGTTGACTAAGACTAAGAGAATATGAAACATCGGAATTGTATTACAGAAAGCTCCACGAGTATCACAAACACATTAAAGAATATCGTTTAGAACTTGTGATGCATGAAGTTGTCAGTTTTATAAATTATGGCAAAGTAGGTGGTATACTCCATCCGCATTTCAAAAAGAGCAATGCATTCATCCATATCTCATGTTACATTCCACATTGCATATACATTTCATCTCAATTGCATCTACATTTAAAATACAATCATTAAAAAGTGTCGAATCCTCTTAGGGTTATTACATAACATATATTAAAAGGATCCTAAGGTTGGGAACTGATGCCCGAACTATCTTGAACCAAACACGTTCTACACATTAAAAATGATCTTGAGCAAAATGGTCAAAACCATACTTGGAAGAAAAGGTGAGGCGAAAGGAGTATTTCGTGTCTATCCTATCATGCAACATAATCCTTAAAACAATGGTTTTTACCACTCCCATAGTGCTTAAAGCCTAAAATTAGAGTAGTAAGGATAGGGTTAAATCCCCATCGAACTTAGGTTGAGGATCCAACTCCCCAAAGCTCTTATTTGACCTTCATGGAGTAGTAAGGATAGGGTATAATTCTCATCTCGCTTAGGTTGAGAATCCGATTCCCCAAAGCTTCTATTTTGCCTCCATCATGCTTTAAGAAATTAAAAGTGCGATCTACACTCAAGAACTTGAAATTCCAAAGCAAATATTTTTCATTCTACTTTCATTTCATCATTAATATTGGATTGGAAGGATCGTACTACATGTCCCTTGCAAGGATGGGTAGTCATCGCCAAGGTTCAAGAAATCAAAAGTAAAGCCAAATCTTGGATTATGGGGTTAATCTCCACTGAGGCTATAGATGCCTGACTGGCAGTGGAGTATGCTCATGTGTGGCAACATGTCTTGTCTAAAAGCAAGACCACTAATTTTTCAAATGGACAGACTATCCAGAAAGTTTCATCCATAACAGGTTAAATCATTTTGTTCAAGATGAGGTAATGAACTCCAGATCAGAGTAGTAAGGATAGGGTTAAATTCCCATCTCGCTTAGGTTGGGAATACTATTCCCCAAATCTCTAATTTCACTTACACTTGCACATGGGTTCAAGATGGTAGTGACACATAACCAACTTTGGGATCTAGTAAATTAATTCAGTATATACATATTTGGTCCTAAGAGGGTTTGACAGTTTTAATATGTTTGTTCATAGTACTAGAAAGTTTGAGCCTTTGCAAAATAGGTTGTTATATCTCTAGCATCTTCACCATACATTAAATTCTACAAGAACCATCCATAACTTCTCATATGCACGAATCATAACTGAAACAGATGATGGAATGTTGATCAATTTCAAATGATAAGGAATGAATCACACTACACACATTGAGCTGACGTTGAATAATTCTAATGCTTCATGTATTTCTCGTCTAGTTTCATTCTTTGGATATTTACTGACGCTTGTGTTTGAGTTTTGAAGGTTTTTAGGTTGGGTTATCACCAAAATGCTCAGGAGCATTTCCCAGCAGAGTCGTCATTTGTTGTGGCCACTCCACAACGTACCCTAAAAAATTGGGGACCCACCTTTTTGCTTTGAAAGTTCGATGTTTGCAGTTTGTTTTAAGGGTCTATGCCTTCGTTTCATTGTGGGTTTTGCAATTGTTGTCGGTTCTTGTCGACAATATTTTATTGTCGATGATTTTTTATTGTCGACGACTTTTTCTTGTCGACGATATTTTATTGTCGATAACTTTTTCTTGTTGACGACTTTTGTCGTCATTTTCTTGTCGACGAATTTTGTCGTCATTTTCTTGTCAACGACTTTTTCTTGTCGATGATATTTTATTGTCGACAATATTTTATTATCGATGTTTTTTTATTTATTTTTTATTGTTGTCGATGACTTATTGTCATCATTTTTGTTGTCGACAACTTTTATCGTCATTTTTGTTGTCGACAACTTTTATCATCATTTTTGTTTATGACAACTTTGTCGTCATTTTTTTGTTTTTAGCAAGTTTATTGTCGAGTGTTGGTGTTTCTTGTCATGGGTGGTTCAGATAATGAAAACAATAAAAAAATAATAATAAAAATAAATTTGTTTATATATATTCTATATATATAAATTTAAAATTTAAAATAAATAAATCAGATGATTTTTCGTCATTTAAACTTCAGTTTCATGGTGGTCATGGTGTTGATTTCTAATATGTTAATTTGGTATTTGTAGGTAGAAGGAGCTCATTTTGTTTAAGACGCGGTAGAGGTTGAACCAAGCGAATGACAACCGCATCTAGGCGAACAGGTTTTGACATGAACCCTACGATAGTGTGGCATCTACGGCATAAGAGGAGGACACTTGGCACTCCCAGACAGGACATAATTTCTTCCCTGTGTAGACTCGACAACACGACTGATGATGCAGTGCTCAATGAAGATGAGCTCAAGATAAGGTGGGAACCATCGCGGCGGTAAGAATGGAAGTTAACGCCCACAGTTTGAAAAACAAATGGAGGAAATGCAGCTGAGAAGACACAAATGCTGGAGGTTGAGGTCAATGTCGACGTGGTCGATTCCAAAGGTGATGTTGGGCTTATCTGACATAGAAGATTTTGTAATCACAACGCGTGGCAATCCGGTGAATATCAGCGACAGCGAGCATCGACAGAAGAACCGAGCAACCAAGTGGGCCCTACACGGCAATGACGTCGGGTGATTTGTTACTTGAGCCAATGGGGAGAAACTCGGTCTTCGATGACGACCTCCTCGACAAAATACCACGTAGGCATCTGATGTAGGCAGTGAATGAAACAGGTTATGGCTTAAAGACGTCAAGGACTGCTATTGGTGATACAGTTTGTAAGCCCACGACACAAGGCAGATGATCTCACGAGCAATGAAAGTTTAATGTAACCAATCAAGGAGGATAAAACATGATTTCAAAGTTTATCTTATCTCCTCCTTTGTAAGCATAATGTGGTTTACACAGAAAAGAAGGCTCAGGATTTCAACGCAGCGGTGGACGTATTCATCACGAAGATAATCTTGCATACGTGGCTGAGACAGAGGACAAACAACATCATGGCACAGCAAAAGGGAGTCTTGGGAGGTTCTACGAGGTGATGATGTGGTAGCTTAGACACCATGGATTGTGCAAATAATCAACGAATGAAGCGCAACCATAGCATGACAAGGATTCCTAGCATGATGGGGACAACCACGTGGGTAGAGAGTTTGAGGCTTTGATAGTGGGACCCTGGGTTGACGTGGTCACTGATGATCGCGGGAAGCGATGAGTAGCCACGGTGGAGTCTGAAATATAATATTGCAATTTGCCATAAGCACTGTGGATTTTAAGTTTTAAGTTTGGACAACAGTATACAGGCGGTAATCGTAGCGGAGTACGAAGTTTTTGTGGAAGAAAGCCCGATATGACCACTATCTTCGATGTCAGATGTGTCAGTCGTAGCAATGCAGTTGAGAACACAACAAACACAAGGAAGCATCGCCACAAGAGCATGGTTATTGAAGCAGTCGATGCGGCTCGTGAAGGTTGCAGACGAAAGCACTGGTGGACAAAAAATCATCAAAGATGGACGCAACAAGGTTAGACGCCAGCAGGGATGGTTTCTCATAACGAAGCTTCCAGGTTCAAGAGTACGGACAGAATGGGTAGACCCCATGGCGGAGGTGGCATGCATGGCAGCCACGAGATGGTCAGATGGACATGGATGTAGCAAGGCTTACACCAAGAAAAGTTTGGTGTTAATAAATCAAATATTAAATGTGGTAAAAGGAACACATGACACCAAAAGGAAAGCGCCCGATCATAATGTGAAATGCGGCAATATGGTGGGGGTCACATTATTAAAGTAATTGCTACTCATATGAATTTCAAAATGAAAACATCCATATGCATCATATACAAAGCACATTTTTTTTTTGAATGGTCAAAAGGGTTTAGTTTAAAAAGTGTAACACCCTAGGTGTTAGGGAAAATGCCATGGATAAAAACGTTACTAAAAAAAATGTTACAAAAATAGAAGAGAAACTGTTACGATGCTAAACCAAGGAAATGAAATGAATTTGCATAGGGAAGAAGGGGCTTTTTGAAACAAAACATAGAAATGAATCGAACAGGATTTGGATAGCGAAAAGGCAGCTTTTGAAACTTCAAATAGGCATTTCAAAAATGAACTAAGGGTTGGAAACTTCTAAAACAGAGTTGCAGAGCTAAGGGCAAGAGGCCATTTTGGACCTGCTTTGGATTGTTTTTCTTCCACTTTTTCTGGTTTTGGAGAACCAGATTTCTGCCATGTACAAGGACATGTTTTTAATGCAGATATTTTTTTAGAAAGTTGCATCTTATGGACAAGAAAGGAAGAGTCATTTTCTGCATGCAAGATTAAATGTCTATTTTTTTCTCTTTTCAGATTTTAGGCTTGTAAATGGAGTTTATGCAAGTTTCTTGATTGCTTCATGTGAATGCTTAAATCTAAAAACCTCATTTAAACCCTAGGAGCCAACACTTAGCTTATCCGGATTGTGCTTGTTTTGCAAGTCCAATAGGTTAGGTTGCATGCATGAAAACCTCACATCTTCGGTTTTCCGGAATAAGATAACATCAAACTGAATGTATCATGTGTTTCATTTTCTGCATTTCATTTTCATTTTTCTACATTTTATTTTTCCAAAAATTTTAATTTTTTTGTTTTAATATTCAGGCATTAAAATAAACATTAAAAAATTTCAAAATTTAAAAAACAATTTCACCATTGCGTAGGTTATACTTAATAATTCCAATACACACTTTGAAATTTCATGTTCAGAGTTGGTTAGTATTTTTGAAAATTCATCGAAGTTGCTGTTTTATTACAGATTTTGAAAAATCCAAAAATAGAAAATTTCTATTTTTGGGCCGAATTTCATTTTGTCAGTTTCATGCTTCATTCATGAGCCTATGATGGCATTCCCTTCATGAAAATTCTAATTTCAATGGAGTCGTGTTTTATGGCACTTTGCAAATTACCATTTTGAAAGCAATCAAAGCACTAAATTATTCGTCTTGATGAAAATATGATTTCATTTAAGAAGGATATTTAAAGTGACATTTTGAAGTTACATTTGAAGACCTTATTTATAATTGAGGATTTAATGCAAGATAAAATCTATTTTAAAACCCTCAAGATAAAAGGAATTAAGGCTCTACATCGTGGTCATATGAGGGCCAACTCACATTTGCTTTATTTTGGTTCAATGAACAATCACTAAATTTTCATGGTAAAATAAACCAAAATTGCCCCTTGTTTATAGTTACTTGCAATCACTAAGGCGTTCCAAGCATTTAAATTGAATATCTTTATTTGAGATTACTAATACACATGCAAATGCTAATATAGCGGAGACCTTGGAGAAGTTGTTTGTTTAACTTCTTTGCAAGAGGATATTTGGAACCCAAATCCTAAGGGAAAGTGTACTTTCACAATTGGGTGAAAATACCACTCAACACTTCCAAAAACCAATATAAAAATAAACAAGTGGTTGGTGATAGAGTTACTGATAGTAGAAACACTCCAAATATCAATACTACCAAAGCCAAAATAAATTTGTGTTAAAGGTTTTTGATAGACCACCCAATGAGAATTCACAAGATTGAACCAAAATTTAACCTTGATTCTACCCCAATTATTAGAAGAAGGTTTGATACGATTTCCATAAATACGACAACCAGACACCAATTTACCTAGATATAGAGCTGATCTATATTACAATTTTCATCGAGTGGATGGACATTCAACCAACTCTTGTAAAATATTAAAATATTTGATACAATATCTAATTGATAAAGGTACAATGGAAGTAGAAAAAACCCCTCCAAAAAATAATCCTCCAAACAATGCTCAAAAGCAACAAATGCAAAATGCTAATCAATATTTATACATCTTCTAAAATACTTTACCCAACCATGGTAAAGAAGCTGTGAATCAATTAGACCATAAGAATGTCCCTCCCCCAACTCAATACATGGGAACCATCAGTAATTTCTTACCATATCAAAATCCACAAACTTCTTATGTGCCTACTCAATTTGCAATTACAATTAGGCCAATTCAATATTTTCAATTTTTATTTTCAGAAGATGCAAGAAGTAATTTAGAAAGTGAAACGAAAAGTGAAATAGATATTGCTTCTGATTAAAATAGTTTCGAATATGAGTTATAACCAATCCTTCCTATCATAGACTTTTTGGTTCCAAAAGAGCCATTGCCTAGAAGAATGACTACACGCCCTTCCTCTCAATAAATACTTCCAATTGAATAGGAAGTGACTGCTAGACCTCATTTTGATCACTCATAAACCAATAATATTGTGGAAACTATCAGAGTCATCACTAGGAAAAAAGTTTAGAATCAAAATTCCTAATCGTAAACTCAAAAAACTGATGAAGAATGACCTCCATTTGTGTTAAAAGCTCCCATAAAAGGAAATAATCTATCAAAACCACACTGATATTTATGAACAACTAGCTAATACTACAACAAAAATTTCTCTCCTAGATCTCTTAAGAACTTCATCTATACATAGAGAAGAATTGATGTATACCTTAAGCAAAATGATGGTACCTCAAGACATAGAACCTACTGCTGTGGTCAATGTTATAGTTTCCCATGACATAAATTATATAGAATCTCATGATAAAGACATTCCTCCTTAAAGCATGTATAGAGGTATTACTTTATTTATTACAACCCTAATTGGGGATGTGGATGTCAAAAGAGTCCTGATTGATAATGGTTCATCACTAAATATATGCACATATGATTTCTTTCAAATATTTGGATTTAGAGTTGAAGATTTAAGGAAAACTAAAATGATAATCAAAGCCTTTAATGATGAAACTCAAGAAACTTGTGGAGTGTTGTCAATCCCATTGCAATTTGGTCCGAGAATCTTAGACACAACCATATTTATTGTATCTTGCCTTGCATCATACAACATTATCCTAGGTTGAACTTGTATTAACACAATGATAGCAATCATTTCTACTTTACATCAATGTATCAAATTTGAATTTAAAAATGAATTGGTCACTATCCATTGTGACCCTAGACCCTTTGATATTTGTGCAATAGCAAAAACAATCAGTGTCTCTACTTTATCTTCAACAAATCTTACCCCTCTTAAAAATCCTCCCTCACAAACTAAATTCATATCACCTTGTACCATAACTAAAATAGATAACCCTTCTTCTTCATATACCTTTTAGATGAAGTTTTACTAGATTTATCTACCATACTATCAACCATAGAACATGCTAATTTTGTTGTACAAGACTCATTATCTTGTTCCAATTATCACCATATCCTCGAATGGTAGGCTTTCTACAAAGGCAAGGAACATATATCATGTAGGGAGTTGCACCTTTATCTTTGCAAGGGATGATACTAGCAAAATTTATATTCAAATTAGATTTACACTTAATCAAGATTTTTTTTCTCGATGCTATTTTTCTCATGGACATGTGAAGTCAAAATAGATAATGTGTAACATTGGTTATAAAGGAAAAGGTCTAGGTCACCTTGAAGATGGCATATATAAACATTTAGAAATAGAGGAATGGCCTACCCGATGTGGTATTGGCTATATCCCTACAAAAACTCAACCCTTCCCTTTTGATGACGATGATCATCTTGTGACATACGAAGAGTACTTGAAACATCAAGAATATTTAAAAGCAAATAAGAAAATATATTCTTGTAACCTGTTGTTAATAGCATATCCTGAAATTATTGCTTCTCTAGACGAATGTTTAGAAGGAGATGTTTTTCACAATATTTCTCTTGAAGAAATTTTGAGGAATGGATTTTTCTTTGATGGGTCTATACCATGTATAGCCCACATTCAAACAACTACCGCACAAGATGAATTAGCTAAGTTAAACTTAAAGGAAATCCAAGAAATGGGTGTCTCACCTGCTCCTAATTTAGAAAGAGATTTGAATATTGTAGTAGAGGATATTCTAAAAGTCAATATTGGGACCAAAACCAATCATCACTTAGTTAAAAATGGAGCTAAATTAAGTGAATAAATACAAAGTCAATATACTATGTTCCTCGTAGAATATTTTGATGTCTTCGCTTGAATATATGTAGATATTCCTGGCTTATAATCTTCTGTAGTCATGCATAATTTAGTGGTGTGCCTAGATGCAAAACTTGTAAAAAAAAACTTAGAAAAATACATCCTAAAGTAGCATTGTTAGTTAAATATGAATTATAAAAACTTCTGGATGTTGAATTTATTCAAGCTATTGATTATGTTGATTGGATATATAATGTCATTCCAGTAACTAGGAAAGAAGCTACTAAAATAAGAGTATGCACTAATTTTAGAGATATCAACGCTGCATGTCCTAAATATGACTTTCCTCTTCCTAATATGGATCAAATTATTGATTTTGCAGCTGGAAGTGGAATGTTATCCCTTATGAATGGGTTTTTAGGATATAACCAAATTCAAATAGCTCTTGAAGACCAACATAAAACTGCTTTCATTACACCTTAGGGAACTTTTTATTGGAAAGTAATACCCTTTGGTTTAAAGAATGCAAGTGCAACTTATCAACAAGCTATGATTTATATCCTTCATGAGATGATGTAGGATATTTTACATGACTATGTGGGTGATATCATAGCTCGCCCAATTAAATAAGAAGATCATATTGCTAATCTACGATGAGTATTTGATAGACTTAGAGAATATAAAATTTACCTAAATCCAAACAAATGTGTATTTAGAGTAAAATCAAATAAATTATTAGGATTTATCATTTCTATGCATGGCATAGAGATAGATCCTATCAAAATTAAGGCTATCATTGATATGCCACCACCCAAAAATATATCATAATTAAGGAGGTTACAAGGCAAACTTCAATCTATCCATCACTTCGTTGACAAATTGGTAGACAAAACTCAACCTTTTCTTAAGATACTTAAGAAAAACATCCCTTTACAATGGGATAATAAATGCCAAGAAGCATTACAAGTTCTTAAGCAATATCTCCTTACCCCTCAAGTACTCATTCCACCTAGACCAGAATTCCCTTTTATTTTATATATTTCTATTTTTGAGCTTGCATTAGGAGCAATGTTGGCTCAACTTGATGATGATAAGAAAGAACGAGCCACCTATTATATAAGTAACACGCTAATAAGCTATGAAACTCGTTACACACCCTTAGAAAATATTTTATTGGCGATCATGTTTTCTATGCAAAAGCTATGACATTATATGCTTAGCCAAAAGACACTTGTAATTGCTAAATTCGATCCATTAAGATATCTGATCAGTAGAACTTACTTATCAGGATGCATAACTAAATGGGTTCTTGCTCTAAGTGAGTTTGAACTCACATTTATTGGTCAAAAATCTATCAAAGGCCAAGTCATCGCCGATCAGCTTGTTGCTGCTCCTCTTGAGTCTACTCATCATTTAAACATCGAATTTCTTGATAAATGTCTTAATTTAGAAGAAGATCATTCTAAATCTTGGTCCTTATATTTTGATGGAGATAGATGTATGAATGGTGTAGGTGCAAGAATAATATTAATATCTCCACAAAAGAAACTTATTCCTTTATCATTTAAACTTCAATTTTCTTGCACAAATAATATTGTAGAATATGAAGCCCTAATCCTTGGTTACAAGTAGCTTTAGCTCTAAAAATCAAAATCTTACTAGTCTTTGGAGATTCCCAACTCGTGATAAATCAAATCAATAATGTGTATCTAACACATGATGAGAAAATTTATCCCTATAAAGATTATGTTTTAAAACTTATCCCTTTGTTTGAGAAAGTAACTCTTGAGTCTATCCCATGTACTAGTAATCATGCTGCAGATGCCATGGCTACTACCACTTCTCTGTTACCTTTAGAATTGGATGATGAATATTCTACGATCATCATTCACCAAATTCAAGAGCCAACCTCATATAAATCTTATATGGAACCTCTAGATATATTTTTAATAAATAAAATAACTCCAGAACCGTGGTATACAAATATTTTTAACTTTATTCAAAAGGGGAATTTTCCAAAAGTATTATATAGAAACCAACGTAGGTTGTTCTATAAGCGAGTTGTTCGCTTTGTGATTATTGAAAATACTTTATATAAAATATTTTTTGAAGGTATTATTTTAAGATGCCTCAATTTATATGAGTATAAGAAGATGCTAAGCAAAGTCCATGATGGATCTTGTGGAGGCCACGTTAGTAGAATTGCTATTGCTAAAAAAATCTTATGAATGGGGTACTTTTGGCCTTTCATGAAAAAATATGCCAATGATTATGTGTGCCCTTATGACAAGTGTCAATGAAATGCATAAATTGTTCATGCTCATGCTCAAGAACTTTAATCCATATCCTCTCCTTGGAATTTTTCCAAATGGGGTCTAGATATCATTGGCAAAATCAATTCTATCTCTTTAGATGGCCAAAAATTCATCATAAAAGCAACCAAATATTTTACAAAATGGGTAGAAGCTATGCCATTAGCTTCTTGCATAGGAACCCAAGTATCTAAATTCATTTTTAATAAAATTATTTGTAGATTTGGGATTCCATAAACACTTATTTCTGATAATGGAACATGTTTCAAGAACAAAGACATTAAGAAACTTTGTCAAAAATATAAAATTCAGCATCGATGGTCAACTCCATATTATCCAAAAGGAAATGGTCAAGCTGAAGCATCCAATAAAACTTTGATCAAGATTTTAAAAATATTGGTTAATAAATCAAGTCGTGATTGGTATACTCAATTATATCCTACATTGTGGGCTTATCGAACCAGCGTTCAAACTCCTACAGGTGCTTCCCTTTTGTCTTGGTTTACGGTGTTGAAGCCGTCTTCCCATTCGAATTAGAAGTTCCTTCTTTAGCTCTTTTTCTTCAAGACATCTAAGTAGGAGATGAATATCGTGCTAGTAGACTAAGTCAATTGGAACTTCTAGATGAAAAATACATTCATTCTCTAGAACATATTCATGCTTATCAAGATAATCTCAAAATATCATATTCAAAGAAAGTTCATAAACAATATTTTGAGATCAGTGATCTAGTTCTGTTGGCAATTTTGGGTTTGAGATCCTAGCTTCTTGTCTATGAGTTGTCATTGATGTCAAAAGGAAATGACATTAATGTTAAAGAGGATGTGTTGGCTTCAAAGGTGGAAGATTCCAAGAGAATCTTTTTAAAAGAATCCGGAGAGATTCCATTGGCAATGGTTTTTATTAAAACCAATGGAGGTTCTCTTTATTATTTATTTAATTATTATTTAAAACCCTTCAAGGTTTTAATTAATTAATTATTTAATTAATTAAGGGAGAAATTATTTTTAATTTATTAAAAATACTTTAAGGGTTTTTAAACCCTTTAGAAAGCAAATTTCGATTAAATTTGAAATTACTTTTCTTTGCAGCTGACGTGTTCTAAAGTCCATGTATGGACTATAAATATGAGAAGGTTCCTAAGGTTAAACCACTTGGAAAATCGAAGGCAATTAATTGGTTTGGCTGCGATCGAATGTTCTGTTTACGCTGCGAAAGAGGAGAGCTCGTGGTTTGAAAAGCTTTCGAAAGCTTGACCGTTTATGTGGAAGGAAGTCCGTCTTGGACTTCGTAAGCCCCTTGTGGGCTAGTGGCAACGAAGGCTGCATTTGGGCCTTGCGTAGGCGGAGGTCTACGTTTCAATCCCTGCAGAGGGAGCTGTGCATGGATTAGTCATGTTTTTATTAAAACATGTTTTGTGCCGCGAATTTCGGATTCTTCAAGGGTAGCCATTATAAGGTGTGATTATTTTCTTGATATGATTTTTGGCATTGTTTAGCATTGTTTAAAAGACATAGGAGAAATAAGGGGATATTTCTTTGGTTGTATTTTTGAGATTAGTCTTTTGCTATGCTAAATTTAAAAATGGAGATATAAGGTGTAAGTTTTGGTTGTTGTGTTTTTGGCTTCTTTGGTGGTTGTTTTTTAAAGAAGAGGAGCTAAAAGGTGTATTAAGGAAAGTTTTTATATATGCTCATTTATCTTGGTTCTAACCCTAACTTGGTTGGAAGTTTGAGGGTTGTGTGTGGTGACAGCTTTAAGGATCAATTTTCTTCTACTCCAAAAAGGTATGGGCACATTTTTCTTATGAGTATGATTGGTGTATGTTTTTCTGAAATAAGGTTGGAGTGAAAAGGTTTTCAACTAGGTTTCCTTTGGTTGGGTGTAAATCCTATTTTCTGGTTTGTTGAAGACTTCTTATGCATTGTTATCCTTGATGAGAGTTTTGGTGAATGCATAATTTTTGTTTGAGGTAGTGGAAGCATTGTGCACTAGGGTTTATGTTTGTGAGTCTTGCTACTTGCATTGAGTTGGTGGAACCCTTGGTTGGCTATTTTGAGTTTGATGGTTGAGTTGCTTCCATAGAGGTTGTTTGATCAAGTTATTGCTTTACTTGATTCATGATATTGGGCTTACTCCATTGAGTTGATTTGAGCAAGTTATTCTTTGCATTTGGTGATATTGTGTTGGTGGCTGTTTTGTTCAAATATCTTTGGAGGGAAAAGGATTTCTACTTGTTTCTTTTTCTTGTGATGATTGGTTGAATGCTTCAAGGTTGATGTTGAGTTGAATGATGTTGGTTGACTAAACCTTGTTTGATGAGCATTGTTGTTGAAACCCTAATTGATGGTGAAAAGAACATGAGTATCATTGTTATGTGATTCTTTGCATAGTTGGCAATTGTTGGGGTTTCATGTTCTTGAAAGAAAACATTCTATCCTATCCATTTCGGATATTGAGTTGAGTTTTCAGATTTGAGATTGAGATTGAGCTGAGTTGATTTGAGTTGAGTTTTGAGATTGGGATTTGAGTATAGAACATATTGAGTCTCTAACAATTCTCTTTATGCTTCTATGAGTTTGACAAATCACATTGGGTCTCTAACAATTCACTTTGTGATTTCCTACTAAGAAAGTTTTTCTTGGTGAGCTTGCTGAGTTTTTGGATAGGTTCCGGTGGGGACTTGTGAGAAGTTTTTGGATAGGTTCCAGTGGGGACTTGTGAGCAGTTTTGGACAGGTTCCGGTGGGGACTTGTGAGCAATTTTTGGATAGGTTTTGGTGGGGACTTGTGAGCAGTTTTGGACAGGTTCCGGTGGGGACTTGTGAGCAGATTTGGATAGGTCCTAGCAGAGGACTTGTGAGCTGAGTTTGATAGTTCTATCAGAGAACTTGAGGACAGAGGTGCATTGGTTCTATGAGAAGAACCTAAGGACAGTTGGCAAGTCTTTGAGAAGGCTTGTATGCAGAGGATTGATTTGTTCAAGAGTTGGACAGATCTGACAGATAGAGGAATACTTGTACTAGACCAACTGACTGTGTTTGGTATAGGTTACTGAGCTGCTGTGGACGTGATCATAGAAGGAAAAGGTCTCTTAGGCTAAGCATTGAGGACAGGAGGTCTTCGATGGAAAGGAGTTCCACGTGTTGGCAAGAGGTAGAGGCAATTGATCTTCTGAGGGATCATTTCCAGAGCAGAGGGGAAGGTATCTCCTTTGAGCAGAGGCTCATAAATTCTGATTAGGGGAAGGTATCTCCTTTGAGCAGAGGCTCATAAATTATGATTGGGGGAAGGTATCTCCTTTGGGCCGAGGCTCATAAACATTGTAATTGGGAAGGATTCCCAAAGAAATTTGAGATAAATTTTAGAGAAAATTTTTGTGGACGTAGCCCAACCATTCTGGGTGAACCACGTTAAAATTGGTGTCACTTTGTGGATGATATTGTACATTGCTTTGATATTGCTTTGGGTATATTGCTTTACTATTTTGAAGTATAAAGGAAAAAGTAAAAAGAGGTCTTATACTATTCACCCCCCCTCTCAATATAAGCTTGTGTTCTTCAATTGGTATCAGAGCATGTGCCTTCGAAAAGTTTAACAACTTGAAGGAAAAGCTAGTAAAGAACACAATGGATCATTCAAGTGGCAATGCAACACCTATTCTTGATGGGTCATATTTTGGTCTTTGGAGTGCAAGGATGAAGGTTCATCTAATGGAACTTGGTAATGAGGTTTGGGAAGTGATTGAAGATGAGTACACTATTCCTGAACATGGTCCTAATACTAAAGAAGAAAGGCTCCTACATCACAACAATTCAAAAGCAATGAATGCAATCCTGAAAGGCTTACGTAAAGCAGATCTCACCAAAGTGATTCACTATAAGACAGCTAGTGAAATGTGGAAATAGTTGAAGGTGGTTCATATAGGTGATACAAATGTCAGAAAGGCCAAGTTGAGACACTTCAAAGGTATGTTTGAACAACTCAAGATGAATGATGATGAAAATATTAGTGACTACATGCTTCGTATGGATGAGGTTGTTAACTCCATGAAAGACTTAGGTCTTGAGCTTGCTAAAAATGATGTTTGTGATAAGATTTTAAGATCTCTTCCTAATAGATTTAGTGAAAAGATTTCTGCTATTGAGGAAGCTAAAGATTTGGATAAATTGAAAAAGGATGAGCTCCATAGTATACTTGCAACATTTGAGTTGAGAACTCAAGTGAAGGTTGATGTCAAGAAAGAGGCAACTTTCAAGGCTACCAAGAATTCCAAGGGTAAACAGCTTCAAGATAGTGATGAGTCTTCTAGTGATGAAGAGGCATATTACAGCAAGAAAGGCAAGTTCTCTAGAAAGCACAAAAGTATGAAAAATATAAGATGTTTCAATTGTGGAAATTTTGGTCATTATGCTACTGACTGTACTGTTCCAAAGAATGAAAGTGATGAAGATAAACATGATTCTAAGAGCAAGGATTCTGAAAAGCACAAGCATCACAAGAAAAACAAAGATGAGCACAACAATCAAGGAAAGAGGTATTCTCACAAGCACAAGAAGAGTTTCTACCTAGACAAAGCAAGTAAGTGTTCTAGTAGTGATAGTGAAAGTTCTTCAAGTGATGATGAAAATGAGATGTTGTTCATATCGAGAAAAAGAGGAAGAACCGAAACATAGATTCATTATCATGAAATGTCTTAGATGTGGAAATTTTGGTCACCTTGAGGATGATTGCACAAATAATGATTTGGTTTCTAGTATGTATGAGGATGCTTCAGAAAACTATAAGGAAGATGCATGTATGGTTTTTGAAAAGGGTAGCACCTCTAGTGATAAGAAATCTGAAAAAGGCTTTGATGATTCAAAAGGAAATCAAATAAAGGATCTTGAAAGTGAACTTATTAGTGCTCTTAGTGTTTTGAAAAAGGAAATAAAGAAGAATGCTAGACTCAAGGATAAGTTAGATGAATGTTGTATGGAGAGAGATGATCTTATAGAAAGTCTTGACTTCTCTATAGCTAAGACACAAGAACTCAAGGATGAGTTAGAGTCTAAGGTTCTTAAGTATAATGAGTTAGAATAGAAAATGGCTTTTTTGAAAGAGGAAACTAAAGAGTACAAGGATAAGCTTTACAAGTTTCAAGATGGATCCAAAAAGGTTAAGTCACTCATCAAAGGTCAAAGAAAGACAATAGATAAAACAGGCCTTGGTTTTGTTAAGCCACACAAGGAACAAGTTGGAGAGTCTAGTAAGAGACTCAAAAAGGAAGAGAGTTCTTATGAGGAAAGTATTTCAGATCATGAGTCCTTGAATGATAGATGCACAGAAATAGAAAATAGAATTCAGAATGAGAAGAAGAAATTTTCAGGACCCAAGAGGTCAAATAAAGGAAAATTTCAAGGCAAATGTTTTTCTTGTCATAAGTTTGGTCACATGGCTTCACATTGGCTCAAGTAAAGAAGGTAAATGACAATTTTAGAAGTGCTAGTTTATTTCAAGGGTATTGCTACTCTTGTCAACAGTTTGGGCATAAGGCAATTTTTTGCAAGGCTAATAATAGGAACAGGGTTAGTCAGAACAGGTGGATTCAAAGAATAGGTATGCCTAAAAGAAATAACATTGTTACTTGTTATAAGTGCAACAATGAAGGTCACACAACTAGACAGTGTAGAGCTGAACTTCCAAGGTACAGGAATAGGAACAGTGGTATGAACAGGTCCAAGGATCAAGGCATGGATAAGAACAGGAATGATAACAGGAACAGGAATAGTGACAGGAACAGGAACAGGAATATGGACAAGGAGAACAAGAGAAGACATGGTAAGGCAGCTATAGACACTAATGATGATCAGTGCCTATTGGGAGTTTTACTCCCACCCCAAAATTAAACACCTCAACAGGAGGTGGGGGAGGGACTAAGCTAAGAGGCTCATTCTTAGTCCCAAGCCCCAAAGGTGACCCTTTGCCATTGATGACAAAGGGGAAGAGATATGAGTAAGGGGGAGAGCCTCAAGACAGGGGGAGTTGTTTATGTTGAGTTTCTGTGTTGTTGAGAAGCATGGTTTGCCATCAATGACAAAGGGGGAGATTGTTGGCAATTTTGGGTTTGAGATCCTAGCTTCTTATCTATGAGTTGTCATTGATGTCAAAAGGAAATGACATTAATGTTAAAGAGGATGTGTTGGCTTCAAAGGTGGAAGATTCCAAGAGAATCTTTTAAGAGAATCCGGAGAGATTCCATTGGCAATGGTTTTTATTAAAACCAATGGAGATTCTCTTTATTATTTATTTAATTATTATTTAAAACCCTTCAAGGTTTTAATTAATTAATTATTTAATAATTAAGGGAGAAAATATTTTTAATTTATTAAAAATACTTTAAGGGTTTTTAAACCCTTTAGAAAGAAAATTTTGATTAAATTCGAAATTACTTTTCTTTGCAGCTGATGTGTTCTAAAGTCCACGTATGGACTATAAATATGAGAAGGTTCCTAAGGTTAAACCCACTTGGAAAATCAAAGGCAATTAATTGGTTTGGCTGTGATCGAATGTTCTGTTTACGCTGCGAAAGAGGAGAGCTCGTGGTTTGAAAAGCTTTCGGAAAGCTTGACCGTTTATGTGGAAGGAAGTCCATCTTGGACTTCATAAGCCCCTTATGGGCTAGTGGCAGGGAAGGCTGCGTTTGGGCCTTGCGTAGGCGAAGGTCTATGTTTCGATCCCCGTGGAGGGAGCTATGCATGGATTAGTCACGTTTTTATTAAAACGTGTTTTGTGCCATGAATTTCGGATTCTTCAAGGGCAACCATTATAAGGTGTGATTATTTTATTGATATGATTTTTGGCATTGTTTAGCATTGTTTAAAAGACATAGGAGAAATAAGGGGATATTTCTTTGGTTGTATTTTTGAGATTAGTCTTTTGCTATGCTAAATTTAAAAATGGAGATATAAGGTGTAAGTTTTGGTTGTTGTGTTTTTGGCTTCTTTGGTGGTTGTTTTTTAAAGAAGAGGAGCTAAAAGGTGTATTAAGGAAATTTTTTATATATGCTCATTTATCTTGGTTCTAACCCTAACTTGGTTGGAAGTTTGAGGGTTGTGTGTGGTGATAGCTTTAAGGATCAATTTTCTTCTACTCCAAAAAGGTATGGGCACATTTTCCTTATGAGTATGATTGGTGTATGTTTTTTCTGAAATAAGGTTGGAGTGAAAAGGTTTTCAACTAGGTTTCCTTTGGTTGGGTGTAAATCCTATTTTCTGGTTTGTTGAAGACTTCTTATGCATTGTTATCCTTGATGAGAGTTTTGGTGAATGCATAATTCTGGTTTGAGGTAGTGGAAGCATTGTGCACTAGGGTTTATGTTTGTGAGTCTTGCTACTTGCATTGAGTTGGTGGAACCCTTGGTTGGTTGTTTTGAGTTTGATGGTTGAGTTGCTTCCATAGAGGTTGTTTGATCAAGTTATTGCTTTACTTGATTCATGATATTGGGCTTACTCCATTGAGTTGATTTGAGCAAGTTATTCTTTGCATTTGGTGATATTGTGTTGGTGGCTGTTTTGTTCAAATATCTTTGGAGGGAAAAGGATTTCTACTTGTTTCCTTTTCTTGTGATGTTTGGTTGAATGCTTCAAGGTTGATGTTGAGTTGAATGATGTTGGTTGACTAAACCTTGTTTGATGAGCATTGTTGTTGAAACCCTAATTGATGATGAAAATAACATGAGTATCATTGTTATATGATTCTTTGCATAGTTGGAAATTTTTGGGGTTTCATGTTCTTGAAAGAAAACATTCTATCCTATCCATTTCATATATTGAGTTGAGTTTTCAGATTTGAGATTGAGATTGAGCTGAGTTGATTTGAGTTGAGTTTTGAGATTGGGATTTGAGTATAGAACATATTGAGTCTCTAACAATTCCCTTTATGCTTCTATGAGTTTGACAAATCACATTGGGTCTCTAACAATTCACTTTGGACAGGTTCTAGTGGGGACTTGTGAGCAGTTTTGGACAGGTTCCAGTGGGGACTTGTGAGCAGTTTTTGGACAGGTTTCGATGGGGACTTGTGAGCAGTTTTTGGACAGGTTTCGGTGGGGACTTGTGAGCAGTTTTGGACAAGTTTCGGTGGGGACTTGTGAGCAGATTTGGACAGGTCCTAGCAGAGGACTTGTGAGCAGATTTGGATAGGTCCTAGCAGAGGACTTGTGAGCTGATTTTGATAGTTCTATCAGAGAACTTGAGGACAAGGTGCATTGGTTCTATGAGAAGAACCTACGGACAGTTGGCAAGTATTTGAGAAGGCTTGTATGCAGAGGATTGATTTGTTCAAGAGTTGGACAGATCTGACAGACAGAGGAAGACTTGTACTAGACCGACTGACTGTGTTTGGTACAGGTTGCTGAGATACTGTGGACGTGATCATAGAAGGCAGAGGTCTCTTAGGCTAAGCATTGAGGACAAGAGGTATTTGGTGGAAAGGAGTTCCACGTGCTGGCAAGAGGTAGAGGTAGTTGATCTTCTGAGGGATCATTTCCAGAGTAGAGGGGAAGGTATCTCCTTTGAGCAGAGGCTCATAAATTATGATTGGGGGAAGGTATCTCCTTTGAGTAGAGGCTCATAAATTCTAATTGGGGGAAGGTATCTCCTTTGGGCCGAGGCTCATAAACATTGTAATTGGGAAGGATTCCCAAAGAAATTTGAGATAACTTTTAGAGAAAATTTTTGTGGACGTAGCCCAACCATTCTGGGTGAACCACATTAAAATTGGTGTCACTTTGTGGATGATATTGTACATTGCTTTGATATTGCTTTGGGTATATTGCTTTACTATTTTGAAGTATAAAGGAAAAAGTAAAAAGAGGTCTTATACTGTTCACCCCCCCTCTCAGTATAAGCTTGTGTTCTTCAAGTTCTTAAAGAAAATCAAAAAAATACTAATGCTAGAAAAGACCTTAAAAATAAATTTCAACCTAATTGGCTTGGACAATTCATCATCACTACAAAATTTGGATTGGGTGCATATCACTTGGCTACTTTGGATGGAAAATATCTCAAAGAACCAATGAACATCATTCATATAAAGAGATATTATGGATAAAAGCAAAAGTGCCATCATTGTATATAATTGTAAATAACTTCTTCATATATTTTAACATTCAATTTATAATTATCATATATTTTATTCGTCAAATCACAAAACAATAAAAAAAAGAGAAAAAGTTTCAAAAACATGTCAAATTGTTGTTAAGTCATCATTTTGCATCATTAATTGTTGTTTTTCAAAATTCAAGTTATATTTCATTTTCTTTTGGATAAACTCAAAAGTTATCTTGAACCACTCACCTAATTCACATTTCTACTAATTTGATTATAATATCTCTTGAACCAAAATCACTATTACTTCATTAAATAAAATTTTGAGTTTTGGGAATTGGTCCTACTACTTTTTGAGCCAAGAACACATTTCACATCTTAAAATGATTTTTTCAAATTCGAAAATGATATTACATAGTAGTATTAGTTCCTTAAGTGAAAAGTTTCCCTTGCTATCCTATTATGCACATGGTCTAGAATACTGAGACTTGGAAAAAGGTCAAGCTCCCCCCTACCCAAATAAAACCCCTTGCTCCTTGTCTAATCTGAGCAAGTACCTCGAAAAAGAGCAAAAAAAAAGTAGTCTTACTACAAAAGCAATAAAATCCCCTTGTTCACAAATAAAATAAACAAAAAACCCTACTCAAAGAAATAAAAATAAAAGAAGGGGGTAATGAGCTTGAATCCTTGGAATTCTTTGGTTATTCGAATGCCATGGGGTGATCCTCATTATAGGTTAGGTGGCATCAAGCCAGCTTGGAAATAGCAATATCCTTACGTGTGGTGACATGTCTGTCACATTAACAACCTTATTTTATATAGACCAATATCATCTTGTGGATTATCTAGCTTTTGGTGACTTGACTTACATAGTAGTTCAGTACAATTGCATGCGTAAAATCATGGTTAACAAATATTTAACTTGCACACACATTGGTTCATAAAATCTGGTTTGTATCATTACCTCACTCAAAATTGGTAAATCAACTTCACAAAGCACACACATTTTATCCTTGAGAGATTTTGTATCATTATGTGAATCAATATGGATAATGAAATCACACATCACACACTATTTCTTGATAAATTTGGCTTTATCCTTAAATAATTTAAAATATTTCTTTGAAATTTTCTAGAAAACATTAGTTTTTGTAACCATTTGCATTAATTCCCATAAAAAAATTCATTTTAGCAATTACAGTATATATTATCTTCAAAATTTTCAACATGCAACATAATGATTTATTTTCAAATAAATATTGCATTTTAAATCACACATAATTAACTTACATGCATTTGCATTTTTGACTTTGTGACGATGGCATAATTCCTAGTAATAACTCTCACTTCACAGTTTGCACCAGGAAATCTATGCCTAGCGTAAGTCATCCTTTCCAAAATGTTCATGCTTAATTTACTCTATATTTCTTACAAATACAATATTTATCAACCTATTTTTCCAAAAATCAATACCTCTTAAAGGAATCACCATCCTTTTCATCATCATAAGCCTCAAGGTTACTCTTGAGCCCAAAATATTTTTTGACGTTAGCAATACAAAACTTCCTCACAACAGGATGTGCTTCATGACCTAGCGAGCATTGATCTCCATGAACGGTCATATAACAACACAACATCCTTTCGAGGTTCATTGCTAATCCATCAATTGTATCACTTCACAAAATATCTTTTGTCTTTCAAACACACTTTGCAAAACCATTCATTTTTCAAGTTAAGCATGATAAAAAATGTTCAAAATCAAAGCATGATTACAAAAATTATGTAACACAACCATCATAAGCAAATGAAATAAATAATTCAATCAAATCATACAATATTGCGTAAACAAAAGGATTAATATATATCCCAACATATAAGTACAAAATGAATCCAACTAGTATGCCACAATATCCAAAATTGGCATACTTAGTCACTAGGGGTATACCACCAAAAATATTAGTATATTACCCTATAATACCCTTGAGCCTCTAGAGCATAATTATCCCTGCTAGGGAGTCAATATGGTTAGAACTAGAAGACCTCTGAGGTTTTCCTAGATACAGAGTGAGCCATTGGTATCGAGTGACTTGGAGTTGCAAAAGCCTTAGACAGTGGAACTCTCTGACCCTTAGGAACTGCTTGAAAGTATAATACCTAATAAAAAGCTACCTGCTAGGCAACCTGAGATGCCTCACCCATTGATCTGCTCCTCACTAAATCAAATGATTAGAAATATGTCAGAACAGAAACCTCGACTTCTTGAGCCACCTAAGCCCATGCTTTTGTAAGCTCCATATATAAAGTTTGTATCTTGGTCTTTTGAGTCACAATATGCTCTCTCAGACCTGCATTCTATGCCCATAGAGCTGCCATCTCGCTACTCTCTCTTACCTCCATAACCATACCCATCTCGGGTGAATCAGGTCTCACCTCCTATTGAGGAGATGCTCTCATATCCTCCTCTACCCTCCTATATATCTCCTTTGTCCCAAAGGCCCTCTTTGGCCTAGTCACCCTTTGGATCTGATGCCCTCCCCTAGTATGAGGTCCCTCTCTCCTAGGGGGTATCTATGTCCTCCTCTACTATTGGCCAGTAGAGCATCACTATAAAACAACCAATTCAACTACCTAATGAACTGTACCCCTCAACCTGGTAATTCATGTAGGACAAAAGATAGCATACCACTACAAATATCTCGTAGTCACTCCAGCATCATCACCCTCTATTGTGGTCACCACATAGTCATTTTATAGAGGGTCCATGAAATGAGCCATGCTCGAAGCACCACTCACTATCATGATGTCTCGTGTCACCCTTGAAAATATAAAATCCCTAGTCTTAGGGATGTCCTACTGCAACCCAAACTATCATAGAACCTGGTCTACATGGTGCAACTCCACCTCACCTCACTTCATTTGGATCCAAATCACTCGCCTCATACGAGCCAACTCAAATCCATCCTCTCCCCACCTTGGAAGCTCTCTCCAAGACCTCCATAAAATGCTATCAATAGTCAAATCATCCACCAACCTCCTAGTTGTGTCAAGGCTAGCCCGTTTCAAGTGTCCTCTATGCAAGTACCAATAAAACACTCTAGGTATCTCTATTGCCGCTCTTGTCAGAGGTAGTCCTATAGGTCTCCTTACTGCTATGTGCTCCTAGCACCATACCTGTAAGAAAGAAGTAAGTACTAATGTTGTACCTCCTCTGTATACAACCTTATAGTATAGAATGTAAGGACCCCATGCAAATCACTGACCCTGATCTCTCATGTTAGCCATAACGTCTACCAAAAACCATGGTAGATGGTGACTACTCTGATGGCACAATAACAACCTTGCCACCACACCGTTGAGAAGCATTGTTAATCAAGAGAACCCATTTGTCTAGCCGAGTCTCTCAATGCTAACTACTCCCTTCTCAATCAAGAAACTTGGATCTCTAGATAATCACTAGATCACCTGAACTTGATTACCAAAAACAACAATATACATACCCCTAATGGGTACCCTCAGTATCCTCTATACATCCTCTAATTTCGGGGCCATCTCCCTTGTCAATAACTATCGCTCGACCAAGGACTCAAATCTGTCGAGATTTATGGCATCTCTGCCACATGCCTCAAACCAATAACCTCTAGAGTGTTTCTCTCCGCATCTTTGAGGGCACTCAAATCCCCCTAGAGACCACCGTATCTCCACTCTCTATTCTTCAAAACTTGTCTCTATCAACAAAAATTAAATTAGCAATCAGTAGCCATTATCGAACCTAATCTTACAATATCGGATGATTTTGTTCAATATCAACCCTATTTTGACGATGTTGTATTCTCCAATATTGCTAAAATTTGGTCGATATTGCCAAAATAAAACCTATTTTAATGGTATCGAAAACTTTGATATCATCAAAATCGAGTCGATATTGTTAAATTAGCCCGATATCATCAACACAATTGTAAAACGGTAATCGTACCCTAAAAATCCAAAAATTGCAAAAAATTAAACCCTAAAAATAAAAAATTCCTAAGTTAAAGAGGTTTATGATCCTTACACGTATCCTCCCTGTCCTTGTTCACACTTCATCAGCTTGGTGATTGACCTCGACCATTTTTATCTAGAGCAAAGCTTTAGCAACAGTAAAATGAAAATAAGTTAGGTTTTATCCTAATTGTTTTATTCATTTTATTCACTTTTATCCTAAATTTCAAAAATTTTGAGTTTTCCACCAAACATAGAATTTGGTATAAAAACTCGAAGGGGGTATCATGCTTAATGTAATTTTACAGTAAAACTTGAACTTTAACAAATTCTGCAATAAATTCTTGATTTCTCTTAAAATTTGTCATCTTTTATTTAACACATTTTTTCAAAAATACGCTAAAGAGGGGGCAAAATGTAATAGGCTAAAATTGACCCATGTCAATTTACCTTAAGTTCAAAAAATTCAAAAAATTCATTAAAACCACTTTCCAACCTTCTACCTCTATTTTTGCACCTATATCAAGTTTATTTTTAACTTCCTAATGAAATCGGTTCTATCCGAATGATATTGATCATCCGATACGATATCAAACCTTCTTGATACGAAATTGGCTCTTTCAATTTAATCAAAAATTAAAAATTGCCCAAAAAAACAAAAGGACAAAAATTATTGTAACCCCTTTTTTTCATATCTGGCCAACGATGCAAACATTATGGTATCGGATTAGCCGATATCATCCAAAATAAGGGAAAGCACAACTTCCCTTGTTTTCTAGCATAACCCCCCAAAACCACCTATACCTATTTAATCCAAACACTTTTCCTAGATATCCCCTGACCCCAACCCTTTTTGCTCCCTAATTCTATTGCAAACTCGCCCTTTCCTTGTTTTTTGCAATTTTAAAAATTTTAAACTATGCATCAGTATGTACGATATGCTATCGATCATCCGATTTCGTCAGAAATCATTTGATACTCTACAGATCACTTGGGGGTATCTTCAAAAAATTGTTTGCATTTCTCTCACTTTGCTATGCATCTAGAGAATCTCATATGTTTCTTATTATTCTATTCAAATAAAGATCTTATCGTTATATCATGTTTTTATCAATATAGTATCCTATTTGCATTGTTGTTTGCAATCATAGCATAGATTCATATTAATTTCATTCGAGTATTACACATTATGCATCTTACCTAACTCAATTCATGTTAGATCAAATGCATGTTATACTTTGAAATCGTATGCTGGCATCATTTTGTGTCATTGCATATTTTTGACTATATTGGATCCACGATACCATATGGGATCAATTGATGCTATATCGGGTGTTTGATATTGCCTTGCAACGTCTGATATCATCTGGATCAGGTAGAAAAACTCCAAATCGAGCATCCGGGTCAAGTAAGTCTTGAATTCTCTTTTAGTTTAGCATTGCATCTATTGTGTTTGCTATATTCTACTTTGTATTATCTATATTTAAAAAAAAATTGCATATAGTATCAGTTTAGTTGCATTTGGTCAAACTAGGTGAATGTGAGTGAATTAAAAAAAACCTATCAAACAACTCCCAACATAGGCGTGGAAAATGCCATACAAAAGTTTCCTGGTGAACCCACCCAATTCATTGATAATCACCAAAGAGGACACAATATCAAGTGCTTCTCTTCTGAGGTGTAGAAACATCATTTTCCCATTCCCCTTTAAAGGATAAATCCATTAGCCTAAGGGAAAGGAGTGTGAAAATTTTACATCTACATTAGGTGTATTAGACCCTAGAGTCACGTCATAACATGGTTAGGTTAGGGTTTGTGAGGTGGTAAACTTAGTCATTCTCTTACATGCCCTAAGGGAAATATCCTATCCTCACACATGTGTGAGCTAGGATTAGGGTTAACTAGAGTTAGCTAATACCTAGGTTAGGTAAGGGTCGAGTTAGGATTTCCTAGGAAATATCCTAACTAATTTGGGGTGCACACATGTGCGAGGACATGTTTAGGGTTAATTTGACTCTTAATCCTAATTAAACCTAATTTAATGATAAAGTACACTTTAAGTGAAAGTCACTTGCAAATTAAAATCCTAATTAGCCTAATTAGGGTATTAAGTAGGGAATAGTCCCATGGGGGCCTTAAATAGGCGTAGGAAAGAGCTTAGGTGGCCTTAGGGTACTTTTAGGTAGCCTTCCTATGAATAGGAGGCGTTTTGGTCACGTTTTGTATAGTTTTGTATGATTTTGCACCTACGAACAATTATGATAGTCTACAATGGCCTATGATGGCCTATAATGGCCTACGAAGACCTGTGATGGCCTACGATGAACTATGGATACCTACGATGGCCTATGATGGCCTACAATGGTTTAAGATGGCCTATGGATGCTTATGCAGGCCTACAAATGTTTATACGGGTCTACAAATATCTATGGACAAGCATGTATTACTTTTAGGTGTCTACATTATCCAATAACCTCGTAGAAGGATATGCCATCTTAAGTGGATTATAAGAGGCTATAAATATGGGGTGGAGGAAAATTTGGGTGGAATCAAATTTCCAAATTATGATTAACCACTTAAAAGGATAAGCAAGCCAAAGAATATAGATTGGAGAATACAAAGAATACTTGAGCTGATTTTTACAGACCAGGAAAGCTATTTTTTCTATTCTTATCATTGTTGATAGTAATGCTTATTATATATATATATATATCCCCTTGCTTTACATGGTTACTCTTTTTTTGCATAGATAGTCATAGTAAATTAGATGGAGAGAAAATAGTCTCACATCCTCTTTTAAAAATTGGCTTAAAAGCCTTCAATCCTAAAGAGAAGAGATCTAATCTAATTTTTAACTAATTTGATTTATTGATATTTTTAAGGAAAAAATGATACATCTAACTTATTATAAAATCACACATGTTTTCAATTAAATTATAATATTATAGTTTATATTTTTTTAAAATATAACTTCTCATTATGTCACATATTTTTAATTATATTATATTATAACATTATTTTATTTTTATGTAGAGGAGTTGGAGAGCAAGTGGGTAGTTAAAACTCTCCAGTTATCGAGAGACTCAGGTTCAAATCTCTCCCCTCACATGTTGCGAATATGTTGTATATAAAAGGTTCTTCATCAAAAAAAAAAAATATATATTTTATTTTATAATATTTTAAAAACATGTCACGATTGTCAAATATAAAAAAAATGATGGACAAACCTTTTCGATACAAGTTTTTGTAAGATTTAAAAATAAAGAACTAATTTTTTTTTTTTTTTTATTAAAAAATAAACTCCATTACATATATATTTTGTATTCAATTAACGTCCTTATAACAAATTATGGATAATAAAATAAAACTCATTGTTTTTTTTAGCTTAATTATTCATGATTTTACAATCTTCAAATATAATTTTGTACGTTCAATAATAAAAATAAAAAATAAGAAGTAAATAGGTTTAATGGTGAATGTTTGGGGTGTTATAAAGAGAAATGCTGAGGGTTTGAATTAAGAGATATAATATATGCATCTAATTTAATGTTATAAAATTTTATTTAGTGTTTGTATAATCTCCTTTTCTAAAATAAAAAAGACACAATAAAATAATTTTTATTTATTTTTATTTTTAAAACATGGTTTAGTCGATACATTGTTTATCAAAAAGATCAGTTAAACACATTTTAATTAATTTAAGAGACAGACATGCACTTCCAAAGCTTAAAAAAAATTAAATTAAATTTTAATCAAACATGAAATACCCAATTAAACTAAGAAATAAAATATTATACAAAAATAATATGTTAATGTAAAAAAATTAAAATATTATTATAGATTATATTTTTTTAAACAAATACAAAGTACATTATTACATCCTTATAATTTTAACTTTTAAACTCTTAAAAAAATATTAAAACCCCAATACCCACCAAAACAAACTACTTAAGTTAAATATTATAAAAATATATCGTACTAATTATATAAATGCATTTTCCAAGACTAAAATGTGTTCGCCTCACAAGGCAATCTCTGATCAGATTGACGTGTTCTCTCTCTGAATTTTCCTTGGAGATTTTAAATCCCCTTTGGCGTTCTTCCCGTGCACACGTTTGACAGTTTCCATAGCAAGCCTCATGAACAACAACGTAGGCACTCTACACAGAAAGAAAATACTTATCTCTAGGATTGTCCTCGCGATCGACTCCCCTCGAAAAACCCCACGGCAAAATGCAGAGATGAACAATCCTTGCAACTTATTGCCCCCCACCACCATCAGAAATGTACCCTCCTTTATAGTCTCCACTGTAGCTTTTGCAATTTCCCTCGGCTCTTTCACCCGCTTGGGGTTATACAGATCAACCACTTTCATAATGCGAAGAAAATCATCGTTCTCTGGGTCATGGTGGCCAGCTGCATCAACATCATATAACATAATTATGAACCTTAGCTTAGCTCTTAGAAAAATATCAAAAAATTTATATAAACCTGCCTGGCGTTACTCACCGTGATCTAAGAGAGGTGTTCTCGTGAATCCTGGGCAACAAACATTGACACGAATGTTGAATGGTAGCAACTCCAGCCGAAGGCATTCCCCCATGCCTTTCAGGGCGTGCTTTGTTGCAGTATATATACTATGCCCATACACCGGGTGCTGCTCATGTTATCAACATTATTCACACTCAAATTTATGTTATAACAGTAATTATACAGCATTAAGGAGAAAGTTTAAGAAGAATCTTTACCAAGGACGCCATGGAGCCCATCAAAACTAGAGATTGTTGGCATTTGCTACTCCGCTTCTTCATGAAAGGAAGGGCAGCATGTACGGTATACATTGCCCCTGTCAGATTCGTTCGGATTATGAGATCGAGCTCTGTAACCTTCGCCTCGTCCAGACGTGCAAGTTTTTGCCCAATTCCAGCGTTGCAGATAACAATGTCGAAAGGCCTCCATTGAAATGACTCCTTTATTGCCCTTGAGATCCCTTCATAGTCACCCACATCTGCAACCTGTGAGCAGGGTCGATACTTTTAGTGCCATTAACATCCTTCAAACGAAAAAACAGTAGGGCTACAATAAAATACCTTAGTGAAGACTCTATCTGGAGAAGAATTGAGGATTAGAAGGGCCTCTTCTATCTGGGAAGAAGTGTTGGAGATGAGAGTGACAAATCCTCCTTGCTCGAGAACTTCGATAGCAATGGCCAGGCCGATTCCACTGGACCCTCCTGTTACGAGAACATGTTTCCTTTCCAAGCTGGGGATCCACTGCTTTTTACGCTGCGTCTTCGCCACCAAGGCCAGCAGGAAAATCGCAATGAATATAAGGCTTGCACATACCACAGGAACCCCAGCGTCCATTCTTCTCGGTGGACTCAGTAGTCTTTCACCAAACCTAAGATTCTTTTGCACAATTTTTTTTGTACACAAGCCCACAAGATGGTCACGCTTCCTGGAATGGATAAATATATCATCGATCACAAACTAAAATTAAGTCGGTTCTGGTGCAGAATTCATTAGTAGTTAGTTGAAATTTGATTGTAGTAATTTATTGATTGGTTCTTCGAAAAGGATACTGTCGACTGTTCTGCTTAGAAAGGTGAGAGTCAATTAATTGCCCTTTCCATATATATAAAAGATGCAATGGAAGACTACAACTAGTCACTCGATGGTTGACATTGTGACACTAGAGAAGATACAATTTTATAGTTTTTATTTATTGAACTTCCTAACATAGCTATAACCATTAATGTATTTTGTTATCACAAAGGGTCAGTAGATATAAACATTATTGTGAGAAATACAATTTTATAGTTTTTTGGTTATCATAAATAGGAGAGTTGGTATAGCCACTATTTTTAATAACTGGTCAGTATAGGTTCAAATCATAGGGACTGCACACAACAAACCTATTCGTCTGGTTTGTAGACTAGGTTCAAACCATAGGGACTGCACACAACAAACTTATCCGTCTCGTTATTGTAAACTGGTTATTGTTAACCCTATCCGTCTCGTTATTGTAAACTCGTTATTGTTAACCCGCCCTGAGATGGAGACCCTGGATTCATACCATCCTTTTGAACCTTGGCAAATGTCCAACCAAACAAACACTTAATTAATTACCGGTACATATAGTAGAGCCAATTAATTGCCCCGCCCATATATATAAAAGATGTAATAGGAAGTCTACAACTAGTCACTGGAGGTGACATTGGGACGTGAGAGGAGAGAATTTTATAGTTTTTATTTATTAAAATTTTTAACATAGCTATAACCATTATTGTCAGATTTATTTCTATCACTAATACCATCCATACGTGGAACCATTCAACGTGGAAACACGTATGGAAACAAAGTTTTTTTTTTAATATAAAAATTAAGAACTTTTAAAAAATTTAATTGAATTAATTAATAATTAAATATGTTATAGTTTAAATAAGAAAATCCAAAACCTTAATCACTATTTTATTCAAAAATAAAGAATTTTACTATTAAAATTCACACCTATTAATATAAACCACAATCCACTTAAAATGTTCAATGAATATTAAAGTCTTCACATTAGTTTTTTTAATTATAAGTTTCACATGTATACATAACATCATGAAAGAAAATAAATAGAAATAAAAATTTGCTTCTTAAATCCCCAGGCCTCATTGTCTATGCAAAGGAGAAGTGACTTGTATAAAGAGGGTCAGGGTGAGTTAGTATATGTTTATTAATAAAAATTGTTATATTAAAGTTTATATTAAAAAAAATGAAATGAAATTATTTATGAGTTGGAGAGGATAGAGCAATCTTTTAAGAGGGTAGAGCAATTTTTCAAGGGAGTTTTCTTATTAGAATCTCCAACCTACCAAATGTACATCGATATCCAAAATCCAGTTGATAATGTTGGTGTGCACGACTCCTAGTGATTTCGATGGTGTAGAACCCTCTAATCCTGATTTATTAGATCAAGACAACTCCAAGGGGTTTTTCACTAAATAAAAAAAATAAATAAAAAATGAAATTTAAATATTTTTATTTATTTATTTTTGATTTTATAAAAGGTTAATAGTTTATATATAATTATAATATATTAAGTTTAAATTTTAGTTTTTTTTTTTAAGTCAAAGAATTTAATTGATTGATTATATTAAAATATATTATGTATTTTTATTTTATTTTAATATTAGATGTAATATGAATATGGTTTTTTTTTAATTTGTTTTTTTAATAACTTATAGGTGACTTTAGAAGGATAACTTTCATCAAAATATCATAATCCCCGTGAGTGTGGTCTACCACAAGGACGCCACTTGCATTATCGCCATTTGCATTATTGGTGATGTGACTCGGGTTCAATCCCCATGGTGGATGTGTATACGAAGTATTACTAAAAAAAAAATACAATAATACCAAAATATTACATTTGTTGAATAAAAATATAGCTTGAATATAAATTTTTTTGGTATTGATAAAAAAAGGGGTTGAAGGGCCCCGACCCTTTACACAGAGCTCGAAAGATATACAAGAAAAAATAAGAGAAGATCATACAAATGCAAGATAGCCCTATCTTAGTAAAACAAACAAACTTGGGCTAAACCTGTTGATGGAGAAGCTGAAATAATATTCCTCCCGCTATCCTTCTATTTAACATAGTTGATGCAGTGCTCAATGCTTTACATAACTGATAAAGAAACTGCTGACAATAATGTAATTTAGTGTGCTCAAATCCTTCATCGCATGATCCCAATAAGTATTCTGCTTTGCTTTGCCCTCTTTATCTGCTAGCTTCATTATCAATTCTTATAATCTCTTCCAACTCCATGGGGGCATATGACCAGACCTTGAAATTCTCAGATTTAACTGCCATATTCGCCATTTTATCGACAACTTTGTTTCCCTCTCTATAAATATGTTTAACTTGACTTTCTTCTAGGTTTCCCAAAATAGTCCTCGCATCTGTAATTATTTGGAAAATGCTAGAATTATTTAACTCCCCTTTTTGAAGGGAAGTTATAATATTCTTGGAATCCCCCTCAAGAACAATTCTCCTAAAACCCAAATTCACTGCAATTCGGAGGCCTGTAAGCATTGCCCTTGCTTCAGCTTGGTGATTTGTGGTAATTCCTAGATCCTCAGCATATGCAGCCACTACCTAACCTCTGTCATTCCTAATGAGGCCCCCACCACCAGCATGACCTGGGTTACCTTTTGCAGCTCCATCGAAGTTAATTTTTACCCAGTCTTTGTGGGGACGTTCCCATCTAGTATCTAGTCTCACCTTATTGATTTTTTCCATATTTAAGATATCTTTTTCTCTAGAGAGGATCATTGCAAGATTTTCCTGGCCAACAATATTTTTAATACAATCCTCCAATAGGGTTGTTTTTATCCTGGCATAAACCCCAATTATTCCTCTGGTTTTATTTTTGAACACTCGTCTATTTCTTTCCAACCAAATCCCCCAACAAATATGTGGAATGCATTTTTGCCAAAAAATACTGCTTCCTAAGTGCCACTGTTCCCAAATCCTGATTAGAGAATCTGGAATGACCCAAGCAACATTAACTTCTCTCAATAACATATTTAGGATATCACAAAAAAAATCACAAGTTCCAAACAAGTGGTCCACACACTCATCCTCTTTGTTACATAAGACACAAACAGTTGGAACCACAATCCCTCTTTTGAACATATTGTCTTTTGTAAGGATCTTATTGAGAATGGAAGTCCAAAAAAACATAGCAACTTTAGGGATGATGTTTAGCTTCCAAATTCTTTTAAGCTCGGGTTTCTCTGAGGTTACTTTGCCCAAGACTCTATATCCATCCTTCACTAAGTACTGGCCTTGTTGGTTTCTTCCCCAAATTATCTGATCCTCCTCTAAACCTCTACCTAAATAATAACTCCTTAGGAGGTTTTGCAGATCTTTACCCCTCGAGCCTTGCATATCTTCTTGCATGATTTTCCACTCCTGAAAATCACCCACCCTATGAATGTAACCATTAATTTTCTTACCATAGGTTCTGGTTAAATGTTCTTTAATATCTTTGAACTTTTTGTAGTTTGCTAAAGGCTCCTCTTGAATCCAAGGGTCTTTCCAAAAGTCAATTTTGTCTCCCCTGCCTACTCTCCATTTTAGACCTTGCCATAGAACTTTCCTGCTATTGATTATATTTTGCCAAAAAATAGACCCACGTGGAGGATTAGAACAACTGATAAAGTGGTTTCTGCCCTCCAAGTATTTATTTTGGATAATGCTAGCCCATTTCCCTGATGCTCCAGTGCAAAGCCTCCAACCATGTTTAGCTAGAAGGGCTCTATTTAGATCTCTCAACTTCCTCAAACCAAGACCCCCATTCTGTAAAGGTTGGCAATAGGTATCCCAAGCTACCAGATGTATACATTTTTTGCATTCAATGCCATCCCATAAGAAATTTTTTTGTAGTCTTTCTAAAGTCTCTTCCACTTTCCTTGACATCCTTAGGAAAGACATGAAATAAATAGGGAGGCTTTGAAGCGTGTGTTTTATGAGTTGTACTTTCCCTGTAGAGGATAACAGAGATCCCTTCCAACCTTGAAGTTTCCTATTAAATTTATCAATAATTGGATTCCAAAGTTCATCTTTCATCTTGCCTATAAACAAAGGCAAACCAAGATAGGTGATAGGGAAATTTTCCTCCTTACAACCCAACACTTTAACTATTTTATCTCTTATACTCTCCTCCGTGTTTAAAAACATAATCCTGCTTTTTTCATAATTTATTTTTTGGCCTGTAGCTTTTTCATAAGAATCAAGGACTTTTTTAAACTCCAAAGCTTCTTCCTCTGTAGCTTCCCCAAGCAAGAAAGTATCATCCACAAACTGTTGATGAGATAAAGCTTCACCAATGGATGAATGTTTTAGACCTTTGATATTACCATCCTTTCTCTTTCTTTCCAAAGTTCTTCCCAGGGCATCTGCCATAATGATAAAGAGATATGGAGACAATGGATCTCCCTACCTGATTCCTCTACTAGAAGGAAAGAACCCAACAGATTATCCATTGATCAAGATTGAAAAGCGGGGGTTAGAAATACACATACCAACCCATGCCCTCCATTTTTCACTGAAACCCATTCGCTCCATTATTTTATCTAAGAAAGACCATGAAACCCTGTCATAGGCTTTGTTCATGTCCAACTTAAGGAACATGCCTGACCCTTTCCTCCTTTGAAGAGAGTGTGTTGTTTCATAAATGGCAATGATGCTTTCAATAATCTGCTTACCTACCACATAACCTCCTTGATCTTCATTAATGATTGAAGGGATGATGTTTTTCAACCGATTGGCCAAAACTTTAGTAAAAATTTTGTAAATTGTATTACATAGGCTGATTGGTCTAAAGTCCTACAATTTATCTGCCCCATATTTCTTGGGAATTAGAGCAAGGAAGGTATTATTCCATTCTTTCAACAACTTACCAGATTCTTGGGCTTCTTGGATTGCATTGACTACATCTTCTCCAACAATATCCCAATGATGTTGAAAAAAACCTGGTGGAAAACCATCTGGCCCAGAGCCTTGGATGCTCCCATAGAGAACACAACTCTTTTAATTTCCTCCTTAGAGATTACCTTGCATAGATATTCATTCATGCTATCATTAACTCCTTTGGGAACATTGTTAATGATGCTTTCTATTTCCATGTTGCACTCTATTTTTTCTTTGCTAAGAAGGTTCTGAAAGAAAGTAATGGCCAAATTTTTAATATCATTTAAATCCTCATACTTTCTTCCATATTCCCCCATAAGGTAGAGGATTTTATTGTTGTTCCTATGTCTCATAGTCGAAACATGGAAGAATTTAGTGTTTCTATCACCTTCCTTGAGCCACAAAACTCTTGATTTCTGTTTCCAATGAATTTCCTCTTGGGCAATGGTATTATGATACTCCGTGAGGAGTTGTTTTTCCTTTTCATGCCACTCTGGTTTTCTACCTTCCCTCTCCATTGTTTCCTCTATATCTTGGATATCCTTTTTAAGTTGTTGTTTTCTTAAATTGATGTTACCAAAAACCTCTTTATTCCAAATTTTGATTCGATACTTGATGTTCTTTAATTTTTGGGTAACTCTATACATTGTTGATCCTTGAACCTCCTCCTACCACCAAGATTGAATTTTATTTGTAATTTCTGGGTGCATATTCCACATGAGCTCATACCTAAAGGGTGCTCCTCCCTGCTTCCCCTCCTTTTCCATATCCAACAAAAGGGGATTGTGATCTGATCCTATTCTGGGCATACATGTAAGTCTATGAATATTGTTTATACTTAGCCAACTATCAAAAATAAGAACTCTATCCAGGCACCTTTGAATGTGATTATCCCCCATCCTTTTGTTTGTCCATGTAAACTTACCTTTACACATATCCAGGTCAATCAACTTATTATTCTGAATAAAATCATTAAAATCTTGCATACCTTGAGTGATGTTAATCCTCCCTCCACTTTTGTCCTCTGTTCTTAAGACTGTATTGAAGTCACCCAAAACCATCCAATGCAAATTAATGAAAAGACTCCTCTGAAAAGATAGCTTATTCCATAGATGGAATCTCTCACGATCATCATTTTGAGCATAAACCCCTGTCATTACCCAACAAAAGTTAGTTTTTTTGTTCTTCAATTTGACTGTGCAAAATATCTCTTCTTGATCAATTAAAGTGCCCTCAAAATTCATTCTGTCCCAAAAGATGCAAATACCTCCAGAAGTACCTTGTGTTGGGCTTATGATCCATTCAACATTCGGCCATACCTCTTTCTGAATAATGTCAAGTTTTTTTGTGTCAATTTTAGATTCTTGAAGACAAACAATATCAGGTTTTACTTCCATGAGTAGATCTCTAACAATTCTTCTTTTCCCAGGGGAATTTAGCCCTCGCACATTCCAAGAAAGGATTTTCATTTTTTGGTTTTGTTTGATGGGATTTTACCCTTAACCATCCATTCTTCATTTGGATCTAATTCTTGTCCCCTGTTCTCTGGTACTTTTTGTTCTTCTTGTTTGGGGGTCTTCCTTGCTTTCTTTTCCCATAATTACCTGTATTCTTTGTATTTTTTGTATGTTTTCCAGGAGGATCATTCTCTCCCATTTGATTACATCCTATCGAAGATTCTTCTACTATTGATTGAGTTGTTTTACCCAACTCTAGTCTTTTGTTGAATCTTGTTTGCATACCCTCCTTAGACTGCTTTGAGTTTTCTATTATGCTTAGATCCTTTTGTTCCTCAAATTGTTTAGTTTCATTCTTTGAACTTAAAACTTGATCTAATCCTTTCCATCCCTCTATTTATTTGATTTTAAACCCCCAAACTCCTTCAATCTGATCCTTCTCCTATTTTGAGTCCATTTGAGTGTTGGAAAAATAAAATACTTGACTGATTTATTTCATGGATCAACTTTGTATAAATAACAAAGTTAATCATTGAGAGTCATTGAATTACAACAACTCATAAAATCTAAACTAGGATAAACTGAGAGTTCACCTGACTCATGGAAGAGTGGTAACTCAAGTAAGTCTATCCTAGTAGAACTTAAGAGAATAATTATTTATTTGAACACCCCCCATTAAGTGATACTAGGGGTGAATTTAACAAATGAGTCCCATCAACAGGGCTTGATGAGGTGCTCATGTACAATGTTTCTTATATATAGGAGAGATGGTGAAAAAAACACATGGGAAAAACCATATTCCAAGAAGAAAAATAACAATAAGAAGAAGAGAGGTGAAAATATTTGTGCACCAAGATACTCTAACACCACAACACTCAGATCTAAAAGACACCAGGCCTTTTTTAAAAAAAATTCTCACATAATTAAAAAGACAGTAAAATCAAGACATGTCCTCGAATGGTGAGGATTATCCTTTTTCCAAATAACTTATGGAGTTTCTGGTTTCTAATCTACTCAATGAGTGGAGAGCATACTCCCTGACTCCATAGACCAATACTCACTGGTGGATCTCACCCTCCCTAGTTTGAAGAGAAAAAAATGAGGGAGAGATGGGGAGGAAAAAAAAGGAGGGGGGATTTCCATGAGGAAAATCCCCCATGAGGAAAATTTCCTCAGGATCATAGGGCAGGGAACGCCCGCTCTAATACCATATTGGAAAAATAAAATACTTGATTAATTTATTTCGTGGATCAAATTTGTATAAATAATAAAGTTGATCATTGAGAGTCGTTGGATTACAACAACTCATCAAATTTGAACTAGGATAAACTGAGAGTTCACCTAACTCATGGAAGAGTGGTAACTCAAGTAAGTTATCCTAGTATAACTTAAGAGAATAATTATTTATTCTAAAATTGAGTGGATGAGGTATCCTCTACCATTTTAGCATCATATAATAATATTACGTCTTCAACTTCCAAATTATCATATGCATTCTCTGTGCTAATTGCAATCACATTTTGTTGTTATGTCTTGGTATCTAGATTTATATTATTTTCAATCATATTTATTTTCATCTTATGGTTACCTTCTTTTAAATTATTTTATTTTCCTTGATTGAGACTATTCTCTTGTTGATTAGTGTTATTTTCAAAACCACTCAAGTTTTGTTTCTCATTATGTTCTTCATCTACTTGCTGGTTTAACTCTATGTATTTACTTTCATACTCCATTATATTATTAGGATTATGTTGTTCTTTGTTGTACTGTATGGAACATCCATTATCAATTTTACTTTCTGCCTCTTCATTTACCTCCTGGTAATTTTTTTGATATTATTCCTTTTCTTGTACCCTTTCTTGTGGGCTAGAATTTTCCTTTTCTATGCTTGTAGTCCTATGGTTTATTTGATTCTCCTTTTGTTACCACTTTTTAGTAAAATTGGTTTGTCTTTGTGGATGACATTTCCCTCCACATGTCCAAACACTTTACATTTCTTATAGTATACCGTAAAATTTTTATTCCCATTCCCCAAGGATCGATTTGATACTCACTTTTTCCACTTTGTCTTGTTCTAGCTTCACGTTAACACAGACTGTTGCACACAACATTCTTGTTTTATTGCGGGTGGGTGGATCCATGGTTATAATTTTTTTTATTTGTGTTGCTAGGCCCTTAATAATTTGATCATCCCAATATTCTATAGGCAGATCTACGAACCTAATTCAGATGGGAACAAATAAAAATCTTCCTTTTGAGGGTTGAAGCCTTGATGCCAACGTTTTAGAAAAATTGGTATTTTTTCAAATAAAAATAGATCTTATGATAAAGCTGCTACTAGATCCTCCTCAATATTAAATCGGATTAATAAGTATCCATTTGATAGACAAATAACATTCATTGAACCCTTTGTTTGAATTTTAGAATGAAGCCATCTCCTAAGCACATATAAATCTGGTCTAGGCCCTAGAAATTTATCTACAATGATAAAATCATTATCCCTTAATATTTTTTTGATTAGGGAGTCAAAAATACATACCTTCCCATTTTCATGAGATATCTTTGTACCAACTTCTCCTTTAATCACTTCCTTGATTCCTTTGAGAATTGATGCCCAAGAATCATTTCTTGATCCTTCGTGTAGAATATTTTTTGCATCTGGTATTTCATTTTCTAAACATCAATCAACATTCCTTATATCCCTAGCTCTTCCATATGGATCCCTAATTTTACTATTTTTCCTTAACGGGGGAAAGTTTTTATCATTCAAGGAATCCATCCAAAACTCTCGGTGCTCACAGCTTGGCAACCATAAAAAACCCTCAATGTTCACAACTCAGCCACCATTCAAATTCCTCAGTGTTCACAGCTCGACATCCATCCAAACCCTCGATGTTCATAGCTCGAAATCCAAAATAATTCTTCTTTGATCTTATTGTCAACTTGAGAATTTTTTTTTCAAACCAATCATTTTTACTTGAATATAATTATTATATAGTAATTACAATTTTTAGAAATAATATAACATTTACATGTTTATAATGTAAGTCTGAGTCCAAAAAAAGTCTCTTTAGGTAGCATGGTAAGAAAATCTATCTTTGAAAGCTATAATCGAAAATATTCATGTTGGAGATAAGAGATAGAAAATATATGACAAGTTCAATTTAAAGAGCATATGTTACACCATAAGTGATTATCAAGAATGAGATGATCAAGTATGATATAATTATTCTTAAAAGTAGAGAGTTAATATGTAAGTTCCATGGATACTAGCCAAGGTTTTTAGATATTCAAAATGGGATCAAGTGGAAGTGGGGAGGGAATTCAAACTACTTTAACTTTTCTTCCTAAAGGTTTTCTCGTCGTCACACTTAAGAAAATCAAGGATAAAATAATGGGTGGTGACTCATGGTTTTGGGGGAGAGATTCCCTTAATTTAAGACCATGGAGTGAGAGTTTAGGGTTAGGCTTTTTGAAATTCTCTACCACATCATTAATAAGGATGTTTAAAAAAAAAGTAATGGAATAACAAACCACTAAGAAGTAAAAGCTTGTTATATATACTTGAATATGTGTTGCTATGGATATTTTAAATACTTGATCACAATGCATTAAGATTAAATCTAAATTAAGATAATGGGATCAATAAGTGGATTATTAAAAAATTGTATTAATAAGGCATAATTATTATGAGACTAAACACATGGAAAGAGATTTCAAAGTGAAAATGATGAAGAAAGAGATAAAATGTTTGTCACGAGACACTTTAAACTAAATAGAGAAAATCATATTATAATAGAAGCTCAATTAGATCAAATATATTCCACTCCAAATGAGAGGTAAAGATATCCTATCTACAACATAATATGGAAAAGACCACCAAAGTTCACTTGGATCACCCATTATAAGAAACAAAGAAGGATACAATGGATGAGAAAGTGTAATGTGCAAGTTCAAATTTAAAAGGAATTAAAGGTGCAAAGGAAGATGTGGAGAAAAAAATTAAATTAAATATGACATAATATTTCAAGTTTATTCCAAGTAAATTATCTTCATATTATTCAAGTAGCATGGAATCCTCCCCTAGCAGTAGACATGAAAGTAGGGTAGAGGTTATCCCTTGCACTTTAGGGTTTTAGAGTTTCAAGAGAAACATAATAAGGAAATTAGGATGGAAGAAATCTATAGCAATGTAGGATTTTTATGGCAACATAAGAAGGTAATTTATATGGAGGATTGTCCTTGCACTTTATGGTTTCTAGGGCATCATAAAGAACCAACTACTTTTAAGGTTGTTCTTTGAAATTTGGATCCCTTAGAGCAAGACAACCCTATAGATAATAAGAATCATGACAAACAATGTGAAAAAAATCAAAGAGATTGATGAATATGAAAGTGTTGGTGGAAATGAGAAAAAATATGAAAACTTATGAATAAAAAATAAAGAGAAAAACAAGCTCAAAGGGATATGGATATGGGAAAATAAAAAATAAATGTTGCGAGTGTTAAGAGGAAGTGAGACAAAAACCACAAATAAAAGTGATGATGAAAATGATATCTTGGAATATTAGGGGTATAAAGAAGACCTCTATAAAAATAGGTATTAGGGACTTATCATATTGTTATAGACAACATATTTATAAATATGGAAATTGGGTAGCAAATTTTTTAGCCATTCATAGTGTTGATTTTCATCTTAGAAAAGTTCAAATTTTAAAAGGCAACTAAATGAGTGAGATTTTATCTCTTAATAAAAATGGTATCAAATATTTGATTAATGATAAGTAGTAGTTTGAGGAAATTTTAAAGATTATGAATGTTGATAGAAGGCAAATAAAGAATATTTATGATCAAAATGAAATTTGAGTATGGTTTAATTAACTTGATAACAATGTACAGTATTTTGTTATTGTACTAGAAATGTCCCCTAATAGAAGCCACAAATAGCTTATTTAATTAAAAATAAATAAATCATAGCTTTCCATTTTATAAAAAATATTTTCATTTGCTTTTCTATCAAATATATTATTTACTTTTGTTAAAGTATTATGTTTCCACAATCAACTCCTTGACCTCATTTTGATTAAAAATAAAAATCTCATTGAAAAATGCCTTTTAAAATTTAAAATTTATCAAGAGATCAACCAAGTTGAGTGGCATATTCCATGATTGGAATTTCGTTCCACATTAATACCTATCTATCTATCTACTACAATTGGCTAAATTATCTACTATTAACTTTCCTTCTTTGTAGATATGCTCACATTTTCAAGATATTGCCTCCTATAATAGACAATGACTATCAACAATAATATTATTGTTTATTTAATTTCTATCCATTTTTGTTGATAACATTAATGATAATTTATAAATCTCTTTTATTTAATAATATTAGAGTTGTTAGTTGAAGTGATATAATTTCGTAGAACTTTGTATTCAATATTTTGAGAAAACACCACCTCCACCAACTTTTCCTATATTTCTTTTCAAAGCATAGATGACTTTGTAACAAGTGTTTAGCATTTTTTTTTTTGTATTTGAGACTTCTCATAGTAAACACCGTATTAGTAAACATTTTGTAAATGATACTCATACAATAATATGGTTCCAAACTTGAGCATGATTTTGAGATTTATTTTTAAAAGTTTTATTATTTATTTCAAGACATAAAATCCAAATATTAAAGGTAGAACTATTCCTCCATAGAATACACGATGATTTAACTTTAAAAAAATAAATCAATTTTTAGTAACCCTTTCAATGCTGATGAAGTTACCCAAAACATTTCATACTTTTTAATAATGCAACCTTACAGGGTGTGAGCCTAGAAATAATAAGAAAGTAAATAACCTAATGTTTCTAATTTTTTTTCATTCCAAACATATTTAAAATGTCTATAATACAGTCTTCTTTGCAAACTTTCTAAAAATATTACATTAAACTACTAATCAAAAGGATAATGCTGAAGTCTTAATAAAATCCTTTAATAACTAAACAATCTTCTGATAAAAATGTTTTAAAATAGGCACCTGCAGTGCAATGGGGCTTTGGCTCTTCTTTGGAGGTCCAAGGTTCAAACCAGGACGTGTGTTAAATTCTCTATTGATAAGTATAGCTATCGGCTTTTCGAGGAATATGGTTGGAAGAACACTGCTCAGCCTTGTGCATCAGTTACAAAAATTTCTTACAATAACCAAATAATAAAATAATAAAATATTTAAAAATAGGAAAATTATCCTTCAATAAATTTTGTTTTTCCCTTTTGAAAAAAAAAAAATCATAAAACTCAAAAAAATATACATTAATTAAATTTTATTTTCTTTTAAAAAATTAAATAACCAAAAATTTCCTTATCACTTTCACCGGAATTTCTCCATCCATTCAGCAACAAGAGTAGAGGCTAAGAACATGAAATTTGGTATTTTGAAAAAAAATCAGATCTTAAAACTCAAAAAATATACATTAATTAAATTTTATTTTCTTTTAAAAAATTAAATAACCAAAAATTTCCTTATCACTTTCACCGGAATCTTCTCCATCCATTCAGCAACAAGTAGAGGCTAAGAACATGAAATTTGGTATTTTGTGTTGACTACTTTGCTGCGTTGGAGTTCTTTAATACGATGCAACGTTATCTTGGGTCTTTTAGATCGATTACTTAGTAGAAGCAATGACGTAGAAGCCAATATAGTTGATGTTTATTTCTCCAATCCGAGTTGACTAAGTTACTCTTCGCATATAAGATATCTTGTTTTTTTTAATATGACAATTATATCTTGTTATGGTTATTTCTCTCATTCTAGTTAAGTTGATCTTTGCATTTTAAGATATCCTGTTAGGTTTTAAATATTTTTATTACATATTGTCCTCATCTCAAATACATTGACACAGGTGAATGTTATAGTCAAGGAACAAGATTCATGTAATAAGTTCTTAATTATTTTATGTACGAAAAAAAATTGTTAAAGCTATATTCAAATACTAAATAATGATTTAATTAATTTATTTTGTAAAATTTATTATTATTTTTTAAAATTTATTAATTTATTTTGTAAAATTTATTTATTTTTTATTTATTTTTTTATAAAAAGAGGGGTAAATTTTTTATTGAAATCAGAAAAACATACAAGAGTCAAGAATCATATTACAACAAAACTGCCTCATCTAGGCATATCAACTTTCAATAAACTAGTAAGAGTTTAAGAGCACACTGAAGGAAGCTGATGTCACTCCCTAACACTCCAACCTTCTTGAAATTCAGAGGCCCATTTAGCCAAACAGTCAGCAACACCATTCCACTCCCTTGGAATATAAGTAAAAGCGATGAAATCCATATGACAATGAAAACGAAGAATCTGCAAAACAACCCCTGCCAACCTCCAATTAATACTGGTAAAATTACAAGTATTCAACAAATTAATGATAATTTGAGAATCTGATTCACAAATTATCTTGCGCCAACCCAAAGCATATCCTTGCTCCAATGTATAAAGAACAACAAGGGCTTCCATATAATTATTGATATACTTTCCTTTAAAACATGAGAAAAAGAAACATACCACACCACTGCAATCACGTCCAACTCCACCAATACCAACATTTCTAAGATTACCTCTTGAAGACCCATCGATATTAATCTTAAGAACCCCCTAGGAGGGGGCTGCCATCTGCCATCTCTTTGCACTTTGTTATTGAATCCCCTCATGCTAAAAGAAATAGTAGCACATGGACCAGACACTGTCAAACCCCAACCATGCATAATTTGGACCTCCACTATATTCACAAGAATATTAATATATTTAGTAGACACATTTCCTGGATCATTCTCAAAATACTTTGCCAAACTTGAAAAACATAAAGCTTTCTCCTTTGAAAAAACCTTCGATTCCTTTAAAGCTAGATTTTCCAAAAGATGCAGGAGGGACCAATATGTCAAGCAACTTGTAAAAAGAACCTTAGCAGGAGGCCTTCCCCAGCTCCTCCAAAATTCCAAAAGAGAAAAAGAATGAACACAAGATTGTTTCCACACACCCCACCACGAATGCCAAAGCTGAAGCACAAAACCACATTGAAGAAGCACATGACCAACATTCCTCACTATTCTCACATAGGAAACAAAAGGAAGGACCATGAAAACCTCTCTTATGAAGGTTATCCCAAGTGAGACATCGATTACGAGTGGCAACCCACAAGTAAAAATTGCACTTAGGCCACGCAAATTTATTCCACTCTTGCTTCCACCAAGGAACTTCCTCGGTACCATAATGCTGGCAATCCAATTCATGATATCTAGAGGTAAATGAGAAAATCCCTTTATTATCCTGACCCCAAACCAACACATCATCATATTGCAAAGAATAGCATTCTCTAGAAGCCATAATGCGTAACAAATCCTCTCTATCCTCCATAGAGCCTCCAATAGGCCATTCACTGGGATCTCTCCATTGGAACATTTCCATATGAACAATTCTATTAACAACTTTAAAATCCATCACTCTAGACCAACCAACAACCAAAAAATATTGAGAAAGACCAAGAAGATGAGGATACTCAGATAAAAGAGTAGGAAAACCATCCCAAGAATCATTCCAAAAAAGAACTTTAGAGCCTTTATGACAAATACAAAACATCCCTTGTTTGATGAGAGAAGTCCCCTTCTTCAAAGTGTTCCAAATAAAAAAACCTTTTCCAATCAAGCTATAACGAGGAAGCTCATTACATTCCACCCCATAGAGATATTTATAAGAAAGAATTTTAGCCCATGTTTGGTCATGATTAGTACACCAGAACCAATGAATTTTGGCAACTAAAGCTTTCCCAAAAAGATAACTCAAGAAAATACCCAAACCACCCTCTTGTTTAAGTCTACAAAGAGACTCCCATTTCACCAAACTCTATTTAAAGGATTCCAAATTACTAGCCCATAAAAATCTTCATGAAAGAGAACCAAGATCATGAAGAAAACTTGCCGAAGCAACCTAAATTAAACACATGTATAGAGGTAATGCTTGAACCATATATTTGAGGAGAAAAAATTGACCAAAAAAAGACAACCATCTATAAGTCCAATGACTAACCTGAGTACGAAATTTATCCAAAATTTTGGACCAAACACTCCTAGGTAGAGGACCAACAAATATAGGAATACCCAATTACTTAAAAGGAAGAACTCCAACCTAAAATTTGAGAATCTAAACAATTTTGGCCTTAATACGGGGATTAGTATTAAAGAAAAAAATGGAATATTTAGCCTCATTAATATTCTACATAGAAGAAACTAAGAAAATATCCAGACAAGGTTATGCATAAGCGCGAAATATCGCAAATTGGCTCTATTTAGGATTTTCAAGATTTTAAATTGGCTAATTTTGGATCCTTTCACTAGGGCCCATTCGCCCACAATTTACGGGGTGGAAGTTTTTTTGGGGTAAATTCGCCCGTCATTGATAATCATGAACCTAATATTATTTTAATTCACCAACCTCAAATTACAAATGATTTTGATATTCCCACCCAATTCACCTTCAAATTATACATGATTTTTTATTTCCCACCCAAATTGCCTTCAAATTATAAATGATTTTATATTTCTTGCCCAAATCGCCTCATATACTACCCATATATATACTATATTGGGTACCGATAAACATACATAAAAAATACTATAACTCAAAAATAGCTCTGAAACAACGAAAAACTTGAGGTGTCGATCGACATTCATTATCACTTATAGAGGTGTCAGCTGGTTGTAGAAGTTTTGATTGGTATTAGCCTATCGGTTGCAGGGATTGTTGATCAATATTTGCCTATCGGTTACAGAGGTGTCGATCATCATTTGTTAGTCGGTTGTAGCACCGTGTCTATTGACATTGTAAGAACCAATTAGATTTAATACAATCGATAGACATTCTTGCATCTGGTCGATATGGTTGCAACTGATTAGTATGGCTGCAACCGATCGACATATCTATAACTGATCAGTATGGATACAACCGATCGACATATCTACAACGATTCAACATATCTGTAATCAATCGATATGTCTGCAACCGATCGATAATTGGCATGTCTATAACCGATCGATATGGCTACAATCGATCGGTATGTCTACAATCGATCAGTATGTCTGCAACTGATCGACATGTCTGTAATCGATCGTCATGTCTAGAATCGATTGGCATGGTTGCAACCGATTGGTATGGCTTCAGCCAATCAATTTATCTGCAATCGATCGACATGAATGTAGTCGATTGGCATGTCTGCAATCGATCGACATGTTTGCAGCCGATCGACATATCTACAACCGATCGTCATCGCTGCAACCAATCATCATCACTACAACAAATTGGTATATATGCAACTGATTGATAATTGACATATTTGCAACTGATCGGCATGTCTGCAGCTTGTCGGTATATCTGCAACCAATCAACATATCTATAACCGATCGGTATCTCTGCAATCGATCATCATGTCTACAGCTGATCGACATTTCTACAACCGATTGAATTTTACGTCTTGGACCAATCGTCATAAATCGTAAAGGCTAAAATCCTTTCTTGTTGGTCTAAATCCTTTAAGTTTACCATACATTTTTAGAGTTTGTAACCCGATATTCAAGGCCCCAAACATAGAAAAATTTGCCACGGTTTGAAAAATTTTGGAGAAAAAAATTTGAAATTTGCCATGGTTTGAAAATTTTTGGAGAAAAATAATTACAATTTGCCATGTAAACTTCTACATATTTCGCCGAGATTCCAAGACAATTTGCCTTCATTTTATAAATGGATTTCGGAGCCGACCCCTTATGCATAACCCTGTATCCAAAATTCTTCTAAAATTAGTTGCCTCCCTAATAGAAGCAACACCCATTAGAGCAGTATCGTCAAAAAAATGCAAATGAGAATACTCAGGTAAATTACTACCCCACCTCCAATCATGAAGCAGACCCTGATTCACGTGAGATTTTAACAACCTGTCCAAACCCTCAGCCATAATGATGAATAAGTACGAAGACAAGGTATCACCTTGACACAAACCACACGAAGCATTAAACAAAGAAGAATGATATCCATTAATAAGAACACAAAAATATGGAGCTGTAATACAACTCATAACCTAATTAATCCACATAGGATCAAACCCAAAGGCTGTAAGAATTTTTTGAAGAAATGACCATCGAACCCTATCGTAAGCCTTAGCCATGTCAAATTTCATAAACATAGCTTTTTCCTTAGAGATATCCACTGAATGAATGGTCTCAGCTGCTATAACAACACCATCAAAAATTTGATGGCTTGCCACAAAGCCTCCTTGCTCATCAAAAATAACCATTCCCAACCAAGGTTTTAGCCTCTCAACAATCAACTTAGTAATAATTTTATAAACAACATTACACAGAGCTATAGGTCGAAACATATAAAAAGAATTTGCTCCCTCCTATTTAGGAATAAGAGCCAAGAAGGTAGAATTCAAAGCCTTCTTTATTTATTATAATAACTTATTTTTATTATTAAAAAATTACCTCAAATAATGAATTAAACTCTCTATTACATAATTAAATCACCTTCAAAATCATATAAAGAATGAATTAAATTTTCTATTACATAATTAAAAATCAAGCAAATCAAAAGACTAAAGATTATTTTAAAAAAAATTAAAATAAATTGTAAAAGAAACTAAATTACTATATAAAAAAAGTGAATTTATTCTTTAAATATGTATAAAATAAAAAGAAATGGGCTAGAAATCTATAGAGAATAATATAGATTATAAAATTAAAATTATAAAAAATTAGGTACCAAAGATAAAAATCTACAAAATAACGAGTTTAATTAGATTCAAATAAACACTTAAAAATATTTCATACTAAAGTGAGAAATAAGATGTCTCTTAACATAATAATCGTATATATAGATGAAGAAGACTATACTTTATCGAATATAACCTTAAAGAATAGATAGAGATCACCATTAAGGAAAACTTAGCTGTAAAGTTATAGAAAAGGTATTAAAAATAATTGAAGTCCATATAAAATAAAAGTGTTGAGATTAATGAATAAGAATAAGTTTCTTCAATTTAGGTATCTAGCTTAACGGAACAAGGGTTTTGTTAATAAAAATATCATACCTAAAGATAAACATCATCTACCAAAAAGCATACAGACAATGAAAGAGGATAAAAATAAAATAAAATAACCTGTGAATCAATTTAGACTTGAAAATTTTTAGTAGAACTCAATAATCACAAAAATTATCTTTTAACAAAACTAATAAATGTAAACATATATTTGGTATACAAATATTTTAAAAATTTTATCACTATCATTTTCATATATTATTATGTATATTGGAAAATACTTTTAAGTAAATCTTAGCTTAAGAGATCTTGATATGGACTTTTGGATAAATTTGAAGAGCTAATAATTCTTTGTGAGAAAACATTTAGCACCAATTCTAAACTAGTAATGAAGAATGAGAGGATTGATTGTGATAAAATGGGTATTAAACATAGAAGGTTAATATGTAAGTTCAATGCATATTGACCAAGTGTTTCAAAGGATTTAAAGTAAATTCAAAGGGATTGGAGATTGAATTTGTATTATTCAATAAATTTTCTTTGAGAAATAATTTTTCTTATAATATTATCTAATTCAAAATTCAAGGACAAAGTGATGGGTGGAAGACCATGGATTGAAATGTTTTCTAAATAAATATCATTGAAAGGATTCAAGAATAGATTAGGCTTTTAAAACTTCTTTATCATCTTCAACATATTGTTTTAAAAATATTGTAAGAAGTGATGAGAATACATATATGTGACACCAACTTATAAAGAGAAAAATCTAATATTATATGTATGAATATGTGTTGCAATATATGTTTCAAAGCATTTAAAATGAATCATCAAAATTAAATAAAAATCAAGAAAATGGGTTCGATAAGTAGAGCATGAAAACATTGCATTTTGGTATCACAAATACCGTGAAAATAGGTATATAATGGCAAGAGAGTACAAAATGAGAAATAATTGAGAAATAAATGAAATTTTATGTTCATAATATAAGCCCTTAGTTTAATTGAGATCATATTGTTGCAAAATATGGATTAGATAAAATATGTTATATTCCTAAAATTGTAAAAGAAATAAATTATGTCTCATTGAACAAACGAATACCATTATGGTCCATTAGGAGAAAACATTAGAAGAAACCAAAAAGTATGTGATAGAGATGAGCAACTATGATGTGTGTATTTAAATTAATTAGGAACTAAAGCTTTAAAGAAATATTTAAAACCAATTTTAAAGGTAGAGAACATGGAAGAGGTTGAGTCTAATATCAATAAATCATCTTCATTTTTTTCAAGTAGTAGAAAACCATCTCTTTAAAATAATAGCGAGGATATCCCTTGGAATTTAGGGTTTATAAGGAAACATAAAAATTTAAGTAGCATGAAGGTTATCCCTTGTACTTTAATGTTTCTAAGATAAAATAAAATGAATGTAGTGTGGAGGTTGTCCCTTGCACTTTCAATTATTCATGGTAACATAAACCTATGGATGATGAGTCAAATTGGGAATAGTTTTTAAAAAATGGGAAAAATTAAGGAGGATAAAAACGCTAGAGGAATAGGGAGAATAATATTTCATATCTAATATGGTTAGAGTTTTTAGTGTTTTAAATTTAATTCTTGGAGTAGAGGAGCGAGATATGAGTAGGATATAAGAAGAGGAGGGATATTTGAATGGGATATGAGTGGGATCTGAGTAGAGGAGCAGGATTTGAGCATAGGAGTAGGATTTTATTAGGATGTCTTCAAATATTATTGATAGAAGGTAGTAAATATATTTAGGGTAATATAATAATAATGAAAAATTGTGTAGAAATAAATGAAAATGCTTTTGATAATGATAGTTCAAGGTCCTTTGATCTAGGGGAAACTTCCTAGAAGAAGATTGTTAAGGGAAAAAATCCTGATTTCTCTAGGAAGTTTAAACTTTTAGCAATTTTAGAGAGTGATAATTTTGTGGTTTGGGTTCCAAAATACCTAGCAAATAAGATTATTGTTGAGAGGGATAATTCATTGGTAGGTAAATTTTCTAGAAATGTTCACCTAGATCTGGATTCTATTCGAAAGTGGATGCTTTTTAGATGGAATCTAAAGGGTTTTTTGCAAGTTGTAGCTCTCCCTCATGGTTTTATCATTTTTAATTTTACTTGCAATGAATATTTGGTTAGGGTATTTATGGGAGGACCATGGTTTTTTGGTAGGAGGGGATTATATTTAAAGAAATAGTTTATGGGTTTTAATCCATTAACAAATAATATGGAATTTGCTCTTATTTGGGTGAGTTTGTTGGGTTTGCGAATGAATTTTTGGCATGGATATATTTTAACAGGAATTACAAAATCTATTCAAATTCTCCTAGATTTTGATCATTCAACTAAAATGAAGTCATGGATTATAGCAACTATAATATGTGTTAATATAAACTTGAGTAAAACCTTATATCAATTAGTGAAAATTATGTCAGATTATTGAGAATGGGTTCAAAAGGTGAAATATTAAAATTATCTTGCACTTTATGGGGTATGCAATCGAACTGGACATTTTTGCTTGAAATTTCTTTCAAAAGAAAAAGTGGGAGGTTGAGGCAAGTAACCCCATTACTAAGGTTTAGAGGAGGAAAATGGGAAAATAAGATAAGGGGTCAGGGTAAGAAGAAAACATAGATAATAATTTCAAAAATAGCAATAAGTTTCAAATTCTAGAATAATTGGAAGAGGAATTTGTGCCTAAAACCCAATCTCCTTCCTTCAAAGGTATTGTTGGGACTAAAGTAGAAATTATAGATAATACCCAACTAGGCTTCATTGATGAAAAGGAATTAGGAAGTCCACTATTAAAAACTACACAGATGATAAAAGGATGAAGTTAGATGGTTCATTATCTTAAATAAGAGAAATAAAATTGAGGGACCTAAAAAACTTTGGAACATATGGATACATATAATCCATGTTCATTATAGAAACTATAGTAATCTTGGGATGTGATGTAGCTTCAAGAAGGAATAGTGTAGCAACCATCAAATAAGGTGGTCTAAAAATTACAATAGAGTGTAGGATATGTGCAACAAATATAAAGAAGAACACGATAGTCTAAGGATGAGAATTGCCAAAAAATGATAGGTGTGAGGGTGTAAACTAAGAATCAATAATCAAGGGATAAATTGAAGTTATATGAAGAGGACAATGCTAAGGAATGAGATTCTTCAAATGATTTGAAGGTAGATAAATCAAAGGAGTTTCTAAGGACATTGATCCTAACTAGACATTCAAAGAAGAAAGTTGTTGATGTGTCAGCTCCAAGGGGAAGACCAAAAATAAGGGATATAATATCTAGAGAGATAGCTAAAAAAGTGGTTGATGGTTCTCAACTACTTATTTGTATCTCAAATGATTGTTCTTCTCTCTTACCAATCCAATTTTTAATCAATCATTATTCTTTTTTCATGTGAATCAACTCACTCTCTTTCACATTGCATGGTAAAAATATGCTCCTCCCTCTCTTGTACCCTCTTTTTATACCCCCTTTCCCTCCTATTTTCACTTTCCCACCCATTTTCACTACTCTTCTATTACTTTTACCTCCTAATTTTCTCTCTCTTCCCTCTCTTTTAAAAAAAAATTAACTCTATTTTTCAATATTCCCTCCCTTTTTATCTTCTTTTTATTTTCCCTCCAAATACAACCTTTTGCAATTTTACACCAAACTTTGCTTAGCCTTCTAAGCCATTATAACCTCGCACCTTGTATGAATACAAGCACTTTTGAGTTTTCTCAATTTAATTTGAATTTCCCCTTTGAAATGTAAGGGGTGTACCAAAACACAACCAAATTCTAACTGAACCTCAATCAAGATCATAGTTTTGACCTTAGGAAAATGGGTACCCATTTTTGCCATATAATTGGGGTATTTAAGATGGTTTTTTATGTGTTCATTATATAATAAACACATCAAAAATGGGTAAATGTAGACACCCAATTTTATACACTAATTTCATTGTCAATTAATCATTTTGGCCAATTTAATGAAATTGACACAAATTTGGGGTAAAAAAGTAGCCTGGCCTTTGAGGATCCAAAAACCATATCAAATCCTCATAAAATCTCATAAAAGTGGTAGCTTGTAAAGGGCTCAATAAGAACTTTTCAACAAGTATAAACACACCTATATTTTAATGAAGTATAATACCCAAGAATACCCCAAAGTGATAGCACTATATCACTACAAAAATACCATATGGAATTTTGTATGGTGCATACAATAGTGTCATGCAAAATTTTATACGGTGCTTTTATGCCATCATTATCAAAACTGCATATTTAGAAATATGATTTTTTGTTTTCACTTGTTTCTCATATGATACCAACAAAGCGGTTTATCTATCCAACATATGATACCAACAAAGCTACTTGAATATCAATAAAGACACTTAATTGGTCAATAAAAGCATGCAATTCCTAATCAAACTAGTTAACTCCATAATTAACTCCATAAAAATGGTGGTAACTATTTAGTCATTACAATTCACTTCAAATTGACACTTCATACTTTAAATTGCACATCTCATACTCCTTGGAATCCTCCTCATGCATCTATTATGTATCCTCCAAAGGAGCTTTATGATCTATAAAACCACCCTTGGAGGAAGCTAAAGCATCCAATATTTTGTAGGTATTATCATACTATTGGCATTACAACATGAATAACACACATATTTCTTTCTTGTAAGCATAGGATTGGAACACTCAAGCACTCATTGGAGGTATTATCAAGGATATTTTCCAAAAGCACCACTACATTGAAAAAAAATAATTCTAGATATTCGTTGTGATCTATCCCACATCATTTTTAGCACTTTTCTTCTTTTCTTTATTCAACATTATGATCATTTACATGTTTTCATATTTTTATGCATTTTTCATGAATTTAATCATTAATCATAAAGGAAAAAGTGTTTAATACCTCTACCAAGGAAGTTTAGTGTTCTTGAAGAGGTTGGGCAAACCCCTCCCCATTGGTCATAACTATTTTCTATTTTTTCTTACAAGTTTATTTTTTTATATGTACATGATGAAAGCATTATACAACTACAAAAGTGTCATACAAATTTTTGGATAATGCTTCTCTATAGTGATTTCATGCAAAGCAAAAGGTAGTGTCATATTTGATGCTTATAAAACAATATCAAAACTTCATAGATTTTACAAAAGTGGTATCATTATAAAGGTCTCAAAAAAATCTTTCCAATGAGTATAAACATACCCATACTTGTTTGAGAGTTGATACCTTAAAAAACTTAAAACTGATAGCATCATAACCCTATTGTGCTTGTGTACGAAGCTTTTGTCATCCCATGGTTCTTCCACACTATGGAAATATCATTGGCTCATAGTGCTCCACAATGTGGTGCTTCCATCAACATACAATGCTTTCGTACATGTACCAAATAAGATATAGGTTTTTTATTTTGTTATATTTTTTATCTTAGGTTAGCAGATCTAAACTCCTTGCCATTTTTTTCATTGTTTTAGGTAGTTTTGTGAAATATTTTTACAAAATGTGTAAAGAATACATATTGGGATATAATGTTGTAAAAGGACAATCATAGACCCAAATTATAGCATTACACCTAAAATTTAAGGCTTAATCCTCAAATTCATAAGGCAAATTTCGTTAATTTTATGTTTTGTAATCTTTTATTTTACTTTGTAACTAGTTTTGTAAGGAAAATTTGACAAATTGAGTACTTTTGTGTAGTTGCAATAAAGGATTAATTTCATTTTTGTCTTTGTACTTATGCATGAAATTAAACTCACATGTAGCTACATTTTGGCTAGATTAATTGATTCATCCCTTACTCCAAATAAAATGATATCAATTTTATTTTTTTGTAGGTATTAAGAGAAAAAAGTATTTAGTTCTAGGGCATGTCTCCTTGCATTGTTGTATTCACTTACAATGCATCTCATCATCTAAGATTTGCACTTAGTATAGGAATTCACACACAGACTGGTAGGTTTCACACTAACACCTCCACAATATCAAGTTTGGATGTGCATTTATGCCTCCATAGCAGGGTTATGCACAGTGGCGAATATTCACAAATTGGGTGAATATTAGGATTTCCAAAATTGGAAATTGACGAATATGAGGACCCATGATGTCGGCCCATTCACCTAAAATTTTCATAACCAATTTTGTATTAAGATCAATTTGCCACAATATATCCAAACATAGGCATATTTGTACTTGTTGGAAATCTCTTTTTGATCTTGATATAATGGTGGTGTTTTTATGAAGTTATAAGGTGATTTAATAGGTCAAAATGCACCCTAAATATGACCATAATTTTTAGGGCTTTAAATGCCCCAAATTTTGGTGTGAATATGATTGATTTAATTTTCTTAGGATTCACCTTTATTCACCTTGATTTCTATTAGGATTCACCAATTTTTTACAACTACATTTCGAGTCCAACCCCTTATGAAAATAATTTGATGGATTTGTAAGTAGAAACATAGAAGTTTGACAAAAATGTAAAATATATTTGATACTAAAGCAAGTTGGTTATTTTTAATTGGCCTATCAACAAATGTAATTTTTTGCTATTTTGATGGTAAAATACACATACACGCATCTCTCTCTCTCTCTCTCTATGTGTGTGTGTGTGTGTGTGTGTGTGTGTGTGAAATAATTTGAGATAATATTTTTGAAGGAGCAAAGCATAACGAAAAAAATATCCATGAATCATTGGGAATCCAAAACACTCAAATCTATGCTAATCAAGGCTATAACAAAATAAAACAAGAACTCTTCTAGATTTCAAGAATGTATCTACATAAATACCTAAACGTAAAGTTTCCTATTGAATTTTAAGACCTCATATGTCCTACACCTATTTGAACATGCACAAGAGAAATAGAGGAGTAAGAAGATTTTCATCATGGATTCTTAAAATTCCAATTGTTTGAGACAAAGTGTCATAAAATTCCCTACATAAGGGAATCTTGAATGACATGTAACTTGGATTTACATAAGATTTATCACTCTCAACCAAATGTACATGACACATATATATGATTTATCATTCAATGATAATATTTATGACACCTATAATAGGAGATGCTTAATAGGTTTCAAGAAAAATTTCTTGCAAGTGACACCTCACTTGGAGGGTATCAAAGAAATATTTCTCCTACAAACATTACTCCCATAATTGAGAATAGTATATATTTTATAATATTGTGGATAAACTATAAGTAAATAAATATTAACATCTCTAGCAATTTCTCTTAATATGTAAGGTTATAATAAAACTTTACATGTGTAGACTCAACAATACATATGATCATGATAAAAACCAATAATGATCCTCATTAATATACATTTGGGATATATACTTACAATGTGCATCCAAAAATATAGGAAGAATGTGATATTACTTCACAATCCCCCTTAATGACAACTCCAAAAATCTAATTATTCCAATGAGGTTGTAATATAAAAATGAAGCATAATGTCAATGTAAGTAGAAGATAAGGATAAGCACCTTCAAAGTCATCATGTGAAGCAAAGTTAATGTGTCAATCCAAAATGAGATTAAGGTAATTATTCCCATTTTAAACTCTTACATTATGAAGTGAAACTGATTCACAAGTCCATAAGCAATTACAAAATACTTGTTGGTCACGAATCTACCACAGGAAAGGATTTTCTAAAACTATGCACCCTAGACCCGGCCAACATTGAAAGGTCGAGAGAAAGAGATGTCTCCCAGACCAATCTCCAGAGTGGGCTAGTTCCCTTACTATTTCTAAGTTTGATTTTAGATTAGAGTTGCTGGAAAGGAATTACAAATATGCAGAAAGAAATAGGAAATACATGGAAAGAGATAGGAAATATAGCCGTAGGCCGAATTTGTTAGATCGGGAAAGAATAACAGCAGATCACTTTAAGTACAGCAACAACATATAACATAATATATCAACTTAATTCACTTACAACCTTGCATAGAAAATCCCTCCAATATCACATTCCAGAACTCACTCCCTCACAAGCAATATTCAAACTCAACATGCAGAATTTAAATGAAGCAGCAAATAAGAAATATGAATGTTATATTAGGAATGTAAATAACAGAAAGAAAAATCACACAGACAGCTACTTGCAAAGTTAGAGGCCAATTATCTTTCATTCATACAATGAAATTCAAGCTTTCAGCAAAAGTTTCTCTCAAACTCTCGATACTTGTTCTTGAGATTTACATTGATTTATATAGAGGTCTTGCCTCTTTGCAGCATTAAAAATATGAAACGGACATCCTCGAGATCTACAACAATATGCAAAAAAAACAAGGAAATGCTCCCCTTAAACCAGCCTCGAAACAAGGAGTCGGTCGTCTTCATTAAATTATTGTTCTTGAAAATATGCTTGAAACCGTTAGAAAAACCATGAACACCCACTTTGAATAATGGAAATCTTTAATTCTGATGGCTTGGACACATTCTTCTACCTTTCTTACATCGGAAAGCAGCAACACATTTAATTCTGGAGTGCTTTTAATCATCAGAAATCATAAAACCTTATCGGACCGTTTGAACCACTTTCTGGTGCTTTTACTCCGTATGCTTTTCTTACTTTCGAATCGCGAAAACCAACCATGTCACAAAATCACAACGTATTCGGCTTATTTATCTCCTTCACAACCTTAACTCGTGAAAACATGACGCGTCGTGATTTCATGACGTCCGTACAATTATACTCTTCCTCTGCTCCGTTGCCGCAAAAATGTGACAATGCACGATTTTGCTACATTCTTCATATTTTGTTCTCTTCGCTGCTTCAAACCGCGAAAACATGACACTGCGCAATTTTGCTACATCTTTCCGTTGGCACCTTCATCGTTATCTCTGGGTCACAAAAACCAAGCAATTCACAAAATTGCTACACTATCTTCCCACTGCTTAGTCTTTGCCTTAATGTCACGAAAATTTGACATGTCGTGATTTCGCTACACTTTTCATGCATTATGTACGGTCCTTCTCAAACTCGCAAAAACGTGACACTCTTGCCTCAAGTAGTTCTTTCATCTCCATCATGTCATGATTTTGTGACGTTCCGTACAATTGAGCTGTCTTCTTGCTTCCTCCCCGTGAAAACGCGACAAGTCACGAAATCGCTACCACTTTCTGCACTTGGTCCTTCTTCAACAATGTGTCGTGAAATCGTGACATTTTTTTGTGTTCTCTACTGCTACCACTTCCTGTCATGATTTCGCGACGTCTTCTTCGTGCTTGGTCTCATTTACAAAAGTGTCACGAAATCGCGACGTCGTTCGTGCCTTCAACTTTTTCATCCACCTTAACCGCGACCATGCAACACGTAGCGATTTCGCTACGTCTTCGTCTTGCTTGGCTTTATCCCACAAATGTCATGAAATCATGACGTATTCATTCCTTAAGCTTTTCTGTCTACATCTTGCCGCGACCATGTAACACGTAGCAATTTCGCTACATTTTCTGCCTTTTGCACTGTGATCAGTATTCTGTCGCGATATCGCTACCAAGTTGAGTCTCATTGCCTATCGCTGAGTTATGTCACGATTTCGTGACCTTTTTCTCTGCTCTGCTCCATGCCCATTATAAGTCGTGAAAACACGCATGTCATTATTTCACGACAATTTTGCTGTGCTTCCCTCATTGACCATGTTGACCGCGAAAATCCAACATGTCACGATATCACGACGATTTTACCCCCTGCTACCGTTGACTGTGCTGACCGTGATTTTTTGACACGTCGCGATATCTCGATGGCTTTGCGTTTGTTTTCTCTATCCTCAACTGACCCGTGATAACGCAACATGTTGCGATATCATGACGGTTTTTAAATTTGGCTCTCCATACTGTTTTTTATCGCGATTTCGTGACAGTCTTTAGACTTAGCTTGTTTTTTGCATCAAAACCTGTATAGAAGTGAGAATTGCAACATCTAATGCATGAATAAATAGCAATCAACACAATATGGCAAAAATGCTAGCATTCTTGGTGGCTCGTGGGGTATATAGTTCTGCTGTATGCACGAATCCCAGGCCTGAATCCATTGGGCAACAGAGTCAAGAAAAATTGAGAACAAAAAGCTGGCTACTGGGGTACATCTCGGCGGGCTGCTGCAACAACTCTTGTTGAATGACTGAAACTTCAAGTAATTCTGTATTTGGCTAAACTGACCATGGAATGGAAATGATAAATAATGAAAAAATGGAATGGAGGGAAGGCGGTAGATACAATAATAGAGTGTTTCTGTGCTACCAGCTGCTATGAAAGGGAAATGGAAGTGGATGGAATAAATAGAATGATGACCAAAAAATGTGTAGGCTGTGGAATGAGAATGGAATGGGGAAATGAACTATAGATAAATGCTTAAAACAACAATGTAGTTAGAAGAAAAGGAAAAGAAGAACCGGGAATATTAGAAAAGGGGAAAAGAAACAACAACAGTGGCTTGATTATTGTAGAAGAAAAAGGAGTAGGAGAAGAAGGGAATAAAGAGGGGAAGGGAAGAAATATAGAAGAAGCCACTAACTGCTGGGAAAGAAGAAGAAAAAGTACATAAATATGTACCTGCGGGCTCGCATGCAAAAAGAGCCGAAGTTTGACAAGGGAAAACAATACTTTTTTTTTTCTTTTTCTATTTTATTTTCTTTTTTTTTACTATGTACAAGGTAACTCCCGAATTAGCTGTGAATTTTCGAGAAAGACACGAACCCAAACACGGTTCTATCTCCTGGATCCCAGATCCTTGATATACACTCAGTAGACTCCTGGTTGATGGTCAGCTCAGAGTCACCAGAGATCTGTAACTACTGCACTCCAAGTGTCCCAACCATCTTGAGACCTAGGCATGATCATTCAGTCTCAGTGTTAGCACCATTTTTGTATTGTGCTCCATTAGAATAGAGCTGATCTGGCAGATAAGCTTGTCCAACTTGATCAGGAGGCAACTTGACTTCAACCTCTTCAGGATTCATAATGGAATAACGTCCGATCCCAGTTTCGATCATGGCGTTAAAATTGAGCATTGAAAACTCATCCTCCAAATCAGGATCCTCCAACTCTTCAGTTATGATATGAACAGCATGTTTGGACTTTTTGTCTTCTTCTATCTTCTCAATATGAAAAGTAGAAGGTTTCTGATTGTAGATCCGGACTCGTATTCCTTTGAACGGAATCTCCAGATGAGAATAATCTAGTGCAATATAACCTCCCAACTTTGCAGTGAACTCTTTGGATAAGCACATACTGAAATACGATTCTAGATCCACCACAACTATCTCCTGAATGACTGTAATCTAAGGCATAGTGTGTAAAACAATCGGGACATCCTTGATTACACCCATAATTTTCACTGGAGTACCATCTAGCTGCAAAAATCCAGGGCTACTTCGTGTGAATTCCATTCCCATCGCTTCACAAACTACCTTTGGCATGACAGTTGTAGCAGCTCCAGAGTCAATCAGGCAATTATGTACGATCCAACCCTCCATCCTGAGTGACAAATAAAATGGGGGTGGTCTATTCCTTTCAGTGGCTACAGAAGTTAACGTTTGAGCCATAACTACCTGGGCTGGAGCTTTCCCCTTACTTTGTATGGTCTTTAGGGATTCCTGTAAGAGATTTATCTGTCCAGGCAACTATAGGGTGTCATATAGAATTACCTTAGCTGGTATCCGTTTAAGTTCCTCAACAATGTTGTACTCCATGGAGATCTATTATTTTTCACCACTAGAAGATTTGAATGTGCTCTTATGTTGCTAGATAGCCTCCACTCGTTGCCGTTTGGTCAATGATGGATACCGCAACGTCTCTTTGGCTTGCTCCTTTGTTTCTGTTTGCGGCTGGGTAGTAGAGGCTTGTCCCTTGTCTTTTACTGGTGATGGAAGTGGATCCTTCAAAAAAATAGGTGATTGTCATTGTGCTGGGGAATCACGAGCCTTTGTGGGCATTTGTTGCTTCTTTGCTTGTACAGGAGGCACTTTCAATGGCTCCATCTTAGCCGGATCTACCAACATTGGTTTCTTGCCGCTGCATGTTAGTATGGCTATATGTTCCTCCAGAGACTCCATGGAAGTAAGATCCACCTCTCAAATCATGTTTACATGACTCCCTGTAAGAACTTGCAAATAATTTTGGTGGACCATGCAAGTAGACTCATCATGTGGGTCATTGCAGGAAGAACACCAGTAAGATGGCTCATGTGAAACTACAAAAGGGCCAGCCTATTCACTTACCAAAACTACTGAGTTCATTTTAGGTGCTTTCTCAATAGCCTTGCTAGGAGCAGGTTGTTCTCTGGTTACTGTCGACATAAATCTTTGTGGCTGGTAGCTTCTTTCCGCCTCTCTCCATTCCATAGATGTCACCTTGTCAGTGAGAGATCTTATAGCTGACTGAATTTCTTGTAACATAACCAATTGAGGATCTGGGCTTGAGGACACAGGCGGTGCTGGTAAAGGTAATGGAACCTATGGGGAAGGTAATGCAGGAGTTGGAAATGGAGGGACTAACCGTGGAATACTCGGTGCAGGCAACTAGGGAACAGTTGGAGCAAGAAGCTGAGGAACTGGGATGGGTGCAATTTGAGGTGCATTAGAGCTCCATGATGGGGTAGGATACATTGATGGCATGGGCTGTGGAAGCGAACCAAAATATAAATATTTAGGCAGATCAGGAATAATAGGCATAGTTACCTTCGGAGGAAGTCTACCTATAGCAATCAAATCAGCTTCCGCCTTTAACGCTTGTTTGAACAACTCTGGAAATGTAGTCATGTTGGACTATCGAAAAACCCAATCGATGTCTGTGTTGAACGCTCTGAGGTAGTAAAATGCATCTAGCTCATCAGGAGGCCAAAGACCATCAGGAATTCTCTGCCAGGTTTTGGTAAATCTAATGTTGAAATCAGCTATTTCTTCCTACGGGTGCCTATGGATTGCGTTAAACTGATGCAACAATAAAAATGGATCAGCCTGTTCATGAAAATTCTTCACTAACAATTCTCCTAGCTGATCCCATGATGTAATGGTGCCTGGTTGCAACATTCGGTACTAGTACAACAATTTACCTCTCAATGATAACACCAACAACTTCACCATCACATCTTCGTCAGTTATATCATGAATGGCCGCCAGAGAAGCTACATCATTAATATGTTCATATGCAGTCTTACCCGTACCATAAGAGGTCGGTAAAACCTTCAATGTGGCCTGAGGAACTGGATTTTGAGCCTGCAAATTCAAGGCTCCCAAACTGTTCCATGCCAAGAACTTCCTGGGTGGAGGATACTGGGCCATTGGGACTAGTGGATATGACTGAGAAGATGGAAAACTAGTAACAATACCAAGGATTTGTGTAGAGAGGGCAGATGATGCAAGCGATGGGGAAATCAACCTAGATTGTTCACCTCTTCTTGTGCTGTCAAGTTCAAAAAACTCAACAAGATCTCTAACTTTTTTTTATTTTGATCTCGTGATCATGAAATACAGCTTTCACTGCATCCACGTTCAGAGATTTTTGGGTACTGCAGAGTCACCAAATGTTCTAACTATACGGAATGAAGGCGAACATTAAACCTTCAATACTATGGGATCTTCCTGAGATAGAAGAAGTCTGTCCCACCGGGCGTGCCAAAAACTATTGGTCACGAATCTGCCACAGGAAAGGATTTTCTAAAACTATGCACCCTAGACCCGACCAACATTGAAAGGCTGAGAGAAAGAGATGTCTCCCAGACCAATATCTAGATTGGGCTGGTTCCCTTATTATTTCTAAGTTTGATTTCAGATTAGAGTTGCTGGAAAGGAATTACAAATATGCAGAAAGAAACAGGAAATACATGGAAAGAGATAGGAAATATAGCCGTAGGCCGAATTTGTTAGATCGGGAAATAATAACAACAGATCACTTTAAGTACAAAGAACAAACATATAACATAAGATATCAACTTAATTCACTTACAACCTTGCGCAGAAAATCCCTCCAAGATCACATTCCAAAACTCACTCCCTCACAAGCAATATTCAAACTCAACATGCAAAATTTAAATGAAGCAACAAATAAGAAATATGAGTGTTATATTAGGAATGTAAATAATAGAAAGAAAAATCACACAGATAGTTGCTTGCAAAATCAGAGGCCAATTATCTTTCATTCATACAATGAACTTCAAGCTTTCAACAAAAGTTTCTCTCAAACTCCCGATACTTGTTCTTGAGATTTACATTGATTTATATAGAGGTCTTGCCTCTTTGTAGCATTAAAAATATGAATCAAACCTCCTCGATATCTACAACAATATGCAACGAAAACAAGGAAATGCTCCCCTTAAACCAGCCTCGAAACAAGGAGTCGGTCGTCTTCATTAAATTGTTGTTCTTGAAAATATGCTTGAAACCGTTAGAAAAACCACGAACAGCCGCTTCGAATAATGGAAACCTTTAATTTTGATGGCTTGGACACGTTCTTCTACCTTGCTTGCATCAGAAAGTAGCAACACATTTAATTCTGGAGTGCTTTTAATCATCGGAAATCGCAAAACATTATCGGACCGTTTGAATCGCTTTCTGGCGCGAAACTGTAACAGGTCGCGAAAACGTGACATGTCACGAAATCACGACGTATTTTTGCTCCGTACACTTTTCTTACTTTTGAATCACGAAAACCAACCATGTCGTGAAATCATGACGTATTCGGCTTATTTATCTCCTTCGCAACCTTAACTCGCGAAAACGTGATGCGTCGCGATTTCGTGACGTCCGTACAATTATACTCTTCCTCTGCTCTGTTGCCACAAAAATGTGACAATGCGCGATTTCGCTACATTATTCATCTTTTGTTCTCTTCGCTGCTTCAAACTACGAAAACATGACACTGCATGATTTCACTACATCTTTTTGTCGGCACCTTCATCGTTATCTCTGGGTCGCAAAAACCAAGCAAGTCACGAAATCGCTACACTATCTTCCCACTGCTCAGTCTTTGCCTTAATGTTGCGAAATCCGACATGTCATGATTTTGCTACACTTTTCATGCATTATGTATGGTCCTTCTCAAACTCACAAAAACGCGACACTCTTGCCTCAAGTAGTTCTTTCATCTCCATCATGTCGCGATTTCGCGACGTTTCGTACAATTGGGCTGTCTTCTTGCTTCCTCCCCGCGAAAATGTGACAAGTCATGAAATCACTACCACTTTTTGCACTTGGTCCTTCTTCAACAATGTGTCATGAAATCACGACGTTTTTTTGCGTTCTCTACTGCTACCACTTCATGTCGCAATTTCACGACGTCTGCTTCGTTCTTGGTCTCATTTACAAAAGTGTCACGAAATTGCGACGTCGTTCGTGCCTTCAACTTTTTCATCCACCTTAACCGTGACCATGCAACACATAACGATTTTGCTACGTCTTCGTCTTGCTTGGCTTTATCCCACAAATGTCACGAAATCGCGATGTATTCATTCCTTAAGCTTTTCTATCTGCATCCTACTGCGACCACGCAACAAGTAGCGATTTCGCTACGTTTTTTGCCTTTTGCGCTATGATCAGTATTCTATCGCAATTTCACGACCTTTTTCTATGCTCTGCTCCATGCCCATTATAAGTCGTGAAAACGTGCATGTTGCGATTTCGCGACAATTTTGCTACGCTTCCCTCGTTGACCATGTTGACTGTGAAAATCCAACACGTCACGATATCACGACGGTTTTACCCCCCTGGTACTGTTGACTGCGTTGACCGTGATTTTTCGACATGTCGCGATATCGTGACGACTTTGCGTTTGTTTTCTCTCTCCTCAACTGACCCGCGATAACACGACATGTCGCGATATCGTGACGGTTTTTAACTTTGGCTCTCCATGCTGTTTTTTGTCGCGATTTCGCAACAGTATTCAGACTTAGCTTGTTTTTTGCATCAAAACCTGTATAGAAGTGATAATTGCAACATCTAATGCACGAATAAACAACAATCAACACAATGTGGCAAAAATGCCAACAATACTATAGTAGGATTTCACATAAAGTTACATATAGTTAAAAAACTATCGAAGGAGTATAATAAAAATTTCAAGTGAATAAGTTCTTACTCACTATAAAGAGTAAATTTTATCATCAGGTTCTATGAAGGAACTTGTCATTAAGCAAATATATTGTATACAAGAATAAAAACTTAATGAAATTCAAAGAAAAATAAATAACATATAATAAGATATATAAAGATAAAATATTTTTAAAAACTAAGTATTCATATATTAAAGGATCCCTTGAGAATTCATTAATATCATTCATAGAGAAGATAATATGTTCTATTTGAGTTTTTTATCAAACTCCCATCAATGGCATATAAATAAATTTTTTAATTATTATAAATATTATAATTAACACGCACACATACACAAATACATTCATAAAAATTTTACCAAGAATACTCAATTTAATCATGCAAAAAATACAACTAAAATTAAAATTATTGGTAATTTATACCATCATGAATAATTTCTATAAGGTATGATATAATTTATAGGAGTTAAAATTTCTTTAAGTCACAAAATGTTGTAAAATTTTATGCATCAATTTAGTCATAAGAAAATTCTAATGAGTATGAATACATGCATAATACTGAAACTTAAATAAAGAATATAACATATGGTCTAAAAAAAAACAATTTTAAATCATTATATAACATCAAAAAATGTTAGATTTTGATGGTGTATGCCAAGGGAGAATACAATCATAGGATATGAAATATGCAGAAATGTAAGATGCTAAAATATGCTATTAATGGAAAGTGACAAAAATGATACAATGCAATATGGAGGAAATGAACACTCCAGAACTGATACTAAAGAACTACATTGTACCCCATCACCAATCTATATGGTGATCCACACAGTATACCTACTACTACCTACAACGATATATAATCACTCACTATGAGGCCCTTTATATAGAAATATGGATTGCTTGGCCAACACTCTACCTAGTTGTACAAGGGGACACCTTGCACATTTACAACTTGCACATAGACACTTGTGCATTTATTATATTTCTTGAAGTAACTAGCTAACTACCCCCTAGAGTAATATCCTACTATAGTTATGTACCAAGGGTGGTACATTTACATGACCCAAATGATGTAATATATTCTAACACCCCCTATATTACATTATTTGGGTATTGAAGACTTTAGTCTTCAATATGGATCTTCTTCTCTTGAATAGTATTTGGCTTCAATTGGTTCTTCTTTTGCAGTGGTCTTCATGTTATATCCATCCTTCATTGTTTTTTGGTATTTTTTATGAACTAGAGATCTCATAATTTTGCATGTTGCAAGTGGATATGGGAAGCTCCATATTTCCTCCTTTGATTCTTTGTATAACCTACTTCTTTGATCTTCACAAATGTTAAGCTTAAAATTATTGTTAGTGGATGCTTCTGAAATGAGATCTTGAAAGAAGTAATCTATTTTGTGTAGTAATATTTCTTCATGACTTCTGTAGTACTTATATTTATAGTAACAAAAGAAAGATAAATGGTTCTTTCCTCCATAATATTTACAAGGATGGAGGTTCCAATAGTTCACCTTTTCATGACCAATTTGATTGTAGTAAGTGCATAGTAAAGATATTCCAACTGGTTTATTATCTATTTTAGGAATATCATGTTTATCTATCTCCTTGATGAGATACTTAAACCATATGTGGATAATTGAAGCAATTGCATTCTTATTTTGTTCATACATTTCTATGATATCTTTTTTTCAATAATATTTTCTTCCCCTATATATTCATTAGTGTAGTTATCACCAATTTCTTTTTTTGTCTCACTTGAAGATGTAACAGATAGATCTATCTTTCCATTATCAAAAATTATTTTTAGCTCTATTGCTTCTTTCTTATTATTATATATTGAATCATGTTTCTAATCTAGGTTGGTATTTTTCTTAAGCCTTTATTGATAGCATAATTACAGATGATAGACATCCTTATGACTCCTTAGATGAGGGTATATGGATTAATTTGATAAATCTATCCAATGATTAGTTTTTGTAGAATTCCTTATATCTCCTTAGTGAACGAATTCTATAAAATATTTTTTAGGATTAGGTTTTGTAGGATTTATTAGATCTTCATAATAATTAGAATATGCTTAGTTCACCTTCTAAGTTGATTTTGTAATGTATTGAGAATAATCAACTTATTAATTTTGCCTTATCTATCCCAATGAAGTATGCTTTAATGGTTGGATTTCTTTTGTCTCCTTAGAATGAGTATGAGATAATTTTACCAATTATTTCCAACTCTATATGAAGGCAATTTGATTTTATTCTCTTTCCAATAGATTAATTTTAATTATATGTATTTAGTTTGAAGTAGTATGCCTTATATCTCCCTACTTTTTGGAATATTAGAAAATAATGATATTTGTAAATTAATATTAATTTAATCAAAGTTGACAACCTTATATATCCTACTTGATTAATTGCAAATATGGATATTCAATATCTTGAAATAAACTTGCTTGATAATCACTAATTCTTGTTAGGTTTATTCCAATGTAATATATCACCTTTTAAAAATGCAATAGTCTATATCACCTTATAACTCTGATTTTAATTAAAGAAAGAAATTTTAATTATTACCTTTGTAAGGCTTGATGCTCTACGTATCTTTGAGTATCTCCACACACTTCAATGGCTGATTGGTACGTATCTCAATGTTGTATTGATGTTTCTTTGACCTTGTTGTTCAATTACTGGCCTGCGTGTTCTTACTTTGAGCTCTGCACTTTTACAATGCTTATTTTAGCTTGGTATCCTCCTTAATAGGAAATTATCATCATAGGAATTGAATGTTGGTTTATGACAGTCCTCGTTGCCTCCTTTAACTCTAATTTTAGCGTGCTCTTCAAATATTGTAATTTCTCCTCTTTTTCTTCACCTTCGCTATATGTCTATACCTTGGAGTTGAATATTTATGTAGCTACGTGGCATGTGCATCTTGAGTAATGCTTGAGATGTTTTTTAATCCTTCTTTGAATGATGTCCAAGTGGCCTTTGAGCTCCAACGTGCATGGGGCTTCTTTCATAATGCTTATGGCTAATCCTAATGCTTTCTCCAAGTGGCTTATGGGCTCCAATCATGAATGGAGATGTAATATTCCTTCCTATCAAAGATGCTTTTGTAACTCCCTTCACTCTAACATTCAAGCATTTTCTAATGAGATGGGTTGAGTACTTCTTGTTAGTGATGATAAATGACCGATTGCATGTATTTTCCCTCTAATGCTTCTCTTCTTCTATATATTCCACTTACCAACGTAAATCTAGTTGTTTCTTATTCCTCAATGCTTCTTCCAAGTGAGTATGAGTTGGCTTTTGATTCGATGGATATATTAGGAGATTATATATGGTTCTATGCAGGTACGAGAGTTGATTTGAGCACTCCTTTGATGGACGTCTTCTCCAAACAAGGTCTTGGATATTGCTCTATGCTTTTCCTTTCAATTCACTAGTTCGAATGCTCCTTTTTCACTATGCTTTTAATTTTATTATACTAGTTTGAATGCTCCCTTTGCATCTATGCTTTTTATTTTAGTATGTTTATTTGAATGATCCCTTTGTTATGTTCAATAGATGATAACCAATGTAAATAGATAATGATCCTTTTATGATATTCTATGCTTCATATTGGTTACTACAAATGCCTTCTTTCATGGTTGTAAGGGTATCTTTGGACATTGTAATGAGAGCTCTTTGTTAGCTCTTCTCTCTTGCTTCAGATAGTGCTCCTCTACGATTACTTATATGATATTCCTCTCTTGTGGAGGATGTATCTTTAAGACACTCAAGTTATATCCTTTCTCCTATGTAGGACAAGATGTTATGGTGTAGAATAATGTAAATAGAATTGTAATAGAATACCTTGATTTGTACCTTCTCTTTTGCAAGCTTCTTTTGCTGATTTTAATGATGATTTCTTTGTACTATTTCTTGTAGGCAAGGGTTGATTTATTTTATATTCTTTGCTGGAACAATATCTCCTTTTATTGGTTAATATAGTAATGAAACCAATATATTAATCATGTAGATAATGTGTCCTTGAAGGAGTAATTTTTGCACTAATATTTTACCTATAATGACGTCTTAGTGCACCTTGAATTTGAGACTCACCAAGTCTTGATTTTTGGCTTCTATCATTGATTTAATGGTTGCCTTATTCTTCTCTACTCCTTGGAGGAGTTTCACTCATCTTGGTGGCTTTTATAGGCCTCAATACCTTGTAGGTATTGGTATTTATTTTTGAATAGTATCTTTAGACACTTTGATTATTTGCAGATTTTTGTGCCCTTGATACTAACAATCAATACACGAAATAACCCTTTGAGAGTAACTAGTTTAATGAACAAATAGTATAGTGCAATGAACCAATAATATTTCCAACTAAATGCACTTTAATAATCTCACCTTATTGCTCCTATTAGTAAGCTCTCAAAGTAGTTTCAAATGCATCTAATAATCTCTGCAAATTCCTTAATGTTGTTCTTTTCTCAATTATTATATAATAGGAAAAATGTATCTAACTCATATTAATTTGCAGGTGATGAACCTTAAAAAAAATTATCTTCTACACTTTCTTTGAGGACTTAAAATTAAACCTTCTATTTTGCAACTTTCAAATTCTAATAAGGTGCTCAATGAAGTTAAGTAGTAATATGAATACGTGTTCAAGTAATGAACCTTTTGAACCTAAGTTGCTTACCTTTGATGATGAATATCTTGATGAGTTGATTCACCAAGTATCTCATCTAGAATGTTGGTTTCTCGCAGCTATGAATGCTTCTAGTCTACTTCTCTAAAATTATAGTAGATGATTTTCAACTTCTCCTTCAGGATATGACTTGGAACTTCAAAGTCTTGTAGCTAGTAATGATATCTTTATTGTTGTCCTTTAGAATTCAATCTATTCACTGAAATATTGTCCTTCTAGAACCCTTTTAGTAGTTTGTTGTGAATCCAAAAAATCTCTATATGTGCCTTATTTAGCTATGAAGGGTAATCTCCAAATCTTCTTGGATTTGGTAGGTTTCTTCTATTTAATTTATGACTTAAAACAAGATTTTCTTCTCAATATTTTGAATGTCTTGAGATCTTCAATATTCTTCTTCAAGATTTGGCACTCCTTGCAAAATTCTTTTCCTCTTGGGCTTGTTGTCGAATAACGATAATTATCCCAAATATTTTTATCCATTGAGTTCTCCTAGGAACTTCTTTGATAACTTCTCCAATTTTTGCAATGAGGCTCTCTAAGCGTTCTCCTTTTTTCTTGAGACCTCTCCAAGGTTTTTAATCTTGTAGCTTCTTTGGTCTTCTTGATGAGACCTTTCCTTCAAACTTCAACTATGAAAGTTTTGGCAATGATATCTTCTTCATGGATCTCTATAACACGACTTTTGATAGTCCTTCTCTATATATTCCAAGAATGGAAGTTCTTCAATGAGAATTTTTGTGAGTCTCTTCAACTTCTTTTGGAACAGATCTTCAATCTGTTATTTCCAATGGGGTCTTTTCTTAGACCTCTTTAAATTTATTAGTTATTCTTGAAACTAGTGGTATGTATTCAGTACTAAGTCCTGGTATTCACTATCTTATGGAAAGACTCTAGCTAATTTGTAATTTGTAGTCTTCAATGGATATCACCAATCTCCTATCTTCTTGGAATATTCTTTGGAGTCTCTTCCAGTTCAAGGCTTCTATGGCACTTTTTTGGAATAAGGATTATGTGGCATTTTCTTCTACAATAAATCTTATGTGGCATTTTCCTCTGTAATAAGGCTTCTACGACATTTTATTTTACAATAAGGCTATTGTAGCCTTTTCTTCAGTAATGTGCAGGTCTACAATAGAGCTTCCTTCAATTTCCTTTTTCTGCAACAAGATACTAGTAATATGATTCTAAATCTTGTAAATGATGAATCTTCACTAGTTGATTTGTCAATCTAGTGGAATGAATGTTGAGTCCTATTCTTCATGAATTTTCTATAACTTTGTGGAAATACTCTAGCCAAATGCAATCTCAAATTTTTTGGAACTGATATTTGCTTCTCTCAATATTTCCTATGGATTTCCTATTCCTAATAACCTATTATGGCTCTTCCTATCTAATAATATCTTATAGTGGTGTTTGCATGCAACGATTTACAATGGCTGATTCAATTTGTAAAAATACAACAAGGTTCAGACCTATAGTAGCGATGGTGCTTTCTTTTGGCTTTTCCTATTCCTATTGATCTATCATGGCTCTAATACAACTATTAGATTTCAATGGTGTATGCCAAAGGAGAATAAAATCACAAGATATAAAATATGCAGAATTGTAATATGTTGATATATGTAATAAATAAAAAGTGATGAAAATGATAAAATGCAATATGGAGGAAATAAAAACTCTAGAACTGATACTAAAGAACTACATTGTACCCCATCACCAATCTATATGGTGATCCACATAGTATACCTACTACTACCTACAATGATATATAATAACTCACTATGAGGTCCTTTATATAGAAAAATAGATTGCTTGGCCAACACTCTATCTAGTTGTACAAGGGGACACCTTGTACATTTACAACCTGCACATAAACACTTGTGCATTTATTATATTCATTGAAGTAACTGTTGGGGTCTGAATTAACATCAAGGGAACCTTGAACTATAATTATGAATCTGAATTCTGAAAGGCGCATAACCTCTAATCATAGCTCAAACCCCAACATTGGATGGATCAAAAATATACTTCAATACAACCTACATAGTAGGTTGGTATTCCTTTTCAACTAATTTAGGTTTTGACTCAATTAAGCTGAATTAAAAGTGTAAGTTTAGGGATAGAAATAAGATAAGATTTAGAAAACAATTGAGAATAAGGATGGCTGAATAGAGCTAACAACATTCACAAATAGCAAGAATATGCCAATCAATCATATTTTTAGTATGCCACACTTAAGACTAATAGAAATCAAAACTCAACATCTTCACCATTAAAATAAGGAAATGCTTAGAAAAATATTTCAGACATATAAATACTAATAATATAAATAGCATAATTAGATCAACACTTAGGCTAACATAAATAGAAGTCTTTTACAACATGTATTTAGGCATAAACCATTCCAAGGTGCTCTAAATTAGTAATCCAATATCAGCAAAATTGACTAACCATAAAACAGTAACAAAAATGCATTCACATAACGAATTCACAGTTGGTAAAGATGAAAAGCTAGAGGTAAACATCCAAGTAATGATCCTTCTATTGATCTCACAGTAGTTATAGTAATATATCAAGAAAAAAATATAGAGTCGATCCTTAATCATGGGGTTCGATCTCCTTATATAGATTTTACAATGATTAACATACTAGAACATTACTATGACTTTTCCTATTAAAACAATAAAGTGATGAGGTGGTGATCTCTCAAGAATCTTTAAGAAGGGATCTAAGTTGTACTCCAATAATGTTATATATCTACACTCTGTAAACAGTCATCTCATCAATTGAATTTCAATAATACAAATCAATATAGACCATTCTTCATTCTTGCAAATTCTTCCACCATTGATTTACAACTAAAAATACAGTCAAATCTTGATTTCGGTAACGTTTGGTCTTCCCAAATATTTTCCACTACCTTTTTCAGGTTCTACTACCTTTGTCTTCTTCGAAATATATAAGTTCATTTTATGCTAGTCTAGGCTTGACCATATTGACTGTAGAGTATGGTTTTTTAAATATCTCTCAACCTTTCAAAGAATCTATAACTCTAAATTCCACCGAGTAACGTTTGACTCTGTTGATTACAAAATTGGCTTCTATGGATGCCAACGACTTCTTGAAAACTCAGCTACTTTAATTTTTGCTAGGTTAGGTTTGACCGGTTTGACTATGGAACTATTATTCTGCTTTGGCCTTTCATAGGTGTTACCACTACTTTCTAGGATCTGCAACCCCGTATTCTACCTTGCGACTTTTGACCATGCCTACTATAGAATTTATCTTTTAGCAAATTTTTTAAATTCTTGCTCCTAGTTGCTAAAACCTGTATGTTCATGAAATTCCATCATAGAAACTTCCCATGTACCAGCATTGATCCTTCTATATTCCACAACTTCGAATTCCACTTAGCCAATTTTGATTGCGTTGATCGTGGATCTTTCCTTGCATCACTGATTAGTGGAAACAAATATAGGGCTTACATAACTTCATAATTCTGCTAGGTATGTGGCCCCTTTTGGGTCTACATTTTAGCACCTCTCGGGGAAATTTACTTGCAAAGGGGAACTTAGAGTCTTATCCTCTAAAAATTCTAGTAGAATTTGAGGTACTATTGGTTGGTCTTTCATACACACCCGATAAAGAGTGAACATAAAATATGAGTAACACCTTAAGGGAAATAAATCCCTCTCACTTTAGGAACTGACTAGGTATCTAAGGTGTGAGTTACAGGGTTGGGTCGAATGCTTTCACTCTTTTTCGCTTCTAGAATAGTTTTCAAGTGACTACCTATTTTACCTACAATGGGTTCAAGTTTTATTTGTTGGTGTTTAATTGGTGTTTTGCTGATTTATCATATTTTCATTAACTATTTGATCTAACTCCCAATTGAGCAAGTTAAAAGAATAAATAATTTTAAGAAACATAAAAATGGTTCACTTTAGAAATAAAAATAGAGAGGGAGAGTAAGGCAAAAAAGAGGGGTGAAAACTTAGCAATTTTAATCATCACTCACTTTTCAATTTTAACATGCTACTATGCTCATAAATTAGGACAAATAGAATAACAAACAACCCATATTTCTAAGACTGGTTCATTATCTAGCAAGGAGTAAAATAGGGGATCAAAATAGGATAATTTATTTAAATCGTAGTTGTTCTAGATTTAACAAGATGAATTTACGGGTAGCAAAAGCTCACGCACGTAGACTAGAGTAGTTAAATTCAACTACTTAAACTAAAAATTTAAATAACCTTTAAAATAATTTAACATTTCTACAATTTTAGACTTGGTGGGATAATTTTATGCTTACACAGCAAAATCAAGGCTAGAAGAGAAAGAAATAAAATTTACAAATATAAAATTGTAGTTCAACTCTTAAACAACATAAAAAACATATTAAAATCAAATAGATTCATAGATATTAAAGCTACATAAATTTTAGTGAAAATAGGAACAACTCAGAGGGCACCGTAAAGCTCAGAGGGTAGATTAAGCACTTGGCTATGCTACTTCAGAATCACACCACCAAAATCCTATGTCAATAATAGAGGAGTTTAAAAAAAATAGTTTCTTATAAAAAACTTTTGTTACAAATTCTTGCATTCTTGTGAATGAATCATAAAATTACTTTTATAGATAAAGCACTCCTCCCTTCATCCACTTTTACAAGTGGTTTAAAATATCCTTGAGATACATTTTACAATAAATTTTCTCTATTGCAGATATGAAGTTTTCTAAGTATTTACTTTTACTGACCTTCAGTTCTTATAAATATTTAATGAAATTAGACAACCCATAAACATATGAGATTTAAATAATTTAAAATATAAACTACAAGACACTTGCAGCAAAAAACAATCCAAAATAGCCCAAAACAGCCTAAAAAATATCCCACGTGTTGAATACGCATTCAATTTTAGATAACTGCATGCATTTTCCTTTACTTCTCAGCCAAAGCATGATAGATGTCTTTAATTCTTAGTTACAAATATTTATGATAGGGATTAGGTGTGTTAGGGGTCGTACATTTTATGTAATAAACCGTTATCTCTTAATGGTCATTTGTTTTTAATTATAGTTATTGCAATGGATAAGGTGCACCATAATTATTAAATGTAAATATTATCCATAACATGTGTTGTATTACCTATTTATAGTCTTTGGTTATCAATGGAAATTAGCTTTTGGATTGTCAATTGTTTCCTTTATCTATTGTAATTGCCCCTATATCATTGGTATCAAAGCAAATTGCAGCCACAAGGCTTGTATCCTCTTCTCCTGGGTTGAGATTGGTTCAGACAAGGAATGAGAATGCCTTCATCAATATGTTTGTGGATTTTTACATTCATTCAAACATTTTTATTGCAAGCTTTTTTCAGAATTGTTGATTCTATTTTGCGGTTTTATCTTGCTTTCCACCTTGCAATTTTTGATAAGTCCAAAACCTCCAATTATTTTGTTTCATTTTTGCACGAGTTCGTACTTTGGAGATGCCCATTTACAGTAATACTTTGGGTGTTGATCCATATTTTTTAGAGTTTGTTTGGCCAATTTGAAATTTTTGGCCATTTATTGCTGAAATGACAGCCTCCGATTCCTATTTCTGCTTTTTTATAGCATTGAGCAGGTTTTCACCATCTCATTGACCTTCAAAATTTTATAGATCGCTTGTGATCTATTGATTCTCAACCTGTTGCTACCTTGATTTTCTACTGCGCATGGATCTGCTACTTTGAGGTTTTTTTTACCACATATGCAACACCAATGATGAATGTTTTCGAATCAGGTGAATTCTGCTCCTCTTGGCTGCCTTACAACCATGATTTGTAACCTTTTGTTTGTACTCTCTTTCGGTCCCTACGTACATAAATTTTGTCAACCTCTGAAATATCAATGATGACATCGTATGTTTCCTTATCGATGCTTCACTGCATGACTCTCTTCCTTGAAATTACTTCTAGTTCATGCTCGATATACATCGTCGTAGCCTCCATTTATAGTGAGTGGTAGATCTCGAGAGTCTAAATAAATGAATTTCTATCTCAACCAATTGAGTTACCTTGTTTTTAATGCACAATGACTGAGTACTATGTGATTTGCACCTGTGTATCGATGTTAATCATGTGCTGCAACACCGTCACTAGCATTTTGATAAATTTTTGCTCATGCCTTGTTATTTCTATCATGTTTTTCTTGGCCGTGTTGCCCACATTCTAGCATTTCTCATGGATATTTCTCATGGTTCCTCTAAAATTTTCTAGTGACATCATCTAACATCTCGATAGCATCACTTAAACAAAGTGATTTTGCACCCCTAAATTCCTTAGCTCATTCTAGTTTGATTCATCATCTTCGGCCCTTGCAAATTTTTTTGGTGAATACGTGCTCTTCTAGTGGCCCCTCCAGTCCATTTTTTGGAACAAATTCCTCTTGTTTCCATGACCTATATTTTCTCAATGGAACACTATGATTCTTGATGTCCCACTCATAATTTTTATAAGTTTCAATTTTTTACAGTGTCACTTCACAACTTCCTAAGGTTTAAAAACAAAATTAAACTTTTTTCAGCCCTCTACACCATTTTTTAGTGCATCTTATTTTCCATTTCGATGAGCCTATTTGCATTTGCACCATTTGGTTTTGGCTATCTTTTTTCCCACATATACCATACTGTCACCCCATTATTCTTTTTATTGCATCCTCTACACATACATGGATAGCCAGCTTTCATTGGCTATCCCCACCATTCTTGACCATCATCGCTCCACCCATACATTCCTGCCTCTTCCTTATCCTCTTCCCCATCACTGACCCCCTTCCATGTCATACCGACATGAAGGTATTGGTCATCCGAGTACCTCCTATTGTCCTTCCCCACGTCACCCTCTTATGCCTTGTCTTACCTATTCCCAATGTGTCCCTATTATCCATTGCCTTGTCTAACGTGGCCACTCATCTATGTTGCCACCTTATCGTATGATTAACATCATCTATTGGGAACCTCCTCGTTATTGCATGCCTACCTTGTTTACCATACCATTTATAGCTTGTCCAGTTTGCCTTCTTGGTTCATTGTTTGCCTATCGATACTCCCACTCGGTACCATGTCAATTGCCAACTTGTATAGTTAGTCCATGTGCCACATTCACTGCTCTTATCCATTGGTCAATGTGTCAGTTTTCATGCCAATTTATACCAATTGGTCCATTATCCCTTTGTTGATTGTGTCATTGCCTTGTTTCCTTGATTACTATTAGTCATTGGACTTACATGCTACTCCATTTAACACCATGGAACCATTTGACGTTCACATTAAATACCATTGAAACTTGCTCCTTGCCTATGGTTGTTGTCATTGGAGTTGAAAACAATCATTCATGCTCTTGGTCATTGGAAGTTATCACCATTAACACCATTGATGTGACCGTTTCTTGCTATGGTTGTTGTGCCCATAACCTTTGGAGTTATTGGAAAAATTAATGCTTGGTACCCATTCCTGCTGAAACCTTACCATTGGAAAGTATGCACAACTCACCATTTGACCATTGAAAGTTTCAAAAAAACAACTTTTTACCATTTTATCATTCTAGGAATCCTCTTGCAATTTTTTATTTTATGGGACCATTATTTGTATGAGTATACCCTTGCATATGCTCATTGGAAATATAATTTTGAACTCTACCCATATATTGTGGTACATTTTCCATATTCCCCTGTTTTATCTCCCGAATTGTGTCTCAAAGAATTCTTTCTTCTCGGGCCTGCATCTTTATATTATAACTACCATTTTATCAAATTTTAGTTTTTCTTCCTGGCTTGCACCAGACATATGGCCACCAACATGGCCTTAGCCAAAAAATTAGCTGAAATATCTGCCAATTGGTCCACTACATTGGTCGTCGTAGTCAATTCTTTGACAGATAAACTTCAAGATGTCACACTCAAGTCCTCCTCATATCATGCCAAATGTGAAGTCCATATTTATGAAGGTTCCTTAGATCCTACTATTATAAATACTTGGATCCTTGACATGGAGACCTTATTTGACTATAGTCAAACAATAGAGGATGACAAAGTTCCATTTGCCAAGCTAAAACTTTTTGGCATGGCTAAAGTCTTGGTAACTAAACACCACATTATCACATGGGATGACTTGGTCAAAGATTTGAAGGCCACATTTTATCTATCCCATTATGATGTTGATTTGCAGATTCATTGGATTTGTCTTCGCCAGGGACAAAATCAATCAGTTCAGGATTATGTGTATCAGTTCAATAGGTTGCATGTTTTGTTGCACATTGTTGATCCTATCGATTCCATTATTCTGAATTTTAAGAGTGGGTGTCTTACACATTTTTTCCATGAGTTGAAATATACTCCGTGCAACACACTTGATGATGTGTTTAACCATGCTAAACTTACAGAGGAGAAGTTCATTGCACAAAACCGAGGTCCTCGCTACTCATCTTGTGTATCCACAAATGAGTCTCATCAATAGCACCATGCACTAAGGCACTCTTCTCATTTCTCCTCTTCTTATAATAATCCCACTTCTTGTAATTCCCATGCTTCTCATAAAATGTTTCATTATTCTTCTACTTCTCAACAATTTTGTCGCTATTGTAAAAGACCAGGGCATGACAAATCTACATGTCCCAAGTTACATAATTCTAACAAGAAGAATCTCATTGTAAATTCTGATGAGGGAACATTTGATAACCCCATCAAGGCTACTGGTAGGGCATATATATATGAGGAGTTGAGGGGAAAATTGAATGATGTCACATTGATGCATCATCATTCCATAGCCCATGATCGTGATAATCTATTTGTAACACGTGCACATTTACTGCATAATTTTACTATATATTGTATCATTGATAATGGCTCATAGAAGAATTTGATTGTGTAGTCCATTGTTGATAGGCTTAAACTTCCCATAAAATCTCATCCATTTCCATAGACTCTTGGATGGAAGGATGATAATAGCACTTCAATACTCAATAGCCTTTGCTTTTGGCCCTAACTTCCAACAGAGGATCACTTGTGATGTGACACCCATGGATTGTTGTGGGTTATTGTTGGGTAAGTCATATCAGTATGACAAACGTGCCACTTATTATGTCTATCACATTACTTAAACTTTGTAGCATGAGAATTTTTTTTCTTGTTTATAGTGTTCCACCCACTACACATCAGGTTTGCACTACTTTTCCGATGGTACGACCCATTACTTTGATTTTTAGCACTCCAAAGCAATAGGACGTTCAGCCAAGAGTTCTTTTATCCACTTTATAACACCTACATTGGGCTCCTCTTCCTATTGCACCTATATTTCCTATTGTACTAGCAGTTGTTCCTATTGTACCTCCAATTTTTCTTGTTCTAGTAGTTGTTCCTGTGGTTCCTGCACCTACTCTTGTTGTTGCACCAACATCTCTTCATGTTGCTCCTACTCCTGCTCCTCCTCTAGTTGTAGCTCCTCCTCTAGATCTTCATTTGGTTCCTACCATTCCGCATCCTACCTCCTTCACATTGTAGGACTTTCATCATTTGGTGGTATATCAAACACTGCCATTTATACATATTCATATTGACAGTCCACATTACATTTACATGAAGCCTCATTTTGGAGCCTCTCCACAGCCTTTGGGATTCACACCAACTTCATTTCATTTTGTACACATTGGAGGCCAATGCTTCTATGGTGGGGAGGAATGATAGGGATTAGGTGTGTTAGGTGTGGTACATTTTATGTAATAAACCATTATATTTTAACGATCGTTTGTTTTTAATTGTAGTTGTTGCAATGGATAAGGTGCACCGTAATCATTAAATGCAAATATTATCCATAACATGTGTTGTATTGCCTATTTATAGGCTTTGGTTATCAATGGAAATTGGTTTTTGAATTATCAATTGTTTCTTTTGTCTATTGTAATTACTCCCATATCAATTTTACTTTCCAATTGGGGTTGATGTCTTTACTTTTAAAACTTTTCCATCCACTTGTTTTTAATACAAAAATATTTTAAAGCCCAATATTTTTTACTTTTTGATATTTCAGAAAAAAGTGCACTTTTTACTTTTTGATGTTTCAAATATTTTTAAAAATCCTATGTAAATGCATCATACTCAATTTTTTCTGTAAATCTAGACTGTCTATGGGAATAAGGTGCCAGATTTCAATGGGAGTAAGGTGCCAGTTTTCAATGGGAGTAAGGCACCAGTTTTAAATGGGAGTAAGGCATTGGATCTGAATGGGAGTAAGGCCCCATATCTAAATGGGAGTATGGTGCTAGTTTTCAACAAGAGTAAGGTACAATTTTTCAATGGAAGTAAGGCATCGATTTTGAATGGGATTAAGGCATCAATTTTCAACGGGAGCAAGGTGTTGGTTTTCAACGAGAGTAAGGCACCGGATTTGACCTAAAAAATGCACAAATACTTAAAGTATTTTTTAGGAAACCTTCCAAAGCATGTAAAATTTAAAAGTTCACGACCAAAATAAAACATATTAAATAATGATAAATAAAACTTAATAATGCATAAAGGAAATAGGTTTGTTTTTATTTATTTCAAAGTGGACAAGGAAAACTATACATCATGATTTAAATATTCAAAATAAAACAAACCAACACAAGCACAACAAAAATAAAACTGATTTTAGAATTCAAAAGGGTCCCCTCAGAAAATAAAATTTAATATTTTAAAGATCAAAATTTTATTATCTAGTGGGGTGTGTTGCTTCTCAACAAATGGTGATATCTGTGAGGAAATAGTAACACTATTTAGAATCCAAAAATCTAATTTCAAAACAATATAAATCACACACCACACCATGCCACAAAGATTTTCAAAATGTTCAAACTTATTATCTGCTAGTTTGCAAAATTTCTCAAGGACATACTAGGTCAAACCACTTGAAGAAAACTTTGGTGCGTGATTGTGAGTGCATAAATTCTACCTCCAAATATGACCATGGCTTTGGACACTTAATGTGGATTAACCAAACTGCTTGGATTGTACAAGGTTACTTGAGTGAAACTCTACTTCTAGTTTAGCATTTTATAGCCCTAATAGAGTTACCCTTAGCTTTCATACAAGGCCTTGGTTCACAGCCATGGGGTGTCTATAGCCTTGGTGAACATGCCTAAAGTTACTTATTAGAAATCTTGGCTACCCACTCTTACCATGGAATTTTATTTTCTTTCTTTCTCTCATTTTTTATTTTTTATTTATTTGAATCACACTCTGCCCTTTTTTTTTAAGAGTGATAACCAAGAAATCTTACTAAAGGTTCAAAAGTTGTATTTGCCCTGATGTTTTATTAACCAAATAGTAGATCAACTATCTATTTTAGCACCGATACCAACAACCTCTTTGGAGTGTTTAATATGTATTTGTGAATCAAAGTTTTCTCTCCATGGCCAACTTTTCTTGGATTCCCTGAGAGTTCTTCAACTGAATAGTATAACAACCCTTCCTATAATTAAAATAATTATGGCAAAAAAGGTATACAATTCATATTGCCTCTCTACTATTATTCTGAACAACAAACATTACTACCATCCTCCCAGCTAACATATCCTTTTATCGAAAACACCACATTTCAATTTCTAAAACTAAGACACAACCTATCAAAGAAAACTAGAAATCATAGAAAAAATAGAACTAACTTAAAGCTAGAAAAACAAAACTAGAAAATAAAATAGGACTAAAAATAGAATAGAACTAAAAATAGAACAAAACTAAAAATAAAATAGAACTAAAAATAAAACAAAACTAAAAATAGAACTGAACTGAAAACAAAATAGAACTGAAAATAAAACAGAACTGAAAACAAAACTGAACTGAAAATAAAACAGAATTGGAAATACTCTACCTCTTTTTATTATTATTATTTTTTAAATATGTACATATGCACATAAACACTTTTGCAATCACTCAAATGATGCAGTAGATGGAAATGTAGAGAAATAATGCTTTAAAAATTGATTGTTTATAGGTAAATTTAGAAAAATACCTTCCATGTCCTATAGACGAAATGCTCCCCAGTTTACATTTCCTAGAATTTTTGTTACCCAAAAAACACTTGGTGTGTTTACCTTTATTTTCATAGGCTTTTTCCCATAGAAACACCAAGTCTGAAATTATTTCACCCTAAAAATTAATCAAATTATATAATAACATGAATGATGAAGTTTTCAACACTTGCTTATGTCTTATTCTATCAGCCCATAATGCATATAGTTTTTCTACCTCCTTCAAAATCAAGGCATTAATATGTCTCTATTTCTACTTGAAGGGTTTACAGAATCCTTTCAAAGGGATGAAATGTGTAAACCCCCCAAGATCAAATATTTGAAGTTCTCTATAATACCATGTCACAATGTTTGTAGACCAATGGAGCAACCCAACAATATTTTTATTGATTACGTGGTCACAAGTTTTAATAACTTGAACATTCTATGGTTGTTCTATTGTTTCAATATTCAAAGTTCCAGTTTCTATTCCAATAGTGGAATTTCCAAAATTTGCTCTTGTTCCTAAGCCTTGTTCAAACTTATTCCCATCAATGTGCAATGTTTGAATATCACTATTGTCATTGGTTGGAACTTTATCTGGTTTCACCTTATCAGTTGTAGTTGTTATATTATAAACTCTAAAATCTACACCAACAAAATTAAAAACCTCATTTTTAAAATTATATTCAGTTATCATGTGTTTATATTGAGGCTCTCTGCCTATTTTGAGTTGGTTGGCCACATTCACATATACCTTTTCCTTCTCCTTTTCTTGAAGTTTAACAAAGGGTTCAAAGTAAGTTTTAACCAAGTTGTCATTCTATTTATTAATCTGAACAAGCTCATGGAAAGGGATGTCAACTTTGATTTTCTTCATATCTTCAATGATGTTATACTCCTTCCCAAGTATTGCACCAATTTGATCCAGAATATTACTTTAATTACCCTTTGGTGGGAGAGGATCATTATTAGGAGTAGGATCTAGGGGAATACCATATGTTTTACTTGGAGGAGTTGAATATGTAATAGGGGGAGGTGGATTTCTCTGTCTCAAATTATAACTATCCCTCTGAAACTATTGAAAAGCCTGTTCCTCATCCATAGGAACTTTTACAACATTTTTTGAATCATTTGGAAAAGTGAATGAATCCAAAACCATAACAATGATATATTTGGATGAACTAGAACTATCAATATTTATCTGATTTTTAGGGAAACTAAAATCACCTAACAATGCTTCAAAGGCATTACAAAATTCTAAACAGTCCAATTCTCTGTGTTGGGATGTTCCATGAATCCTACACCAATTAGGTAAAGCCAAATCACAAATGTTCACTTCAAGTCCTTTACCTTTGTTGTAATTATTATTGGCTTCACACTGAGGTTTGAAAGCATGTTTGGTTGGTAGGGAAAATAATTTGAACTTTCTCTCTTAGACACTAACCTCTTAAAATTTAGGAAGTCATTTGCTAGTTTTTAGACCATATTTGAAACTTCCTCAACCCCTATTTTATTAAATTTATTTTCTATAGTCTACAAATGTCCAATGTGTGCCAAAGTCAATAGATTTTCTATAGGTGGAGCTTGAAATATTGACATTAACATCTGCTAGGTAATAGAATTTAAAACAGGTGCAATATGCATAATATACTGTATCAAAGGATTGTTCATGAAGAACACAAGATTATACTGAGAGGGGGGTGAACAGTATAAGATCACTTTTTACTTTTCTTTCTCAATCAATATTATGCAATGCATAGATAGAAATATCAATAGCAGTAATTAAATCAATGCACAAATAAACACACACAATAGAGACACAAAAGTTTGTGGTTCACCCAATGTGGGCTACTCCACGAAAAAAATATTTCTCTAAAATTTTCTCAATCAATCTCTTGGGAATCCTTTCCCTATCACAATTTTTATGGATCTCTATCCAAAGAAGACACCAATCCCCTAATCAAATTTTATGGATCTCTATCCACATGAGACACCAATCTCCTAACTCTGCTCTGGTTGGTGATCCTCTAGAAGACCTCTACCTCTATTACCCTTAGAAAATGGAACTCTATCCACAAAAGACACTTTTCCTCCCTGCTTTTGCTAGAGATCTCTGTCCTCAACTTTATCACCTCCAAGGCTCTATCTCAAATATGTACTAAACATAGTCCTTTTGTATAGCATAAATCTATCCTCAATCGTTGTCTCTGGTTTGGCACAAACCTGTCCTCAAATATACACCAAACTCTGTTCTTGAATCTGTACTAAACACAGTACTTAGGTCTAGCACAAATATATCCTCAATATTTGTCTTAAAGCCTTAAATCAAAGCTTAACTCAATATCAAATAAAATTTGCTAGATCTACCTCAAAACTTAACTCAAGGTTTGAACTAATAAATCAATCAACTCTACTCTCAAGTCTTCTCAAAGACTTGTCTCAAATATGCCTTGTAAGCTTCCACAAAATCTCACATTAATTTGTCCTCAAGTCCTCTATAGAACTTGTCCAATCTGCTCAATAAGTTCTCATGAGAACTTATCCAAATCTGTATTGTAAGCTTCAACAAAAGCTTACCCAAATCTATCCACAAGTCTTCTCAAAGACTTACCTCAAATATGCTCAACAAGTCCACACTAGAACTTGTCCAATATCATAGAAACATAAAGAGAATTATTAGAGACTCAATATGCTCTATACTCATCACAATGCTCAATTAATTTCAATAAATATATTTATAAACATATAAATAATTGTTAGAGACTCAATATGCTTCACATTTACCTCAATGCTCAATTACTTTCAATCACTCTTTTTGAAATATACAGAGAATTGTTAGAGACTCAATATGCTTCACAATCACCTCAATGTTCAATCACTTCCTCAAATCAATTCAGAATATAGAATTGTTTTATAGAACTTGAACAATCACTTCACACGTCCACTTGAATAGGCTCAACCAACTCTACTCAACCAATCACTCAATGAAACAATACATGCTTACAAACCCTAGTCCAAGCATATAAACCTTCACTCAAAATATTTCAACAATGCTTATAAACCAGTATCACATAACAATGATACTCATGTTCTTTTCAAACTCTAGTTCAAATTCTTCAATCAACCAATAGCTTCAACAAAAATGCTTATAAAAGAAGGTTTTAACAACAACTCTTTATTATATAAAACCTTGAAGCATTAACTCAACACTCTCAATAAGGAAATCAAATTAAATCCTTTTTGTTGGTACTGAAACTGATGGGATTATTTTATTGATACAAATGAGTTACATATATAGGCAGAAGGCCTATATGATAAACTGACAAGTGTCAAAACAGAGGCATAGTGCACTTTAATTCTAACATTCCCCCTTAAAGTGCACTATCCTAACTAAAGAAGAAACAAAACAAGTCAACATTAGGTAACATTCCCCCTTAATGTTGACTTCTCTAAAACAACCTATCATCCTCTCTTATTGCTGATTTGGTCTAGGCTCGTGCTCTTTGCTCTTGGCTTTCGAACTGTGAATAATTCTAGATTCACTATGTATACATCTCGGTCTGTTGCCTCAGGGTCAGCCACTTCCACGGGTCTGTTGCCACTGGGTCAGTCGTCTAAGTGCCTTAGGGTCATCATGGGTGCCTCAGGGTCAGCCACTTCTAGGTCTGTTGCCTCTGTAGGTCATCCTCAGAGGATGTTGCCTCTTGTAGGTCACTGACTAGATTCACCATAAATATCAAATCCTTCCTTATGGTGAACTCAATCTAGAAGGTGTCGGTATTTTCTGAAAATGCACCTTAATACAAAGGAAAAATGAGCCATATAAGAGTGTCGGTCTCTACCGAAAATGCACTCAATACAATAAAATAAGTCGTAGATCCAAATATGGAGGAGAAGAAGAAGAATAGAAGAGAATATTCTGAAGTGTCTTCATCTGTAGTCTTCAAAAGTAGATCCAGATAAAACTCGGATAGAGTCTAGGGTGTCTATGTCTGTAGTCCCTAGAATAAGTGTCCTTATGGTAGTCACCTCATCTTATCAAAATGCATGGGTAACCAGCCGCTGCATCCGCCAAGTAGATAGAGGGTACTACTAGATACTAGGTTCACTTACAAGTACCTTGGGAGTGTCGGGTACAACCGAGAATGCACTCCAAGAAAAAAAACTTTGAGGCTAAAAAACTCAATTAAAATAGCCTCAAAATTACAATATGACACCACCATTGTGTCCATCGTGGAAAAATGTTTCCAACAACTATAAATACCCCTATATTTCACCATCAAAGGGGCCTTCATCATGTGGAAAAACTATCATGCCTATCTAAGGCAGCAAATAATCATCGCACTGAGGCAGAATACCCACGAAAACTTAGCATGTCATGAAATCGTGACACTTTTGTCTCCTTGTCTCTTTCCTTGGCTTGTACCAACGAAACACAACATGTCACGAAATCATGAAACTTTTGCCTCCTTGCCTCTTTCTTTGGCTTGCATCAGCAAAAACATAGCATGTCATGAAATCGCAACACTTTCACCTCCTTGCCTCTTTCTTTGACTTGCATCAGCGAAAACACAGCATGTCGTGAAATCGTGACACTTTTCTCCTTGGCACTTTATCCTACCTTCGGGTCGCAAAAACCTGACATGTCACGATATCATGACACTTTTTTGTCTATACGCTTTCTCTTGCCTTTGGGTCACGAAAACCCGACATGTCGTGATATCACGACACTTTTTCATCCGTACGCTTTCTCTTGCCTTCGAGTCACGAAAACCCGACATGTCATGATATCGCGAAACTTTTTCTCCTTAGCGCTTTTTCCTACCTTCGGGTCGCAAAAACACGACATGTCGCGAAATCGTGACACTTTTCCTTTTCTGCCTTCATCTTCGCTTTGGACCGCAAAAATGCTACATGTCGCGATATCGCGACACTTTTTCTTCCTTGCATTTTCTCTTTGCTTTGGACCGTGAAAATGCAACATGTCACAAAATCGTGACACCTTTTTCTTCCGTACAATATTTCTTGCAATATGTCGCAAAATCGCGACACTTTTTCTACTAGTCTTTTTCTTTGCCAACATGTCACGAAATCGTGACAGTTTTTCTTTCTTCCCAACATGTCGCGATATCGTGATGCTTTTTCCACTTGTATTTTTTTCTTTCAACATGTCACGAAATCATGACAGTTTTTCTTTCTTCTTCTCTCTCTTCCAACACGTCGCGAAATCGTGACAGTTTTTCTTTCTTCTTCTCTCTCTTCCAACACGTCGCGAAATCGCGATAGTTTTTTTTTCTTCTTATATCTCTTCCAACATGTTGCAAAATCGCAACAGTTTTTCTTTTTTCTTTTGCCTCTTCCAACATGTCGCGAAATCGCAACAATTTTTCTTTCTTCTTCTCTCTCTTCCAACATGTCACAAAATTGTGATAGTTTTTCTTGCCTGCTGTATATGTCGCAATATTGCGACACTTTTCTTACTTGTCTTTTTCTTTGATCTTTTACAAGTGGTCCACTTCGGTCTTCTTGGAAAATCACTGTACATACTCTGAGTGACCTTTGAACTCTTGTCTTCTGCATCTGACTAACTTTTGTATAGTCTGAGTAACCTTTGAACTCTTGTCTTCTACATCTGACTAGTTGTTGAACTTCCTGTCCATTGCATCAACAAATCAGTCTGACTGTGTTGACAACAATGACAATATTGTTTGTTGCACCTTGCTCAACAATCTCCCCCTTTGGAATTGTTGGCAACACATGTGCAATTTTCTTGTAAATCTTCTCCCCATTTGAAAATAATATCAAAGGGCTGATGCAGACTCCCCTTGAGTCTATGCACAACATTCTCAGGCACAAATTATTACAGTTAGCAAAAACACAAATGCTCCCCCTAAGAATGTGATCCTGATAGCTAGTCAATTTTTGGAAAATGTGACCACTCCACAATCTGTTGTTGGAATGAAAATCCTCACTTTCTACAACTTTCTCCTGCGTACAACACGCTGTCGCTGTAATATATTCTGCTTCTTCTATGGATAAGGACACTGACTCTTGTTTCTTATTGTTCTACACGACCAATCTGTCTCCAAGATAGAATACACCTCCATTGGTACTCTTTCTATCATCTACACATCCTGCCCAATCTGCATCTATAGGATACCATAACCCATACTCCATAGTACCTTTGTGAAATTATAGAAGACTGTCTCTCTGCTGCACTGACTGGTGGACCTCTTCTTTACTTGAAGAATCCTCACTCAGATCTATCTTCAACTATGTTGGCTGCTAGATTTCTATCCATTTAGACTCTGACCTCTATACTCTGTTACCTCTAAAGCTCAGTCAATAGGCTCACTAAGAACCTTCTCAATAGGCTCACATAGAACCTACTTAACAAGCTCACATAGAACTTGTCCAATGCTAAATAACAAGCTCATAAAAAAAAATCTGTCCAAATATGCTCCACCAAGATCACTAAGAACTTGTCCGAATCTTCTCTAGAAATCTCACCAAGAACTTGCCCAAATATGCTCTAGAAATCTATCCCAGCATTGACTTCAAATATTTCCCAAGGGCCTTCTCAAAGGCTCAATCAATAATGCTCAAGAAGTACTCAAAATGAACTCAATAAAGAATGGTGATCTCAAATCAAATCCACTTCATAGAACTTCAAAGATCACTTCACACACAACTTGACTGGGTTCAAACAAATCAACTCAACCAATCATCACAAGGGACAACTCTCTCTCACACATCCCTGGTCCAAGTATGTATCAACCAACTCAAATAATTCCAGCAATGCTCAACCACAAATATCACATAACAATCATATTCATGTTCTTTTCTAACTCAAGTTCTTTCACAACCAATGGGCAACCACTATGCTTATAACACAAGGTTTAAACACAATTCTCACTTCAGGAAACCTTGATGCATTCAACCAACTACTTTCAAAAAAGAAACCACAAACAATCATTTTCCCTTCAATGATATTTTAGAAATCAATCACCATAATGTTGTCACATGAGTCTTCTTGGGATTAGCCTGAAATCGTGCTACCATGTATACAGCCTGCAAAATATCTGGTCTGATAGTTGTCAGGTATAGTAAGCTTCCAATCATAGACCTGTACATGATTTGATCAACAGGTGGAGATTTGTCATTCTTGCTCAACTTGCACCCTTTCTTAAGACTTTGTTGAGTGAGATAGTTGTCTAGCTTTGCATACCATGCTTGGGGTGTCAGTTTCAAGCCATATATCTTCAACTTACAACCTAAGTAAGGATCATCACCAAACTGGAAACCATCTGGCTGCTCATTATAAACCTCTTCTTCAAGCTATTCAAAAACGCTGATTTCACATCTGTCAAACAAATGTCAAGTGACTCACACTTGTATCAGCTTTTGTCCAACACTGTACCGACACTGCAATTTTACTGCCAACTCTGTGCAAGCATCAAACACTGTACCACAACACCAACCAAATCCCTTTTTAAATTTTCAACTTGGTCTATGTTTTCTACAGTCACTTTTGGTCACACCTTACCTTCAACTATTCGAAATAGGAGACAACATTTTGAAAAACACTTCACGGCCAACTATAGTGCACCTTACTCAAACTCATACTTCTGAACCTCGGATAGGTATGATTCACAAAGCAAAGTTGCTCATCATGATGAGCTAAACATGAATCAATAAACATACTTCAATATTTTTCACCACAGCATCATAAAAGCTCTAACAATCTTTTCGTCAATGTGTAGTTCAAATACACACTGCTTTTATCAACACACATATATGCGACTAGGGCAACATTCTTTCACTAAACAAATTATCTGAACTGTTATAGTCCTTAACTTTGGACAGGGCAGTAAGAACCATCAACATAACAACAATGACATATAGCAATGCTACCAATAATGACAACTCTTAATTTAAACACCACCCTTCACGACACTTCCACAAACAACTACATGAACTGAAAACACACTTCGACAACTATACGACAACTTCCCCGACTACTTGCCTTTCATCCTCAGGTAATCAAACAAATACATAAGAGCATTAGAATGAAACTTCAAGATTGCTCCCCCTAAGGATGTGCTACCTAGATTTGCTCAGTGCAATAAAGGAGTAATCTCCTTTAGTCCAAGGAGACACGATTTCCTCTCTTCTTTCTTTCTCCAAACTTTCTTGAACTTGGGCTTGAGTTTTTCAACTATATCCCTATTTTGAATCTTTTCGTGAACTTGAACATTTCTCTTGTGTGGTTGTCTCTTGTGCATCCTCGATGAATGATTATTTTCCTTTCTTTTATGAACATGATTCATTCCCTGTCTATGTTGCGGTTTTTGCGTCTGATGAGATCTACTATTTTGCCTTAGATTAGATACAAAAGTGCTTGGACAAAAAATTGCTATGTGCCCATGACCATTACATTGAAAAAATTGAACATAGTGTTCTCTCATAAACACAGATGTATTTCTACCAGCATAACTCTTTGATTTGTTATTCAATCCACAATGAATTGCCTTGTGACCATACTGGTTGCATCCGAAATAGTAGCCATTAAAAGTATTATTATGAATAGAGTGAGAGTGATAGAACCTCTTTTGTTGTGGCTGCTTTGTTGTAGATCTCCTTTGATATTTTCTTCCTTTTGAAGATTCAACTTTAAACTTTTCTTGCTTCGATCCTTCAACAGTGAGCTTCTTCTTCTCTACAGAGTTGGAAGATGAAGATTGTTTAGCTTCATATCCAAGACCATGCTTATCCGTGGAGCTTCTTTGTTGGCTTATCATTTTATCTAGCAACTTTGTGCTCTTCTCAAATTTGAGATTTGTATTGGCCTCTTCTAGTTGTTTCTTCAATAAAACAATCACTTCCTCTTGTTTGCAACAAACAATCTCTTTCTCATTGATCTGTGACCTGAGAGTTTCTTCAGTCCTTTTGGACTCTTCTACTTGCAGATTTAGATCACTAAGAAATTTGTTAGATTCCTCTTCACGTTTGCTGCATACATCGCCTTTATCATCCAGGTGTGACTTCAAAGCTTCTTCTCTTTTCTTGGATTTATGAATTTGTAAGAAGAGATCTTCAATATCATCCTCATATTCTTCCAACTTCTTGGACAGTATTTTGTTCTTTTTCCTTTCTATATTCAATTCTTCAAGTGCAGCAATCAACTCACCTTCTAGATCTACTTCAGCCTCAAGGTTTTCATCATATACTTTAGGATTCACTTCTTCAACCTTTTCTAGTTCACTTTTCTCTTCCACAAGAACTGAAACTAACTGAGATGCCTTTTTGGAGGAGGATCTATTCTTCTTACCCATTGTGTACTAATCCAAGATCAACCCTAGCTGATTTAGCCTGATAAGGGAACTTGGCTCCGATACCAATTGTTAGTCTTACAATGGCACCGAGAGGGGGGGTGAATCAGTGTAGCTCTTTAAACTTGAATCTACAGCTCTTAAAACAACAGCAATTAAAACTTAAAAATAGATACAGTAAGAATAGCAAGAGAGCATCACACAACATAAGATTTTAATGAGGTTCACCAATTTGGCTACTCCTCAAGAATGACTGCTTGGACTACCATCCAAATCCAGCCTTTGCAAAGCACCAACTTTACAAACAGTTTTACCATATTCCATCGGAAGGAGCACCAACCCCTGATGCCAGGCTCAAACCTGGACTTCAATTTTGAATCTATAAGTTTGATGATAAAATACCTTTGCTTTTCCAAGACCCTAACTGGTCTGCTTCACCTTTGCATTCTCTACGCACTCTGCTCTCTCTGTGTAGTCACTTCGCACAATCTGTTGCTTCACTGTCGAGCTTCACGATCGTCTTCTCCCTTTTGCGCACTCTACTTCCTTTGCGAATTTTGCACTTAGCATGACTCGACTTCTTTGCTCACTTTGCACACTTCGCCATCATCTCGCCGCTTCTATGCTATCTACGCTCTTACGGCCGCATTTCACACTTCGACATGCATTCGACGATATCGATGACCACCTCCAATTCTCCAAACAGCCCTGCTTTTATAACAACATTTTCATGATGAAAAACTCTAATCTTAGTCGACTGTAACCCTAATCTTCATCGATTGCAAACCCTAATCTTTGTCGACTGCAAACCCTAATCTTCGTCGGCTAACATCGGTCTTCATCGGCTTCAACTGCCCCTATAACTCTTCTATTGTTGTTGTCGTGAAAACACATGTCACGATATCACGACACTTTCACCTCCGTATGCTTTCTCTTAGCTTTGGCTCACGAGAATACAACATGTAGCGATATCGCTACACTTTTCCCTCCATATGCTTTCTCTTAAATTTGGCCTGCGAGAATATAACATGTAGTGATATCGCTACACTTTTTCCTCTCACGCTTTCTCTTAGCTTTGCGCGAGATATACAACATGTAGCAATATCGCTACACTTTTTCTTCGCTTTCTCTTAGCTTTGGCCCATGAAAATACATGTCGATATATCGTCGACACTTTCGCCTCCTTGCTTCTCTTCTTGGCTACCTACCAGCATGTCACGAAATCGTGACACTTTTGCCTCCTTGTCTCTTTCCTTGGCTTGTACCAGCGAAAACACATGTCACGAAATCGTGACACTTTCACCTCCTTGCCTCTTTCTTTGGCTTGCATCAGCGAAAACACAGCATGTCGCAAAATCGTGACACTTTTGCCTCCTTGCCTCTTTCTTTGGCTTGCATTAGCGAAAACACATGTCGCGAAATCGTGACACTTTTCTCCTTGGCGCTTTCTCTTGCCTTCGGGTCGCAAAAACCCGACATGTCATGATATCATGACACTTTTTTCTCCGTACGCTTTCTCTTGCCTTCGGGTCATGAAAACCTGACATGTCGCGATATCATGACACTTTTTCATCCGTACGCTTTCTCTTGCCTTCGAGTCGTGAAAACGTGACATGTCGCGATATCGTGACACTTTTTCTCCTTAGCGCTTTTTCCTGCCTTCAAGTCGCGAAAATGCGACATGTCGCGAAATCGTGACACTTTTCCTTTTCTACCTTCATCTTCGCTTTGGACCACGAAAATGCTACATGTCGCGATATCACGACACTTTTTCTTCCTTGCATTTTCTCTTCGCTTCGGACCGTGAAAATGCAACATGTCACGAAATCGTGACACCTTTTTCTTCCGTACAATATTTCTTGCAATATGTCGCGAAATCGTGACACTTTTTCTACTTGCCTTTTTCTTTGCCAACATGTCATGAAATCGCGACAGTTTTTCTTTCTTCCCAACATGTCGCGATATCGTGACACTTTTTCCACTTGTATTTTTTCTTCCAACATGTCGCAAAATTGTGACAGTTTTTCTTTCTTCTTCTCTCTCTTCCAACATGTCATGAAATCGTGACAGTTTTTCTTTCTTCTTCTCTCTCTTCCAACATGTCGCGAAATCGTGACAGTTTTTCTTTCTTCTTCTCTCTCTTCCAACATGTCACGAAATCATGATAGTTTTTCTTTCTTCTTCTCTCTCTTCCAACATGTCGTGAAATCGTGACAGTTTTTCTTGCCTGTTGTATATGTCGCGATATCGCGACACTTTTCTTACTTGTCTTTTTCTTTGATCTTTTGCAAGTGGTCCACTTTGGTCTTCTTGGAAAATCACTGTACATACTCTGAGTAACCTTTGAACTCTTGTCTTCTGCATCTGACTAGCTTTTGTACAGTCTGAGTAACCTTTGAACTCTTGTCTTCTGCATCTGACTAGCTGTTGAACTTCCTGTCCACTGCATCAACAAATCTGTCTGACTGTGTTGACAACAATGACAATACTATTTGCTGCACCTTGCTCAACAATCTCCCCCTTTGGAATTGTTGGCAACACATGTGCAATTTTCTTGTAAATCTTCTCCCCCTTTGACAATAATACCAAAGGGCTACTGTAGACTCCCCCTGAGTCTATGCACAACATTCTCAGGCACAAATTATTACAGTTAGCAAAAATTCCAAACATGAGAAAAAAGATAAACAAATACACAAATGCTCCCCCTGAGAATGTGATCCTGATAGCTAGTCAATTTTTGGAAAACGTGACCACTCCACAATCTGTTGTTGGAATGAAAATCCAACTTAACCTCACTTTCTGCAACTTTCTCCTGCGTACAACACGTTGTCGCTGCAATATATTCTGCCTCTGCTGTGGATAAGGAAACTGACTCTTGTTTCTTACTGTTCTACGCGACCAATCTGTCTCCAAGATAGAATACACCTCCACTGGTACCCTTTCTGTCATCTACACATCCTACCCAATCTGCATCTATAGGATACCATAACCCATACTCCATAGTACCTTTGTGAAATTATAGAAGACTCTGTCTCTCTGCTGCACTGACTGGTGGACCTCTTCTTTACTTGAAGAATCCTCACTCAGATCTATCTTCAACTGTGTTGGCTGCTAGATTTCTATCCATTTAGACTCTGACCTCTGTACTCTGTTACCTCCAAAGCTCAATCAATAGGCTCACTAAGAACTTGCTTAACAAGCTCACATAGAACTTGTCCAATGCTAAATAACAAGCTCATAAAAAAAATCTATCCAAATCTGCTCCACCAAGCTCACTAAGAACTTGTCCGAATCTTCTCTAGCAATCTCACCAAGAACTTGCCCAAATCTGCTCTAGAAATCTGTCCCAGCATTGACTTCAAATATTTCCCAAAGGCCTTCTCAAAGGCTCAATCAATCATGCTCAAGAAGTACTCAAAATGAACTCAATAAAGAATGGCGATCTCAAATCAAATCCACTTCATAGAACTTCAAAGATCACTTCACACACAACTTGACTGGGTTCAAACAAATCAACTCAACCAATCATCACAAGGGACAACTCTCTCTCACACATCCCTGGTCCAAGTATGTATCAACCAACTCAAATAATTCCAGCAATGCTCAACCACAAATATCACATAACAATCATATTCATGTTCTTTTCTAACTCAAGTTCTTTCACAACCAATGGGCTTAAACCACTATGCTTATAACACAAGGTTTAAAAACAATTCTCACTTCAGGAAACCTTGATGCATTCAACCAACTACTTTCAAAAAAAGAAACCACAAACAATCATTTTCCCTTCAATGATATTTCAGAAATCAATCACCATAATGTTGTCACATGAGTCTTCTTGGGATTAGCCTGAAATCGTGCTACCATGTATACAGCCTACAAAATATCTGGTCTGATAGTTGTCAGGTATAGTAAGCTTCCAATCATAGACCTGTACATGATTTGATCAATAGGTGGAGATTTGTCATTCTTGCTCAACTTGCACCCTTTCTTAAGCCTTTGTTGAGTGAGATAGTTGTCTAGCTTTGCATACCATGCTCGGGGTGTCTGTTTCAAGCCATATATCTTCAACTTACAACCTAAGTTGGGATCATCACCAAACTAGAAACCATCTGGCTGCTCATTATAAACCTCTTCTTCAAGCTATTCAAAAACACTGATTTCACATCTGTCAAACAAATGTCAAGTGACTCACACTTGTACCAGCTTTTGTCCAACACTGTATCGACACTGCAATTTTACTGCCAACTCTATGCAAGCATCAAACATTGTACCACAACACCAACCAAATCCCTTTTTAAATTTTCAACTTGGTCTATGTTTTCTACAGTCACTGCTGGTCACACCTTACCTTCAACTGTTCGAAACAGGAGACAACATTTTGAAAAACACTTCACGGCCAACTATAGTGCACCTTACTCAAACTCATACTTTTGAACCTCGGATAGGTATGATTCACAAAGCAAAGTCGCTCATCATGATGAGCTAAACATGAATCAATAAACAAACTTCAATATTTTTCACCACAACATCATAAAAGCTCTAACAATATTTTCGTCAATGTGTAGTTCAAATACACACTGCTTTTATCAACACACATATATGCGGCTAGGGCAACATTCTTTCACTAACCAAATTATCTGAACTGTTATAGTCCTTAACTTTGGACAGGGTAGTAAGAACCATCAACAGAACAACAATGACATATAGCAATGCTACCAATAATGACAACTCTTAATTTAAACACCACCCTTCACGACACTTCCACAAACAACTACATGAACTGAAAACACACTTCGACAACTATACGACAACTTCCCTGACTACTTGCCTTTCATCCTCAGGTAATCAAACAAATACATAGGAGCATTAGAATGAAACTTCAAGATTGCTCCCCCTGAGGATGTGCTACCTGGAGTTGCTCAGTGCAATAAAGGAGTAATCTCCTTTAGTCCAAGGAGACACGATTTCCTCTCTTCTTTCTTTCTCCAAACTTTCTTGAACTTGGGCTTGAGTTTTTCAACTATATCCCTATTTTGAACCTTTTCATGAACTTGAACATTTCTCTTGTGTGGTTGTCTCTTGTGCATCCTCGATGAATGATTATTTTCCTTTCTTTTATGAACATGATTCATTCCCTGTCTGTGTTGCGATTTTTGCGTCTGATGAGATCTACTGTTTTGCCTTAGATTAGATACAAAAGTGCTTGGACAAAACCTTGCTATGTGCCCATGACCATTACATTGAAAACATTGTACATAGTGTTCTCTCATAAACGCAGATGTATTTCTACCAGCATAACTCTTTGATTTGTTATTCAATCCACAATGAATTGCCTTGTGACCATACTGGTTGCATCTGAAATAGTAGCCATTAAAAGTATTATTATGAATAGAGTGAGAGTGATAGAACCTCTTTTGTTGTGGCTGCTTTGTTGTAGATCTCCTTTGATATTTTCTTCCTTTTGAAGATTCAGCTTTAAACTTTTCTTGCTTCGATCCTTCAACAGTGAGCTTCTTCTTCTCTACAGAGTTGGAAGATGAAGGTTGTTCAACTTCATATCCAAGACCATGCTTATCCGTGGAGCTTCTTTGTTGGCTTATCATTTTATCTAGCAACTCTGTGCTCTTCTCGAATTTGAGATTTGTATTGGCCTCTTCTAGTTGTTTCTTCAATAAAACAATCACTTCCTCTTGTTTGCAGCAAACAATCTCTTTCTCATTGATCTGTGACCTGAGAGTTTCTTTAGTCCTTTTGGACTCTTCTACTTGCAGCTTTAGATCACTAAGAACTTTGTTAGATTCCTCTTCACGTTTGCTGCATACATCGCCTTTATCATCTAGGTGTGACTTCAAAGCTTCTTCTCTTTTCTTGGCTTTATGAATTTGTAAGAAGAGATCTTCAATATCATCCTCATATTCTTCCAACTTCTTGGACAGTCTTTTGTTCTTTTTCCTTTCTATATTCAATTCTTCAAGTGCAGCGATCAACTCACCTTCTAGATCTACTTCAGCCTCAAGGTTTTCATCATATACTTCAGGATTCACTTCTTCAACCTTTTCTAGTTCACTTTTCTCTTCCATAGGAACTGAAACTGATTGAGATGCCTTTTTGGAGGAGGATCTATTCTTCTTACCCATTGTGTACTAATCCAAGATCAACCCTAGCTGATTTAGCCTGATAAGGGAACTTGGCTCTGATACCAATTGTTAGTCTTACAATGGCACTGAGAGGGGGGGTGAATCAGTGTAGCTCTTTAAACTTGAATCTACAGCTCTTAAAATAGTAGCAATTAAAACTTAAAAATAGATACCATAAGAATAGCAATAGAGCATCACACAACACAAGTTTTTAATGAGGTTCACCAATTTGGCTACTCCTCAAGAATGACTGCTTGGACTACCATCCAAATCCAGAATTTGCAAAGCACCAACTTTACAAATAGTTTACCAGCTTCCACTGGAAGGAGCACCAACCCCTGATTTATCTGTACCAATAGAAAGGAGCACCAACCCCTGATTTACCAACACCTACTGGAAGGAGCACCAACCCTCGATGCCAAGTTGTACAACCTGGACTTCAATTTTGAATCTGTAAGTTTGATGATAAAATACCTTTGCTTTTCCAAGACCCTAACTGGTCTGCTTCACCTTTGCATTCTCTGTGCACTCTGCTCTCTCTACGCAATCACTTCGCACAATCTACTGCTTCACTGTCGAGCTTCACGATCGTCTTCTCCCTTTTGCGCACTCTGCTTCCTTTGTGAATTTTGCACTTAGCACGACTCGAATTCTTTGCTCACTTTGCGCACTTTGCCATCATCTCGTCGCTTCTACGCTATTTGCGCTCTTACGGCCGCATTTCACACTTCGACATGCATTCGACGATATCGATGACCACCTCTCAATTCTCCAAATAGCCCTACTTTTATAACAACATTTTCATGATGAAAAACTCTAATCTTAGTCGGTTGTAACCCTAATATTTGTCGGCTGCAAACCCTAATCTTCATCGGCTGTAAACCCTAATCTTCGTCGGCTAACATCGGTCTTCGTCGGCTTCAACTGCCCCTGTAACTCTTCTATTGCTATTGCCACGAAAACACAACATGTCGCGATATCGTGACACTTTTGCCTCCGTATGCTTTCTCTTAGCTTTGGCCCGCGAGAATACAACATGTAGCGATATCGCTACACTTTTCCCTCCGTATGCTTTCTCTTAACTTTGGCCCGCGAGAATACAACATGTAGCGATATCGCTACACTTTTTCCTCCCGCACGCTTTCTCTTAGCTTTGGCCCATGAGAATACAACATGTAGTGATATCGCTACACTTTTTCTTCCGTATGCTTTCTCTTAGCTTTGGCCCATGAAAATACAACATGTCGCGATATCGCGACACTTTCGCCTCCTTGCTTCTCTTCTTGGCTTGTACCCGCGAAAACTCAGCATGTCACGAAATCGTGACACTTTTGCCTCCTTGTCTCTTTTCTTGGCTTGTACCAGCGAAAACACAACATGTCATGAAATCGTGACACTTTCGCCTCCTTGCCTCTTTCTTTGGCTTGCATCAGCGAAAACACAGCATGTCGTGAAATCATGACACTTTCGCCTCCTTGCCTCTTTCTTTGGCTTGCATCAGCGAAAACACAGCATGTCGCGAAATCATGACACTTTCTCTCCTTGGCACTTTCTCTTGCCTTCGGGTCGTGAAAACCTGACATGTCGTGATATCGTGACACTTTTTCGTCCGTATGCTTTCTCTTGCCTTCGAGTCGTGAAAACCCGACATGTCGCGATATCGCTTTCTTTTTCATTCGTACGCTTTCTCTTGCCTTCGGGTCGCGAAAACCCGACATGTCGTGATATCGTGACACTTTTTCATCCGTATGCTTTCTCTTGCCTTCGAGTCGTGAAAACCCGACATGTCGCGATATCGCGACACTTTTTCTCCTTAGCGCTTTTTCCTGCCTTCGGGTGGCAAAAACGTGACATGTCACGAAATCGTGACACTTTTCCTTTTCTGCCTTCATCTTCGCTTTGGACCACGAAAATGCTACATGTCACGATATCGTGACACTTTTTCTTCCTTGCATTTTCTCTTCGCTTCGGACCGCGAAAATGCAACATGTCACAAAATCGCGACACCTTTTTCTTCCATACAATCTTTCTTGCAATATGTCACGAAATCGTGACACTTTTTCTACTTGCCTTTTTCTTTGCCAACATGTCACGAAATCGCGACAGTTTTTCTTTCTTCCCAACATGTCGCGATATCGCGACACTTTTTCCACTTGTCTTTTTTTCTTTCAACATGTCGCGAAATCGCGACAATTTTTCTTTCTTCTTCTCTCTCTTCCAACATGTCATGAAATCACGACAGTTTTTCTTTCTTCTTCTCTCTCTTCCAACATGTCACGAAATCACGACAGTTTTTCTTTCTTCTTCTCTCTCTTCCAACATGTCACGAAATCGTGATAGTTTTTCTTTCTTCTTCTCTCTCTTCCAACATGTCGCGAAATCGCGATAGTTTTTCTTTCTTCTTCTCTCTCTTCCAACATGTCACGAAATCACGATAGTTTTTCTTGCCTGTTGTATATGTCGCGATATCGCGACACTTTTCTTACTTGTCTTTTTCTTTGATATTTTGCAAGTGGTCCACTTCGGTCTTCTTGGAAAATCACTGTACATACTCTGAGTGACCTTTGAACTCTTGTCTTCTGCATCTGACTAGATTTTGTATAGTCTGAGTAACCTTTGAACTCTTGTCTTCTGCATCTGACTAGCTGTTGAACTTCCTGTCCACTGCATCAACAAATCTGTCTGACTATGTTGACAATAATGACAATACTGTTTGCTGCACCTTGCTCAACATAGTGCTCTCTTATGATGGTCTTTTAATCCATTCAATGAACTTTGATCTCTCTATGCTGGATATGTACGCTCCTCCTGTGCGAGGCTATTAATACCTCTTGTCCTCCTTTGAAATGTATGCCAAGTGGCACTTACATTGCCTTAGAATGTATGCCTTATTGTTAGGTGGTGCAAGGAGGTTACTACCTTTTAGAGGTGTTAATTTATGTGGTGCAGGCTTGGTAATAATATTTGAGCATTGAAATGATGATTAATGAGGAGCATTACTCCAACCTGGGCACTCTTTGACTTGATTGGAGCATTACTTCAACCTGGGTGCTCTTTGGCTCCTTTGTGCAAGCATTAGGTTAATGAAGAATATGTAGATGCTCTACTTCCTTTGTGCCAAGTGGCACAATATTCCTTTCATTGATATGGCAAGTGGAGGCTCTTTCTTTTACATGCAACCAAACCCTTCAATGTCCTTATCACCTTAATGCACTTCCAACTCCTTTGCAAGTTATTTTGATTCTTTTATAGCGTGCTTTCTTGATATTCAATGTTTCATGGCTTCTCTTCCAACCAAGGTGGCTCCTCTCCAATGAAGGCAGTTCTTCTAGTGGTGTTTTAATACCTTCTTCATGGTGGTCGTTCATCCAAGATCCTTCTACGTCTACTTGGATAAAATTTGAAGTTATCCTCCTTTGCACCTTGTCTTTGCCACTTGTATTATATTATGTAACTTGTACTATTGTTGCTTTATGCTATCCTTGCTATTGATGTTGAGTTGTCTTACTTAGTCTTCTTCTTGTTGCAGGTTCCTTTTGCTATGATAGGTGTCTTTATTGTGGCCCTGCGTTCATGGGACTATGGTGCCAAATATGGTGTCTTATGAAACCTTGAAAAGGATGGCATTAATCCCTTAAATGGCTCTACCTCCTTAGCACCCTAGATTGTGCTCTAACCTTGATAAATATTGTCGCTTATTGATTTTAATATTGTGCTATGTTGGTATATTAAGACACTTGAACCTTCTCTTCTTTTTACTACTTTGAGAAGACAAATATGAAGCTATCAAACCCTAAATTAAATCTACAATAGACTAATATAGAATACCTTAGTTGCACTTGGGTTTTAGAGACTTTTTTATCTTCAATTTATAGATTTATTTCTTGACTTGATATGATGGATTCTTCCCTATTCCTTGGTTGTTATATTGCTACTTTTTGGTGGTTTATCTTCACTAATATTTTTTTGTTCACCTGTGCTTAATGGTATCTTTTGATAATACAACTCAATCCTGCTTGTGCACTAATATTTTTTCCTTTGCTAAATACTTAATTTAATTTAATAACTCTTGGAGATAATTTGTATTAAGCACTAAAGTTTATTCAACCTTCACTTTAGAATAATTTCTTCTTTTCTTTCAATAGAAGGTAGTATGTTGATATTTTTCTTTCTTTCAAAATATATCTAACTCCTCTTTCTTATGTGTAGGTTTTAACCCTTGTAGAAACTATCTTTTGTACTTCCTTCAAGACTTTAAACTTGAATTTTTGTCATTGAAACTTTAAACTCTAAGGTGGTTCTTAATGAAACTTAATAATGAACTTAATATAAGTGTTTAAATAATGAACCTTTTGCACCAAATTTGCATACCTTTATGACCTCTGTAGATGATGTATTTCTTGGTGATTTGGATCACCTAATTTTTTCTCCATGTTAGATGAAATCGCAGCTCTTTCTTTTTTGTCCAAAATAAAATTTTATCTCACCAAATTGTAGCTTTAAAACTTCTATAACTTGCTACCAAAAAATGTGGTTTGGTGGCTTTAACTCTCCTTTAGGATTCTCCTTTGAACTCTAAAAATTAGCATCTATTAATGCTACCAAAATTGTTTCTCGTAACTCTAAAATTTTCAGATTCTAATGTAGCTAATTTCTCCTCTAAAATGTTGTCCTCGAATATCCAAATTTGGTAGGAAACTTCCTCCAAATTGTAGCTAAAACTTTCCTTCTAGAAACCATAAACTTTCTACTATAAGAAAAATAAACTCCTTTATCTAAAATAGCCTTCAATGGAAATCTCTAAATTTTTCATATTTGGTGGTTTCTTCTAACTCCTTTCTCCTTCAACCTTCTTGTTGAATTATGACTTTGACCTTGGCCTATCTAGTGGCCTTCTTCTCAAGAATCTGAATGTCTCAAGGTCTTCAGTATTCTCCACTAAAATTTGGCTAGCTTCTTGCCAAATTCTTCTCCTTTTGGGTTTGTTTTCGAATGGCAATAATTGTCATAAATTCTATTCTATCAGGAACTTATCCTTGCTAGTTATCTTCTCCAATGGCCTTCTCCAAATATCCTTCAATGGCCTTCTCTGAAATCTGCAATGAGGTTTTCCTAGCCTCCTCCTTAAGACATTTTCTCTAATATCTTCATTTTTTTGCAGCTTCTCTAGTCTTCTCAAAACTTCAATGAAATATTCCTTTGATCTCTTCAATCTTCAACTATGGAAGTTTTGTAATGAGATCTCTTTATTGGTTCTCTAAAATATGTTGCTTTTGAAATCCACAATAGGAATTTTGGTAGTCCTTATATATATTTAGCTATGGAGTCTTCAATCTACAAATCCTACAATGGGACCTTTTCCTTAGTCTCCCAAATATTTAATCTTCCATTTGTTGCTTCAGGTACTAGATTTATTCTAAAGAAGATATTCTTCCTAGCTCTTATAGGAAGCTTCCCAAATTTCTTTGAATCTCCTTTATCTGCAAAGAAATAGTAGACACTATAATAGAAGTAATTCTAAATCTTGATATAATGAGTCTTCACTAGTTGATTTTTCAATCTAGTGGAATCAATGCTAAGTCCTAGTCTTCACAAGTTTTTTTGCAACTATGTGGAAAGACTCTAGCCAAATATAATTTCAAAAGTTCTGAAAATGAGATTTTCTATCTCCTCTCAATCTCTTTTGTGGCTCTCCCTATTTCCTATCGATCTACCATGTGCTCTGATACCATTGTTAGTTTTTGATGATATATTTTAAATAAAAACAACCACAAGATGTAAAATGAGCAAACAATGATAACTATATGATAATGGCACTAAAATATGTAGAAAAATTATAAGAGAAACTTATGTAATAAATAAAAAATATACCATTAATGAAAGCTCATGAAAATAATACAATGTAATATAATGGAGGACATGAACACTTCATAAATACATGAAAGAACTACATTGTACTCACTCTAACTACTAATGCAACTAGTCACTATTATATCTTGTGTTCTCCTCTCTCTTTTCTACCTCATATATATAAGGAGATAAATCTCTTGACCTTTCATCTACCAAACCTATAACTCGTGTACATGTGGACTACATGCACATTTACATCATTGCACATTCTAACACTTTGTGCATTTATTACATTGCATAAGGTAACTACTCAAACCTTACTTTAAGATAAACTTCTACTCTAATTATATGCCGAAAAGGATTCATTAATATGTACCAAATAATATAATATCCTCCAACAATATTTTAATACAACTAAATAAACTATATCATTCTCTATAATAAACCTTAAAAAGAATACTTAAGCCTTACATTGAACGTTGTAAAAAGATCTCGAGATAACTCTAAAGTACTAATATAAATGCCTTTTCAAGACTAAAATGTGTTTGCCTCACAAGGCAATCTCCGACCAAGATCTCGAGATAACTCTAAAGTACTAATATAAATGCATTTTCCAAGAATAAAATGTGTTCGCCTCACAAGGCAATCTCCGACCCGGTTGACGTATTCTCTCCGTGTTTTCCTTGATATTTTAAATCCCCTTTGGCGTTCATCACGTGCACACGTTTGATAGTTTCCATGCCAAGCACCATGAACACCAGCGTAGCCACTGTACACACAAGAAAATACCCATCTCTATGATTGTTCTCACAATCGACTCCCACGGCAAAATGCAGAGATCAGCAATCCTTACAACTAATTGCCCCCCACCACCATCAGAAATGAACCCTCCTTTATAGCCTCCACTGTAGCTTCTGCAATTTCCCTCGGCTCTTTCACCCGCTTGGGGTTATACATATCAACCACTTTCATAATGAGAAGAAAATAATCATTCTCCGGGTTATGGTGGCCAGATGGAACAACATTATATATCATAATTATGAACCTTAGCTTAGCTCTTAGAAAAATATCAGGAAAATATATAAAAACAGTGGTATGGATTCTCTGATAAACCTGTCTGGCGCTACTCACCGTGCTCTAAGAGAGGTGTTCTTTTGAATCCAGGGCAACAAACAGTGCCACGAAATGTTGAATGGTAACAACTCGAGCCGAAGGCATTCCCCCATGCCTTTCAGGGCGTGCTTAGTTGCAGTATATATACTATGCCCATACAGCGGGTGCTGCTCATGTTATCAACATTATTCACACTCAAATTTACGTTATAAAAGTATTTATACAACATTAAGGAGAAAGTGTATGAAGAATCTTTACCAAGGACGCTATGGAGCCCATGAAAACGATAGTTTGTTATCAGATTCGTTCGGATCACCAGATCCAGTTCTGTAACCTTCGGCTCGTCCATACGTTCAAGTCTTTGCCCAATTCGAGCGTTGCAGATAACAATGACGAAAGGCCTCCATTGAAATGCCTCCGTAGTCACCCACATCTGCAACCTGTCAGCAGGCTCCATACTATTAGTGCCAACACTAGGGCTCCAACAAAATACCCTAGCGAAGACTCTATCTGGAGAACAAGTAAGATTTAGAGTGACAAATCCTCCTTGCTTGAGAACTTGGAGCCCATCGAGAAGAATGGACGACCACAGAAATCCCGGCGTCCATTCTTTTCGATGGGCTCCAAGTTCTCACGCACCCCACAAATTCTTCTCGCTGGGCTCCAAGTTTCCACTCTTCTCGATGGAATCCCAGCGTCCACTCTTCTCGATGGACCAAATCTAAGATTCTTTTGCACAATTGCTGTGTACACAACCCACAAGATGGTCAGGCTTCTCGACGAGAATGGACAAATATATCATCGATCACAAACGAAAGTTAATTGGGTTCTGGTGCAGAATTCATTATTAGTTAGATGAAATTTGATTGTGATAATTTATTGTTTGGTTCTACGAGAATGATTATCCATTGATGGTCTACTGTTCTGCTTATAAAAATTACAGTCAAATGGATGGTCTACTGTTCTGCTTATAAAAAATACAGTCAATTAATTGTATAGATGTAGTGGGAATTCTACAACTAGTGACTCGATGGTGACGTTAGAGAGGAGAGAGAATTTTATAGTTTTTATTCATTAAACCCTCAAACATAGGTGGGTCTCGAGTTAGCTGTAACCATTATTGTCATATTTATTTTTGTCATCAAAAAAAAGGGAGCAAGTAGCTATAAACATATTGTCAGATTTATTTTTATCACTAATATAAAAAGGGTAATGATTTGAGCGATTTTTTAAAGCTTGTGATGTCACATGGTAGAGGACCATTTATTTGACACCTATACAAAATGGCATGAATAAAGTGGAAGAATAGAGTTATTATGGAGATGGTCCATGATATAATTCATGTTAAATATATTATATATCAATGATCATATATTATATACAACACTCTTATTTATACTATGATTAAAAGATAAACAAGAGTGTGAACTTCAGTTTTATATTTCAAAATATTTTGTTCAATTGTTTAACCCCGTATTTTTGTATTTTTGTTGAGGAGAGAAATAATCCTAAATTCAAGAGCAAAGGTGTTCATATATTAAGTATAATAAAGAGTTAAAGTCCTATCAACTTTATGATCTAACTACTTGCATTATTACAACTCTAATCTAGGCACTGTGTTTGATAAGGTTCTTTCTCATGAACCTTATATCTCTTGATCTTTTGTAGATGAACCTCCATATCATTTTTTTCTTGTTGATATTCACCCTCTTATTGATGATGATCCAACTTATTCTCATACTTGTGTGAGTATATCTTTCTAATGGAGGCACTATATCTCATTGAACTAATTTTATTTTGAGTGTTTTTTGGTTCCTTAATATTATAGATATTATTGTAGTTCCTAATGTTTTTTATTGATGAGTTACCATCTTTAGGGAGTCATTTTATTGAATTATGGTATTAAAGGATATTTTTAAATACGAATACCATAAAAAATATACCATTTCATGCTCTTATTATCAATGTAGATGTAGATCGAAATCCTACCACCATAATTAGGCAAAGGATGTTCAAGATGAAGGAACTTGTTATAGCTATGTGTAACTTATGAAGAATGAGATTTGTGCTATTCTCTCATTTTGTAAAGGCAAGAGTATTTTTAGATATAAATAGATGTCTAATACTATCTAAATATACTCTTAGTGCTATGAATAATAAATTTAAAGCTCATCTTACTCCACCATATTTATATTATAATAAAGGTATTGATTAAAATTTAAAAAAAGCATCAAATGAAATTAATTCAACCAATTAAATTCTCCATCTTTCAATGGTGATACTTGGTTTGAATCTTGCCAAGTTATACATGTATAGTTTCCAATCTATTGTAATGTCAATATGTTATCATGATGTAATACTAGTGGGGTCCATTTCAACCCTATATCGCTAATTAAAAATTTAAAACTAAAAAAAAAACTATTTCTATCATTTTTATAGACTCAATTCACATTATCCTTTCTATTCCAACTTCATAATTTTAAAATTCCCATCAAAGGGATAATACCAAGAGTAATGTTCTTAATTGGATTGTATGTGTCCTTAAATGAACCAAATTGTATGTAAATAAACCAAATTGGATTCGCTCGAATTATGAAATTATGTGTCCTTAAATAAACCAATATGTATGTAAATGCATCATAAATATAATCAAAAGGTATCCATAAATGGATGAATTTACACATAAATAACATCAAATATTTCCTTAAATGGATTGATATGTATATAAATACAATTAAAATGTGTCTTTAAATATGTTTCTTAAACATATCCATAAATAATCTAATTAAATATGTATCTTTAAATAGACCAGATAATTATGTGTCCTTAAATGGACCACTCTATATATAAATGTATCATAATGTATCCTTAAATGGGCCAAATTTTACATAAATAGAATCAAAATGTATTTCTAAATAAACCAATCAGTTATGTATCTTTCCATAAGATAATCCTTTAGGATGATAAAGAGAAACACCTCACTTAAAAATAACCCAGTCATAGCACAATCAAGAAGAGCTTGGAAAAATTTGGTATTTTTTATTTTTTCTCTTTTGAGTTTCCTCAATTTAATTCAACTTTTTCCTCTAAAACATGAGGGGCATATTGGGACATAACCACATTATAACTGAACCTCAATCAAGGTCATATATTTGACCTTAGAAAAATGGGTAACCCTTTTTGCATAAAATTGGGGTATTATGATGGTTTTTGATGTGTTCATTATATAATAAACACATAAAAAAGAGGTAAATATAGACACCCAATTTTATACACCAATTGCATCATCAACCATTCATTTTGTCTAATTCAATGAAATCGATTCGAATTTGGGGTAAAAAAGTATCCTGACCTTTGAGGATCCCAAAACTATATAATTTTTTTGTACAATGCTTTTATGCTACCATTACTAAAATTGAAGCTTTAGTAGTATGACTACCTGTCACCACTTATTTATCGCAAGCCTTGACCATCAACCTATCTATTGTGTGATTGAAAAACCAACTAAGCTACTTGACTACCAATCAAAAGGCTTTATAGGTCAATCAAGAAATGCAATTGCTAATCAATCTAGTTAACTCCCTAATCAACTCCATTAAAATGGTGGTAACTACTTAGTCATTGCAAGTCACCTCAAGGAAACACTGCATCCTACAAATTGCATACATCATCTTCCATGCAATCCTCTTCACACATCTATAATGGTTTCTCCAAGAGCTTGGGTGATCTATAAAGCCAACCTTGAAGGAATCCAAAGCATCCAATATATTATAGGTACTATCATGCTATTGGTAATACAATAAAAATAAGATACTCATTTACTTCTTGCAAGCATAGGACTGGAACACTCAAGCACTCATTGGAGGCATTATCAAGGAAAAAATCCAAAAGTACTACTACATATTAAGGAAGAAAACTTTGATCCTTTTCAACACGTTCCTTATTTTCTTTAGTTAGCATTTTGATCATTTATATATTTTCATCAATTTATGCATTTTTTATTATTTTAATCATTTACCATAAAGTAAAAAGGGTTTTATCCCTCTACTAAGGAAGTTTAGTTTTCCTAGAGAGGTCAAATAAATCCCTTCCTACTAATCACAACTATTTTCTATTTTTACTTACAGGTTATGTTTTTATAGGTACACGGTGAAAGCATTGTATGACTATAAAAGTATCATAAAAAAAAATTTATGTTGCTTCTCTACAGTGCTTTTATACAAAGCAAAAGGTAGTGTGATCATCAATTCTTATAAAAACATATTAAAACTTTATAAATTTTATAAAAATTGTACTATTAGAAAGGGATCTAAAAGAGCTTTTTAATGAGTATAAATATTCCCATACTTATCCAAGGGATGATACCTCAACACACTCAAATTTGATAGCATCATAACCCTATAGCACTTTTATATGGTGCTTCCACACTATGGCACTCTTGTTGGCTTGTGGTGCTTTTGTCAACATACAATGCTTTTGTACAAGTAATAGATCGAGTATAGTTTTTTATTTTGTTCTATTTTTTTGTCTTAAGTTAGCATATATGAACTCTTTGTCCATGTTGTCATCGTTTTAGGTAGTTTTGTGGAATATTTTTATAAAAGGTGTAAAGAATGCATTTTTGGGCTATAACGTTGTAAGAGGAATAATTATAGGCCCAAATTACATCATTAGACCTAAAATTTAAGGCTTAATCCTCAAATTCATAATTTAAATTTTTTTAATTTGATATATTGCAATCTTTTATTTTGCTTTCTAACTAGTTTTGTAAAGAAAATATAACAAATTGAGTACTTTTATCTAGTTGTAATATAGGATGAATTTTATTTGTGTCTTTGTACTTAGACATAAAATTAAACTTGCATGCATCTATGTTTTGGCTACTTTTATTGATTGTATGCATATCTCTTGATCACTTACTCCAAAGAAAAAGGAACTTTATTTTTATTAGGCATTGAAAGCAAAAAAACATGTAGAACTGCATGTCTCCCTACATTATTGTATTTATTTGCATTGCATCTTGTCTTCCAAGATTTGTATTTAGTTTAAGACTTCATGGATAGACTAGTAGACTTCACACTAACACCTCTACAATCTTGAGTGTGGGTGTGCATTTATGCCTCCATAGTGAGCATATCTATAGAGAATAGAATTATGTAGCAAATAATTTATCCAAATATTGTGTTGATATTTGTTTTAGAAAATTTTAAATTTTAGAAGGCAATTGGCTAAGTCAGATTTTATCTCTTGATAAAAATAATTTGGAGTTGAATGTAAAAACCTAGAAGTTTGAAAAAAATGAAAAATATCTTTGATAAAAAGGTAAGTTGGATATTTCTATTTTGCTATTTGAAAAATCCACATTCACACATCTCTCTCTCTATGAAGTATTTCTATATTTGTTAATGTTGGTTATTTTCAGGTTCAAAATTATAAACCAAAATAATTTTATTGTTTAATATTACACATGCAAGGAGCAATCACACAATAATGAGAGAAGACTTTTTAACAAGGAAAGCACAAGGAAAAAAACTTCCATGTAGCAAGTCCTATAAAGGAACTTGCCATGAAGGAAATATATGTCATAAAAGACTAAAACCTTAGTAAACATTTGTGCCTACTACACAATGTAGAGCTTTCTAGAATTCATAAGTGAATATGGAATCCCTATTTAAAATAATTATTTTAGGAAACCCATGCAATCAGAATACCTCTTTGGCAAATCTGTTAGCCACTACCTGAGCATTATCCTTGATGTTCCCTGGTATGAAATGTGCAACCTTAGTCAATATTTCAACTATTACAAGGATTACACCATGTTGATACCTGGTCTTGGGTAAATCTACTATAAAATCTATAGATATAACATACCATATCTACATAGGTACATCATGTGGATACAATTGCCCTTCAAGATGCCTACGTTCAACCTTACCCTTTTGACATTCAAGTCACCGAGCAACAAAATTGATGATATCATTCATAATTCCTATCTAGAAGAAGGTCCTTTTCCTGTTTTCCCTCATTTTTGTCCCTATAGGATGAGCATAATAAGGGGATCTATGGGCTTCTTGCATTATTAGTTTTCTTAAATTTTCCATTTTTGGTATGATGATTCTACCTTCATAGAACGAAAGGTCATAATTCATGCTAAATTCCTTATTATCCTCAAGGTCTCTATTCAACCTAGACAATATTTCCTTGTAATACTCCTCTTGAGATTGATATTTCCTCACTTGAATCCATTAGATCCATGTGACTTCTAGCTATGGTTTCTATGTGTTTCCTTCTACTTAAGTCATCAAAAACCTTATTCTCTTTTCTCTTTATATACTCAATCTCAAAGTCATATTCAGCAAGAAAATCAACCCATCTTCTTTGTCTCGCATTGAGTATGGGCTAGGTGAATATATATTACATACTTTGAAGGTCAATCTTTAATTCAAAGGGCCTTCCTACCAAGTAGTGGCATTAGACTTTTAGAGCATGCATCATTGTAGCTAGCTCTAAATTAGGGCTATGCATAAGGGATTGACCCTAAAATGTATTTATAAAAATGGGGTAAATAAAATTTGAAATCCAAAATTCTTTATAATTTAAAGGTGAAAAGGTCCCCTATTATTAGGGGTAATATTGGAGATTTAAACTTAAAATGGTCCAATTATTATAAAATTGGGGTGAATCTACCCAAAAAAATTTACATCCAAAATTTTTTGGCTAATGGGCCCTAGTCAAGGGTCCCCAATATTAGCCAATTCCAAATTTCAAAAATCAAAATATTCATTAATTAATGATGATTAGCCACTATGCATAACCCTACTTTAAATCATGCATAGTATAATTAATTTCATGCTTCTTAATATTCCTTGAAGTGTATGCTACTAATGACTCATATTAAGATAATACTCCTCTTAACCCTTCCAATGATGCATCCGTGCATACTAAAAAGTTTCCATTAGGGTCTAAAATTTTTAATATTGGTGTTGTAGTGAGTTTATATTTTAGCAATACAATGACAACTTCACATTTTTCTGACCAATTGAATTCCTTTCCCTTTTTTTGGAGTTTAGTTATTGTTTTTGCAATCTTAGAATAATTATTTATATAACATCTATAGTAGTCTATCATTACCATGAATATTCACACTTCTGTCACATTGGTAGGGGGTGGCCAATTTAGAATGGCTTCAATTTTATCTAGTTATACTACAATCTCTTATGCAGATATGATATGCCCAAGATATCATACCTCCAAAACATAGAAATAACTTTTTGCTATAATTCCATAGATTTGGTTCTCCCTTAGAAACTCTAACATGATCTTGAGTTGTTTGTCGTGCTCCTCATCTCAATACTATATTAATATATCATCTAAAAATACTAGGACATACTGATCTAAATACCTCCTAAATACATTGTTCATTAGATTTATAAATATAGCTAGGGAGTTAGCTAGTCCAAATTATAGGACTATAAACTCATAATTCTCATACCTAGTTTTGAACGTCATTTTGTGAGTGTTCTCCTCACGTATTATTAATTTATTGTACCCTAATTTTATATCAATATTTATAAATACTGCAACATCCCTTAATTGGTCAAATAAATCTTTAATTCTAGGTAAAGGATATCGATTCTTGATCATAGCTTTATTAAGCATCCTATAATCAATACATAATCTTAATGAACTATCTTTCTTTTTGACAAATAACATTGGTGCACCCCATTGTGACACACTTGGTTTTATCAATCCCTTTTCTAATAGCCCTTGCATTTGCACATTTAATTTTTGCATCTTAATAGGATTATATTATACGGAGATCTATGGATAGGTTTCAATCCTAGCATAATTTCAATGGTAAAATAAAATTCTTGCATAGGGAGAAGCCCAAAAAAATCCTCAGGGAACACATCCTTAAAATCCTACAAAATTGGATGTTTCTCAAACACTTATCTCTTATGATCTTATCAAAATTCATTGAGTTTCACAACATAGACTATCTCTTCCTTTTTTAGGTTTTTCTTCAACTGCATAGCTAACAACATATGGGTTTTGAATACCCTCTACTTGCAATGAATTCTTAGTCTTTCCTTACCTTTTTATGAATACTCAACTCATTTATCTTGGAAATTAATCAAGGCTTTATGGGCTTGTAACCAATCCATCCCTAGTATCACATCAAAAGCATGAAGTGGAGCTACATACAAACAACCCTCAGTGGTACCACTAGTTAGAGTAATATTTGCCGTTGTAAAACATTGATTTAGTAAGTAGGTTTACCTAGAACCATACTCGACCTTCCATATTTGGGCTAAATATCCAAGCATTTTTGACATATCCCTTGCTAAAATAGAAGAGATGAAACTATCAGTGACCCCACTATCAATTAAAATATTTACTTATTTATTAAATATCTTACCTTTCACAACCAATGAATAACTTTCCATTCTAGCTTTTGGTTTTAGGTTGCAACATAGATTTGGTACATAGGTTCCTTTCCCTTGGCACTAGATGTACTCAACCCTGATTGATACAAACATTGACTAGCATAGTGAGGGCCTCTACAATTATAACACCCATCCTTGAGACGCTTTTTAGGTTTCTGTTCCCCTAGCTTACTTATTGGGGCTAAATTTTATGATTTCTAAGGTTGAGTTTTAGCATTTTTGGGATTGTTGTTGCTTTTATTTTGGAATTTATTCTTGAAGCTCCTCTGATTTTCATTATTTCTCTTCTCAGATTTTAGGAAATTGTTTTTCTTTTGAACTTTTTTCTCTTCCCTTTTCAATATTCCTTGGCTATTCCTTTTCTTACGTGCTTTCTAATCTTGCTCAGACATGATAGAATAGTTAATTTGTAGTTGAGACTCAGCTTTATTTGACAGGTCATACACCTTTTATAGTAACTTGGGTTTATGCATGTTTACATAATATCTCACTCTTGATTCTAACCCAAGAATAAACTTTTGAATCCCATATTCTCATCATAAGTGGGTACATACTTTAGTAATCATACTATATTTATGTAATATATCTCCATAATTTTGGTTCCTTGTCAAAGGTTGGCAAACTCCTCAAAATTTAATGCATAAAAGTGTTCTATGAGGAGCCTCTTTTTGAATATTTCATTAAAATATTTCCATGTAATGTTGATAGGTTCGATATTATACTTCTCATAATAAGTTTTGCACCAATCTAAAGCAGCCCTTTCTAGGTAGATTGTGGCCCAAACTATTTTGGTTCCTAGGTAATAGCCCTTCACTATAAAATAAAATTATAATTCCCTTAACCAGGCTTCAGCTGCATCCCCATCCCCTTCTCCACTAAAATTATTTATGCAAATATTTTTTAGATCCTTAACCAATTCTTTTTCTAAAATATATCTAGCTTCCAACTATTTTGCAGTTAGCCCATAAAATTGGCTAACCTTTGAAACTCTATCTTGTGAATTTTTATTCACAATGGTTTCCAATATTTATTTCATCTGATCTTACATATAGCAATCCTAGTAGTGAGGTTTTCTACCTCTTTGTTGTAATTTTTAGGATTCTCATTCCAAATATCTTATTTGATGTTACTCTATCGAGTTTGTACAGTTGAAGGTATAGGCCTATCTTTTCTTGCCTTAGGTGTTATTTATCCTGATTACAACCAATACGAGAAGGTTAGGTTACAGTTCCACCTTTGAACTGAACTACTAACACAAGTCATAATGCAGAGTTCTCTTGTTAAAAAAACATCGATGATCTAATTAGGGTAGTGTTCCAAGGTTATGATGTAACTTCAATAACAAATTCTATATTTACTAATTGTAAGGTATTATAACATTCCAATCACCCTTGGGGTTAATCCCCATTAGATTTTAGCAAATAGGTGATTCTATGTCTTCCCAATTTTAGCTTAAAACTTAAGCAAGCCTTCATAGAAAGACATCCAAATCTCTAAAATACATTAAGAAAATCTATACCCTTGTACCTAGAGCTCTGATACTAGATGTAATGACCCCAAAAAATATCTATAAGAAAATACAAGAAATAATTTTTTTTAACTACAGAGAGTCTGGTCTATTTGAGCATAAGTATGGTCTATTTGAGCATAAGTAAATTATTACAATTATAAATCAAACTGGTGCATCGGTTCCAATTGCCTCTTTGGTTCTCCTTTATTTCCATAATTTTTTTATTATAATAGATGATCATGACAAATCATGGTCTTATGAAATACATGCACCTAAATGCATCTAGTAGTAATATGAAACTAGTGCATTTACTATTTACTTTGCCAAGTTGCAACTATACAAATTTAACTAAAGTATCCAACCATCTATTTTTTAGTTTATCTCATAAGAATATTATTATTTTCATTCTTATCTCTCATCAACTCTAAGAGTGTCATTCAACAATTACAAATAGATCACAAGTCTAGCTTTAATCAAATCATTGCAAAAGACATTATTTTAAATAACTAATATTTGATTCCTTAATTAAAAAATAATATGCATTCTTTTAATAAACCAATTAAACACCATCCATTTAATTAAATTAATCAAAGTCCCATACCTTTGATTAACCAATTAAACTATTTTTTTTTTTTTTTCAAATAATCAAAGTCCCATACCTTTAACTATATAAATAAATCATTTTTCCTTTCTATTGTCATTAATCAAAGCCCCATAAATTTAATCAATAAAATAACCATATTCCTTTCTATTCTCATTAATAAAAAATCCATAATTTTAATCAATAAAATAAACCATATTCCTTTCTATTTTTAATAATCAAATCCCCATAACTTTAATCAATAAATTAAACCATATTCCTTTCTATTTTCATTAATCAAAGACCCATAACTTTAATGAATAAATTAAACCATATTCCTTTATATTTTCACTAATCAAAGTCCCATAAATTTAATCAATAAAATCAACCATATTGCTTTCCATATTATAATCTAGTTTAGTTAAATAAAAGATTGTCATTTCACTATAATATAACCAACTATTATAATATATAAGGTTATATAATTTCTCTCTTATTATAACCAATTGTTATAAATTAAATATTATCACATTTCTCCTTTAATATAACCTATTGCTACAAATTAAATATTATAATAGTTCTCCTTTAATAAGCTACAATTATAAATTAAAGACTATAACATAAAACTAGCGAAACTAACTTCTAACGCCAAAGGTTTCCAAAGGAGTGTTAGAGGTGCTAATGAAAAACTAGTTATATGAAAAGTTACCTAAATGTGAGCTATATATCTCACAAGTGTAGTACTTAGGACATATCATCTCGACAAAAGGAATTATTGGAGATCTAAAAATATTGAGGTTATATTAAGATGACCTGCACCAACAAATGTGACTAAAGTAAGAAGTCTCATGGGGCTCATTGGTTATTATAGGTATTTTATGAAGGATTATTTAAATATTGCCTACTCTATCACCAACCCTCAAATAAAATGAAAGGATTTTACAATAGCACCAATTCTCATGATATCAGATCCTCTTGGGAATTTTACAATGTGTACAGATGTTTCCTTAGAACGTTTGGGTGGGGTGTTGTCCTAGAATGAGGCTATAATAGCATATGAGTTGAGAAAACTAAATAACCATGAGCTGCAATATGTTACTCACTGCATGCACTAAAGGTTTGGAGGCACTACTTGTTAGGAAAACCATTTGAGATAAGGATAAATCATCAAATTCTAAGGTATATTTTTATGCAACCTATGTTAAATGCAAGACAAAGAAGATGGATAGAATTTCTAGCAGAATATGACTTTCGTATTGAGTATATCAAAGGGAAATAAAATAAGGTTGCAAATGCCTTGAGTAGGAGAAGTCACATAGTTTCCTTAACCTAGAGTCATATAGACTTCATGGACAAAGTCAAATAAATACAACTATGAGATCAATATTGCATGGAAATCCAAGATAAAACTGAGATAAATCCTGAGGAAAATAAGGATTTCAACATAAAATATGAACTTTTATATTTCAAGGATAGGGTTTTCATACCCAAAACTAGTGAATTGGGAAGAAGGATTATGCAAGAGGTGCATAGTTATCCAAATTCTTCTCATATATGAGGGTTAAAAATGATAGAAAACATGAAAAAGACCTTATATCAGATAAGAATGAAATAGATATCAATATTTTTATTACAATATGTTTAGAGTGTCAAAAGGTCAAGGCAAAATATTGACACTAGTAGAGAAATTGTACCCACATGATATATATACATAGAAATGGTAGGTAATATCTATGGATTTTATTGTGGGTTTACCTAAGACTAGATACTAGCATGATGCAATTTTTGTGGTGGTCAAAAATTTGACCAAGATTTAACATTTTATATCGAGGAACATCAAGGATGATGCACATGTGGTAGAAAATAGGTTTTCCAAAGAAATTTTTAGGTTACATGGTTTTCCTGATGTGATCATATTAGACAAGGATTTTAGGATCATATCAAAATTTTGGCAAGATCTAGTAAATTGAACTATGACAATCATATATAAGGATTTTATAGGTGATAACTCACTAATCATATCCCAAACCACACATTGGATGAACTGAATTGCTTCAATTCAACCTCTAGAGTAGGCTGGTATACCTTGTCAACTTATTGAACATTGACTCTTTTTAGCTCAAATGATAAAATGTTAGGGATATAAATGAAAGGGTTAAGAAATGAATAAATGATAGATGGATAAATCTAACAACATTAACATCCACAAGGAGCTTCTGACATGTTAATTTCTAGAAAATAGTACTTGAGACTAACAACATTCAAAAATTAGTAATCTTCAACATTAAGCACATATGTATGTTTCAAGAATTATTTCAAACATTGAGAGTATCAATAATCTAAATTGGTATAATAAGGTTGATGCTCTAACTAACAAAAAAACAATCCTTTCCAAACATACACTTAGAAATAAAGCATTCCAATTTACTTTAAGTTAGAAATCCAATTTAGCGTAATAGACTAACCATAGAAGAAATAGCAAAAATGAATCCAAGGGGTAATTATCCACAAGAAAAGAAGATACAAGTTTGAGGAAAATATCCAAGTAATACTCCCATTTATTTATAGAGAGTATACAATAGTAGTGCAAGCAATCACTTTAGAGTTGACCCTTTGAAATGAGGGTTTCATATATATTTATAGATTTACAATGTTTTTTATCTTGAACATTACTAGGAATATTTTAAGTTATTAATCTTCTTACAACTGTATATCAATGGTGGCATCCAAATATGTCTTCTTGAAATAGTTACAGGAAATCTTGCACAGGTGCAACCTTTGTTGTTCCTCATTCTTTCTACGCCTTCATGACTTCATATCTGCAACTGAATCCTGTGGGTAGCATAGTCTAGAAAATTTTTTATTATGATGTTCTTTCTTCCTGATGGTTAAACTGTCACTCAACCCTTTGGACCCTTTGGGGCTATCTCTATCATGTAGTCACACGAGATTGTGCCTAACATTAGAAATTTAGAGCAGGATAAATCTACACAATTGATCTAGGGAAAACCAATAATGATGGATTGGTAGATGTTTGAATTATGATTGCTCATCATCTTTATACTTTTTGAAACCTCATGGAAAAATCAATCCTCTTTAGCTTTTGACTAATCTAGCAACAGAATTAGGGAAAATCATGGCTTTGAGAACCTGATTTTCTTGGCATGTTTATCTTGTGGCTGTTAGACATACTCAAGTTTTTTGATACCTCATAGCTACGTGTTTTTACATTCATCAAAGGGTTTTCTCATTTTCATGGTATTTCTAAAGAGAAACAAGAGCCACATATATTTCTTGAATTTTATTGACTTTGAACATTCAGACTATGACAAAACGAATATTAGCAATTTTACGCCTTCATCTTGCTCTTTTCTCTTGATCATACCTTACACAAAGAACCATGTCATTCGTGCACTAAAATGTGAATTGGCCAGTATTGACTATAATATTTGCGATTAGTTGATTTGAGATTAAATCCTTTTCTTTTGGCCATGATGCTAACAAAGAAAATTGGTGATCACACAAAATTGTATTTTGGCCTGCTTTATCAAACTTCCCCATAGACTGGTGCAAATCAAAAAAAAAAATTATTATGCTTTTCTCAATTTCACACTATTAAAAAAGAGGAACAAAAGTCGTGCTACAAAGAAAATGCTAGCACCATTTTGACTTCTTTGCCATAGATTCACATTTTTTAGAGGATTTGAGATTATTTGACCTTCACAACTCTTCCTCCAAGCAGCTTTCTAATTTTTGGATTGCTAAAAAATAAAACTAGCGGTTGTGCATCTATTGCTTTGAGAACCAAATTTATAAAATGATTTAGAGTAAATTACTTGGGATCATGTATCCTTCTTCACTGGGAAAAGTTTACTATCTTCTAGACTGTAAATTTTAGAAAAATTTATAATTTTGAGCCATTAAGTGTTTACATAGGTATTCCTTAAGTTTTTTTCAAAATATATAGCTTTTTAAGCCTACATTATGGCATCTCTCAAGGGACTTTGATTGCAAACTTATAGAACTCAGATAGCGTTATCCTTGATCCAACACTTCCTAAAGCATAGAAGAAGTTAAGTAGACTCACTGGCAGAGGAAGAGGAGACTAAAAAAAAGGGAATGGAAACACTAACGGGTACAAAATGAAGTGAAAACAAGATAAAAAGTGGAGGTGGGTGCAATATTATAACAAGATGTAACGAAATGAGGTAAAATAAACCTAATATTGCACATGAAATGGTGATGAGTGGAAATAAATATAAACAACACAGTATAAAAATCTATTGGAAACAAAGGAGGATACCAAAAAAGGAAATATATGTGATATTTTAATAGGCAAATGAGAAGAAACAACACTAGAGTGCTAAATATAGAGAAATAAGAAGACTTAACACGAAAATTGGAGGTACAAAAACTAAGATAGCCTCCAAAAAAACATACCTTCATTTACATACTTAGTTAGCACTCAGAGTTTCTTCAAGAGAAAACAAATTGCCATGCGATAGAACCTTTTGGGGGTAATCGTATATCTCTTTTGTGTCTCTTTCATCTTCTAGTATAACAAAACAAAATTTTCTTTAGCCACTCATACTCTTCTTTGTAATCACCTTCTTGCATTATCAGACCCATCTCTTCTATTAAAAAACTTTAGCCTTTTGATTTCCAATTGGTACCCCTCCTTTTATAGGGTTAAGCTGAAAGTGAGCCTTTTGTCAGCTGATGATCGTAAAGTGATGATTCTTGGATTTGAAAATATTTGGCTTTCTTAAATTGATTTGTGTCCATCATTAAAGTCTTTTACTCATGTTGCTTTATTTTTGGCTAACCTCACCTCGCACAAGGTATGATATTCTCAACTTGTTTAGTAATTTTACCCATATGACTCTCAATATTCAAAGAATTTCTTCTATACCTTTGGAACACTTTAGTTTTATCCATCAAAAGAGTCAAATAGCATTATCATGAAGGAGAATATGAAGGAGAAAATACCAGAAGATAGTGTTGTGCTTCAAATATTTTGGTGGCTACGGTGGATAACCTATATAATTATATTGAAGTTCCAATCCTTTGAAGTATGATTTTCTTAATATATTCTCCAAATTTCCTTTTAATCATCTAAAATATATATACAATATGATGCAAGGCACACATTTTGAAATGATATTACCTTACTTATTCATTATGATTGTAGTCAGCCATTTTATTTAGTTTCTAGCTATGTAAATAAAAATGTGGCATGTAATACCATGCCTGACTTTGAGGTCCTTTTGTGAAGCTATCCCATGACTTTGCAATGTTCAAACTAAATACTCCCAAACCTGTACTTGTCCTCATATCCCTAGTCTAACAGTTTATAAAAAATTTCAGCCCTTTTGTGAAAATACTTTGATTCTTCACTCCTCCTTAGGTACTCAGTGTGTAGGTATAATGATAATTATACATCCTCTGTAGTCTTGAAAATATCTCCCCAATAGATCATAAAAATTATTGAATCCCTCTAAAGGTATTTTTATATGTACGAGCATGACATTTTAGCTTCTACTTCTTTTGATTGGCTTAGACAAGAATTTAAAAAATGAGACCCCTATGCCTCTGGGTAAGAGAAAAAACTAACTACAGTCCTTTATTACAACTTCTCATTGAAACAATAGATTTGTGAGGAATCCTTTTATGGAGCAATATCATCCTCTACCTTGATAATGTTGTCAATACCCTGCCATAAGCTGATGTGATGCCATTTGTATCTTTTGATAATGAAAGGAAGAAGGCTTTGGCCAAAAATTTTAATCATATTATTTTCTCCAAATATTTTCATCTGATTCACTTCTTGTTCAAGATAGATTCTTGAGTGACTAAAGGAAGCCTCTGAAAGACATATGCCAAATAATGGAGGAATGACGACTGCCATTATATCATGAATTGCTACTAAATCAGGATGCCCACAACTTTTATAGTTTTACCTTCTAACTATAACCATTCAAGTTCTATTTTATCCATAGTCAACTTTAGATTTTTGCAAATCTTCAAAGGCATGATCAACATTTCAACTCTTGGATCTACTATATAATTGTGCACTATACCCTTTTCTACAAATATTGATAAATAACATGGACCAAACATTGTTTTTTTTTAACTTAAAGCTATGCTTCTTGAAATTGATTCATCCTCCCCAGTCAGGTTTCCCAAAGAGTTATTTACCAAATTGACTTTTGAAAGTACCAACAAATCTTCTCTCAAGTGAAATAATTTTTAACAAGCCTTGGAATTGGACCATCCTTTTCTTTCTCTCTTCTAGAGTTATAACCGAGAAATATAGAATTCTACGAGCTTTGAACCTTATTTGATTCAAAGGCTCCACTGGTGGAATCTATTCCTATGTCTATATTTGATTTTCTTTATCTTCTTCTTGAAATTGAAGAGCTAGAGAGTTATCACCCGAGTTGCCTACCAGATAATTGACTATCGAGCGACATGCTCTCATATCACCTAAAACACTTTGGCTTGAATAATTTTTTTGAACAAAACTAAGCGATAATATTTGGGGTATGATTGGCATTTCATCATTTTCTCTTTTTGCATATTCTAGACCTTGCTCCTCCTCTTCTTCTTTGATAAAACTACTTTCGATAAGTTGTGACCCATAACTTTGATGGGGTTGTTGGTACTAAACCTCTATGCTACTAAATATTTCTATTTTAGTGTTTATAAAATGTGGTTCTCCTCTTTCATCATTCCAATTAGTACACTGCATCATCATTCTTGGTTATGGCTTTCTATGAGCTTTACTAGTTTGATAATCAGATAAAACATTGTTTTTGGTTCCTTTCCATGACCATGAGTTCACATCCTCTAGGGTTTGGTTATAAAGTGGGCTAAGAAGAGGATCAAAGGAAGGAACAATTTCTCTATGTAGAAGTTTACTTATTGTGATCCACATATTTTCAGCTCGGATAGCTTCCTAAAATATATGGGGGAACTTCTTTTCTTTAGACTACTAAATAAGGGGACTTAAATCGGGATGGAGTGCATGGATGTAGTAAAGGTATGATTGGGGGTGGGAGGGTTGGTATTCTTGAGGAATTATTATTCACATCCTCTTAAAGTAGACATTGAACTCAAAAATACTCTCATGAGAATATTTATTATAAATGAAAATTGAATGAGAAACAAAAAAGAATCTCTTAGATCATCAAATTCATCAATGAGAACTTTGGCTAGATATGCCTAAATTACAATACTCCTGTATTCTAAGGATTTGTACCATATCATTATCTTACCTTTAAAATATAGAACTATCAATCTAACCATAAAATCTTCAAATATAATATTGTAAACTGATGACAAGGAAGCTATATCTTGACAATGTTCCTTTGTAGTCTTTTCTTTCCCTTGAAACTAGGCAAGTTTTTCAAAGCAATCCTAGGAATTTCATGAATAATTGGGATATTTATGGGGCTAGATTCATACCATGGGGGATAATTTTGATGAGCCATCCAACCTAACCTATGTGGTCTTGAAAAACCTAGGGTTTGTGACTTTTTACAATTTCATATTCATGCAACAAGGCCAGTAGAGACATCATAAGAATATAAATCAGACACTAATTATCGGTAACAATAATTGCTTAGAAAGGCATATGGGTTCATTTTCTTACAAAGTCACAAAGTGAATTTAATTTCATTGCTCAATAAGGTTAAGATAATTCACTAAATCTTGATTTCTCCAAAAAACATCAGGGATAATTTCTAGTAAGAAAAATGTATATTTTGCACACAAACATCCCATTGGGTGTGGCAAAAATTGTTGTGGCTCGATTCATCACATATGGTAACTTGAACTGTGACTATCATCTATAAGGATTTTATAGGTGATAACCCGCTAATCACATCCCAAACCACACATTGGATGAACTGAATTACTTCAATTCAACCTCCAAAGAAGGCTGGTATACCTTGTCAACTTATTGAATGTTGACTCTTTTTAGCTCAAATGGTAAAAGGTTAGGGATAGAAATGAAAGGGTTAAAAAATAAATAAATTATGGATGGATAAATCTAATAGCATAGACATCCACAAAGAACTTCTGATAAGTTAATTTCTAGAAAATAGTACTTTAGACTAATAGCATTCAAAACTTAGTAATATTCAACATTAAGAACATATGTATGCTTCAAGAATTATTTCAAACATTGAGAGTATCAATAATCTAAATTAGTAGAATAAGGTTGATGCTCTAACTAAAAAATAATAATCCTTTCCAAACATACATTTAGAAATGAAGCATTCCAATTTACTCTAAGTTAGCAATCCAATTTAGCAGAATAGACTAACCATAGCAGCAGTAGCAAAAATGACTCCAAGGGGTAATTATCCACAAGAAAAGAAGATACAAGTCTGAGGAAAACATCCAAGTAATACTCCTATTAATTTATAGAGAGTATACAATAGTAGTGCAAGCAAACACTTTAGAGTTGACCCTTTGAAATGAGGGTTTCATATCTATTTATAGATTTACAATGTTTTTTATCTTGAACATTACTAGAAATATTTTAAGTTATTAATATTCTTACAACTGTATATCAATGGTGGCATCCAAATATGTCTTCTTGAAATAGTTACAGGAAATCTTGCACAGGTGCAACCTTTGTTGTTCCTCATTCTTGCTACGCCTTCATGGCTGCATATCTGCAACCGAATCCTGTGGGTAGCATAGTCTAGAAAATTTTGGATTATGATGTTCTTTCTTCCTGATGGTTAAACTGTCACTCAACCCTTTGGACCATTTGGACCCTTTGGGGCTATCTCTATCATGTAGTCACACGAGATTGTGACTAACATTAGAAATTTAGAGCAGGATAAATCTACACTATTGATCTAGGGAAAACCAATAATGATCGATTGGTAGTCTTACTAAGATTATCAATATTATTATTCTAATTTAGAATATTACTAAGTTTTAAATAATATTGATAATCTTACTAATAGAAAAAATAATTATTTCCAAACATATGCTTAGAAATGAAGCATTCTAATTTACTCTTAGTTATCCAATTTAGCAGGATAGACTCACTATAGAAGCAATAACAGAAATGACTCCAAGGGGTAATTATCCACAAGAAAATAAGATACAAATCTGAGTCAAACATCCAAGTAACGCTCCTATTAATTTATAAAGAGTATACAACATTAGTGCAAGCAAACACTTTAGAGCCGATCCTTTGAAATGAGGGTTTCATATCTATTTATAGATTTACAATATTTTTTATCCTGAGCATTACAAGGAATATTTTAAGTTCTTTATCTTCTTGCAAGTTGCCATAAATGGTGGCATCTAGTTATTTCTTCTTGAAACAATTACAATAAATCTTGCACATGTGCAACCTCTATCATTCCTTGTTCTTGCTACACCTTCATGGCTATAGATCTGCAACTGAATCCTATGGGTAGAATAGTCTAGAAACTTATGGATTGTGATGTTATTTCTTCCTAATGATTAAACTCTCACTCAACCCTTTGGAACCTTTGGATATATCTCTATCATGCAGCTACATGATATTGTTCTTGATGTTAGAAATTTAGAGTTGGATAAATCTGCACAATTGATCTGAGGATGAGCGGTAGTGATCGATTGGTAGATGCCTAGCTTGGGCTACTCATCACCTTTGTACTTCTTAAAATCACATAAGTAATTAACTCCTCTTTATATTTTGATCGATCTAGCAACAAAATCAGGGAAAATAATGATTTTGAGAACCCATTTTTTTTGGTATGTTTATCCCACAATTTCTAGACATACTTGAGTTTTTGGATACCCTACGGTCGCACCTCTGCTATGTTATTGGAAGGGATTTGTCATTTTTGTTGCATTTCCAAAGATAAATGGGAGCCATGCATATTTCTCTAATTTTCCTAACTTTGAACGCTTAGACAGTGACAAAGTGAATATTAAAAGTTTTACGCCTTCATCTTGCTCTTTTCTCTCAAGCGCACCTTACACAAAGAATTGTGTAAACCATGCACTAAAATATGAACTGGCCAGTCTTGATTATAACATCTATGATTAGTGGATTTGAGATTAACTTCTATTCTTTCAGCCATGATGCTAACAAATAAAATTGGCAGATGTATGAAATTATATTTTGTCCTACTTTATTATACTTCCTTTTGGACTGGTGTAAATCAATATATTTTTTATTATGTGCTTTTCTCGATTATGTGCTTTTCTCGATTATGTGCTTTTCTTGATTATGTGCTATTAATAAAGAGGAACGGTGGTTGCATTGCAAAGTGAATGCTAGCACAATTTTAAATTATTTATCGTGGATTCATGTTTTTAGCAGATTTGAGATTATTTGACCTTTATGACTCTTCTTCCAAGTGCCTTTCTAGTTTTCACGCTTCTAACAAAGAAATTTGGTGGCCACGCATCTATTGATTTGAGAACCAAATTTTTCAATGATTAGTGTATCCTTATTTACTAGATGAATTTTACTATCTTCTAGACTACAACTTTTAGCCAAATTTGCAATTTTGAGCCATTAAGTGCTTACTTAGCCATTCCTGTTTTTTCAAAATATGTAATTTTTTAATCCTACATTATGGATATCTAATGTGTGTTCTTATTTCTATGTTATCAAAATGAGTTGGTATTGCATTTTATGCTTTGCTTAAGATATATGGAGAATATGGTACTACTAATGAACTTTATGGATGCAAGACTAGGTACTCTCACAAATGGATTGGCATGGGATAACCACAAGAGTGGAGAGAAAAATAAGAAATTATGGTGATGACTTGTTCATCAATAGCTCAAGGATAAAGGTATACCCTTCATATAGATGCATTGCATTTGCTTTTTGTTTGAATACACCGTTGGACCATGAGATTGTTATTAGCAAAGGAGATATCCTTAGTAGGTAGGGAATAACATGTTAGTTATCTTAAAAAACCACCCACTAAAGATAAAACAACATGGTATATTATTGATTTGGAAAATTATTTGTATTGCTTGAGTTTAGAAGCATGTATTTTGGTTATTAATCGTGTAAAGTATTAATATAGTTAGTAATATTAATACTTGAGATATTAATATCAATGTTAATAATTAATATTAGCAATTTATATTAATTGATAAGTAATTAAATTATCTTATTGTTAAAGGTAATAATATTTTTTGATTAAGCATAATGAGTTGCTAAGGTTGGTAAGCCTTTACTAAGTTATAATTAGAGAAGAACATTAATTAGTGGAACCTTAATTCAAAAGAATTAAAAGGTGGTAATTTGAGCAATGTATTCTTGAAAGTGTTACCCTTTTATATGTTACTCAAGTCATGTGCAAAAGGCCATGCTTAATATTTATTTGAAGGAAGGATTTTATAAGTTTTTAAGGGTATTTTAGAGATATTTTTGGAGTTGGAAAGAAGGAGCACACAGGAATGTATTGAGAAGCTCTTAGGAATTAGCGTTGAGAGGTAAATAAACTCTAATTTGTGGGTGTTTGAAATACTAAATTTAATAGATTTTTGAAGAGATCGTAGAAGCATGATTACCTCTTTTCTCTATTGTATGTTTGGCTCTATATGCTAGCCTTATGTTTTTAGAAAACTCTATGAAATTACTTTTGCTTTACTCAATTTATTGTCAAGTTGTTGTGTGAGGTACTTTTGGTTGCATGTGAATCCTTGATCCTTTAGTGTTGTTAAGTCAAGACTTTTTGGTTTTTTTCTTGGTTTTCTCCTGATAAGATCCTACAAAATCCTTCCAAGGCATTTTGGATCTCTTATGTTATTTTTTTAATAGATGTAGGTCTTTGTGCACCTTGGTTGCTATGTGTTTGTTACCTTATGATTTTGTGGTTGTGAGCTTGGGCACTATGTCTTTTTAGGGTACCTCTTTATGTTGGATTGTTCTAGAGTGCTTATTGGAAGCCTTCATGGGCGTGTTCCCTATTAGCAACCCCACTCTTCCAAGTCTAGTTGGACCCCCATGTTCATTCTCTTTGGTTTGTTACCTTCTCCAATGTGGAGGTGAATGTGGATCCTTCATGATAGCACTTTGAAATTGTAGTCACCATATGTCTTAGGGTAGTGACCAACTAGAATCTATGGTGGTGCACCTGTATGGATTTTCTTGTTTTAATATTAGTCGTTCCCTTAATTTATACATTGGTTTGTAGTGTATGTTTTTGGTTACAATTTTCCTGAGTAAATGATTCTAAAATCCTTTTTTATTTAATAAAAAAGATATTATATTTCTCTTTCTAGAAGTAATAATGAGCATGGATAATTGTTATTAATATGGAGGATGCTCTTTTAAATCATGCTTGGGAAATCATTCTTTATTTTATGCTTGGAATAATTGCATGTATTTTGATTTTTTGTTGTATAAGTTGCCAATGCTTAAGTTCAAAACTTTACTATAATTAAGTTGTTGGAAAAATAGGTATTTTGTAAGGAAAAGAAAGAATATGATTAAAGAATAACTAGAAGGATCATTGGAACTTTTATTATCAAAATTGGAAAAATAAATATAGCGTTGTTTATGTATTGATTTTAGAAGAAAGGATAGATTTTTTCTTTATTTAATGTCTATTTTGTCTAAAAAAAATAGGCGTATTTATGTTAATGTTCTCTTAAATGAAATGCCAGTGTTTTATTATAAGGACAATTAATGATATTCTATTTTGTTGATTGAAATGAAATTTGGGATGAGGGGTTATCTTGGTAAAATAAAGATAAGAGATTTGGTTTTGAGAAAAAATAATTATTATAATTGTTTTTCGAGACTTGAGTAGGTATGATAACCATTATAGAGAGAAGTATGGGATTCTCTCCTTGTTTGTTTCTTTAAAGATGTATTATGCACGGTTGCTTGCATTTATACATAGAGTATTTTAAATTGCATGGAATAAAGAGTTGTCTTGATCCCTAAGTGTTCCTCAACTTCATAGAAAATTCCTTTCATGGAGTCATGAAAAGAAGGTGGTGTAGAGGCCACTTAGGCAGATTGACTCTAATGTATCTTGGAATAAAAAGTTATTATGTAAATAGGAGTTTTCTTTGTAATAATTCGACGATACTTCTGAATTATTAAAAGCTTGGAAGTCTTTTGTAAGGTAGTGAATTCTTTGTTGATGAGCAAAAGCAAGGAATGTTTTGGTTTATGATCTCTATTTTGTAAAGTGTTCTTTTTTATAAAAGAGTATAATAATTAAATGTTATATTTATGATATATTTTATGATGAGATGTTTATGCTATTATTGCTTTTTTGTTATATGTAAGCAATATGATCAATTTAATTATGGTGGTAAATTTAGAGTGACTCTTCCTAGTGATAGCTTGATGATTTAAAATTATGTTTATTGAGATGCAAAGTTCTATTTATATTCAATATTTAATAGTGTTCTAATTAAGCATGTTATTATAGCACATTAATTTATTTTATGGGAAGATATGTTATTTGTTTTAGATATCTTGGGTTAGTGGGGATTTTGAGGATGGATATAGAACCTTAATAGGACCATTGAATCAAGAAGATAATACAATCCTAAGAGTTGTGATGATGCAATTACCATGTATTTATGAGTCCTAGAAGGAGTTGTAGTGATATCCATGTCCCCATAAATCTGGAAATAGTTGTAATTATGCAATAGCCATATACTCGTATTGATGCACCTTGAATTGTGAGGATCGGGTGTTCCATAACTATAAGGTTAATGGAATCATTCACTAGACAACAATGGTGGTACCTTGAATATTTAGGATCAGGTGACCATTATCATTACCAAGCGAGTGGTAATGACCTTAGTTATCTCTTAGAGGTGTGGTAACTAAGCACAAAGGCTTTACGCTATAATAAACTACATAGACAGAATTATGAATAGGATAGGAAATATGCATCCCCAAAAAAGTGTTATGGGCCTTAAAGGATAATCCCTAACCTATGGTAAAATTATCTTATGTCTATAAGGATATGGGAAAGGTGAGGCGACCACTTTAGAATCCTTATAAACAATGAGGTTTAGTAAGGTGAATTCTAAAAACTAAAGGATTTTGGCCACTCCTATCCACTTGAGTGTCATCTGCAACGATAATGAACTCAAATGTGATGGAGCCTTGAGAGTGTTAAAAATAACATTGGGACTCCTTTGTGAACCTTTCTTGTGAAAACAAAAAGAACTTCTCTCTCTTGTGTTGCTTTTGGTGGGTTGTTACACTCCCATCTAAATGGGACTCAAAATAGGAGAGGATATGATCAATGAAATATTGTTCTATATTATCCATAATGGATAGAAGAATAACTTTTGAATAGGTTGATGAGATGGTCATCCTCCTCTAATAATTCAATTCTCAACTTGGATACTATTGATGGAGAATCCACATAGAAATAATTGGGTTAAGGTAGCCAAATACTATAAGCCTTAAACTAGTAGCTGGGAGGTAGGAAGGCAATGGATCCCAATAAAGGAGTGTCCAATACAAATATTGGAGGATCAAAGAAGAGAAATATATAGGACCATCTAGATGATATCACTCTCATGGTCTTAAGAGAAGGATAGTATTATATGGGAAAAAAAATAGATTGAATCTACAGTTGCCTCTAGCAGGGTTATGAAAAAGAATGAATTTCACAATTTAACATGAATATTCAGATTTCCATAACTTTAATTTTATGAATTTTGGGACCTTAGAGGTCGGCTCATTTGCTTGAAAATTTTGGGATCAATTTTTTTAGGGTAAATTTGCCCCACTATCATAAGGTTTCCCACCTAATTTTCACCTTCAAATTATTAAAAAAAATATCCCACCAAATTTGCCTCTTGTACCCAATTATATATAGCAAATATATGTAATTGGCATGATGCAACTACCACAAAGCAACTGATAAAATATGCCTCACATCAAGTGACTGGCACAAGGTGACTGACAGAAGGTGACTCGCATCAAATGAATGACATAAGATGACTAGCAGAAGGTGACTGGTAGAAGTCGACTGGAAAAAGGTGACTAGCAGAAGGCGACTGACAGAAGACAATTGGCATAAGGTGACTCACCACATGGTGACTAGAAGAAGGTGAGTGGTAGAAGGTGAGTGGCAAAAGGTGATTGGAGAAGGTGACTGATAATAGTTTCATAGTTTTAGGCATCAATATATATCCAACTATAGGCATATTCGTATTTGTTGAAAAGCTTTTTTCAAGCCCGATCTAATGGTGGTGTTTTTATGAAGTTTCAAGATGATTTAATAGGTATAAATTTGCCCCAAATATGGTGGTGAGAAAGTAATGTCATTTTAGGGCAGATTTTGACATATTAAATCATCTCAAAACTTCATAAAAACACCACCATTAGATTGGGATCGAAAAGAGATTTTTAACAAGTACAAATATGCCTATGTTTGGATATATATTGATGCTTAAAACTATGAAATTATTGCCAGTCACCCTTTGCCAGTTGCCTTCTACCAGTCGTGTGACTGGCAGAAGGTGACTGGTAGAGGGTGACTGATAATAATTTTATAATTTTAGGCATCAATATATATCCAAACATAGGTATATTTGTACTCGTTGGAAAGCTCTTTTCGAGCCCAATCTAATGGTGGTATTTTTATGAAGTTTCAATATGATTTAATAGGTCAAAAGTGGTCCTAAATATGGTGGTGAGGAAGTAATGTCATTTTGGGGCATATTTTAACCTATTAAATCATCTCAAAACTTCATAAAAACACCACCATTAGATCGATCCAAAAAAGAGCTTTCCACGAGTACAAATATACCTATGTTTGGATACATAATGATGCCTAAAACTATGAAAATTATTGTAAGTCACCCTTTGTCAGTCACCCACTACCAGTCACCTTCTACCAGTCGCCATGTGGCAACTAGCAGAAGGTGACTGGTAGAGGGTGACTGATAGAGGGCGACTGAAAATAATTTCATAGTTTTAGGCATCAATATATCCAAACATAGGCATATTTGTACTCATTGGAAAGCTTTTTTTGAGCCTAATCTAATGGTGGTGTTTTTATGAAGTTTCAAGATGATTTAATATGGTCCCAAATATGATGGTGAGATTATTGTTAGTCTCCCTTTGTCAGTCATCCTCTTCCAGTTGCCTTCTACCAGTCGCCTTCTGCCAGTCACCTTCTACTAGTCACCACATGGTGACTGGTAGAGGGTGAATGACAATAATTCATAGTTTTAGACATTAATATATATCTAAAAATAGGTATGTTTGTACTCATTGGAAAGCTCTTTTTAATATTTATCTAATGGTGGTGTTTTTATGAAGTTTTAAGATGATTTAATAGGTCAAAAGTGGCCCCAAATATGGTGGTGAGGAAGTAATATCATTTTGGGGTAGATTTTGACCTATTAAATCATCTCAAAACTTCATAAAAATACCACCATTAGATTAGGCTAAAAAATAGATTTCGAAAGAGTACAAATATGCCTATGTTTGGATATAAATTGATGCCTAAAACTATCCAATTATTGTTAGTCACCCTCTACCAGTCACCTTCTACTAGTCGACATGTGGTGACTGGTAGAGGGTGACTAACAATAATTGGATAGTTTTAGGCATCAATTTATATCCAAACATAGGCATATTTGTACTCTTTGAAAATCTCTTTTCAAGCCCGATCTCATGGTGGTGTTTTTATGAAGTAGAAATATGAATTAATAGGTCAAAAGTACCCTCAAAATATTTTATAATTTATGTGCAAAATTTTTGAAAATTCACCATATTTAGATATATGTTTTTTAAAATTTTAAAAAATTCACCTCAAAGTTTATACTTGATTCACCTTGATTCACACTAAATTTATAATTACTTTTTTAGCACTACCCCTTATGGATAACCCTGGCCTCTAGATACTTAGCTCTCTGCTAAAGTACATTGGGTCTATTAAGTGATATATTCATGTAGTTGTGGGCACAAAACCTTTGGCCCAAAGTAAGATTCTTCATTTGGATTCTACTTCATAGAATGGTGTTGAAAAGAGAACAAATTATGAAAAGAGGGATGAATGGATATTTTAGATGTGAGATGTATTAAGATAATGAGGAAAAGACCTCTCATATTTTTGTAGAATATCCCATCACAATCAAACTATGGAAATATATGATCACTTTGTTATGCATCTGATGGTCTAAGATATATTTTATAGAAAAACTATGTAGGGAGTGGCCTAAATGAGTGAAAATGGACCAACTCACTCAAAAATAATTTTGGATGGGGATAACTCTCCTTCTGTGCAATTTGTGGAAGGAGAGAAATAATAGTATCTTCAACTAGAAGTATAGAGACAACCACTTTTTCAAGCAAAGTATCACAACCAATATGAGGGAGTCATTACAATACCTCTTGAGAGAGCCCTAGAATCCTAACCAAATGTGGATTTAAATAATATCTAGATTACAAGTGTCTCCAACGGTGGTCACATAAAAAAGGGTAACCCCAAATCATGTACAAGTAATTAGAACTGGGTATTGGAAACCTCCTCTAGAGGAATAAGGTGAGATTGATATGGATGTTTCATTGAATCCAGTCATGTGTATCCATACTTCCTCCATCCATTGAGAATCTCTAGCTAGAGGTGTGTACTTTGGATCAAAATGTCTCGATGATAGGGGTTCCTTTTGCCTCAGTCATTACAAAAATAATATTTGTCTTCTCACTATAACAATTTTTTTTGATGTGTCGATAATCCTATATCGATTCAGGGAATTGATTTCCATGCCATCATCTATACAATGCATAATTTCTTTCTTTTGGTACTTTTTTCATATTTTGCCTACAACATATTTTTTGTTTGCATTTTTGTTGTTAATTGTTGGGCATTGAATTGCACCAATTTTTTACTCAGTACTGTGGCTGTCTATATTCCTACTTTTTGTCCAGGCTTGCACTCGATAGCTGCAACTCAACACTCAACATTGAATGGACCAAAACAGGGGTTTTCGATCCAACCTCCAAAGTAGGTTGGTTCCTTGTCAACTTAGAAATTTGTTGACATAATTATGCTCACTTAGGGTTTGGAGTTTAGGGTAAGAGAAGGTTAGGGTTAGAGATATGTAGATAATGATGGACGGATAGGTTAATAGCATTGCATTACCATAAAAAGCTCCCAAAAAACCATACTAAGGACATACATTCAGATCAACCTTTATCTCAGAATAGATTGTTTCATATATTAAGCACAGTAGAGAAATGTTGTAATAAGCAATTTCAATATCCATGGAATGATAATCCAAATAACAGAATTCACCAAATACTTATATTTTATATAAATATATTTCCTAACCACATAGAATGAATTCAAAAGCAGAATTCAATTACTTATAACAACTAGTAATCCAAAATAGGCTTAAAATAACCATCTAAGTATTTATAGAAATGCAACTATGAAATCCAAACCTCTGACATCAAGCATGAGAATGTGAACTTGAGGCGAAGATCAATGTATTACTCCTTTCATTCAGCTCTTCAGGAATATTTACAATGGTATACGAAAACACGCTAGAGCCGACCCTTCAAAATGAGGGTTCGACCTCTACTTATAGTTTTCTTATTACAATAATCAAGAAATGATACACATAATCTTGTTACAATAGTACAACAAATATCTTAGCTAGCATCATATCATTGGTCTGTCCTCTAGGAAATGCGCTGAAAGAAAGTCTGCCATGACAGCTTGGGGTCTCTACAACTTGCTGATCATTCAACGGAACTGAATCTTAGGCATTAAATCTCAAGTATTTTCATTGATCCTTCTTGGGAGTGAATTACCATCGTTGATATATAACCGCCTCTAGTTTGATCTTCTTGGAAACCCTTGACCCTTCATCTCTCGACAAACTGTTACAATTCTGATACAACAATGTCTTTAAAACAACCAATATTTAGCAGCTTAACCTCAACTGTCGATCTTCTTCATCACACAATTCAGATTTAATTCGGCATAAGCTAAATTCCATTCTGCTTTAAAAATGATGGTGTCTTCTTTCTTATAGGAATAATAGAATCTCCAATCCGAACCTCTGAACCTTGAATCTACATCAGGATATTAATCTTCAGCATTATATTCTTCAATCCGGGTCTGAAGCTAGTCATATACTTCTTTCATTGCAAATTCGTACTTTCATTATTCTACCTCCCCGTATTATCTTCATTCCAAAAAGGGAAGACATGTTCATTCCTGGAATTGCCATTCTGCACTTTTCCACCACTAACGTCATCATCTCTTAGGAACTTTTGCGATTTTGATATTTGTCTTCATTCTAGAGTCAAAAATAAAAAGAACCTTCCCGAAATCACCATTCCACAATTTTTCTCCACTGACATCATCATATATTAGGAAATTTTACATATTTTAGATCTCTCCTTATTTTGGAGCCGGAGTAAAGTCACCCAGAATCGCTCCGAACGAGAAATCTTGACTAACTGCTGAGCGGATTCATATCTTCTGACCCGATTCCAGATAAAAGAATACTGCAAGGTTTTTAGAATGATGTTTTTATCACTTAATCAGATTTATAGAAAATTTACTAAGTATATGGCCATTTTGGGCCTACATTCTAGTGCCTCTCGGGTGTATTTGCTTGCAAAACCAATCGAATCCAAAGTCATCCATTGGGCCTTAAAAGTCAAAACAAGACTTATATTTAAAGATATATTTTAAGGAATAATTCCCATATAAACACTACCCTCTGAAAGCTCAAATTCTACCTAGAGGGTAAAGATTCATATCAAAACCATGTAAAAAACATCATAGAACTCACTTGTTCAACTAGAGACTATATCCATGATATCAGTATTACTACTGCCTTCAAAAATATACATAACTCTACCTCCATAATAAGGCTTCATTTCAAAAAATGCCTTCGCAAAAATTTTGCGCTGTAGACTTCATGCCTTTATTACTTGTTTCTGACAATTGTTAGAGTAAAAACGAAAATACAAAACTGATGTATTAGAAACACAAAAACTATGCATATGTACAAACAAAAATAAAATGATTTAAGTGTGATCCCCTCTTGGTTTTGTAGTTGCTCAATCTTATTTTCATTCTTCTACAGCCTCTTCATCATCACCTTCTGTATCTTCTTCCTCATAATCTTCTCCTAGATCCTATAGTCTATTATTTTCTTCACCGAAGGTGTCCCCAAATACTTGGACCATTGATTCCAAAGACCGAAGAGCCTGTTTCCAAGCTTGCTCAAAGGGATTTTATGTCTCTTTGAGCTGCTTATAAACATATTGTAGTTCCCCAACATCCTCATAATTAGAAACATTCCCTCTGGTTACCATATCTTCCATGAGATATTTTAAGCAAGTTTAACTCATAATTAATTTGGTAGCTTGTTCTTGGGATAATGCATCTTCCAATGAATCAATTTCAGCTCATCCTGTAGGTTCTTCTTGATGCTTTTTTGGGTTTCTTCCATAGATAATAAGCTATGATCCTCCTTCCAGAGTCCTTTGAAACCAACATGGACCATCTCCTCATTTATTTAAATAATATCTTTAATTCCTCTTTCCATCCTATCAAACAACAGCCAGACTCTCTAAATTGCCCTATGATTTTTCACCACTATTTTGGAGGCTACCCTGGCTAGATTCCATTCTCTATTAGAAATTGGTTGAGCAGCATCACTGAGCCTACTACCAACCAACCTGTACATTTGTTCCACTAGAATCACCATAGATTGTAACTCTCTAGTGATTTGATCTAAATATTTTTGAATGGTAGATAGCAATTGGCTGGCATCCTTCAGGTAGTCGATTATGAGTTGAAGACCTGAACATTTTTCTTGAACTTCAAAAAAAAAATTCTACTTTATCCTTTTCAAAATATCTTTGGAAAAACCTGAGGACTTGGCTTTCTCAATCTAAAGCTGGTGTTTCAATTTTTTAATTTCTTTTACCTAATCCTCATTCAACTTCTTTTGTTCTTCTAACTGATCTTTCAAATCATTAGCCTTTTGAAATATCTCTTTCCAACTCTTAGCCTCTTTCCTCAGAGCTTTCTCTACCACCTTTTGATCATTGAGGCTCTTCTTAAGTTTTTCAACTTGTTGCTCTAGCTTATCTACCTTATCTTTTGCTATGTCAGTATTCACATAAAATATCTCTAAGTGAGCCTTGGCCATCCCTAACTCATATTCAGTAGGAAGTTTGTCAATATCTTTTATGATTTCTTCCACTTTATAGTCCTGAGTAGTCATTTCATGTTTAGGTTTGTTTACCTGTGAAATCAAAGAACTTGAAACCCTTTTCCTAGTGACAGGGTTAACATACATACTTTTCCTTGTCACGACCATCCTATTGGAAGGCCTAGTAAGCTTCTCTGCCCAATAGTAATTTATGTTGTAAGTGGCTGCCTACTCTTTTGATACAGCAACAGACCTTGAAATATCAACAACCAAAGGAGATAACGACATCAAAAAAAAGGGTGGACTGACTTGCTGCTAGTGGAGGTGGAGATACATTGACAATAGCCTCTATTACAATGGTAGATTCTATGACTATCGCTATTGTTGACATAAGTAAATTCATAGAAACAAGGACAAAACTAACAATAGAAGGTATGGATGAATTTAGAACACAGTGTCCCCTAGATGGTGGTAATGAAAGAGATGAGGATGCAACAATGGTAGATATTGAAGTGGATATCTCAGAAGTGGAAGGTGGATTTGGAGGAAACTGTGATACAACAAAACTGACTGGTACCTCCATAGCTATTGTTGGGATGAGGGAAGAACTATGAAGTGGAGGAGATAAATTTATGATATTTTCTTGACCAAAAATGGAGGGAAATATTTTTGGGGATTCATGGATATGATAAGGAGAAGGGGGAATAGAAACCATACCTTTGCCTACATATGTAAGGTGTTCTTGTTCAGCTTCTGTCTCAAGTTGTTGTTCTTGTTCAACTAACCCTTATGTATTAAAAGCAGCTACCTCTTCAGCAATTTCCTCCACACTCATCTTCTGCATTTTGGAAGACTCTCTCTCCTCTATTTCTAGGTTTCTCTTAGTCCTCCTATAAACTAATTGTAAAGAAGCCATTTCTCCTTCAAAATTTTCTCCCTCTTCATATTCTTAAACTACTCTTGAAATTAGAGACTGCTCAGATATGGGCAGTAACTCAACTGATATTGTAGAGACAATGAAAAAGGGTGGAGATCTTATTTCAATTAGTAGAATATTGATAGCTCTTTCTTTGGGGAATTGTGTTTCATTTGCCAATTTATCCTTCTCGAAAAACTTCTCTACCTTCTTAAAATTAGGATTGGAGGTTTTGAGTACTTCAGCTGTGGTTAAAGGAACCTTTTGCATCTTTATCTGAATATTTTGATTTGTAAGAGGAGAGGGGGACTCAGAATAATTCTAGACTTTTTTATTGATCAATACTATATTTCTAACATCCTTTGGTCTCTAGGCTTCAATGTTCTTATTATAAATTGTTGAAAATTCCTTGTTAATTTTCATTCCAAAATTTGATTTGGGTTTTCCAATTCGATCCTCATACGCCACCAATCTGCAATATTTGTTACCTTCCATGGTCCTTTCTCATTTGGTTTTCCCATCTACTATATTTTCTTCAGAAGGAGTGTCTTTCATATTGGTAGATTCAACCCTCACTTTATTAATTGTATCCTTTGTAAGCCAATGGCTAAGCTCATGCTCCAAATTGAAATCTACAATTTGTTCATAAAAATCCAACCATGGAGGTAACTAATCTATATTTGAGATGTTCCATTCCAAAAGAGAAGTTTCATCCTTATTCCTTCCCTATTAAAAATTAGCCCTGGGCCTTTTTTCAAAATTATAGGCCTTGTCTCCATTTAGGGTTTTATTTTTCGTAGTGAAAACATCATCAGGATCATAACTCCATATCTGAGGAATATAAAATAGACCTAATCTATCAAGGTACTGATCAATTTTTTGGCTCTACCACTTGTATACAATAATATTATTTTTAGTACGGTAAGTAATTAAATACTTCTTCTTCCTTCCAAAACTGTAGCTTGCGTCAATGTACACCACCTACCTTAGGTATCCAATGCAAAGAGCCTCTTTGTGACAAAGTGAGGTAGGAGAAAGGGTTTACCTATGAAACCATATAACCTGATTACTGTATCCTCTGTTAGCAGATACCAATCTCCTTCCTTAGCGTATTATTTCCTCAAAATATGCTTAGCTAAGGAGGGCAACCTAGGGCACTCATTGTACATTATTTTTAGGGCGAGTTCCAAAAATTCCAAGTTGAATATATAATAGGACTCACTGCTCTTTAAAAAATTCATCCAATAATAGACCGGTAAGGGTTCTCCATCACTGGTTTTATCCTTATCCAGGATCCATGACATTCTGATTTTGATGGTTGCATAGAACATCCACACCAAACTCGAACAATGTCTGAAACTGGGAGCACCAACACCCTTCTTCATGTTTACCAGTTGCTCATGGATCCTTTGAGTAAGAAAAGTTGGCCAGTCAAAGTAAATAACTTTGGTACCTCTCTCTCTCGTGTCTTTCTTGTACATCCTTTCATTAGAAATACAATATGCCATGACAATTTGCAAACCATGAACCATCCTGTCAGAGTCCAAACCCTCCATACAAACCAACATAGAAAATAATTCTGGGTTTGCAAATTCATCAATGTGAATTGGGACTTCGGGCATTTCGTCTTGATTCCTTATCCTTATAAAATTAAAATAAAGCCATTTTTCCAATGCCTCCCTTTTTTCCTTTGAGACCATCATGTTAGCGTAAGCCTTGTCAAGCTTTGTTATGTTAAATGATATGAGCTCTAAGTATGGGCCTACCCCTATGGTGAATAACTCATAGCAAGTCTCTCTTGTGATGGAAAATAGGTGAGTGCCCGCAGGGGTTCTGACTGTTCTATTTTCATAATTATAGAATTAAATCATAGCAGAGACTAGTTCGGGGTAGTGGTGCACAAAATCATAGATATAAGAGAACAAAAAAGATTTTATGGCTATCATACCTTGTCACTGCATTTTCTTTCCTTCAAAATACGAAAATTCAAAACCTGTCCTAAGGCAGGTCCTTCTCACTCTTGTCATTACTGTATCTATGACTCGACTAGTCTGATGTACATGAACCTACAATCTCATCGTTATCTTTGATAATTCGGTGGATGACTTTTTGGGCGTCATCCTGATCGTAGCACACTTCGTCCTTCTGATTTATAGAAAATTCTCCAAGGTATCACTGTACCTTTCTCCCTTCCTATATATGCAAGGGGTTTCCAAATGAATTTAGTGTATGCTTTTCATTATTTCTCTCCTCTAGAGCCCACATATCTTTCGCCATTAATGCAACTATTGTGTGATATCTTTGTTGGCACATGTTTCAATCCTTTCCATTATTTCTTTGGCATCTCAAAGGTGACGTCCTATCTTCTTATTGGTTAAATTTTGAAATTGTGCTGCCAACTCATCACATCCCTTTGGCTACTCTTTGGTTCATGCGTGATTTTGTTAGAATTAAATGCAGGAGCACTCTTTAGCCTCCACGTGTCATATTGGGACTTGTTTTTCGTATTTGGCCTGATTTTTCTTAGTGTCTTAAGAACCTTCCAAGTCTGCTTTGGTAATTGAATCTTGCATGCATGGCACACTACCTCGATTCTTCTTCGGCTATCTCCAGCTTTGAATGGTTCTTGGATTAGCATCATTCTTTGTCCTTCTTTATGCGGTATAGAAACTGATAGACCACCCCGTGGAAGTCTAAATTTAACCATGTGGACTTGAGAGCAGAATGCCATTCTAAAGAGTACACAGCACCGTGTGTGGAATGGAACATTACCATGCATTTTGGCCAAAACTTAATCATTTCTTGCAAAATTTATTCTCTCTCTTCTCTCCTTTTTTTTAGCATTTCTTTGAAAAATTACTAATTACAAAGTGCAGAAATAAAATAAAATAGAAAGTGCAGAAAGGAAGGGGAAATATTTGTACAATGTATATACATATGTTACAATGAGCTTACTTCTTACATATAGTAGAGCTTGAGGTGGAAACCATTCACCGGAATTGGTTGTATGTTTCCCTCTGGATCCTTCAACTGAAATACATTAGACTCTTTAGCTTCTACTATTTCGAAAGGACCATCCCAAAAGGAATCAAAATTTTCATGTTTTCCTGGTTTTTCCCTGTCAACATTCCACCTGAGAACTGAGTCCCCAACTTGGAGTTTTTCGAACCTAGCATTTTTATAAAACCATGCTTTAATGTCTAATGAGTGTTTTTGAAAATGATCATATGCTTGATTCCTGCTCTCTTCCAATCATAGCAAGTGTGTCAACCTGGTTTTAACTGGATCATCCTCTAATTCTTCTTCTATACTGACAAGCTTAAGTGATGGGATCTCTAAGTGAATCAACAATACTGCCTCTTTTTTGTATACCAGTGTATAAGGAGAAGTTTTGATGGAATTTTTAATAGTAATCATGTCTGTCCATAGAGCATGGTTGAGCAATAGGTGCCAACTCCTTTTGTTACCTTCCAGATATTTTCTCAAAATCGTTAATAGGTTTTTATTAGTAGATTCTGCAAGTCCATTACCTTGTGGATAATAATTTGAAGTATTTTTAAGAGTGATGCCATACTTGCTAGTAATATCAATGTACTTTGCTCTTATGAAAGCAGGGCAATTATCACTCAACAAAGATTTTAGGACTCCAAATCTAGAAATTAGACTCTCTATAAAGGTAATCACAACTTCCTGATCAACTTTCTTTGTAGGAATGGCCTCTACCCATCTGGTAAGATAATTTGTAGCTATCAATATAAACTTGTGCTTTGTTGAATAATTAGGATTTATAACTCCTATAAAATCTAATCCCCATTGTTGGAAAGGCTCCTCAACTTGAATAGTCTTTAGGAAGGATGCAACATTTTTTGTTCTACCAGCCTACCTTTGAAGAACATAGACTTATACTGAGAGGGGGGTGAACAGTATAAGATGCAACCATTTAAAAAAATTTACTTTAGATAGCAGTGACATCACCATAACATTAACCATCATAGAAAGCAACACACAAAGAAGAGCCATTTTAACGTGGTTCACCCAATATGGGCTACATCCACAAAAATCTTTTCACTAAAAGCTTTCTCAATCAAGTTCTTTGGGAAATCCTTTCCCTATTACAAATTTTATGAACTTCCTATCCAAAGGAGAATCCTTCCCCTCAACAAGTATTTATGAGCCTCCTGCCCAAAGGAGAATCCTTCCCCTCAACAAGTATTTATGAGCCTCCTGCCCAAAGGAGATGTCCTATCCCCTCAACAAGTATTTATGAGCCTCCTACCCAAAGGAGATGTCCTATCCCCCAAAGCTCTAGAAATGATACTTCAGAAGATCACTGCCTCTTCTACCGCTAGCAGGTGGAACTCCTTTCCATAGAAGACGTCCTGTCCTCCTTGCTCTGGCTCTAGAGACTTTTGTCCTCACTGATCACCTCCACAGCTGCTCATCAAAACCTATACTAAACATAGTCAGTCGGTCCAGCACAAGTCCTCTCAAACTCTATCACAAATCTGCACCAAACTCAGTCCTCTGGTCCAACACAAATCTGCTCTCAAATATCTGTCAGATCTATCCCAAGCTTAAGCCAAAAGCTTGAACAAATCAATCACAACTGCTCACAAGTCTTCACCAAGACTTCATCAAATCTTTCCACAAGTTCTTCAACAAGAACCTGTCCAAATCAGTCCTAGCAAGCTCACCAAGAACTTGCCCAAATCAGCTCAAGCAAGTTTACCAAGAAACTTGCCCAATGTGAACACACAAAGAGAATTGTTAGAGACCCAATGTGTTTCATCCAATCATATCAAATCAATCTCATAGAAGCATAAAGAGAATTGTTAGAGACTCAATATGTTCTATCCTTCAACTCTCAATCTCAACTCAAATCAATCTCATAGAAGCATAAAGAGAATTGTTAGAGACTCAATATGTTCTATCCTTCAACTTTCAATCTCAACTCAAATCAATCTCATAGAAGCATAAAGAGAATTGTTAGAGACTCAATATGTTCTATCCTTCAACTCTCAACAACCAAACAACTCAATTAGGGTTTCAACAACTTATAGCAATGGCATAAGCTTCTCACTCAAAAACCCTAAAGCAAACTTCAAATGCTTCCACTCTCATAAACTAGAATTATGCAATAACTCATAAACTCATCATGATCTCATAATGCATAATCAATACTTCCACTTTTAGAAAATAAGATCCACTCCAAATAAGGAAACTTAATTTAATCCTTTTCACTCCAAACTTATTTTCAGAAAACCATCAATCAATAATAACCATGGAAGAATGTGCCCATACCTTTACTTTGATGAAGAAGGAGAACTCAAAATCTGTCACAACACTAACTCTCAATTTGCCACAAATTAGAGTTAGCAACAATGGAATAATGCACAATGATAAGAGTCCTAATAACACCTTATCACTCCAACTCATCAATAATCAAAACTCACAAATATACATATCAACAATATTCCTTTACACCTTATAACTCCTACTTAATATATCACAAAATAACTTCAACCTCAAAAATAATTACAAGAGAATATCCACTCAATAACTCCAAAGGCTTTCTAACCCCAATATGACATTAAGCACAATTATTCCTTAAACCCTTATAACTCCTAAAATACATTTACTTCTAAATGCATTTACCACATAAACATTAAGCATCAATAATAACAATGTCAAAGCAATATTTCTATTTAACCTTATACCTCCATCCAATTACCAACAATAATTTGCCAAGTCAAATCAAATATTCCACATTATCAACAAAAGATCTACCTTGGCCAAAAATCAATTCTCCAACCTTAGGAGAAGTGTGGAGACACCAACATAAGTGCCAAAGTGCTTCCTCCTCCAAAATCGTGGCCCAAGGCAACTGTTGTACCACATGCACAATAATCCGCGACCAAAAATGAAACACGCCCAACATGAATCGATCTCGACACCTCTGCTTAGCGAGCGCCTTCGCTCCACTACCTCCGCCATTGGAGCACAAGTGCCCAATGAAACTCTCAAGTGCCACTCATCGTTTTACCTTCCCTTTGCTCACAAAAATTAAAGACAAACAAATTTGTCTTCCTCACAGGCGTACAAAATCGGAACTTAAACACAGAGCAATACGAAACTCGAAAATCATAGAGCAATCCAAAATCGAAGGTCATAGAGCAATACGAAATCGAAGGTCACAGAGCAATACGAATTCGAAGGTAATCGCGCAAATCGGAGGTGTATTGAACCTTAGGAATTAATGCCCTTTAATAGTCTTTTGCATCCCATGCAAGTTGACGTCGGTGCTCCTTCCAAACAAATGACGTCGACGAGGTAAGTCTTCTACATTGGCATCGCTAAGGGTTTAGAAACCCTTTCAATAATAATTATTAAATTAATAATTATTATTTTATTAATAATAAACTTAACTTAAAACCTTTTCAAAGGTTTGAGTTAATTTATTTATTAATAATCAAAATGGACTTTTAAGGTTTTTTCAAGGAGCAAAAACCTTTTCATTAAGCCAAGATGGTTTTAATAAAAACCCTTAATGAGTCCAGATGGTTTTAAGAAAAACCTTTAACCTTGTCACCATGGTTTTAATTAAAAACCCTTAAAAAACATCATGGAACTTTCAAGATCTTTTTGGCACCAAACTCTTTTTGACATCAGCACAAATTCCTTTTGATATCAACACAAACTCCTTTTGACATCAATGACAACTCACAACCATGAAGCTAGGCAACATACCCAAAATTACCAAAAATCTCCCACTCACAACCATGAAGCTAGGCAGCATACCCAAAATTACCAATAATATCCCTCTTTGTCATTGATGGCAAACCACTACTGAAACCACTACCAACTGTCAAAATTGAAACTAACTAAAAACCATCCTCTGAAGATTTGCTCCCCCTGACTCAAGGCTCTCCCCCTTACTCAAATATCTCCCCCTTTTTCATCAATGGAAAAGGGTCACATTTGGGGATCAGGGATAAGAATGAGCTTCTTAGATTAGCCCCTCCTCCACCTCCTATTGAGGTGATTAATTCTGGGGTGGGAGTAAAACTACTCCTAAATTCTTCCTTAAATACTCAAAAGTCTCTCTTGGAAGAGGTTTGGTGAAAATATCAGCAATTTGTTCCTTAGTAGGCACATATTCCAGCTTAACCTACTTGTCCTGAACCTGCTCTCTCAGAAAGTGATATTTGATGGGAATATGTTGTAGACAAGGAAACTAAAGGTTGTTTCTTGCTTAACCAAGCAACTAAACAATTCCCCAAAAAGAAAGCTCCACCACTGGTGCTTTTTTTGTCATCAATATTTTTGGCCCAATATGCATCTATAAAAGCTATGAGAGTGAACTTATCACTCTTGGGATACCAAAGCCCAAGATCCATAGTGCCTTTCAGATATCTGAGAATCCTTTTTACTGCCATAACATGAGTTTATTTTGGTGTAGCCTAAAACCTTACAACTAGTCCCACTACCTGCATGATGTTTGGTCTGGTAGCTGTAACATAAAGCAAACTACCAATCATGGATCTGTACAACCTTTTATATGCCTCTGGAGATTCATCATCCTTGCTCAACTTACACCCTGTAATAATTGGAGTACTAACAGTTTTGCTATCCTCCATACCAAACATTTTTAGCATCTCTCTTATGTACTTGCCTTGTGAGATAAATATTCCTTCCTTTGATTGGGAAATCTAAAGTCCTAAGAAGAAGAAAAATTCCCCAATAATGGACATCTCAAATTCACTCTGCATATTGTTAGCAAAATATTTACACATTTTGGTGTTATTACCTCCAAAAATGATATCATCAACATAAGCAACCAAAATTAAGATATTATTTCCATCATTTTTGATATACAAATTGCTATCTGCCATACCTTTTTTGAAACCTTATTTCTGAAGATACCTGTCAAGCCTCGAATACCAAGCCCTAGGAGCTTGTTTCAAACCATACAATACCTTTTTCAATCTACACACAAAATCTAAATTTTATGAAATTAAGAACCCTTCTGGTTGTTCAATGTAGACTTCTTCTAACACACCATTTAGAAAAGTTGATTTGACATCCATCTAATAGACCTTGAAGTTTTTAAAACTTGAAAATTCCAAAAAAAAATTGATAGCCTCAAGACGAGCAACTGGAGCAAAAGTTTCTTCAAAATCAATTCCTTCTACTTGAGCATAACCTTTGTAAACTAACCTTCCTTTATTTCTGACTACCTAATAATCTTCATTTAGCTTGTTTTTGAAGACCCACTTAGTGCCAATGACATTTTTATCTTTAGGTCTTGGAACAAGTTCCCAAGTCTCACTCTTCTCTATCTGTTCCAATTCTTCATTCATAGCATTTATCCAAAACTTATCTGCACAGGCTTCACTGAGATATTTTGGCTCAATCTGAGATAACAAGGAAACATCTGTATGGAAATTTGAAGATATGATTCTTCTCCTTGTCTTTTTGACTTTTGGATTACCAATTATTTGATCCTTTGGATGGTGTTTCTGAACATATTTGTATGGAGTTTTAGGAAGGAGTTGTATTTCCTCTTCTTATTTATTTGAATCCTCCCTAAATTCTTCTTGGCAATCTTCATCATCAATTTCCTGAACTGGTTCTCTTATCCCTATTTTCTCATCCATTGTAACATTTATGCTTTCCACAATATTACAAGTTCTTTTGTTGTAGCATCTATAGGCTTTGCTCTTGCTGGGGTACCCATGAAAAATGCCCTCATCACATCTAGGATCAAACTTCCCTAAATTCGGATCTTCCATTCTGATGTAACATTTACTACTAGAAACTCTGAAATATTTTACTATGGCTCGTCTTCCTTTCAATAGCTCATAGGGAGTTTTGTGATGATTGACTCTTAACTGAGCTCTGGTGATAATATACACTGTTGTACTAACTGCCTCTTTCCAAAAACCATCAGGAAGCTTTGACTCATTCAACATAGCTCTAGCCATATTTTCAATAGTTCTATTTTTTCTTTCAACTACTCCATTTTGTTGAGGAGTTCTTGCTGTTGAAAATTCCCTCTTAATCCCTTGTTGCTCACAATAATCCACAAATTCATTTGAAGTGAATTCTCCTCCTCTATATGATCTTAAGCATTTTATTCTTTTGTCTGTTTCATTCTCTATCATTTCTTTGAAGGCTTTAAACTTGCCAAGGTCTTAAGATTTTTCTTTCAGAAAGGTAACCCAAGTCATTCTAGAGAAATCATCTATGAAAAGCATGAAGTAACTCTCTCCCTGTATGCTCTGAGTTCTAGTGGGACCACACAAATCAGTATGAATAAGATCTAAAGGTTTGGATGACATGTACCATTTAGCCTTAAATATGGTTCTAGTTTGCTTTCCATGTTGACAAGGACCACAAATAGTATTTTGGGGTCTTTTCAATTTAGGAAAGTCTCTGACTTCTTTCTTATGGCTAATGTTGATAAGATTATCAAATCTCAAATGTCCCATTATTTTATGCCATATCCAAATTTCATCCTCTTGAGACAAAAAAAAATCCCTTTTTATCTCACTTAGCATGTAGAGGTTGTTAGGAATTCGTCTTGCATTAGCAATGATTTTTCCATTCTCTACTTCCCTTATCTCACATCTATCAGAATAGAAAGTAACCATATGACCCTAATCACAAAGTTGGCTAAAACTCAAAATATTATGTCTCAATCCTTCTACATAAAGTATATTTTTAGTTCTAGTTTTTCCATCTAAAATTAGAGAACTCTTTCCACAAATTTTAGCTGATTTGTTATCTCCAAAGCTAACTGACCCTCTATTAGTTTCTTTGAGAACTATAAACTTTTCTTTTTCTCCAGTAATGTGCCTAGAACATCCACTATCAAGGTACCATTTTTCTTCCTTATCTTGAGCATGAAGAGCAGTTTGAACTATCATAGATCTAGTTTTAATTATTTTTATTTTCCTAACATTCACTTCACTAGATCTTTCCAATTTACACATTCTAGCTATATGCCTAAAATTATTGCATTTTTAACACATAATACTATCATCCATGAGTGGTGCAAAATAATTAAAATTTTTCTTAACATTGGCATTCACAATCCTAGTACAATGGATAGCTCTATGACCATATTTATTGCAAGAAAAATAATAGCCATGGAAAGTATTATGTAACCTGTTTGGAAGCCTTTGATGAGTGTTCATTATTTTGTGATCAACTATTGTCCATTGCTTTCCTTTGTTTTCTTCTTTTCTGGTATACTTTGGCTTGGGAAAGTTGAATTTATTTATGCTAGATGTTCCTGCTTCTTGGATATGGAGATCTTATTCCCTTTTATTTCCAAGAAAAATATTGTGTTTAAGACTCATCTGTTCAAGTCGAATTCTTAGAGAAACCACCTCTTCTTCAAGTCTCTCACATTCAGCTTCCTTCCCTTTCAAAACCTCTATCAAAACCTGCTCAACTTTCTTTCCTTCTTCAGCTAGGATCTTGAAGTTTGTGATATTTTGAGATAGTTCTATTTTGGCCATCTCTTCTTCTTGATTTTTTTGTTTTAAAACAAAATTCTCTTCCATGATTTTTTCTATATTTCTTAGGGCCAAAAATAATTCCCCTTTCAAATCAAATTCAATGTCTTCATCACTTTTTGTGCTCATATGATCTTCTAAGGGATCCTTATCCAAGTTGTTAGGCTCTTCCTAGAGAGACCTGCCCTGATACCAATTGAAGAACATAGACTTATACTAAGATGGGGGGTGAACAGTATAAGATGTAACCATTTAAAAAAACTTTACTTTAGATAGTAGTGGCATCACCATAACATTAACCATCACAGAAAGCAAAACACAAAGAAGAGCCATTTTAACGTGGTTCACCCAAGATGGGATACATCCACAAAAATATTTTCACTAAAGGCTTTCTCAATCAAGTTCTTTGGGAAATCCCTTACCTATTACAAATTTTATGAACTTCCTATCCAAAGGAGAATCCTTCCCCTCAACAAGTATTTATGAGCCTCCTGCCCAAAGGAGAATCCTTCCCATTAACAAGTATTTATGAGCCTCCTACCCAAATGATATGTCATATCCCCTCAACAAGTATTTATGAGCCTCTTGCCCAAAGGAGATGTCCCATCCCCCAAAGCTTTGGAAACTATACTTCAGAAGATCATTGCCTCTTCTACCACTAGCAGGTGGAACTCCTTTCCATAGAATACGTCTTGTCCTCCTTGCTCTGGCTCTAGAGACTTCTATCCTCACTGATCACCTCCATAGCTACTCATAAAAACCTATACTAAACATAGTTAGTCGGTCCAGCACAAGTCCTCTCAAACTCTGTCACAAATCTGCACCAAACTCAGTCCTCTGGTCTAGCATAAATATGCTCTCAAATCTATGTCAAATATGTCCCAAGCTTAAGAAAAAAGCTTGAACAAATCAATCACAAATGCTCACAAGTCTTCACCAAGACTTCATCAAATCTGTCCACAAGTTCTTCAACAAGAACCTGTCCAAATCAGTCCTAGCAAGCTCACCAAGAACTTTTCCAAATCAGCTCAAGCAAGTTTACCAAGAAACTTGCCCAATGTGAACACACAAAGAGATTTCTTAGAGACCCAACGTGTTTCATCCAATCCTATCAAATAAATATCATAGAAGCATAAAGAGAATTTTTAGAGACTCAATATGTTCTATCCTTCAACTCTTAATCTCAACTCAAATCAATCTCATAGAAGCATAAAGAGAATTTTTAGAGACTCAATATGTTCTATCCTTCAACTTTCAATATCAACTCAAATCAATCTCATAGAAGCATAAAAATAATTGTTAGAGACTCAATATCTTCTATCCTTCAACTCTCAATGACCAAACAACTCAATTAGGGTTTCACCAACTTATAGCAATGGCATAAGCTTCTCACTCAAAAACCCTAAAGCAAACTTCAAATGCTTCCACTCTCATAAACCAGAATTATGCAATAACTCATAAACTCATCATGATCTCATAATGCATAATCAATACTTCCACTTTCAAAAAATAAGATCCGCTCCAAATAAGGAAACTTAATTTAATCCTTTTCATTCCAAACTTATTATTAGAAAACCATCAATCAATAATAACCATGGAAGAATGTGCCCATACCTTTACTTTGATGAAGAAGGAGAACTCAAAATTGTCACAACACTAACTCTCAATTTGCCACAAATTAGAGTTAGCAACAATGGAATAATGCACAATGATAAGAGTCCTAATAACACCTTATTACTCCAACTCATCAATAATCAAAACTCACAAATATACATATCAACAATATTCCTTTACACCTTATAACTCCTACTTAATATATCACAAAATAAATTCAACCTCAAAAATAATTACAAGAGAATATCCACTCAATAACTCCAAAGGCTTTCTAACCCCAATATGACATTAAGCACAATTATTCCTTAAACCCTTATAACTCCTAAAATATATTTACTTCTAAATGCATTTACCATATAAACATTAAGCATCAATAATAACAATGTCAAAGCAATATTTCTATTTAACCTTATACCTCCATCCAATTACCAACAATAATTTGCCAAGTCAAATCAAATATTCCACATTATCAACAAAAGATCTACCTTGGCCAAAAATTGATTCTCCAAATTTAGGATAAGTGTGGAGACACCAACATAAGCGCCAAAGTGCTTTCTCATCCAAACTCGTGGTCCAAATAAACTGTCGTACCACGTGCACAATAACCATGACCAAGAAAAAACTAAAACATGCCTATTGTGAATCGAACTGGGCACCTCTGCTTAGCGAGTGCCTTTGGTCCACTACCTCTGTCATTGGGGTACAAGTGCCCAATGAAACTCTCAAGTTCTACTCATCGTTTTACCTTCCCTTTACTCATAAAAATTAAATACAAACAGATTTGTCTTCCTCATAGGCATATGAAATCGAAACTTAAACATAGAGAAATACGAAACTCAAAAATCACTGAGCATTCCAAAATCGAAGGTCATAGAGCAATACAAAATCAAAGGTCACAGAGCAATATGAATTCAAAGGTTATCACACAAACCGAAGGTGTATTGAACCTTAGGAATTAATTCCCTTTAATAGTCTTTTGCATCCCATGCAAGTTGATGTTGGCGCTCCTTCCAAAAAAACAACGTCGGCAAGGTAAGTCTTCTACATTGGCATCTCTAAGGGTTTAGAAACCCTTTCAATAATAATTATTAGATTAATAATTATTATTTTATTAATAATAAACTTAACTTAAAATATTTTAAAAGGTTTGAGTTAATTTATTTATTAATAATCAAAATGGACTTTTAAGGTTTTTTCAAGGAGCAAAAACATTTTCATTAAGCCAATATGGTTTTAATAAAAACCCTTAATGATTCCAGATGGTTTTAAGAAAAACCTTTAACCTTGTCACCATGGTTTTAATTAAAAACCCTTAAACAAACATCATGGAAATTTCAAGATATTTTTGGCACCAAACTATTTTTGACATCAGCACAAATTCCTTTTGATATCAACACAAACTCCTTTTGACATCAATGACAACTCACAACCATGAAGCTAGGCAACATACCCAGAATTGCCAATAACCTCTGACACTTGTCACAATCCTGTGTAGCTTTAAAAGCATCATTGAACATAGAAGGCCAATAATAGTATGCTCTTATTATCTTCAAAGTTGTAACTCTTCCTGAGCTATGACCACCTGCCACCCCTCCATGAAATTCTTCTATGACTCTTTTTTTTTGTCCTCCTTCAAAAATTTTAGGAGAATACCATCCAAGTTTCTTTTGAGCAACCCTCCAGGTATTAATACATATTTTAGCACATGAAGTCTATTCCTCCTTCTTTGATAAGAATTCAGATCATGTGGGTAGATGCCAGTTTAGAAATACCTGGTCATTTGCCCAATCCAATCTAAATATGGAGTGTATACAATCTCTATTTGATCTTCTTCTGTTATCTGACAAGCGGTCATTTCAGCCAATGCTGAAGCATCTGTCAATCCTTAGCACAAGGCTCTACCTATTACCAAATTTGTGGGACGTATCTCTACATCATATTCCTGGAACTTAGTAATCCAACCAGCTCTTTTATCTCCCAAGTAACCTTGTAAAATAAAACTTCTTACATCTGGATGAACCACATATACCCGAGTTTTGCTCTGTACCAGATATTGTCTAAAATTCTTTAGTGACTTCATTATAGTGAACACTTGTCTTTCAATAAAGTTATATTTTACCTGATAATCATGTAAATTCTGACTCCAAAAGAACACAGGGTGCTAATCCCCTTGACTATCTTTCTAGGTGAATACCGAGGCATAGCTTTCTTCAGCTCCATAAGCATGGAGAATAAAATATTTAGTGAAATCAAGATTTATCAAGACTGGGGCTATTGCAATGGATTGCTTGATGACCTCAAAAGCTTGCTTCCTAACCTCAATCCACTTGAACTCTGCCTTTTTCTTGATTAGTTCAAATATAGGCCTCACTTTTTGTGCAAAATTAGAAATGAATTTCCTGATAAAATTGATTTGACCTAAGAAATACTGCAAGGTCTTCTTATTAGTAGGCAAAGGAATAGCTAGAATTTCTATAATTCTTTTCGGATCTATGGACATACGTTCCTTTGAGACCACATGGCCTAATATTTTTCCCTCATGTACTACAAATAATGACTTCTTAGGATTAAGTGAGATACCAAATTCTCTGCACTTTTGAAAAACCTGTTCTAAATGAGATAGATGATCATTTTTATCATGAGAAAAGACCGTCATGTCATCCAGGTAAATGAGAATAACTTTGTTTATAAGTGTACCAAAGGCATAGTCCATGGCCCTATGAAATGTAGCTCCAGCATTAGATAGCCCAAAGGGCATTCTCTGATAGGCAAATGTACCCCAATTTGTGGTGAATGTTGTTTTGTATTGGTATTCGTCTTTTACCCAAATTTGGTTATATCCAGAGTAACCATCCAATAGTGAGAATATTTCTACTCTAGATACAACTTGTAAGATCTGGTCAATATGAGGGAAGGGGTAGTGATCCTTGAGGTATGCTTGATTTAGATTTATAAAATCTACACATAGGCATAGATCCCTATTCTTCTTTATTACAGGTACCAAATTGGCTACCCAAGTGGAATGTTTTATTGGATATATTATCCTAGCCTTTAGTATATTTAAGAGTTCCTCTCTCATAATGGCTTCTATCCTCGGATTGACAGACCTCTATTTTTTCCAGAATGGTTTAGCATAAGGTTCTAACTCAATAGTATACTGGATAATCTCTTTGTCATACACCTTAAGGTCTTCATATGACCAAGCCACAATGTCTTGGTATTTTAATCATTTTTTAATATCCTATGCTTCCTTAGGTGAACAGTGGATCCCAACATTGAGCTTCTTTCCTATTCTGACCTCCACTTATTTATAGATATTTTTCCTGACCTTCATAGCTCTAACCTTCTTTCTATCTTCATTATCAAATAGACTTTCAAGGGTTACCAATCCCCTTGGAATATGATTGTTTCTTAATTGGATAAAGTCTTGCTGATCTATTTCCTCCAAGTCTTCCTCTTGGACAATTGAGAAGCATGCTTCTCTTATCATAAAATCTAGAAATTGTTCATCACTTTCAAAAACCTGTAGGAATATTTGCTTGTTTGGCACTGCAAGCCTGAAAACCATTTTAATTCCCTTGGTCTTCTTAGTTCAAAAATCTACAGGAGGATTGAAATTAGCTCCCTTCATTGCCAATGAATCTGCCAGGTGATTATCTTCTCTAGGCACAAAACTTAGATTTAGAGCATCAAATTAATCCATTAGGTCCCATACCCTGTTTCTATAAGCTTTCAAGTAATGGTGGTTACTGCTGCACTTATTCCTTACCTGATGGACTATCAACTCAGAATCACCATATATGTTAAAAATATTGATACCCATGCTTTTTGCTTGCATAAATTTGAGGCACAAAGCCTCGTATTTTGCAACATTACTGGTACATGACCATGTTTGTATATAAACAAAATTATTTATCCCTTCAGACTGTGATTGCAGAACCACACCAGCCTCTGCACCATTTCCACATTTAGCATCATCAAAATGCATAACCCATATTTCTTCATTTCTTAGGGATTGATTAGAAAAAGTAGGGAGATTCTTTTCCAGTTCAGTTGTAATGTTGTATGTACCCATACCAGTTCCAAATTTACTATAGTATTCTCTGAAAGGCAACTCATATTCAATGTCTAGCCCTTCAATGTTTTCCACTAGCTCAAATTCCTCCACAGGATTAAGATTGCACAGATCCTCTTCAATATTTTCAATATGATAAGCAATTGGTTTCTCAGGTGTTATCCTTATCCTTTTTCCTTTTAAAGGGATTACCATGCTATAATAATCCATGTACATACATCCTCCTAGTTTTGTAGTAAATTCTCTTGAGAGGCATAACCCGAAATAGGGTTCCAAGTCCACCACCACTATTTCCTGCACCACTGTTACCTCGGGAGCTCTATGCAACCTCATAAATACATCCTTAATAACCCCAACTATCTTGATAGGTGTCCCATATAATTGCAATAGTCCAAGACAATACCAAGTATATTCCATACCCATTTCTTCATAGATCGCCTTAGGCATAACTGTGTTTGATGCTCCTGAATCAATCATACAATTTTGGACTACCCATCCTTCCATTCTCAAGGATATGTAGAAATGGGGAGGTTTGTTTTTTAGAATAGCAGGTGTCATTTTTTTCTTTTCTGGTGGTATATTGAGGATAGTGGTGGTTGGTCTATTCTAGGGATTTTTGTTGAGGGAAGATTTAAGCAAGTCAATCTGGACTAGAATGAAAAGAGTGTCATATAGGCTAGCTTTTTATGGAATCCTTTTCATCTCCTCAACAATGTTATACTCATACTTGGTCAGGGATAGTCTTTTCATCCTTTGTCTGGCTCACCATATTTTATTTTGTATTGTTGGGTCACCTCTAATCTTTATATTTTGGTAATAGAGGGAACCTGACTCTTTCTTGATCCTCACCCTTGGATCTCTCTGTCTCCTTTTGTTTCTATTTCAATATTTTTAGGGAGACTATTTTTCTTCTCCTTCCCTCTAACTTGAGGAATAGGAAAAGTGTCACTGCTTTGAGGGGGAGTCATCTTTCTTTTGATAAGGGACCTATAATTATCCCATCTTCTGGGTGTCTACTTGTAAATATTTATTTCCAGACCTTGTCATAACAACAATTGGTCTTTCTTCATCTAACTCTTTTCTGGCCATGATCTGATCTGGGTGCCATAACATATTAACTATCCCCTTATGATTTCTTTCATCTTGATCCATAGCTTGCTGAACATGGTGTTGATACATCACACAATATTGTGAGTCATGGGGGTCATTGCATACCAAACACCAAATATTTACAAGAGTGTTAGCTGTAGAACACTCTGACTCCTCATATTCTACATTCACCCTAACCCCAGTACTATTACTAGGACCATGTCTTTTATCTTTGTTCACATATGGTAATCTCCTTTGTTGTGACCTTTCCTGGTCTCTCTTTTCCATTGAATTCATTAATGTTACTCAGATTTTTCATGGTATTTTGTATATCTAGAATAGCAAACAATTCTTGAGAAGGTTGGGAAGGAAGGGGAGGAAAAGGAGGTGTAGAGGATACAGGTTTAGACCAAGGAATTAGATTCATTTGTGGATATGGAGATGGTAAAGAAAGGGGGTCCATGTAGGAGGGCTTTGTGGATTGCTCATGGCCACTATTGGTTTTTGAGTTATAGGGCAACACGATTTTGAAGGTAATTCTTCCTACATTGATTAGGATATTTTTAGCATGGACGACTACGTTTTAAACTTGGGGGAAGGTTTATACTCCATATTGTTGTGTTTGAAAGCCTAGATCTAATCCTAGGGCCCGAATATAATACATATAAGCCAAACATGTAGTTGGTCTAGTAGTGGAGGGAATTCTCTTCCATGTTCTACTAAACCTCAAATTAAAATCTGATACAGTTTCTTGTTGGGTTTTTTGCATGGATGTAAACTAAATTAGTAGGAAAAAGGGATCAGCAGATTCATTAAATTATTTTATGAATGGCTCATCCAATGATTGCCATGAAGTGATAGAATTATCTTCCAGATTTCTAAACCAATGCAATATCTTTCCATGAAAGGATAGGGATAGAATTTTGACAATAATATTTTCTTCTTTTATGTTGTGGATTGCTTCCAGATTTAGGATATCTTGGTAGTGCTCGTAAGTTGTTTTCCCAAATCCATCATACGTGGGAGTTGCCTTAGATGCAGCCTAAGGAATGGCATCCATTTGGGATAATCTAAGGGGCCCATTTGAATCCCAGTTAGGGTACTTCTTAAGTGGCTAATTAGGAGCCACATTATGTGCCATATTTTTGGTTGCAGGTCTTTTTTGGGGAACTGTTGGGTTTTCTTCCAGAAGCTCTTCTTAAATGAAATCTTGATCCAAAATTCTTCAATGAAATCTTGATTCAAACTTCTGATAACATCAGCCCCTATCTATGATAACAACCCCTATCTAGGGTTGTTCCTCTTGAAATACCTGGTATACATTAAAGGGTACTGATCTACAATACTTTTTTAGGGTCTTCTGACCAGGGAGTCACCAGGTGAACTTTCTTTTCTTCGCTAATAATATCAAGATAATTCACCTAATCTTGATTCCTTCGGGTTGAGATAACAATAACTCTTTTGATGGGTTTCGTGTTCCTTGTGAATTGGTCCCATCGGGCATGCCAAAAAATATTGGGCACTGAATTACACCAAGTTTTCACTCAGTACAATGGTTGTCTATCTTCCTACTTGCTATCCAAGCTTGCACCCGATAGCTGCAGCTCAGCACTCAACATTGGATGGACCAAAATAGGGGTTTTTGATCCAACCTCCAGAGTAGGTTGGTTCCTTCTCAACTTAGCAAGTTGTTGACACAATTATGGTCACTTAGGGTTTGGATTTTAGGGTAATAGAAGGTTAGGGTTAGAGATATGTAGATAACAGTGGACAGATAGGTTAACAACATTGCACTACCATAAAAAGATCCTAAAAAACCATACTAAGAACATACATTTAGATCAACCTTTATCTCAGAATAGATCGTTTCATATATTAAGCACAATAGAGAAATGTTGTAATAAGCAATTTCAATATCCAGGGAATGATAATCCAAATAACAGAATTCACCAAACACTTAGATTTTATAGAAATATACTTCCTAACCACATAGAATGAATTCAAAAGTAGATTTCAATTACTTATAATAGCTAGTAATCCAAAATAGGCACAAACTAACCATCTAAGTATTTACAAAAATGCAACTATGAAATCCGAACCTCTGACATCAAGCATGAGAATGTGAACTTGAGGTGAAGATCAATGTATTACTCCTTTCATTCAGCTCTTCAGGAATATTTACAATGGTACAGGCAAACACACTAGAGCCAACCCTTCAAAATGAGGGTTTGACCTCTACTTATAGTTTTCTTATTACAATAATCAAGAAACAATACACATAATATTGTTACAACAATACAACAAAGATATTAGCTGACATCATCTCATTGGTCCATTCTCTAGGAAATCCGCTGAAAGAAAGTCCACCATGACAACTCGGGGTCTCTACAACTTGCTGATCATTCAGTAGAACTGAAGCTCAGGTGTTAAAGATCACGTATTTTTGTCGATCCTTCTTGGGAGTGAATTACCATCGTCGATATGTAACCATATTTTGTTTGATCTTCTTGGAAACCCTCAATGCTTCATATCTCGATAGATTATTACAATTCTGATATAGTAATATCTTTAAAACAACCCAGATTTGGCAGCTTAACCTCAACCATCAATCTTCTTCATCACATGATTTATATTTAATTTGGCATAAGCTAAATGTCATTCTGCTTTAAAAATGATGACGTCTTCTTTCTTATCAAAAATAATAAAATCTCCAATCCAGACCTCTGGACCTCGAATCCACTCTAGGATATTAATCTTCAGCATTATATTATTCAATTCAGGTCCGAAGCGAGTCACATACTTCTTCCGTCGCTAATTCGCACTTTCATTATTCCACCACCCTATCTTATCTTCATTCCGAAAAGGGAAGACTTGTTCATTCCTGAAATCACCATTTCACACTTTTCCACCGTTGATGTCATCATCTCTTAGGAACTTTTGTGGATTTGAGATTTGTCTTCATTTCAGAGTTGGAAACAAAAAGGACCTTCCTAGAATCATCATTCTACACTTTTTCACCGCTGACCTCATCATCTCTTAGGAACTTTTGTGGATTTGAGATCTCTTCTTATTCTAGAGCCGGAGTAAAGTCACCTGAAATCACTCCGAACAAGAAAACTTGACTAACTGATGAGCAGATTCATATCTTCTGACCTGATTCTAGAATACTGCAAGGTTTGTGGAATGATGATTTTATCACGTAGTCAAATGTATAAAAAATTTACTAAGTATGTGGCCATTTTGGGCCTACATTAATATCATAGCATTTTTCATTTGGTAGACAACATTTAATTCCCGACAGACAACAACCAACTAGATTTAATTAGGTGATTAGTTTCCTGCACTCAAATTCAACCAGTTTCAATGCTCTGGAAACTTATGAAAATTACTTTCTGGCGACCAACACAGTAATCCACTATTTTGTGGTTATGCATTAAAGGATTTTTATGAGGTGGTGAGTTGAAATACGATATAGGTTTCATATCAACGATGTGTGAATTTTGATTTTTGGTGATAATTGGTGAAAATTTAGTTTTTGTGATGCTTTCTAGGGTGGATTTTTTTTTTTGTGATGCTTTCTAGGGTGGAAAAATTATTTTCTACCACGTGAAAATTTTCTCTTGTAACTTGAATTAATAATCTACAAGAAAAATTAATCTAAGATAAAAATATTAGATTTCTTAAAAATTAATTAGTTATTTCTTTACATTAATTAATTTAATTTTTAATTTAGTCAAATATTTATTAAACTTAACTAATAGCTAGTTAGTAAATTATTTAACTAATTAATTTTCTTTTTTTTTTTGGTAAGTGGTAGAATTTAATTTATAGACGAGGTTTTTTTTAAGGAGGATCCCAAAACCTCACTACAAAAATGCCCGCAGGCAATTGTACCTATGCCATTACAATGGACGAACCAGAAAATTGAAAAACAAAAAGTTGTAAATTACCGAGAAAAGACGACCACCAGAAAGCTGATGCCCAAAAAAAACATAGACAAAACTAGAGCCTCCACCAGTCCCAGGGACCAATCCAAAACAACCCTATAAAAAGTATGATGGAGAAAGCACCTCACAAACCAAAAACTATATCAGCAAAACATGATCCTTAGTATTTAGACGTTGTTGTAGCACCACCAGGATCGGACAGGTCTTCCACAGCTTGTCCGAAGGATTTCAGACATTTGGAAGCACGCAGGATGAAGTTGGCGGCCTCCTCTAGTTCTCGGGCAGTGGACTTCGGGGTACCTTGGTGAAGATGATTTATGAAGCTAAGGTGAAAGCTTTGCAAGGGCTTTTCCGGATCATAGCATGTTAAGTAGGCCATAATTGGGACAATGGCCTCATCCCATGGGCTATCGAGCCCCTCTCTGTAGAGGTCAATTTTTCCCCAACCCAAATTCTGACCTTTGTTCGGGTACTGGTCTATTTCTTTGGCCCAGTTGTGCTTGTTTTTCCTTATGAAACGTCCATCCAAAGGTTGCTCGGTGATCTCTTGGAGAAAGCTACTAGTAACATGAAATTGGACCCCTTTAACTTGTACCTTGCCCTCGTTCCAGGTTTTGAGAAAGTCCATCGTAATGTCATCGTCGGGGCCTTTGAATTTTTGTAGAAAGTTTAACAGGTTTTTCCCTCTCATAAAAGCTTTCGCCACAGAGGTCAAGTTTAACGAGGTTGGCTCTACATAAATGGGGTCTCTGGCTTCTTTGGAATCCTTAGCCATGATGGAAACCCATCTCAGAGGAAAATAAGAATGCTCATAGGGAAAATCTAGAAAAGGAGACTGATAGGAGGTGATGGGTGTTTGAGATGAATGAGTATGATATAAGAATAGAAGCCATGCATGCCAAGAGGAAAAAATAGCACGAGAGGTGGCATGGACACGTGCAAGGAATGGAATGACAGGGGTGGGATGAAGAGAGAACACGGTAGAGGTCGTGACTCTCGATCTTCGCTCTTCCTTGGTATGCTACCAAGCTTCGGGACTTAGCCACCTTGGACAATCAGTGTTCTTGGAAACATGTACTCCCAAAAACATCTTCCAAGGATGAAAGATCCCGAGAAACCCAGGTGCATTCTTGGCAGAATTAGGCACCACTTGGCAAACATCGATTGAGTGTATTAACCAAGAAATGCCACCACTGGGCTGACGCGATCTAATGTTCAAAGACATCATTCTCTTCATTGGCAGCAATAGAAATGTGATGCGAGAAATCCATCCTCCAAATGTTTGAGGCACGGTCATCAATGCCATGATTGGCCATGAGATCAGCCAATCGGTTAGCTTCTCTAAATCTATGTTGCGCCACGGGGGACTCACGAGCCTGGAACAAGAGTCTAGCCTCAGCTATAATAGAACTCACCTTCCACGTGGGGGTCTAGGAATTCCCCAGATAGTTGATAATGTTTTTGGAGTCCCCTTCCATGATGATATTCCTGGGTTCCTCTTTCAAGAGTGTCAACCCCCGCCACAGCGCCTTAGCTTCCGCCACGTGGTTGGTCTGGGTTCCCAGGAACTCGGCATAGGCAAGGATAAGGTTACCATGACAATCCCGGACCACGCCACTTGCGCTCGCCTCCCCGGGGTTCCCTCTAGATGCCCCATCAAAATTTAGTTTTAGCCATCCCGGGGGAGGCTTTTCCCACTTAATTCCCTTTCTCGGACAGACGCGCTGAAGTCGGGGAGCATCATCCATCGGAACACCAATTGATTGAAGGATGGCCGCTTCGATGGGAAAGAGCTTCTGCGAACCAAAGGAGACGAGCTTTGCATTTTTTGAAGCAAAGGATAGAGCTTTGGCAGCAACAAAGGAGGGGTGTCTTTTTGGGTCGCCAAAGGCTCTTCGGTTGCGCTCCAACCAGATCTGCCAAATAAGGTGGTGAAGGCAAGAGGCCCAAAGAAAATGGACCTTGGTGTTGCGAAAGGGGTTGGCCCATTGGATAAACAGCTGCTTTATAGATCCCGGAAGGGCCCATTGGATCTGAAAAGGTTCCATTAAAAATCCCAAAGCACGGTGGGAAAACTTGCATCTCAGAAACAGGTGGTCAGTAGATTCCCAATCAGCTTGACACAAATAGCATCTATTAGGAATTGGAATGCCTCTTTTAAGCAAATTATCAATGGTGAGAGCTCTATTTTTGTATGCAAGCCAGGCAAAGAAACAAACCTTTGGGATCAGCTTTTTCTTCCAAATTGCCATTGCTAGGAAACTGGTGTCAGGGGCTTCAACCTGGGCTCTGTAGGCGGACTTGATTGTATACTTCCCACTTTTGGTCAGTCCCCAGACAAGCTGATCATGTTGATTGGTCATCAGGGTGATGTGCTGGAGGATGGGTTTCAGGTTGTCCCAGGTTTCTTGATGTCCTTCTACCTGAATGTTCTTCCAAATGGTGGTTCCATTATGGTTGGTAAGGTAGTCAGACACCATCTTCCCGACTGATTCTTGAGTTGACCGTCTAAGCTCCTCCGTTCCATTGATAAACTTTAGGGGCTGGTCCTGGGCCCATCTGTCATCCCAAAAGTCAATACGACGCCCATCGCCCAGGATCCACCTTGCACCTTTCTCGATTAGGAGTCTAGTCTGGGCCAGGGACTTCCATAGCGTAGACCCACCCAAAGTGTTGCGGTCTCTCAGGAAATGGGACTCCCTTAAGTATTTCCTATTGATGATTTTACCCCATTCTCCCATAGTATTGGTGAATACTCTCTAGGAGAGCTTACCTAAGAGGGCAACATTCATTTTGGAGGCTTTCCTAAAACCCAGTCCTCCGCACTCCTTGCTCTGACAAACCGTCTCCCAAGCCACGAGCGAGATCTTTGATTTCTCACCAGTACCCGACCACAGAAAATGGCTTTGGATCCGTTCGATATTGCTGCACACAGATTTGGGGATTTTGAAAATTGACATGAAGTATATCGGAATCCCTTGGAGACAGGCCATAGTCAGAGTGGCTTTGGCAGCCTGGGAAAGAAGCTTCCCCTTCCACATCGCAAGTTTCCTTTGGATTTTTTCTAGAACGGTATTCCACATTGTTCCTTTGATACAACCTTTGAACAGGGGCAATCCCAGGTAAGTGGTCGGAAGACTATCAATGGTGCACCCGAGAATTCTTGCAATCTTGTTCTGGCATGCCAAAGGGGTGTGGAGGAAATAAAATTTGCTCTTGGTCAGATTTACCTTTTGCCCTACTGCTTTCTCATAGAGGATGAGGATGTGTTTGATGGCCCTAGCCTAGGGAACAGAAGCAATGTTTGTGAGGATGGTATCATCGACAAACTGTTGGTGAGTAGCAGGTTTGATGTCGAAAGCCATCGGGATGCCAGAAATAGCTCCAGAGTTGTAGCCTGCGGTGAAGGCTCTGCCCAGTGCCTCTGCTAGGATAATGAACAAGATGGGAGACATGGGATCCCCTTGATGGAGTCCTCTAGTACTGGGAAAGTAGCCTACAGGGGAGCCATTCACCAGGATGGAAAACCAGGCCGAGGAGACGCACTTTCTGATAAGCTCAACCCAGGTGGGGTGGAAGCCAAACTTAATGAGGACTTGGATCAAGAAACCCCAGTCAACCCTGTCATAGGCTTTGTTCATGTCTAACTTGAGAATGAATGCAGGTTGTTTGGCAAGGGTGTTTGAATGGAGAGTTTCATGAAGAGCAATGACACCGTCCAGGATATTCTTGCCTTTTATAGAACTCCCCTGATTTGGCTCGATGATGGACGGGAGGATAGGCTTCAGTCTAGTGGCCACAACTTTGGTAAGGATTTTGTATATGACATTGCAGAGACTAATTGGTCTGTAATCAGACATAAGCTTGGCATCAGGGGACTTGGGAATGAGGGTCACAAAGGTCGAATTGATCCTTTGAGGAATGGCTCAGGAGTGTTAAAGGTCTCTGATGGCTTTGCAGACATCAACTTTAACAATGTCCCAGTACGTCTGAAAGAAGCGAGGGGAAAAGCCATCAGGCCCAGGGGCCTTATCCGCTTGCATGGAAAAAAGGGCTTCCTTTATCTCCTCCTGAGTGAAGTCTTTGAGGAGGGACTCATTCACATCAGGGGTGATAATGTGGGGGATGTTTGCCAGCAGAGCATTCATGGCTTGGGGATCTGGCTGGGAATGATTCTCTAGGAGGGATCAAAAGTAAGAGACAGCTTTCGCCCTAATTTCATTGATATCGGAGGTAGGGTTTCCGCCAGCACTCTGAATTTCCTAGATTTTGTTAGCCCCTCTGTGCCAAAGAGTGGAAGCATGGAAAAATTGAGTGTTGGAATCCCCATATTTTATCCATAGCTCTCTGGATTTTTGCTGCCAGTGGATTTCTTCTTTGGCGAGAATGTTGTGGAAATCCGAAAGAAGAATTCTCTCTTTTGCCCTGATTGACTGGCTCTGATCCCCTGCTTCAATCTCCTTTTCGATGGTTTGAATGTTGATAGCTATGTTTTTCTTCTGCACAAAAATGTTACCGAAGGTTTCCTTGTTCCATACCTTGAGCTGCTCCTTGATCCACTTCAATTTTTGGGTGAGCATATTTGTCGGGGACCCCCCAAAGGGCTGCTGCCACCACAATGCCAACTACGTGCGGAGATTGTCATGCTTGATCCACATGGGCTCAAACCTGAAAGGGGTTTTGAAACAAGGTGGAGCGCCAACCTCCAGAAGGATGGGAGAGTGGTCAGATCCAATCCTCGAGAGAGTTTTTAGAACTGCTTCTTCGAAAGCATGGACGGCTTCATTGGAGATGAAAAATCGGTCGAGCTTGACCTGAATCAGCCCTTCACCGGTTCTCCTATTACTCCAGGTGTAATTGTTACCTCTCAGCTGGATATCCATGAGCTCATTGGCGCTAACGAACTCACGAAAATCCTCCATGCTTTTGTTGATTGAATCCAGGCCTCCTTTCTTGTCTGACAGAAATAGGGGCGTGTTGAAGTCCCCTCCAATCATCCAAGGCTGCTCAGGGAATGTGGCTCTCATCTGGGAGAGGGTGGTCCAGAAAATATCTCTGTCCATCGGGGAGTTGGGGGCGTAGACGTTTGTTAAAACCCAAGAGAATTTTCGGACCTTACAATGAAATAAGATGTTTATAATTCTGCTGGATGTGGACAAAACTCTGCCTTCAACGTAGGATGGGTCCCAAAGGACCATAAGCCCTCCGACAGATCCTTGGGCTAGGCTAGCCGTGACCTGCCCTTCATTCCATATGACTCTGGCAGATTTCGCTCCAGCAGTAGGATTATTTTTGGTTTCTTGTAGAATGAGAATGGTGGGTTGATGCTCTCTCCTGAGATTTGTCGTGAGCCGCTTCTTGGTAGCAGCGTTGAGGCCTCTCACATTCCATGAGAGGACCTTCATTAAAGTTTCTTATGGGTTTTTCGGCCCCCTTTCCCCTATTGGGTGGGGGGTTTAGTTCCTTTTGGGTCATTACCCTGGGGATCACTCACACCAGGGAACAAAGTGGTTTGTGTGCCATTCGCAATGGCTTCTTCAGCTTCCTTTAATCGTTGTTTAGGTCCGGATGGTCTACCCCTTTTTCGGTCGATTCCATAGTCGACGATGGCTTTTTTGCTATGGGTGTTTTTGGGGTTGAGGAGTTCCCCTCGCGGGCTGGGAGGGGGGGTTTGGCTGGAATAAACTAGACTGGGATGGGCTTCCAGGGCTGAGAAGGGTTTTCCAGGGGATGGGGGTGGCTCAAAGGTAGGGTCTGCCATCAGTGGCCCAGACTTGCTGGTTTCGGGGTAATTGATAGCTACGTGGTCTGAAATGGGATCAGTTTCCTTACTTGGCATTTCCTTAACAGTTTCAGCGAGGAAAACTTCCGTCTGGGGGTCTGATAGCTTCGCTGTGCTAGGTGGTTTCTCCCGCCTTTGATGTTGGTTCCTGGTAGGCCCTGGGCCACGGCTATCACCTTTGCTGCCTCTGCGAATGTCGCTTCTTAATGCTGGACATTGGTTTCGAAGATGTCCCTGGGTATGGCAGTGGATGCAAAAAGCCAGTTTATTTTTGTATTCGACTGCCTGGCGTCTGCTATACTACGGGCCATAGATGAGGTTGACAAAGGTTGGGAGTTCAGATGCCAAGTCTGCATTTACGCAAAATCTAGCATGCACCATGCGAGATCGGGCCTTGGTAGCTGGGTCAAAGGCAATGAACTCACCGATGGTTTTGGCAATGCCGCGGAGGACATCCTCATGCCACAAATGCAACGGAAGATTTGGAAGTCTCACCCAGATCGGGGCGGTGTTGATATCCTAGGTTTCGGGATCGAAATCCATAGCCCACCGACGGAGGAAAAGACTTCTGTGCCCAAGAAACCACGGTCCCCCTGCAAGGATTCTGGAAACGTCATCCGGGTTGTTTAGGCGTATGGTAAAGAAACCCCTGGCCAGAGCAATGATCTCCATATGCCCGCTGGTTTTCCATTTGGTGACGGCCCATTTTCGGATGGTCTCCATGTCTGGGCGTCCACCAATGAATTTCCCAACCAAGGAAAACTTCTCCGCTTCCAGGTAGTCGAAAATAAGGTCATCTGGAATGATCAGATCAGACCCGATTGGAAGCAAAGTAGAATGTTTAACAGCCACCATGGAACCGATGCTAGCAACCTGTGCATAGGATCTTCCACCCAGCTTTCTGCCATTAATCCCGCTAGGGTCAGGGTCGGGAGGCTTTTTTGGTGATCCAGGGATAGGGTCAGGTACACCCTCCCCTACCTGGTTGCCATTCCCACTTTCGGCTATCCCTCCCAGCTTCAACGTCCACACTGGTTCCTCCCACAGTCTCCTCCCGCTCTCGCTCCCACTGTCGCTTCCGTTCCTGCTCCCGCTCTCCATTTCTTTCAAATTTCTAACTAATTAATTTTTTTTATTTTGTTAGTTAGGTTAAATTTAATTAATTAATTTTCTTTTCCATAGGAATTTATTAGTTAATTTATTTAAATTAGTTAATTATTTTTCCAAAGTAAATTGAAACTCAAATTAGTCCATTAAGTCAACGTGACTATGGATCAAAATAGTTATAAGCCTTTTTCAAGGACTTAAACTTGAACAAGTTTATCCCATTTTAGTCTTAGGATTCACTCCTAATATGGACTTATGTACCTTCTATTGCTCATAAACCTCATGTTCTTGGACATACTTTATCATACTTAATGAGAGGATGATCAAAACTTAACCAAGAATTAATTTGCACAAATATATTAATTCATGTTTATTGGTTACATTTTGCAAAATCCACTGGCATACACACCATACATCCTTATAGCACATACAATGGTGGTTTTTCAACCACACCAAAAAAACAAACTTCATGGCAACTACCTCTTAGTACTTTCACCACTTTATGTTGGACCTAATCCTCTTGTCTGAGAAGCTACCTTAGAAACTATCTAAGAAGCTACTTGAGAAGCTATTTGAAAAGTTACCTAAACTCTACCCTGCAACATTGCTTGCTCATATTGTCCTCCCATGCCCGTGTTGTACTCTAACATCTAGCTATGAGGGAAAGGTCAAATAATGGATCACTAATGCATCAAAATATGAAACCAAGTATGCAGTAGTGTATTCTTCCTTTGCTTGTAGTTGTGTATTCTCTGCTTAAATGGCTACCGTTGTTGTTGCTCTTCAACTATTCCTTTATGCTACCTCCAGATGGAGCCTATATTTCTCTACTATGATGAAATCTCTCTCAGCCTCAAACCTCATCTTTTCTTGTGCCCACAAGCCTTATTGCTCTAACTATTGTGATTCCAAATGTTGGACTTGCTTCCTCAAATACTTTACCTCACGTATTCCATCCATCATCAAATGCCATCCATCATCTTCTTGATAATATACTGGAATTGCTTCCATATCTATCCCATGATGTACATATAATTTGGGAAGCTCCTTTTCACTTGTAAAAACCTTTGCTATTTCACCAGCTACTTCACTAGCTTCCTCCTCATCTACATATTCCTCTATATATTCCTCTTTTTTCCACCACTGAGTGGCCCACCATCTATCATACTTTGGGGTTGTACTAACATCATCATCATCTAGAACCCATATATCCTCATCTGGTTCTATGGTCAATGGTTCCATCCATGGTGGTACTACTATATTCCTCCCCTTCCTTGTATAGATCATAGGTGGATCCGATATTCTTTGTCTAATATAAAACTATCACAATACTTGAGTATATTGAAAATACTCATATAGCATGCTTTGTCATCCAATCATCTACCTTACTTGTTGCACTCAAGCTAGTTGTACTTCATCCTCTACCCATATTGGGCCCTTCCTCCATGGATGTCAGGTCACATCTTGTGGTCTCAAATTTTCACATATAGAGCGATACCACTCTCTATTGCCTTCATGTGGTTTATTAACCTTCATATCTTTCCCCCTTTGCCATCTTAATGCATAAGGTATCTCTAGCCCCACCAAATTGTGTGCATCATAAGGCAATCCTTGGGGTATTTCCATAGCCACATGTTCCCAGGCCCATACTTGTAGTAAGAGACTATAGCTCATCCTTGATCACTTCATCATTCAAACCTTGAATAACTCTCTATAAGTCTGAGCCAACAAGGTTGGTGCCCATGCAAACACTATTGAACTCTCCACTAGGTCCTGCACCACTCCTAGCATATTCCAAGGAAATCATGCACTAGATGAATCAGGTAAAATAATGCCTAATATAAGTGCCATCACCATAGCCTATCTATGTGTTAGTTTACCAAACACATAATACAACTCATACATTATACTACCCTTCTCAATGTTCACATATCTCCATTCTGATCCAAACACTCTTTCTAATAACCACCCCTTATTTGCTTCATCTGCAATGATTATTGTACATCCCTCTATTGGTAATTGATATATTTGGTATACATCTTCCAAAGTGATGGTCATCTCCCCAGTGGGTAACTATAATGTCCCCCTATCATGATCCCATATTTTGATCAAGGTCGATAGATAACATCTATCTGCATGTACCAACTCTAGATGCATAGCTCCTTCCAATCCTATCACTCTCAACCATCACCAATCATCATCATTCAACATATCCCTCACATTTCAAAATATTGCTCTAAATGTGTGATGTGGTCTTACAAATTTTAATGGCCTTATTTCCTCTAGCTTTGCATTACCTCCTTGACTCGATCTAGCGCCACTAGAAGCCATCTTCTCTTCTCAAAGTGTATGCACTAGTAGATCGACAATCAGTAGCAATAGAATCATGAAGCATACTATGGGATTTGCTCCAAATACAATCAATATCAATAATGACAACCCTAATACAAGTATAATCACATTAAACACCATGAGTAGTTGATAGGTTAACTCTTTCCTCCCTTCAAAGTTGAATAAATAAAAATCCAAGTTTTCATCTCAACCTTCAAAGCTACAAAATTAATGATTTGAATTATTCCTTCAATTATTGCCAAGTGCCTAACCAATCATTGGTTTACGACACATCGATCCTGCTCAACTATCTAGCCGATCACATCTCGATCATCTCAAGTCTCCTCATTCATCCTCTATGGATCACGTCTCAATCATCTCGAGTCGCCTTATTCCTCTTATGCCATCCATCACCATTCTCATATTAATTAACTTGGGACACATCATTTCTCTAAGCCATCTAGGGCTACAACATTTTCCAACATGATTGAAATCCTATTATTTCTTCATGTATGTCCCACCTTTATGGAATTTTAACCCATTTGATGTCTCATCATATAATTCCATCAATCCATATCATATAAATCTATTTATACACCTTATCCTTGGGTGCCATTTTAATTATAACCATTATCACTCCACTGACAATGATCTAGGTCATACTTACCTACCCGTAAGGTGCCATCTCAAAATTTTTGCACTTAATCATTCATTCTATAATGATTAGGGTTACAAAAAGTTGAGTTTAATTATTTATAGTTAGTTCTTTATCCCTATGAACTAACTTTTCTCATTATCA